>CAJVRI010001517.1:3032500-3632500 GCA_911649635.1 Poeciliopsis gracilis
TATGAACTATTTATGCCGTTTGTCATAAAACGGCGAAGCACGTTTTTGGTCACAATACGACAGAATGCAAAGGTTTGAGGGAGATGTGTCACTGCATCTGATTTCTTTACCTGCAAAAGTGAAAAAGTACTGAATCACCGATAAAATGCAAGATCGGCTTCCTGTAAAACATTCTTCATAAGCAGAGAGTAAAGCTTACTGGTTACCGTTAGCAATAGCCACTAATATTCATATTCTTTCTAATAAGTGTAGTTTGACTCTCTTTGCGTTTGCTTAAAACAAACTAAACTTTAAAAAAAAAGTTGGTTGGTTATATTGATTAAAGTTAAAGCCGGCTGAATGTAACATTTATTTAAAAAATGTGTCGTATGTATTTGTTCAAAGACTCACTACGTCGTTATACTTTTAATATAATCTGTGAAAAAATAAATAAATACAAAAATGAAGCTTCTCTGCCCTCTGCCAGTGCTAACTTCAGAAATACACCACTTGGTCAGGAGCAACCAATCAGAGCCAGGAGGAGGTCTTATTACTGTCAATCACGCTTGTGTATACACTGCTCTATAGCTTCTTCCCCCTAGCATAGCATGCCACAGTAGCGATGCTCGTGCTAGTTAGCATGGCCACTGATGACGCCGACGGCAATGGTAAGTAGAACAGCGAGCAACGCGTACACAAGCTTGACATATACTGTGTGTATATATATATGCCTGTTATGGAAGTGGTGGAGTTTTGAGGCAAAGTCACCAGACATGAAGAGAAATTTTGCTTGAGCAGATTGAAGGTCTTATCAACTTCAGATTTTTGTTACTTTACAGTAAAATCAATAAAAATAAAAGTTGTGCATGCCCTGTCTGCTACACGTCTGTCTAGTTTTGCTTTACCAGATTCTAATCGCCCTCCATCCACCTCTGACACCCAATAACTTTTCATGAAATACACTTATCATTTTTCTTCATTTCCGACTCAGTTCGATCTAAACGAGCGAAGCATCCAAACGCGCAGCGACCTGCAGCGACCCTGCAGCGACCTGCAGCGACCCGGCCCGGCCCGGCCCGGCCCGGCCCGTCCGCCCGCCGCAGAGCGACCCGCTGGCTCTTCCCAAACGTTTGCTTTTCTCTTCTCTCAGACTTTCTGCCCTTTAATCAATAATCAGGTGTCGCTTTCAAAACTCTGCAACACAGAAACCATCTTTTAAACTCACGAAAGGCCAGCAAAGCTGAGAAAAAGCCAAACTTTTAATCAGATTAGCGAATACTTTGAACGTTCATTCCTCACACTGTAATTTTCCTTCTCTTTTTTTTTTTTTTGTTACTTCTAACAGTGCAGTTCAAACACTTCTGCTTCCAATTTGTCTCTTTTCTTAATTACATCATTAGGAAATAGACCCCAGTGTGATTAAAATTGCAACTTTTAATACAGCGAATGAGTATTTTCAAGTGTTTTCCTTCCCTTATCTTGACAAGAACTGTAATTATTTTTGACTGATGGGGGGGAAAAAAAACTACTACAAAGTAAACACAGTATGAAACGCTCCAGACAATCCAGCAGAAATGAAGCTTCTATTGAGTTGGGAGGTGGAAGCAGCAATTGAGAAAATCTTCCAGGATTTTTTATTTTTTTGTGATTGCTGTGGCCTAAAATTACTGATTAAAGAAATTGCGACCAAAGTTCTTTTTTGTTTTTTTTAGCTTCATTTTTGCCATTATTTTACAAAATATCTGGAACTTGTTGTACGTAACCTTCCCAAACAAAGGCAGGATTTTAAAATACGCTGAATTTAATTTGAAAATAATATTTGGGGGGGCAAGAAAATGCCGTCACTGAGCGTCGCGCATATATTTAATTAAAAGGCTGCCCGGGACAATTACACCTGCAGTCAAAGGGTGGCGCCAGAGAGACGGCGGGTATAAATAATCGCTAGAAAAATTAGAAGGAAAAAAAACAAAACAGCCATCTGGTCCTACAGCCATCTGCAGAAATACCGGAAACAACCAATCAGAGCCAGGAGGCGGGTCCTGGCGCCGTCAGTCATCGCTTGGGTAGATGCTGCTGAATGCGCTAACGTTGGAGAAACTGCATCTGAAACACATGCTAAACATGCTAACTGGCCTCATCATTAGCGGCAGTCGCCGCTGTGGTGGAGAAAAAAGCAGCTGTAGCGCAGCAGAGAGCAACGGAGAGGATATGAGCAGCACGTACACGAGCATGTTTGACAATGCTGAGAATCTCCTCCTACCTCTGATTGACTGCTTCTCACCACACTGTGAATTTCTGAATGTATGACCACTTCTTTTTTTTTCACAGATCATCTATCTTGTCTTGAACTCTCATATATATTTATAAAAGTTCAAATCTCCAGTCTTACAGCACAACTTCAGTGTTTTTTTTCTCCATCAACTCAACAGAAGCTCTCAGCGACTCACTGCTATGTTCTACAGAACTGCATGTTCCGTAATAAATGACTCTATTTAAAGGCACGTTTCTTCCTCCCCCGGTACGATTTTCAGCCGTTTTCACCAAAGATTCATGTTCCCAAGATAATTGGTTCTCCTTTGACAACTTGCCATTTAGTAACGATTTCCTTCCCATGTTTTATTCCGCTCATTTGCAGTGTTTGTCGTTTCAGTCCGACCGACGCATTTCATTGGTTACAAATCAACGGCTTCTTGATTTTTTTTTTTTTTAACAGGTGACTGGCGGACTTTGGAAGTGCATTCTGGGAGACACGACAGGAAGATTAGGCCTTGAACACGTTCCCGCGTTTTCCTCACATTGCAGCCACACGTTATAAAAATACATTTTGATATTCTACGACATCGCGGCAGGAAGTGAGTCAGATCTGTCTGAGTTGAGACTCTATTTTTTTTTCCCCCTCAATATTTAATCAAGATACCTCAAACTCTTTCAGGCTGGATTGATCGGTTCTCTCCAACGGTTCTCAGATGGACTTTGACTAGGCCAAACGGTTCTCTGATTAAAGCGTTGCTTGTCGGGTCAGGTGACCGGCCGTGTCCGGGTCGCCGTGGTCGCGCTGTGATCAAATCAGCCGGATTGATTATGAGACCTCGAGAGGCCATCGGTCGCATTATTAGTGACCGATGAACTGAACAATTAATCAGTGTTTGGTGTTCCAAGATGTGTTGAGCTGATCGCCAATAAATCGTTGACTCTTTCACATGATAAGCGGCGTTTAGGGCGGCGAGGCCAACAGCAGCTTGTTGAGTTTAATTTTTCTGTCTTTGTGGATTGAAAAAAACCCGCAGAAATACGCAACAAGGAGGTTTAAAAGCGTAAAATAGCGACCAATTATGAAACAAGCAACAAAATGCCATCATGAAAGTCATTAAGCAAATGAACGTCGAGTGTATTGAGCAGTGTTCTGGTTATTATGAGCTCTGATGCAACAACAACAACAACAGGTCTCGATGCGTTCTGGTGCTAAACCGTTCAAAGACTTATCAACTTCTATACCCGCGACAGTGGACATGGAAAGGGTCAACGGTCTGCAACGCTTCACGCGACGGCGCGCTTTCACATTTCCTGCATCTAAATCAGCGATGCGTTTGCAAACACTCGGCCTCTCGGGCAGCAAAACCATGAAGTCGTAGCATCAGAATTCACCCGGAGTCAGAGAAAACCTCGGCTTTATGAAACTGAAATGAAGGTCAACGAGAAACCTCGACACCCGGACGCCGCGCCGCGTCTTTGCCGAGGACAGTAACTTCCCTCGAGGCCTTGCTTCAGGCGTACGGCGGGTTACGCGTGCCTTTCCATTCGAAACGCCTGGCCCTTCCCGCACAGAGAACGGCGGAAAAGGAGGCCAAGCTGCACACTGATGCACAACAACCGAAAACACGCTTAGAGCAGGGGAGAAGCCGGGGTGGCAGTCCCTAAGCTGAGGCGGTTGAGGAAAGATTACGGAAAAGCCCAGAGGCTGAGTGCTGCAAAACGCGGTAGGAAGTTGGCAGTCGAGTTGCAGACAATTACAGGGATGTGAAATGAGCTGCAAGACAAGCACAGCAACGGATCAGAAACAGCACCTCTCCGGTGGCACGACGCGCCAAATAAAGCCCGGAGAAAACGATACGCAGAACCCGATTTTCATCTTTAGTGGCAACGACGCCTTTGGAAGACGTCGATAAGAGAACGCTCAAAGTGTTTCTATTAGTTTATAAGTCACTGAGCTGAAATACATCCGAGACCTGTTGTTGTTGTTGTTGCTGTTGTTGTTGCTACTGTATCAAGTGGAGTCTACTCTACAACACTGTCCAATCACCTGGTACCATCATCCAGTTGAACCGCAGCCACACATGCTGCTTGGTTCTGGTCCAACAGGTGCTGTTACACATGATATAATATAACATAATTATGTTTTTATTGGAAAACATAATTTTGAAGCGCTTTGAAATGTCTTGTTGCAGAAACGAACGATGCAAATTAAAAAACATTCCGACCTCGGAGACTGAGTACCTTTTCCACTTTGCAGATTTTTGTTTAGGAAAAAAAGATACAACTTTTTTTTTTTTTCTTTGGTTTTTGAGAAAATTGTCCAAATGAATGAGACAGAATTTTGTGGTCAGGATGTAGCAAAAAGTCATCTGCGGGAATAACAGACAAAACCGACGGATTAAACCAAACTGTACTGATTTGTAAAGACCAGACCTCCTCCGTTTTCCTCCCCTGACCTTAAAAGCCTCCAACTCCTACAGGCCCAATTTGCTCCCGCCGACGGAGAAGAAGTGCTGAGACGACAGGCTGCAGCCGCCGGGGGGCCACCGGGAGGGGTGGGGCCCCACGCTGAGCCGTTCGGCAGACACGCCCCGCGTACCTGCTGCTGAGCGGCACGGCGGCGAGGAAATCACGCCGCTTTGCACCGCCAGACAGGACGAGGAGAGAAGGACACCGTTGCTATGGCGACTGAGGTCCCGGCCGCAAAAAAGTTGAGCGAGAGCGGCTCGGTCCCCGCCGATGCACTTTGGCTTGGAGAAGTTCTGCTTTGCTAGACTCTCTGGTCTTTTCTGCTGCTTTTGCATTTAAAGGGGAAAAAAAACAGCAAAAAAGGTCAAAAACTCGTGAGTGCAGTAAGTATTTTTAACACAGACAGAAAAAAAAAGAGAAAAAACCCTGTTTGTCTTCAGCTACTAGACAGCAGAGCAGATTACAGTTTAGCGCCACAAATTCCAGAACCGTGTCCAGACGCTTATGTTCTCCATTAAATCGCCAATAAACGTTTCGGGCCCTCCGAAGCGATTTATGCGCCGCTGTCATCCCACCGTCTCCACATGTTTTACAGATGTTGAACAGAGATGTGCTCTCGAAATCCAAAACCCGCCGAGTTCTTGTTTCAGCGCCGACAAGAGCTCGGGGGTTTATCGATCCCAAGTCGCGGCCTGATGCGGGCGTTTTGCCGTCTGCCGTTCCCATCGGCCGGAGAGGGGTTCCCACGGCGATGCGACACCCGAAGGTGTGCTTAAACACATCTGGCCTTCCGGGGGAGGGGGGAGAGAGACGACAAACAGGACGGGGAGCAAAGGCTGGAGGTCCACTCTAAAGGTCATGAACAGCCAGAGGCTCAACGGAATGATTTAGATCAACGCATACTTATGTGCTGGAAAGGCCTAGTCAAAGTCCAGACCTAAATCCAACGGGGAATCTGTGGAAATATTCTGAAAATGCCCGACTGAGATCAAGTTACATCCCAAATGTCACGCTGTCACATTTAAATTTGCGGTCATAAAAGTGCAAAAAATTTGACATAATTAATAATATATCTAAAAAAAAAAGACAAGTTACTTTTAACGGCTTCATGAAGCGCAGTTAATGTTTGGCACCGGATCCGAAACCCCTGAAGTCCAAGGTGTCGGTGCTGACGGGACGCTGAGCCGCTCCGCTGTTCTCTCCTACTTTGAATAGACCTTCATGTGAACGTCATTATGAATTCATCAACCTGCCAGACTGGGCTTTAGCCTTAATACATTTAGAGATTGAGTTATCTGCGCTGGCAACGCTCTGAGTGATTAATGATTGAGGAGAGGTGTAAGACAGGATGAAGCCGGTCAAAGGTCAAAGGGTGAGCCGGAAACCTCCTGATGCGCCGCAGCTTTTGCCACAGGGAGCATTTTGAGCATTCGTGCCGGCGGATGCATCGGCATGAGGAACGACGGTCGCGTCTCCTCCTCCTGTCTGATGCATACAGTCGGCTTTCCGGTGCGGAGACATGACTGATGGCTGCCTCGTCTGGCCTTTAGAGACGTCTGAGTCGCCTCAATCAAGAGGAAGGCTTCAGAAAGGAGGCTCAGAAGGTATCGGCGTGCACGCAAACACCGAGCGCGCGTTGTTTCGAGATAAACCTGCGAGGTGCAGGTGAACCCGCCTCAGTTCTCCTCTGCTCTGTTGTTTTACCTGCCGCTGCGACACACAACCTTGAGCGATCGCTCGCAGACGGCAGCACGTTCCTCCCCGCTCCAGCTGGCTCAGACTTTGTAGACAAAAGATGAAACGAGACCTTTTGAAGGTCGATGTGAGCGGGGTGAGAGGCGACGGGGGGAGCCTGCCGGCGCTGCGCTGTTGTTTTTGGCCTCTTATCTCTGTCGATGCGACGCCTCCATCCCGCTCTGCCCCCATGCCGCTGACGCGCCACCTGCGCCTTGATGCGCCGGGCTCTTCTGTCTCTTCCCGAGTGTATCTCAGCGATGGAGCTGTCGGGCAAGGAACACTTAAAAGACGTGCGCTCCAAAACAAAAGCGCTTGCTCCTTAAATACGAGAGCCTCGGCGTTAATTGTGGGATGCGAGCGAGAGGTGAAATCGTCGAGTGACGTTTTCCAGTGGGTCCTCACAAGAGTGTCGAGGAGGAGGGACGCGGCCTCGTCGACGCGCTTGCAAGCAGAGGCTCGCTCTCTGGTTTCGTCTCCGCGGTAAGCGCCGTGTTTTGACATCCCAGAGTGCCAACGAGACAAAGCCCCAGTCTAAACCGAGGACAATCTGTTTCCATCGGTGACGACGGATGATACAGTTTCACCTCGCGCTCTGCCAGAGGTCTGCCGGAACCTGCCCGAAGCCGCAGTCCGCTTTTAACTCGTCACCTCAGCCGAACACGGCTTTCATCGCGGGACCTGCGAGGCCTTTGCGGCTGTTTTAGTTTTTTTTTTTTTCTCGTTTCTCGACACGTTAGCAATTACAGCGCTGTCGTGTTGCCAGAGCAATTTCCAGTGTTGTGCTCTTTAAGTCTTCTTTTTTTTAAAGGTACTTAGATTAATTTGCTCTTGTAATAAATCTTTCGACAAGAGAGCAGCGCTACATTCCTCCAGGCAGGGATGTCATTATTTCACTTCATTTAAGACAGCGGTTGCCAAACTGCGGGGCGCGCCCCCTACGGGGGGGTGATGGATGAATGACAAAAAAAAAAGTTACACTAAAGTGTTTCACTGTAAAAGACGGTTTTGTGGTTTTGCTTTGTTGCCACCTGAAGCGTGAAATGACCCTCAGTGGAGTTTGGAAACAAAATATGTGTAAAGGTTTATGTCTGGTTGTGTTTGGCCTTTTCTCCTTTAAACTCTCTTAACAACCAATCCACAGAGACGTGGATATGCTATTAATGCTACCAGGCTCTTCCATTAAGCTTCCTGGACTACAGAGATCACATGACCCCTCAATCTGACCACAGAAGTGGAAGAGACTGTCCAGGTTCTCTGAACCATAAACGCACACTCACACACACTCACACCGCAGGGCAATGACGGCGATGGTAAGAGTTTGTCTTTCTGGTTTGATCCCCGCCGATGTGTGAATGAGTGTATGCCTGAACGTAGCGCAAAGCGGTAAGCGAACACGGGCCGTTTCCCATTCCTACCATTCGGAGAGTCCGATGAATCTAGCAGTCGTGTTCTTAGACTGTGGGAGGAAGCCGGAGTCCCCGGGGAGAACCCACGCATGCACAGGGAGAACATGCAGAAACCCAATCCGTCTTACAGCGAAGCTTCGCCTGCTGACAACCGCATGAATGTGAAACATTGAGAGCAACAATAAGTCAAATGCAAAAACTTTGTGACCTCAAAGGCGTTTTTTTTTTTTTGTCTTCTCTTTGTCGATGTTCGCTTTGCGGATTCGGATGAAAACTCTGGTTTCACGCCAACCGCCCGGCTTCGCGCTCCTCTGTGACGGAGTCACGACCAGATGGCTGTCACTAATCACTTCTGCAGAGAGTGTTAAACGGTAATAGGAAACGTCTTCAAGAGAAATGACAAACTCGTCAAGTACGTTGTGATAGCAGCTTAAATGGACCTTGAAGTGCGCGTCCGAGAATGTTCACAGACGAAACACTCACGGCTTTGGGGCTACGCCAGTGCAATATAAATCTGCCCTTTTTTTTTTTTCTTTTTATTACCATAACAACACACGGCTTCGCTCGATGTCTTCTTCTGGCGTCGTCTGATTGTGGAGTCCAACGATTCGAATCGCGTTTGTTAGCGCGGCCGTTTCTCGGGGAAACGGCGTCTTCGGAGGCAGAGCTCGTTTCCAGCAAATCAAAGGCCCTCTTATGTTCTTAGTCGTAATTAGCGCACGCGAATGGTGTTCAGGACGCAGCCAGGGAATGGGGAAGCATCTGCAAAAAGAAAAAAAACAAAACAAAAAAAAACAAGCAGTCCAGGCCCAGCAGCGCACTGTCCAGATCTTTCATCTAATCTGCCGTAATGACGAGCGGTCATACAGCGAGGGCTTGAAGTCGCAAGTCGTGGGATTTTCATGGTGTCTTTAAGATGTGGAGGAAATAATGAGGAGGTCAGTCGCTGCAGAATCTAAACACCAACCTTTTATTCATTTCTTTCCTTTTTGTCACGAAGCTATTCTCGGTCTTTCGGTCTCCGTGCCCGCAGTGGTGACTCACCGAGTCCAGGAGCTTTTCCCTGTCCACTAAACAACCCCAGTGATTAAAGAGACGAGCCTCCCTTGCTTTAATAAGTGACTAATCCCGCTGCCCTTTCAGTTTGTCAGTCCGCACAGACGAGCGAGCAGGTCAGGGTCACGCGTCCGGGCCGGCCTGGTGGCGGCCGCCGCTGCGGGAGTTATCCCAGGAAAAAAAACAACAAACAAACAAACTGTTTTTTTTCCTTCCTTCGAAAAGCCTTTGAGGCGTGGCTAATGATGCGGACATTTACGTGCGTGTGACAGCTCCAAACGGCGGCTTGATGAGTCGGGTTTTCCACGTAGTTCGATCACTTCTGTTTGTTTTCCTGGACAGTGACTGGCATCGTCACGACCGGAAATGTTTCCAGACAATCCCATTTGCGACTCCTTCGCAGTGAGAAAGGGAAACGGGCAATATCTCCTCTTGGACGGCGAAGTAACAGCAAGCGGCAACAGGTGCGGAGGAGCAGCGCCGTGTTGTTCTGTTCTTCGTATGGAGAGAGAAATTGCTGGTCACTTTGGCAATTTTTGGTGAGATTTTGAAGAAAAACAACAAAAAAAAACTTTAAGTAGGATTTTATTCTGCTTGCCTTATAGTTAAATTTCACAATATGACTTAAAAATAAATAATTAAAAAAAATACTCATAAATTGAAAATGTTAAATGAGCTGGGTTTACTTCAAAATCACTCCACATATCTAGAATATTTTTTTGATGATACTGACCGTTCATAACCGCTCCGTAGAATCCCGCTTCGAAAATGCAAAATACCCTTTCAAACCCAAACATTTGATGATTTTTCTGTTAACGTCATCCATTTACTTCATGATAAAATAATAAAAAAAAAAAAAAAAAGTCCAATGGCAGAAACATGAAGCCTAAACGTACATGAAGCATGTTGGCGATAATAAATACATCCAAGACGAACCGGCCCATCTGTTATTGTCATTCCTCACAGTATTATTCTCGACGCCCCGCGCTCCCAGCAGTCAGCTGTGCCACGGCGATACATTTAATCTACATAAATCATAAGTGAGGCTAAAAGCATCCATTACTCACACGGGAAGTTGACAGACAATGGCAATTGGTTTGAAAAAGGGGGTGTGAGGGGGTTGACGACTCGAACAGAGTTCAATTGTCACAGGAGATAATGTTTCATCTCTTTTTGTCGCACGGCAGCGAGTGACCTCTCACCCCGCCAAACCCCCTGGCCGCTCCTAAATCAGTGGCTGTGATGTGGATCACATTCTTGGCTGTTTGCATTGCCCCCTCCCTGCTCTCGCTTTGCCAAGCGCTGCTGCCACCAGCCTTTTACACCTGTCCTGTCACGTCCTCAGAAAAGAAACAGCAGTACTTTTTGTGTGTGTGTGTGTGTGTGTGTGTGTGTGTGTGTGTGTGTGTGTGTGTGTGTGTGTGTGTGTGTGTGTGTGTGTGTGTGGTGTGTGTGTGGAGGGGAACAGAAAGACCTTTGTGTGGCGTACGGGTTTGTGTGTGTGTGTGATGAGACAGGAGATTAATGCCCAGGCACACACACACACACACACACGGATCCACAAAACGTCTGCATGCGCACACCTACGTGGACGGCCCACACAAAGTGGCGCAGAAACCCGGTAAGACGCTCGTAATTCTGCGCGGGGCTGTCAGCCCGTCAGACGGGTGAGTTATGGAGCCGCTGGATGCGTCTGAACACGGAGGGAAAGATTCCATTGAGGTACGGAGTGATAAATGAGGAAGATGTGAGGAGTGGAGGCTCACTCCTGACAAAAAACAGAAGAGAGAAAAAGATCGCCGCAGCTGCTCAGTGGAGAGGCAGATATGGGCCGTCGCCTCGGTGCTGTTCTCTCACTTCGTGCCGAGACGGGGAATCAGACAGGGGTCACCGTGATGTTCAATATCACAACATAATAGAGACAGTGCTTAAAGTGGAGTGTTGTGTAAAAGCAACTTCTTTGTTTTTTTTTAGCCTCACATCATGTTATAATGTTATTCCCTCATCAAAAAGCATTGCCTTGATTTTTTTCATGCATGTTTGAGAAATCGTTGAGTCTCCTGTGGCAACTGTTCAGCTGTGCAGCAACGTTTGTGTCGACCTCATGCCGCCTTCAGGACACCGTTCCTCCTCAGACCAGCAGATAAACTCCTGAGGTCCAGCCTCACAGAGTAACCCTCCCCCACTCAGCTCCTTCAGACTAGCCTGCAGCAATTAGCAACTCAGCTCCTTCAGACTAGCCAGCAGCATTTAGCAACTCAGTTGCTTCAGACTGGCCTGCAGCATTTAGCATGCACCTGATGTAACTGTGTATCTGAAGAGATCATTAAACGTTGCACTGAGAAGCAGTGCGTTGTTTAACGCAAGAACATTGTTAAAGGCTTAATGGAGGAGCCATGTTGTGATGTCTTCCTGAATGTGCCGTGTTAGAACGAGCAAGAGTTTCTTAAAGAGAGAGGCCCAATTTCAGGGCCTTAATTACAAAGTTACATTTCTTTTTTAAGAAATATTCGATATATATGGCATTTTTGTAACTGAAGGTAACATAGTTACATGATTGCGCCACACAATGACACTATGGGTAAATTTTTGGTAACTTAAGATCCACAGAGGTTAGTTGACCATGTTGACCGTGAATACTTCAGAAAACACTCTGAAAACACTTACAGCTGCCTATTTCAATAGGTCAAACTCAAATACATAATGAGTATTAATATGCATTAATAACACTCAGTGGAAACTTGAGCCATTTTCAATTAATTCATGTATTTGATTCAAACATTCAGATTCACAATTTAAACACAATAGGATTTTTTCCCCCTGCTATTTGTAAAGAAGGTAGGCAGAAGCATAAACTTATTTACTTATTATATTTAATCCTGCCGGCTTACTTGTATGTCCTGCTTTTTACATATTATTATTCATTTTGCAAATAAGAACAAGCTGCTATGCAGTCTTAATATCTTTCCCTGAAAAAAATAAGACATTTCACTGTCAGATATTTCACACAAGTGGAAAAATTGAACGGCGTTTTTATTTTCATTTCTTTTTATGTAAATATCTTGTCATTAATGTTTCAATGGACGGCTGTTTCCACTGATGTTTTATTTTTGGTATTTAGGTAAAATACTTTCCCACCGTGGGAGTGGAGACGGCGATAAAAGCTCCATTTGTTTTTTCTGTCACGTGACTCGAAATGGATAAATCAAGATTTCAGAAGCGGAAACGTGGTGGAGCGGGAATACGGTGCGATCGCCGCGCCGTTGAACCCGAGCTGGGCCGTGTTTGCTGGCTCCGGGAGCGCGCCCGTCCGTCCGCGCTCCCGGCGGGGAGGGGGTGAAAATGACGGATGGGGTCGGAGAGGAGCGACGAAAATGACATTGTCGAGACGCAGAGAGGCGGTGGTGACGTGACGACGTCGTCTCGCGGCACTCAGACTGTCGGCAGCCACGGTGTGAAAACCTAAACATCACGGCTCTTTGATGGAAACCCTTTTGTTTTTCTTCTTCTTCATACTTTGTAGCTTTCGCCCGAGCTTCCGCGTACGTGTGAGGGGAAAATGAACGACAGCTGAGACGGAGATTAAGTCGAGGAAAAAACACAAAGAGACGAAGCTACATGTCGGAATCCAGCCTCCCGACATGTACAGGCCTGGATCTTGAGCGATTTAAAGCACATCCTCTTCCCAGGATGCGGCAGCAGCGAGCTCAGATCTGAAGCCAGGCTGTTCCTCGTCTTGTCTCCTGTGTACGAGAGTCGATGAGAGCCTTTCTCTCATATCTGTGAACTGTCACAGCAAGTCACTTGTGTGTGCTGGGTGTACAGTTCGAAAAACACCGATACGATTTTTCTTCTTCTTTTCATTGGTTTCTGTCAGAACTGACATCGTTCCAGTGGCCGTATAATTAGCAGCAGAAATGAGCTCCTGCTGGAGCCACCGTGAGGTCAAAGAACGCTGAGAGGTGAGAATCTTCACCGGTGAAGACAGAGCGTCTGCACAGCATGGCAAACACTTTCTGCTGCGACATTTAAGCAGCACTGGAAATGTGCAGCATAATGTAGATTTTCAGTAACTGCAGCTAAATGGATTAATTAATTACACATGTTCTGTTTTCAAGCTTCTATTTGTTAGGACGATTAATGTTGGCAGCTCATGAAAACATGGCATTTAAAGTAATAGCATTACATAATTATATATATATATATATATATATATATATATATATATAGACATTCAATACATAATGTTGGCTTAAAGGTTATTTTCAAAAGGCTCTTTTCATCTGATAAACACATATTCATATTTATTGAATATGACTGTATTTGGTGTCTGACCCTTGTACATGTTTTACATGCAGCCTGAAATCTTTTTGTGCCTTATAAGAACTCAAGGCTGATATGGAAAACTGTGACAGAGGCACAAGACTGGAACTGATTGCTTTACTTTCTCTTTAAACTCCAATAAAAGCACAATATTTCAGTAGCTGCATTTTGTTTATTAATCTTTAAATACCCCAAAGTGCGTAGAAGGACGCCTTTTCGCATTCACTTCACCACGACAAAAAAATAAATAAATAAAAAAACCCACACAACTCTGTTCGGGAGCTCATCCGTTCGGAGGAGCTGCTTTTCTAACTTCCCGCGTTGGTTGCGCGACGGGCAAAAAGAGAAGGTTCGCTTTCGTTTCGTTATACATTTCGTTTCGGCAAAACAAAATGTTCGGTGACAGCACGACGCTTCCAACGACGCCGAAAGCCTTCGCTCGGCGAGTTCAGCTCATTTCCCTCCGAAGCGTCCCCGGCGCACAGAGCGGCATAGTCAAAGCTCCTTCCGACAGGATCAACGTCCCGGCTTGCATTTACAGTTGTGATCGTTTTGAAATGGCATTTCTGAGTTCGTTGCACATCTGTTTTCTGCCCTGACAAGTGGCTGTCTTGTTTTTCCCACTGTTTCATCTGGACGTTATATATATTTCTAAAAAGTCAATCTACTCAATTGGACATCCATTGGATTGCGAGTTCACTTCTACTTCTGTTAATTGTACAGTATTTCAGTCATTTTTAAGCTCTATTTTGTACAACACACTGTCATTATTGCTCATCTTTTCTTTTTTTTTTATGTACGTCTTTCAACATTTTTGATCTCTAGTGAGCCTTCATATCTCGACGCTGCCGTTAAGCCTGAATTTCCCTAATGGTGGACCAAAAAACAAAACAAAAAAAAAAAACCGCTATCTCCATACGCCGCTGTGTTCTGTTCGTCCGTGGCGCCCACATCTCCTCAAACAGGACAAAGTGGGTGAAGGGGGATGAGGAGCCAACAGAGAGCGCATGTAGGCTGCAAAAAAAAAAATTCACGCCTCTTTGAATCCAACGCTGCTTTGGGGCGTTGCGAGTAAAAAATAAAATAAAATAAAAAAAAAATCACGTTGCCGCTAATGCGCTCATTACCGAGTAAATTAGCCCAGCTAACAGTTTCCTTTTGTCCTCGGCAGCTCTGATTTAATAAATGCTAATCATCTGCAGGCGCGCTTTAATGAGGAGAAGGAGAGCAGTCGCGCTCGCGCGCTCCTCGCTCGCTCGAGCCGTCCCGTTTTCGGGGGCTGGATTTTGAAGCCTGGAAGAGGTGAGTCACGGTTAGAATATTTTCGGCGCAGAATGAATTGCGTTCGCGAGGGAGCGGGATGTTGGCGCGCGGAGCCGCGTTTCGGCTGATAAAAATGAGCCCTGCAGCAGCCATGTACAGCAGAAATAGATTGTTTATTTGGTTTCGGGGCGGCGGGGGGAGTGGTGGGTGAGGGGGGGGTTGCTTCACTCGTCTGCCCTTAAACAAACTCGACCCGCTATTTTTAAATGTGAGGCTGCAGGCGCGCCGTCTGGAGGCAAATCGTCTCTTTTAGGCGTCCAGTCGCAGTCGTTAAAGCTCGTTTCAGTCTGATACCTCGGAACGAGAAAGGCGAGTCAGAGCACAAATGGAAAATATCTCCAAAAAACGCTTGTCGTCTTTTGTCGCTGCTGGAGAGAGGAGCAGAAAATAATAATAAAAAAAAATAAAAAATCAACAAATGCGCTTCAAAAAAAAAAAAAAAATACAACAGCAGCCAAAGGCTCTAAATGCTTCAGCTCAGTAATAAAAACATGTCTCTTATTGCATGAATAATTAATGTGAGACTAAAAGGAAATTCTAAAAGGAGAGTGAGTTATGAAGTCGGCTAATTTTAGGCTTTCTGTCTGTTTTTGTGGTTTTTTTTTAAAGGTTTCAAACTGGGCTGCAGATTCTGAGAGTTTAATTACAGCAGAAGATCCATCCATCCAACCATCCATCCATCCATCCATCCATCCATCCATTCATCCATCCATCCATCCATCCATTCAACCATCCATCCATCCATCCATCCATCCATTCAACCATCCATCCATCCATCCATTCAACCATCCATCCATCCATCCAACCAACCATCCACCCAACCATCCAACCATCCACCCATCCATCCATCCATCCATCCAACCATCGACCCACCCAACCATCCATCCATCCATCCATCCATCCATCCATCCATCCATCCATCCATCTCTCTCTCCTCCATTGTGTCAACGCAGAACTAAATTCTGTAAATGTGATTCTGAAAACACTCGACTGCGTTTTGTCTTGCGCCGACAAGTCCATGGAAATGTCATTCCACGTTTTTCGCGTCGTTCCTCCGCAGTGACAACAATATCTGCCGCTTGACCAGATCGGGGGAAGAGTAAAGCGCAGGTAGAGTCAAAAGTGACAAACTGACCGAGAGTTCACAGTCAGACGAGGTTTCTTGTCTTTCCGCCTAGGGGGAAGTCAGAGTCGTCATACATGCGCGACATTCTTTTCCCGGCCCGGTTCGCCAGTCCTTCGGTGGCAGCCAGAGGAGAGAGACGCGGCATAATGGACTGAGAGGTTACAGAGACTCGTGTTCCACTCGAGTCTCTGCTATGAATTGCTGGTATTCATCAACTTAAGTGATGAGTCTGTGTGATGAATGGGCTCTCATTAATATCATTATGCCATTAGGCGACGTCTCGCTCGCTGCTGCTGCTGCGCTACGTACAGTAAGTAAAACACAAGCAGTCTGCTGCTCTCTGGATTGTTGCGTTTACTGTACCCGGACGCCCTCGGGAAACCAGAGCTACGGCGGTTTTGACATCCCGGGGCGGCAAAAAAAAACAAACAAAAAAAAAACTCCAGCGTGTTTAGAACCCAGCTGGCTTTTGTGACATCACGAAAGAAGAGAAAGGAAGAGTGCAGCTTTTGCCAGCTGCGTGTGACACGGCTCGGTCGGAATGATTATAAGATGATTGTTTTTCTCACCAAATGTAATATTTACATCCATAAAAACGCGCCGCAGGCTCATTTCGACAAGCCAGCGGGGTGTAGAAATGTCATGTGGAATAAAAATAACATCCACAGATAAACACTGAAAAGTGTGGCATGCTTTTGTATTCCACCCTGTGGATTTCTGATGTGTGGGTTCAGGTCAGATCTCTGACTCTTGATAACTTCAGCTGTAAATGATGAAGAGCTCGCTAATGCTTTTAAATAGCAGTATAAAAATAAAGTCAGGTTTTTGAAGATTTTTAATACTTTTTTCAGTGTTGGAAACTATATAGACGTTTATTTATTCATTTTTACCCTTTTGTTATCAATTCCACAAATCTACATCCCACAGAAGAAATTGAATCTATACTCTCCCCCCTTATAGCTTTATGTTTAAACCTAAAAATAGAAATAAAATGCTGGTTCTGTTTAAATTACGGAACATTTCTTATTGTGGACATTTGTTATGAATAATCAACTTTTTTGAGCTTCTCATCGAGTTATTATACTAGTTCCTCATAAAAAAATAAATAAATAAATAAAAAACGTGTTCTTGCTTGTTTCCTGCATGATTTCCTGAAGGCGGAGTTTCAGAGCAGGAGCTTCTTAAAGAGACAGAGGCCCAATTTCAAGGTGTCAAATTTCTTTTATATTGATAGCACTTTTAGAACAGCTGAAGGTAACAGTTGCTTGAATGTGCAGTAAAATGACTGGAAAATGTGTAACTCTGCGTCCGTCTCCGTTGCTGGAACCTGTGCTGCATTTCCTGTTGGCTACAAATGTTAAGGTTTGACATTGAGACGCTAATAGAGGCGTTGCACCCCATGAATTACAGCGGACCGAGACAGAAAAGGGCAGGAATCGTGAAATATAGCAATTTAACAATCAATATAATGGAAGGTGACAAAATCATCAATCTTCTGTGACCTCTGGGAGCCGTGGCAACGGGAGGAAGATTAGGGCCAGCAGAGCAACTGATACCGTCTCGTGTGGCCGAAAGCTTGAGGCAAAGACACATATTTTCTTCCGGTTCCCCAAATTGTCAAGCACAGAACACTAAAAACTTGTTTTTCTAATAAACGTACTATTGGCCCTTTGGCCTCTGATCTCATTTTTAAAATAAACATGGACGAATTACCCAGAGCTCTCGGCTCTCCTTGAGCGACAAACTTAGTTCGGTAGAAAGGTTTTTGTTGATGCAGCTTTTAAAACATCCATATATCCTGATAGCAGAAGGCAGTGGCTGGTTACATCTGGAAATCACGGGGTTGCCTGGGAAACAGCCTAAACAAGAGTCGGTGCCGTTAAATTGAACTGGACTGACAGTCCTTCAAAATAAAGTGTGTTTCATCTGTTTAGCTCCTATTTCAAATAAGCATGTGTGCAAGAAATATGTAGGAATGCTTTATTTATTCTTACTATAATAAAGAGCATTAATGTGTTTTCCAGGCACATCCATGAGCTTATGTCGCCTGCGTCATCCTACACGTATCAAATATCACTTGAAAGAAATATGACTTCCTGACTTAAAGCTTTGAAATTGGGCCTCTGTCTCTTTAAGAAACTTCTGTTCTTTCTGAAGCTCCGCCTTCAGGAAGTCGTCACAGCGTGGCTCCCAGCGTTTCACTGAGGAGTGGAAGGATTTCTCAAGTATTGCATGAAAGAATCAAGGCAACACTCCAGGTTATGTTTTTCATGAGAGAACATTATAACATGATACAAAGCTTAAAAAAAAATAAAAAAATAAAACATGAGTCAGTTTTACATAATACCGCCCCTCTTAATTTTACCCTGTTCACATTTCAGACTGATGGCGAAAATGAATTAAGTTGAAGACAATTGGGAGAATGTCACAGAGACTTTTCATATTAAAGTTTGGACATTTCCCCGTTACTCGTTCCGTCTTGGTTTTGGTCTTGGTCCGCCCCGCTGCCCTGAAGGTTGGATGAAGTTATCAAAACCTGATGTGGTTCCCAGACCAACAAGAGACCTGGAGGAGAAATCACGCGGCTGAAATATTTTCATCACAGGAGTGAGGCCCGGTCCTGGATGCAGCGGAATGACAGCTCAATTTGTGGCCAATGTTGTAGAAAGAAATAAAGAGTCTCTGTCCACTCAGACAGAGACGTGCTTTCTACCTCCCAGCCTCCCAGGCACACACACACACACACACACACACACACACACACACACACACACACACATACACATAACTAATGCGCCTATCAAAGGGTTCATCCTCCGGTAGATACACAACCCGTAGGTCTTCCCACATCTACGCCCGACCTCGTGCTGACGCTCCAACAGCAGATGTAGTCGTACCCTCGGGCTGCATGACGCTTCATAATTATTGACATAAACAGATTGTGCTCAGGGTTTAACCTGCCGTGGTTGATGAATGGCAGCCCATAACTGCCAAGCGGAGTCCTGTTGGCCGCGCCGGCTCAGCCGCGTGACGAGGAATTACCCAAGCAACCTGGGCGTCCATATGTCCGCTCTCGGTGTCATCGCGTCCCACGTCCCCCGAGGGAGGGAAGCCGCCGAAGGCGAGCGAGGCTGCAAAAGCGAGGAGATGGAAGCCTTAGAGAGCCCGAGGCAGAGGTGATGACCGCATTGATAGGATTGCTTCGCCCAGACCTCGGTGCAGGTATCGACTGTTCGTGTGTTGAGAAAAGAAGCGGGCTTCCCCAGCAGTGACTGGGCGAAGTCTCCATCTGTACATTAAAATTCGAACTGCGCAAGTTTCCGAACTGCGCAAAAGCGCCTGCGTTCTTTGAACGTTTCCACGTTTCGTGTGACTGCAGCCACAAACCTCAGAGAGTCTGGGGACTCTAGTTGAAAGCGTCATGTGATTTCCAGACACAGTCAGGTACCGATGTTACCTTCAGTCGCTGTGAAATTGCCGTACGCATAAAACGCGTCGTCAGTCATTCGTTGTGCGTGTCTACGTAACATCCTCCATCACCTCGGTAACGCTGCGTTTTGTTAAAAAAACAACAAAAAGACAAACATTAAACCAACTGGCATCAAAACACTGGCATCATTTTCCCTTCACTTAAGCCTTGTAATGGTATTATGAGCCATTAGAGGCCTTTGCTGCAAAATTAGGGTTATTTTTTTCCGCGGCAGACAGATCTTGCACTCAGCCGCACCCTCCATAACCTTGAAGGACTATTACAGCTGGAAACAAGTCCTGCGACGTTTATTGTGATCTATATGACTGGTAATGCGTGACGCACCGTGGCTTTAGTAAGTCTGCCTAAAAAAAACAACAACAAAAAAAAACATGTAGCAGCAAAATGGACTCGCTGTACTTCTTGTGATTTGCCGGGCAGTTCTGTGAGTGATCTCTGCTGGCAGTGTGCAGAAAACTTCCTGTTTAATACCAAAGGACAACAGCATAGTCTGCGTGTGTTAACAGTCTGTGCAGCAGGACCCGTCTCATACTGGGGCCGGTGGTTGCGTAGCGTTCCTCGGGGCGCGGGCCTGACATTTGGAGGTAGACTCTTATAGATAGAGTAATAATGTCACGGGGGCCCTGGGTGTAGTTTTATTTATTTCTTCTTTTTGTCTGGGAAACGCGGAGAAACGGTAGACAGGCTGGCCGCTGTCTGACGCTGACGACGATTTAATCTGCAGAGACAGACGGCACACAGATGGAAATAACTGCAGCCAATATTAAAAGTTCTGGTTTTTCTTTCATTTCTGCGTATCTGAGGATTGCACACAGAAGCTGCGTTCGGGAAAACAAGCTCGCTGTTCTGCAATCATTTGCCCTTGAAGCAGGCTGTGCGTCTTTGATATCCAAAGTTTAATGGGAAGTCTAATAAATGTTTTACGTTACAGTTGGAAACATATCGATTGTGCTTCTCTTCCCTTTAAACTCGAAGAGGTCTTTCACCGCTTCCTGGTTGCTTCAAAGTCTTTCTAAGGTTTGAAAAGCTTACGGTTTTTAAAGCCACTAACATTCTCCATTAAGAGTTTTTACTGTTCAAGATCTCTTCAACTGTTCGTTGAGCGCACAAGAGCCCAGAGTTGCCCACTTCCTTTATTTGTTCCTCGCTTAAAAGAAATTCCCTTGCAGGAGCAAGTGTCAGGCGATACGTCCGGTCACGAAACATCTCTGAATTACAGACCTTCAGAAGAAACCAACCATCTTTTTGTCCAATGAGATCCTCGTTTTGAAGTTGAGCTGTTGGTCTGCCTACGTTCAGATCTCTGACCTCACGCTCAAGACTCCTACTTTCATCTCTCTCAGATAAAATCTGCAACCCACAAACACACCTGCCCGTGTCTCTGCTCCGCCCCTCCTCCTCCGTCGATGCCGACGCGAACTCTCGCATTGCGCGCGGTGCCAAACCGCCCGTGGTCGGCCCCTGCCAGAGCCTTTACGCAGTGTCCCTTGACGGGCTTCCTGTTTGGGATTTGCAAGGTGGTCGGGCTAAACTAGACAGGAATGTCAGACTTAGAGAAAAACGATGCTTCTTCGAAATGAACCAGTACTTCTAAAATGCTTAGAAGTACTGTGTGTCATGTTATGAGTTAGAGCAAATGGTTTCGACGAAGGAATAAGTCAAGTTGCTTGTGGGTCATTTGCATTTTACCACCACAAACGTCAGGAAGCAGCCCGCAGTATGGATGTTTTTATTTATTTTTTTAATCGGCAAAAAAAAAGACTCTCCTCCTTCCAGCAGACCGTACGTTTGCTTTTGTGCCGTTCTCTCCATTTTCAGATGACGGACAGATAAGAGGATTCTGTTCGTACCAAGACAAAACTACAGGTGGACTTACTTCACAAACAGGGTAACAAGGCAGTGGAGCATATTTAGAGGTTTCAGATGAAAGGGAGCTCAACGTACACATGGGGGAAAAAAAAAACACGTAACAGAATAAAACGCGACTTCACGTATGACGGCCCGTACGGTGTTGGGTTCCTGTGCGAATTTAGAGTGTAACTGATAGTGGGTGGAAACTCACCGACCGTTTAAAAGAAAACTGAGCCTGCAACCAGAGAATTATTTTCACACCGTTCTGCGGTGAAGCCGTAAGTGCAGGCAACACGTGGAAACCTCAGTACCTTCATGGTCTGCTTAGCAACATTTAGCCTTGTCCCACACACTGCGCGTATCCAAGCCAGGAGCGTGGAGGAGAGGCAAGGTATGCGTGTGTGTGTGTGTGTGTGTGTGTGCTTCATCTGGCTTTGCATAGGCTCAAAATGTCTGTGTGGGTGTTCTGTGTTTATATAGCCCAGGTATTGTGAGGGGTGCACTTTGTGCCTGTGTGAGTAGACGTGCAGATAGTGGTGTGTAAAAATGTGCACAGTGGTCAGCAGCGGCTGATAGATGAGGTGGAACGTGGTTTATTGACACAACACCTTCACGTTACGCGAGGCCATCAGTCACACAGAATGTCCATCTGCTATTTGAGGCGAAACCAGGACTTCACACACACACACACACACACACACGCACGCACGCACACACACACGCACACGCCAGGCCGACGAATACGTTTTTTTTTTCCACATTTCCTCTCAGTAGTCGTGACCTTCAACGTTTCACCCAGCACATTTTGAAGAACTTACTGAAGAGTGCTTTCGACAATACCGCCTTAAAAGGAAACATGCCACTATCTCAAAAAGCACACATGCTGTTGAGATCATGCTATCAGATTTTTATTTTTTTCTTTGCAAAACCCTAAAATGCCAAGTGAACGTCTCAACAAAAGGAACCCATTTTGGAATATTAAGTAAGGTCACCTCTTCTCTAGTGGCCTCTCTGTGATACCAAACCTCACCGATGCCATTTTTTTTTTTTTTTACACCCAGGAGATAAATAGAGATAAGCTGGTGTTGACCTTTAAATTTTATTTATATATATATATATATATATATATATATATATATATATATATTTTATTTTTTTTATTTGCGTGTGCCCTTAAAATAAATTCGCTGCAACTATTTTAAAATATTGTCGAAAAGACGATC
Organism: Poeciliopsis gracilis; assembly: GCA_911649635.1. NCBI lineage: Eukaryota > Metazoa > Chordata > Actinopteri > Cyprinodontiformes > Poeciliidae > Poeciliopsis > Poeciliopsis gracilis. The sequence continues at coordinate 3,054,737 of CAJVRI010001517.1, forward strand.
ATAGGAATTTTGAGGAAAAGAAGAATGAATATAAACGCGGGTGTTCTTTTCTCTACTCAGTGTCTCCGTTGGCCGAACCCGTCGACGGGGCAGCAGGACAAAGCGACAGAATAACGCGTTTTTACGCTCCTTCCTGAGCGGAAAACTGATTTGGGGGGAAATTTTCAACTCACCGTGGAAATAATTTCAGATGCGTTCAGCTGGAAGATCATGAACAGATTCTCTCGGCTCTGGTCACTGAAGCTAATCACTGGTCCAGGAGAGAGGAAGACCAAGTTTAAAACTTCCTCGGTGGGATTAGCAAAGCGGCTCTAAGCTAACAGTGGATATTTCGAAAACAACAGAGTGGCCAAGATGGACAAAGACACATCGGGAAGATGTTACGAAAAACAACATTTAATTTGGAATGAAGATCCACATAAAAGGATTGGAATGTGAACACAATGTGGCTTCGCTTGTCCAGTCAACTGCCTGGTCCTTATGACAAGGCTCTACGCCTTAGAGTACTTCGATACATTTCAAGAGTTCAAATATACCGGTTTGTTTTGAATAAATGCACTAGAAATGCAAAGAGAAAAGTGTCTGTATCGCCTCATGAAAGTAGAGCTCACACAGGAAGCCCAAGCGACCCGATGGATGAGCAAGCGACCCGACACAGAAGGACTCTTGGTGGCACGCTACCGGCATGTCCTGTAAACATCAATCTGCTTTTGTACGAATCACCGTCCGAAAAGAACAGTTAAAAGCTTTCCGATTGTAGTAGTCACGGAAACCGCGATAGCCTTTTAGACTTCGGTCTCGTTTTATCCCAGCAGAACTCGGCTGTTGTCTCGAACCTTTTTCAAATGAGCTCTTAGCTTCCATTCCAGGGGCTGAACTTACTCCAAATGAAGACACCAAGATGGCTCTGTTACCCGATTTATAATCTTTTAATAGGATCTCATTTCAAAAATCCCAAACCATTAATGGAAAGCGAAGGAACACACAGCCATCCCTAGTCGGAGGACGGATGGTTAGATTTCTTTATTTTTTTTAGAAAGATGACTTCACTTCCTTCCTCCAAATGTTCTTAAGTTTGTCAGAAAATATTCTTCAAAGGGTTAACTTATTGCATCACAAACCGGCATTTGATTTGACATAATTGTCAGTTTTAATAATTCGAGGTTATGGTGCCTTTTCGGTCTGATTTCCAATTTGATACCTTGACGATTGTTGACACCAAACCTGAAGCCAAAGCAGCCATTTTCACCAGCCGTCATCTGTCAAGCTGCAAATTATGAGAGCATTATTTTGCTAAGAGCAATTAGAAGTAATCGCACAGAGAAGTCAAAAAGGACAGACAATAAGAAAAAAACAAAGCACATCAAACAGATTAAAATTAGACAGATTAAACTTAAACAGGTTTAATAATAAGTGTATAAGAGGTCTGTCTCCAAGGGTTTGGCCTCGTTTCCCTGTTGCACACAGATTGCAGCAAATTTGGGGAAGGGAAAATGCTGAGTGAGACTAAAAACCCCGGCCCCTCAGTTAATCACAATTGTGGAAACCTAATGAGTCAATGGACGGGGCCTGGTGCCAATAAGTCTTACACAAACATCTCCTTCTTTCAGAAGGAGCACTGAAGATGGCTTGTAAATGGTCTTTAGGCATGGCAAGGATCCAAAACGTTCCTCGTCTGGAGCAACAAAAGGTCCTAAATACATTTTGCCAGGAATGTTTTGTCTCTGGTATATATATATGTTTTTTTTGCTTGAGTTTTTTTTCTGTTACAATAGGAAACTCAAAAGAGCCAGACTGTTTCAATGAACGTTTGCTTGATAGTTCGTAAGGGTTTAAAGGGTTAACAGAGGAGGCGTGTCGCGATGACTTCCTGAAGGCGGAGTTTCAGACAGTGCAGGAGTTTTTAAAGAGACAGAGGCCCAATTTCAAGGTGTCAAGTTACACAGTCAAATTTCTTAAGACATATTTGACATATGAAATATGAATTTAACAGACACTCAGTTGTGCTGTAAAATGGAAACAGATGCCAAGGAAACACCTTCAACCAACTTTAAGGTAGACACTTTTTTGCAGTCAGTCTTGCCACCCAACTTCCACATTAAGTTACTCACAGGTTGACTCTATTTGGGGCCTTGACATATTTTTTATTTCTTTGCATATTATTGGATGCCTGTGGCTTGTGGAGGAGCATAGTGTCGCCTCATCCTGTGCGTATTGTTCAGGTGCAGCTGGTGTCTACTGAAGGCCCTGACTGCGGCGTGCGGCGACATAACTATGCCCAAATAAGCATTTGAGCTCATTTTTGATGTTTTCTATGTTGGGCCTATTGAATGCTGTAAGTCAGTGTAAGTCGACGTGCCAGTGGCACCCGACATACTGCTGACAGCGTTTACGTCAACCTTCAGGAATTTCACAATTTTTAGCTTTCATGCTAATGTTTGCACACCGATTGGTTATATTTTGTTGTTAGTCGACATGCTGACTCTCATCTTGCTGGTAGTACCAACATGCTAGTGACTATGCTAATTAGTAGTAATTTTAGCTAATTTTTGATTCATTAGCAATGTTTATCATACTGAATAGATTAACTCAATGTAACTCAACATGCTACTGACAACATCTAAGCTAACTTCAGCATTTTGGCTATTTCTAGCTTATACACCATTGTTTGCATGGTATGGCATGTTTGCATAAGCCCATGTTAGTCAACATAATAACGATGCTCCACATGCGGTTGACGACGTTTTCGTTCACCTTTGCTGTTGCTAGTTTTCATAATCAGAACGCCAGGTTACAACCGACACGCGCACTTCGACGGGCCCCGTCTCCAGAAATGTTCTAATCTCTAGTTCCACTTCACAGTACCGCACCGCTCTGTGCAGACGTGTCAGAGAAAATCCCAGAAAGCACAATCGATTTGGAAAAAAAAAAAACGTGAAAAGGTTCACCACGGTGCGAATACTTTGTCGAGACATTGTGTACTAGAAACATAAGAGCGCAGCAGTGCAGTTCACCCTGAGATCAGTCAGAGGTCTTTCCTCTCTACTCCTGTGCTCTTATTATTTCCACAACCTCCCCGTCTCCTCTGTGCTGAGAATCAAATATACACTTCAAACAAACAGCCGGGGATCCTTCCTCCTCCAACCCTGTGATTTCTTATTAAAAAAAAAAAAAAAAAGGATTGGTTTTCATTCTATCTTCAAGCAGAAAATGAATGCTTCGTTATTCTTTGTCTTTTTTCGTGTTTGGGGGTGCGCCTTTTTCAATTTCATCAGATTAAAACGTCCCCGCCGTTTAACTTCACAGCAACTTGATTGCTTTCCCCCTGGTTTATGCGCAGCTGCTCGCCCTGATGATCTGACAAGCGCACGCTCCGGTTGGATGCTGCTGCGTGCCACTGAGTGCGCTTCCTCTGTCCAAGTGAAGAAAAGAAAAGCCGGGGCGAAGGAAATAAAGAGTGGCTTGGGATGAGCAATGAGAACTGTGGGAGCAGGGAGGATGTGTCGCGTCTTCAAGCTCGGTGACACATGCTGCGACTCTTCCTCTCCTCCTCGCCGCGGTGTCCTCATTACCGTTAATACAGAGGGGGCTGTGCTGCCGCGCGGGGATCTCGAGGGAGTAATGATGGAGGCCAGTGCCCAGGAGCCCCAGGAGGGAAGTTTGTTGGTGGTGATTCCCTGGTACTTATGTCGAGGCCACGGAGGTCAACTTGAAGCGCTCGCACTCCCTCACACACTCTTGCTCGTTGCAGACAGCTGCAGCCGGCTCCATTCCCCCGTTTGCCCTTGGGAGTTAGACGGAATGAGGGAGGCAAACAGCGGGGGAGTGTTTGCCCAGGCGCGCTGCCACACCCCATCCATCTCTTCCCCACTCGCAAGAGGAGACACAATCATTTCTCCCTCCCGCCGGCCCCTTTCGTCCGTCCCCTTTACCCCTTCCCCTCGGGGGCATATTGGTCCGGTCTCGGTCCAGCGCAGATATAATCCTTTAACGCCTTCAAATGATCCAGAGGTTGAGCGCTCCTCGCCGGAACGCCGGCGGGACCCGCTGGGCTCGCACCTGCTGGAGCAGGTTAAGATAAATGCCAGCGACCAGTCAGGCATCTGGTCCAGCATTAATATTTAACAGGTCAACTCTCATCTCCTCGCCGCTGAAGGCGCCGAGGATGCCAGAGCCGGGCCCCAAAGACGTATCGCGGCTTAATATGGATTTGTGCAAACTGCTGAAATTGAAGCTGGGCGATAGCACGGGGAGGGAGACAGAGAGCATGCTAAGCGGAGTTGCTGTTCACCTGCGCACGTCTTGCGTTTGGGCGCGAGGAGAAGCACAGCTGCCTCTGTGGCTCCAAGGGCAATTATCCGAGCATTATGTGGTTTCGAGCTTGTACGGACTATAAATCTGAGATCAATCCAGCTCATCGTCCGTGTCTGGGCTTCTCAAAAACATCCTCTAACTTATTCAATTAGGGCCGTCAGCCAAACGCTCTTGGAAACCCCCAAACTCTCCCCTGCTTCCTCTGAAATCTCAGCTGTTCCTTTAGGGTCGAGGTTAAGTTTGCTCCCTCAAGAAGTACAAAACAGGGGATTGAAGTCTTGTTAAGAACCCAATCCGACAGTTTCAACTTCAGTCGGGTCTCTTGTCTCTTCAAATCACCTGGTATCCTGGAACAGACCTAATTGCCAAAACTTTCGACCTTTGCAACAAGGTGAAATAGCTTGCATTCTTCCTTCAAAGGTTCCCTGGGAAACGGCAGAAGCAGGTGGTGCTGACCTGTAAACCTGAGCCTTGTTAAATTATGGATGCAGCATAATGGCAGGAAACACCTGCCTCAGTAAGGAAGGTGTCAACGAATGACGAAGTCGCTGGAACAGTGACACGGGGCTTCACAAGTCCCTCTTTGTGCAATAAGAAGAAACGTTGGTTGGACATTAAATCGAACTGTAGGCCAATGTGGAAAACACATGTGGCAGAGAAAAAAAAACCCTAAACACACACTAGGAAAAAAAATGGGGATTCTTTTCTTCAGTTGGACCAGAAAGGGAAAGCTAATCGTCTCGGGATGATGACTTTACAATGACATTGTAAAGACCAATGATGTACAATTCATATCTGGGATGTTTTTTCCAAAAATGGTATAAATACCATTTCCACGATAAAGAATAGGTACTCTCTAAAATGCAGGACATTATATATACCCGAAATGTTCAATAAATGTAGCAGTTTATCACATCGGCTGCCAGCAACACTCAAGACTTTCACCGTTTTGGAAACTCGCTGTACTTTCTCACACTGAACAATTCTAATCGATGCATTTTTGCAACAGCAATGTTTCCATTTAGGGAAAACTTCAGCGACTCCACGTTCAGCATCCTAATCTAATTCTAGTTTTGATTGTTGGGCAGGAACCTCCTGTATAATTCATGCCCTGCAGACACACCATTTAAGCGCAAGCTGTTTCCATTAAGCCGCGGTGTTGCGTGTCCCTCGAACGAAGCTCGGCATTTGCACAAAAATGTTTCCTTAAAGGAAACATATGTCTCTTATGGGCCTCCAGTCTGCACCAGACACAAGAAGGGGGGGGGGTCAAACGTCCACATGAAATGTTTGCCGAAACGTTTGAGTTCCACGGGAACAGCAAGCGGCCTCTCTCCGCGCGGAGCGACTCTGGATGTACGGACGGATCGAAATATTGAATACGTTGACGCGCCCAACACCCTACGCGTTCAGCGACGTCATTAGAGGAGATATTACTTGTATCTGTTGACATGAGAATGTATGGTGAGCCAGAGCTACCGAAATCCTTAAATTAAATCAAATATGGATGGAAATGAACTCACTGACAATGCCAATGGACTACTTTTATCTCCACATTAAAAAAGTTTAATCGCCCAACAAAAAAAAAAATGTCTTACACTGCATGAGGTGTAGCTCATGGATGGATCAAGGGTGAATCAAGTCCAGTCTTTGAGCTCTACTATCCTGCAGCTTTTACATGCCTCTCTTCTCCAACACACTGGCAGCAAAGGCCAGATCTCGTGGACTGGAATTGGTATACAAGCTAATTTTGAGTCTCCCGGCTTGTTTTCTCGAACTTTGCCGTCTGCAAAGGGAGACATCTAGGATGCATCCTAAAAGGAAGTCCACTCCACTTCCACCCTTACAGAGGAAACACCTGTTAGCAGCGTGGACCTGGTGCCTGGCTCTTTTGTTTACGAGCTCCGTCCCGAGACCAGAAGTCGAGTCGTAAAACAGAAACAACAGTGAAATAACAAGCCTTGATTTTAGGTTTCTGCTCTTTGGTCTTTTCGTCCTCGCCAGATCCCCGTGAACAAGAGGCCAAGATAGTTGGGCTGATCAGCACCCATCTGGCAACCATTTCAATGCTTGGTTGAGGGTCATGGCTTGAAAACACAAACAGAACAACATCATCTGCAAAAAGAGCAGGAAAATGGTGCAAAAAAATATATTTCTGCATTGATTTACTTTTTCTTCCCTTTTTTTTTTTTTACCTATACATTGATACGCTTGAAGCTTTCCAGTAATTTAATCATGACTAAAGGTCTGTGTAAAGAGACGAGTATCATCTTTATTTCCATGGCCAGGTGTGCAACCATCAACCAGCGGGTGATTGGGAATCGCTCTTTGATTTGCTAATCAATTTTCTGTTCTGATCAGAAAACATGTTGGACTGCCATTTCAAGAATTCAGCATGCAGAGGTGAGTGAATCATCTCAGTGCAGACTGAGCGTGCGCATAGCGTTGCGTGTGGAATAGCGCTTCTCTTGAGTGGTGACTCTCATGCCGAGAAGTAGTTTGACAAGTGTAAAAAAATATATATATATATTCTAACAGTGATTTTGTTGAGCGTTCAACTAATTCAACTGCTAATTAGTTTAATTAGTAGTTTAATTAAACTACTAATTTAATGAAAGGCAGACATTTTTAGTCATCACAATACAACTAATGTAGGAGAGAAGCCACTATTTTTTTTTTTTTTTAACTTTACACTGAAGTATGTTTGCTTAATAACTCCTGTGGGCAGAACTCCCACAATACTCTGTTTGATCACACATTGTATTTTTAAGTGTTCTTTCTTTTTTTGTGTGTGTGTTTTTTTTCTCTCTCTCTCTTTTGCTCGCGAGCGTCGTGACGGTGACACGCTGCAGCTGCCGCTGGGTGACATCACCCAGACAGATGAGGGTGGTTTGTGTGCCAGCAGGGTGAAAGCGGATGCGTCCAGACTCGGCGGTGTGACTTGGATTCGACGTCCTCCCAACTGCACTACGGGGATCGAAATCCGCCGCACCACAGCAGGTCAAGCCAACCTTCTTGAGGGGCGTTTTCACACAAAGCTCTTGTTGGGCACCTGCCTCCGGCGGCTCGGAAAATACGGTCCAATTAAGGTCAATTCGGCTCGGCGGCAGACAGAGAGTGAAAAGAAGGGAATTTGGATTTCTTTTTTTTTTTTTTTTTAAGGGTGGAAGAGACATGTGTAACTCCTTCACATTTATTACATTACGTCCAAACAGCTGTCTGTGCTTCACAGCGAACTTGTCATCAACCAGGACAAAACCCTGCATTTCCGTAACGGTGCACGAGTCTTTTCACAAATTCAAAGAAATAAAGCTATGGGACGTATTTGTTCAATCTGATTCCAGATGGACCTTCCACAATGGCTGGTACTAGCATTAGCTAACACAATGAAAGAACCAGCAAATGTTCTAAAGGGGCAGTACTACCAAAAAATTGACTTTTTGGTTTTTTTTATCTTTACTTCATGTTATGTCGCAGGGGGATCTTTCTCACTCGACTCCTTCAGACTAGCCAGCAGCAATTAGCAAACACCATCTGCTGACCCCATCAATAGGAGCTACTGCTCAGTGAAAAGCTGGTACAAACCTTGCTAAAGGGTCGCTGGAGGAGCGACGTGACGACTTCCCGAAGGGTGACGTTTCAGAAAGAGCAGGAGTTCTTAAAGAGACGGAGTCCAATTTCAAGGCGTCAAATTATGAAGCCGAATTGTTGCATTTGTAGCATTTGCGTGACACCTGAAGGTAACGCAGCCGCTTGGTTGTGCTATAAAGTGACGCCACGTGCCTGGAAAACAAACACAATGGTCGCCACGAGAGGATTACGGATTCCTCAAACATGAACGAAAGAATCAAAGCAAGACTCCAGGTATGTTTTACATCCCAGTGTGATGGAAATCTTTTTTAAAAAGTTGATCTTACACAACTCTGCCCCCTTGAAAAGAGGATTGAGTTGTTGTTGGGGTTTTTTTTTCTTTTTCTTTTTTTAGCAGCTTTCATGATAAACATCCGCTGCTTTCTGGAAGCTCTGAAGGGGTTTTGTTTTTTGTCTTTTCAAAGCAATATAAATCTACCACACCAGCTGAGCCGAGAGTAGCAACCTCAGGGGGCCTTTTAGAGGAGCCTCACAGTTTCTCCTTTCTTGCCTTTGTGCCTGCTGGTGGCCTTGCATGCAGAGGCAATATCAGTTCATCTGGCGGTAAACGCTTAGCAGCCGGCGAGCTCGAGATCCCTCCCTTTTGAATTATTAATATTCATTTTCCCCACAAATAAAAAAAAAAAAAAAAGAGAGAGAGAGAGAGAGAAGAAGCGGGCGGAAGAACACAGAACACTTCCCGTCACAGCAGCCAATGAAACGAGCGTCCGATCGGAAGCGGACGACGCAACATTTTGAGCGCCTGAGAACTTCCCACACGCGTCTTCCTCCCCTCTTCGCTTATTTATCGCCACGGTAACCTCATCGCGTTTAATCACTTCTCAAGCTGAACACACAGCCCCCCGTTCCAGGAACGTACAGTAACAACGGGTAACTGCTGCTGTGTGGCCTCGGGTCCCCAGGCGTGAGTGTGTTGTTCCAAGCAAAGTTCCCACTCATTCTTTATATTCAGACGCCACGGTTTTCCATGCTCCAATTTCCGCAGTTCTTAGCTGCTTTATAGACCAATTTATTAGAGTTTGAACTGAAAAATCACCTTGAATTTAGGTCAGATAGTTCAGAAAAAAAAACAAAAGTCTGGCTTTACATACAGGAAAGACACAGAGAGAGGAGGACAGGTGGATGGATATTAGGTTAGATGACTGAAAGACGGACGGAGGGATCAGTGGAGGATGGATGAGAAATGGTTGGATGATTGACAGATGTACAAACTGATGTGTGGATGGATGGACATACTTATTTTACACAAAGTACAATACTTTGTCATTTTTCCAAGCTTCCTCTTTGGTTTATTCCAACCAAATCCTTCAGTTTTCTGAACCCTCGTCGATCGTAACGAACCCGCATCGAAGCACAAAAGCCGGGGAATGTTCCCCCGTCCTGCAGCCTGATTGGTCGGTGTGAGGCGTCACGCTTCTCCTCCATTAACTCTCTGCACTTTCACTGGGAATGTTCAACCCCACGCTGGGAGCTGCAGAGAGGTGAGATCTGCAGAGCTGGACAGGAAGCCGGCATAGTGCATCCCCATGTAGGGACTCAGTTCAGAGGGAGGGTGAAGGTGCATCACTGGGTCTTATGTTTTATATGTGTGTGTGTGTGTGTGTGTGTGTGTGTGTGTGTGTGTGTGTGTGTGTGTGGGGGTGTGTGTGTGTGTGCGTTGGGGGTACTCCACACACAGATGGGCACTAGCATGATAACATCAACAGGAAATGCTCTCGCTTTGTCCTCTGCAGGACGATGACATCAACAGGAGAGGGGAAGGGGGGGGACCACTGATGCGTCTCTTGATGGGCTCCTAGGGGCCCACAGGAGCCAAAGTAATGCCGCTTCCTACCTGCACAGATCTGCAAACAAAAGAGAAAACATTAGTGGAATGATTTTTCTGGTTTCACGCACATCATCTGGTCCTGTGAAGGTGTGTGTGTGTGTGTGTGTGTGTGTGTGTGTGTGTGTGTGTGTGTGTGTGTGTGTGTGTGTGTGTGTGTGTGTGTGTGTGTGTGTGTGTGTGTGTGTGTGTGTGTGTGTGTGCCTGACGTGAAGCCGAATTTCATGCAGATTTGCTCATTTCCTGCGTTCCTCCAGCTGTCTTGCGTCACCCGATTGTTTCTTTTCTGCCATAACTCTTTTATGGACAGTTTTGTCATTTTCCTTTGATTTTTGTTCCTTCTGTTTTCTTTTTCGGAGCGCCGCGTTATCTCCGCACATTCTTTTAAACATAGAAAAGCTGTCACGGGGAACCTTAAGATGCAGCCTGCCATTTCATTACAGGATTCTGTAAAATCTATTTTTAATTGCTTTTTGAACTTTTATGCACCACAGCTGCCTGCAGCCGCGCTGCTGCGGTTTGCCTCTTGGTTTTGACAAGCTTTAAAAAGAAAAGCAGGTCGTAAAGTAAACACAGAGCCTGCCTTTCCGAAAGCCGAGGCGGAGGAAAGGCGGAGGAAAGGCGGAGGAAAGGCGGGGTGGGGGGGTTCAACAGTTGCATGAGGCCGAGACATCCTGCAGGATATTAAAGTATTCACGCTCCGAAAAGCCGTCAAATTCAAAACAAAGGGGCTAAATAAATGATGTCGGTTTTTGACAGAGAGATATTGCAAGTGACATCAAGAAAGTTAGGAAAATAAATTACTTTTGTGGGGTTTTTTTGGGCGGGAGTTTACTTGACAAGACCAGCACAAAATATTACATAATTGTGAAGCGGAAAAAGCAGAGATGAGAGGATTATGCACAAATGAGGTGCAACGAAAAATGACCTGGTGGGTCCCTCCAGGCGTTTGGTTAATCAGTGGCCCTGGAACAATGCTAAACACCAAATGGCGCCATGGCTACAGCAGTATTGTTTAAAGGGGCAATGTACTGTAAAATGAAATGTTTTTCACTTTATATTATCTTAAAAACGTTATTCCCTCATCAAAAACACCGCTGGAACGTTGTCGCTTTCTCGGCTCCTTCAGACTAGCCAGCAGCAATTAGCAAACGCCTGGTGGAACTGAGCATCTGTTGAGCTCGTTAAAGGAGCTGCTTCTCAGCGCATCGCAGGTAAAAACGTCGTCATAGAGTTAATAGAGGAGCCATGTAAAATCCACAAGTCTTTGAGATCCATTTCGGGACGCAGCGTGGAGGAAGCGAACGGCGTATCCAAAGAAGGCAACATTTCCATCCAGAGTGACCGTCTGATGACGACGCCAGCATCGACTTGTGGCTACTCTCTGTCGTCCCGATGGATTACGGCATGTAGCGTCCGTCTCGCGTATGACTGGGCGTTTTCACCGCCCGGTGTGTCGCGCACACCGACAGCGACTCCGCTGTCGGTGTGCGCAGAGGACGAAACGTCAAAAGCTCCTCCAGAGGTTGTCAGCAGGGAGAGTCGGAGGGGAGGTGGAGGTGCTCAACATGCCAGGCGTTAAAGCATCCGCCCGGCAAGGCAGCCGTCCGCTGCGCACGCAGCAGCCGTCCAATCGGCTTGAGCCGGAGCGCCAGACGGGTTCGCCGCCGGCGTGGGAGCTCCGAGGCCTCGGGATGAAATGTTAACAAACTTGAAGCAGCATTTCCAAGCAGAGAGAAAAAAAAAAGAACTCGCCACGCCTTTGTTCATATTTTACTGTTTTTCTGAGCAGGCGGGCGACTCTTTCATGTTGAAGCCGTTGCAAAAGTGGAGCGGTGAAAGCCTGTCGGGTGGGGGGCCCCCTGAACAGGGCCCTTCTCTGAACAGATGCCCCGCCGCCGTGCCTGTGGGCGGCAATGAACACGAAACTCGACGCTCTCTCCTGCAGGTTAATCGCGTCAATTTGGACGAACACCGGAGGATTTTATTTATTTATTTTTTCCTTCCTTTCTTAAAATTTCTTCGCAGCACCCAGAGAACTCGCAGCATTTATGACCGCATTTCCCAGGACGGTTTTCTGCGGTATAAAACAAGAGCGGGGAGTCGGCCGTGGCGCACGGGGCCGCGTGAAAGTCATTCGCTAATGAGAGCTCGTAAATAAAAAGCGAGGGACGCGGTGATGTTACGCTTTTGGCCTTGCAGGGTTTCCTCCACACCCCCATCGATTTCGCTCAGACACTTCCAGCTCCACGTGCGTTCCTATTATTATTATTATTATTATTATTATTATTATTATTAGATTTCGTCGTGTTCTGTGGCGGTAACCTTCCAGCGTCCCCTCCCCCCAGCACGCCTTGCTACTGCTTGGGCAAACATGTTTACAGTGTGAACGTGTGATTTATTCCCGCCGTGTGGAACAAATTAAACTGCAGAGGACTTCTTGTGTTCCTCTTGTGTCCAGGGGACGCCGGTGAAGGGCGGACCAGACTCTCTCCAGTATCTGTCACGTCGGATTTATGCGCCGCCGCAATGAAAAGAAGCTGTGAAAACATTTACTATCCAGCGGCGTGTGACTTCTTCAGGCCTTTTAAAAAAAAAACCACTTCACAAATCTTCCCAAATCCACTTCCAGACGGGTTCTCGGCTCCGTCGACGTTCTGCAGCTCGACTCCCGACTCTGTGCTGCAGCACTTCTCATCCTAGAGGTGTCGATATTATAGCATGGTGGAGCTGCAGCTGCTAAAACTCATGAACCTACTTCACCGCTACGTCAGGATGTCACACGGCTGTTAATAGCAAAGTGCACGACGATCTACGTCATGATCCTGTGACGCTGATTAAATGAAATCATACGGCGATGAGAGCGAATACTCGTCTGATAGACACAGCCGTCAGGCCGTGTTGAGCGTGTGACGATCTGACCCAACGGATCAGCACACGCGACGAACAAACCTTCGAGGTTGTCCACAGCGCCCGGCTTCGAGACGCGCCGACGCACGCCTCGCGTCTTTGGTATTCACGAGGAAACGTTTCTTGGCGCTGTGCACCTTGAGAGCCGGCCTGTTGGGAGACGCGGGGCCCCACCTGCTGCGGGTCGTGTTGCGTTTGGCGTGCAGGGAGGCTTTCGACGTGGCAATAGCTGCACGGGCAAAAAAAATCCCGCAGGAGGTAATTAACACACACAGTACTGGAAACTTTTATTGGCAACCCTGGTTAAGATCTGTAGAAAGCTTTAAAATGAATGTGCTTTTTTATAGCAGTGCTATATATTCTCACGTTGAAACTGTAAGTGAAACAGAATGCTTAATTTGAGCACATTTACTCACGGGGGGAAGGCGGGGGTGTGGGGGGGGGGTAATCCACTTTTAGGAACGCCTAGTTGTTGGTTAGCGCCGCTCTGAATGGGCCCTGCTTTGGTGATACGACAGCACTTAGTCTCTTTCTACACATCACCAGGTTGGAGCGTGCAGCGGAAAATACTGTATTTTCTTTACACACTCTCTCTAGAGTCCTGGGTCTTCTCTTATGAGCTTTTCTCTTCAGCTCACCACATAGTTTTTCTATATGATTTATGTCTGGGGCCCCGGAAGGTTATTTTTGTATCTTGTGTGTGTGTGTGTGTTTTTTCATTCTTTCCCAATGTCTTGGTGTTTCACAGGGTTCACGATGCCATGCGCCCTGATAGGGTTCCCAGGGCCTTTTGGAGAAGAAACAGACCCGCAGCGTTACGGATTCTCCACCGTTCACAACAACAGCCATGAAGTGCTTTTCCACAGATTAGTCCTCCGCTCCACGCTCAATCTGCCAAATGCGTCAATGGGCTGAAACTTGGATGGATTTCACTGGAACAGGATTCAATGAACTGTGTGCCGCACGTTCCTCCAGTCGAGCCGCTCGTGAGACAGAGACAACGTCCGATGTGACTTACCTAAACTCAGAAGAGGAAAAAGAACAGGACTTTTGCTCAGTGGTTTAAAAGTAAAGTTTAAGGAGGGAAGAGAGGAGAGGTACAGAAGCCACGTTGCTTAAGTCTGAGCTGAGTTTCCACGGTCTGTGATGGTTTGGGGAGCCATGTCATGTGCCGCTGTTGGTCTTTAGGGTTTTCTGAAGTCCACGGTCCACGGAGTCGTCCACCAGGAGAGTTTCCTGCTTCGGTTTGCTGACCAGCTTTAAGGGGACGCTTTCATTTTCCAACAGGTCGTGACACCTGGCCCCACTGTAAAATTACCGGTGATCCTGTGTGGTTGGCCCACAAACTAGTCTGACCTTTCACCCCCGCCGAGACTCCATGGACTGTCAAGAGGAAGACGAGGGACGCCAGATCCAACAATGAAGACATCTTGAAAGATGCAACCGAAGCAACGTGGGCTTCCTAACCACCTCAACGGCCTCATTGCCAGCACTTTACGCAAATTTATTCATCAATCTTATGTAATGTTAAAATTTTCAGAGACATTGACTTTTGCGTTTTCATTATTCATAAGCCACAACCATTCAAATGTTCTAAATCCATGGCAAAAATATTGAACTTTTTCACCATATTCACATTTTTTTTAGACGTACCTATGAAGACAGATAGGTAAAAAAGTCTATCAAATCTATCTAAGGAAGGTCATGGAGTCATTGACTTTGCCAGTAATCCTTTATCATGAATGATCAAGTGACAACTGCGCTGCATTGATTTCAGTCCAAGTCAATTGAAACAACCTTTACTCCTGGTTTCTTGTCCGGATTAATTACAATTGAGATCCTTTTGGAAATCACCAACCTCTTGGGATTGGTGATCAGGTTGAACCTCTTTGTACGCTCCTGAGCTTGTCATGAACAGACAATCGTTTTCAACATCAGCACAATGCCTACAATGGAATACAAAGATTGGGTGTGTGAATGTCTTCTCCGTTGTCTAACCAATCACATCCACATAGGATTGGAGCTGCTCCAATCTCTACGTGAAAGGAGAGAGACCATTGAACCTCAGCTGTTGGAAGAAAAATGATTAATGTCATTGTTGAAAATGCAACTGCGCCCTTTCTTGTTTGACCTGCTTTGTGTCGGGGTCAAGACTTGAGATAGGCCGAACAATGCGTGAGGAAATACATCATGTCTCGCTCATAGATAACACCGATCTGACGACGGCGCGTAACCTTGTAAAGGTGAGGTTTTGTACATCCGGCCAGGAAAAATATTGGCGTCACGCGTGAACTTCACATTTACGGCTGACTGTTGGACTCTTATCGGTGCCTTCTACGAGGCCGTAACCCAGTTCTCCCTGAGACGTGTTTAAAATTCAGCAAAAAGTCAAAGCCATAAAATTCCAAATTACTAGGACACACACCTGGCCGAGTCACGTGTCGGGACACCGATGGGTCGGTTCTGCCTTTAAGTAACAGAGGATTGGGGTTTCCGGGGGCGGCAGCGGTGGGGGGGATGGGGGCGGTGGATCTGCCATTGGTCGTGGTGCAATAACCAAGCGAGGCGGCAGCTTATTATCTACACCCAGACAGTGTTTCTCCCCGCTGGTTGCCCCTATTGACCACGGCTGTTTGTGTGTCACCCACGCTGGCCGCCTCATATCTCGTCTGCTCAGCCGCCTCGATGAAATGAACCCCTCCACCCAACAACAACCCCCCCACATCTTCCCCCCACAACCACCTCCTCCTCTCTACCCTGTCTGGCTGCTTCGCTTAGCGCCTTCGGGGAGAGGGGTCAGCGAGGAAAGCTCGCCGTCCCAGCGAGCCGTATCACACTTTAAGTGGCATTTCGGCGCGATACTCGATCAGCCAAATATCATTATGAGCTTTTCATCTCATCCATAATTCACCTGCGGCTAAGAATAGTCTGCTTTCAGCGCTAATGGCAGGAGAGAGGGACGACACGAGGAGGATGTGTGGCGCACGGGCGCCGCGGTGCCTGGCATTGTTGCCGCGCGCCGGTCCGATTTCCCCTTCCCCGCTTTTTTAAATAGCAAGACGATGCGTGCTGATGTGAACTCTCTCTTCCTACCTCATTGTGTCATCCCTCGGCTGAATCACTCAGGAAACAAACGATTAGACAGACGTGGACGGTCGAAAGCGCGGTTCGTGTCCCCGCATTGTTCTGCCCTTCCCCTCGCGCCGCTCGCCCCCCCCTCGGCCCAACTCCTATCTCGGCCGCACATGTGTCAGGAGGATGTGACTTTCCTGAAGTCTGGACTACTCCGAGGGAATGTTTGTCTACCTAAAAGACTTCATCAGCAGCCAAGTCTGGACACAAGAGGGGACACGTGCTGGAAGGATGGGACTGAGACAGACAGCTTGGTGCCCGAAGCGATGTTTCTGCTTTTGTCCACTTTGCAGAGTGACCATGGCAACGTAATATGTTTGGACAACATGTCAGTCTTAGCATGACAAAGCGCTTCACTCCAGGTTTGCTCGGAGCTCTTAGACTCGCCGGTGGGAGAGCGAGAAAGCGTATTCCCAGAAGTCTTTGGCTGTCTTTTCCTCGTTGCTTACAAAGCAACAGCAACTCTCTCTCTCTCTCTTTTTTTTTTCCTCCACTTTGAGTTGCATGCTCTACTCCGAGACGAACTAAAAGGCTGACATTTGACCTGAGTGGAGAAAAGAAAAAAAATGCATATCTGCAGAGTCGGCTGACGAGTCACTCCGACGACGAAATCCACCCCCACCCATCATCTCGCAATGCTTGAATCAGCAGCGAAAGGCCGTGGACTGACCGCACTCGTCCCCCAGAGCAGTTCTCACATTCCAGAAGCGGCTCGGAGAAAAGTGTCAGATTGTTCCCCATGCAAATAGGACAGGAAGAAGAACAGAAAGTCAGTGACTGGGGCCCGTCTCTCCCTCCCGGTGGAAAATAAATAATAGGAAGAAAGGAGAAGAATTTTTTTTTTTTTTGAGGGGTGGAGGGAGAGTCATACAGGAAGGGTTGAGAGTCGTCCAGCCACTGCTTAATTCATGCATACTGGGGACATAATGTGACAGTAATGCAATTTGTTCTGGGCCAAAAGCCCAGTCGCACTTATCTGGCGGTTACAGGCTTGATTTGTCTTCTTAGCCGTCCTCCCAGGCCACCGCGGATTAAAGGGGTCGGGGGGGGGGCTTTCCCCCCCCCCTTTTCTTGTTCCTCACCAGGTTGGAGGATGGTCGCCCTTATTAGATGTGACTGCATGATAATGAAACTGCATAGTGCAATGTCAAAGCAGTTGACACAACACAAAGGGCTCAGGCTGGTGAAATTCCTAATCAGCTCAAAATGTCATGAGGCTCACCTTGGGTTTAAATCACGGCCTGTGGACAGATTAGTCCTCTATCTTGATGTCAGCCTCGGCGTGTCCGTCCAACTCTTGACTTGTTCTCCGCTCTCTCCTGTCTTTTCATGTCCCAACATTACATTCGCACGGTTCAGAACAGCCGTAAAAACGCTTCAGTCAGCTTCAGGTTCGTGTAACGATGACAAATCTCGGTTAGCGATAAATTTGTCCGAGAAATGATTGCGATGCGCGATATCAATTCCAACTGATGTGTAGGTAAAGGCGTCATAATGAAACCCAGTCAGAGATCAGTGAACTTTAATTTACACGTAACACTGGAACTGGAAGACATTTTAGATATCCAAAATGATTAAACAAAGCAATAAAGAAAACGTACCGCGCAGTCTCAAGACAGGAAAACAGGCAAAACTGTAAAAAATGATATAATCACTAGTTACTTTGTGCTGATTGTCAAATGTTTAATGTAAAAATTTAACTACACAAACAAGCAAATGGGAATTATTGCACTTTACTTTCATTTATCATGTGATTAATTTGTTTATTGCTAATTGTGTCAGGCTCAAAACGTCAAAAACTTGTTGCTGTCGTCGTAGCAACGCTGCCAGACCTCTCAGGTCTTCTGGTTCCGGTTCTGGTCGGCTCTGACCAGAACCTTTAGAGCGCCAGTTTTTTATGGCATACTCTGAAACAGCTGCCCAGTCGCTGAATGTGTGCGATTTAAGAAACGCCTCTGTAATCAATAAATAAATGCTGCAAGCCGATATCTACGTCTCAATGCTCCCAAGGCTGGAAACATCGAGACTAACGTCGGTATTCTTGAGGTTCTGAAAGAGCTTTTCATCTATTGAGAGGTTGGATATTTCCCAAAGGAGACATTTTTGTGAAAGATATAAGCCCTTTCTAATAACTCAATATCACCTCAGGTTTTCTACACTTATATCTCCTTTTGTCAAACAGCGTTTGCCTTGGAGATTCAACTCACTTACCCCAAGGTCCAACCTTTAGAGCAGACCGAGATTAAAGAAATATATATATATATTTAAATTTAATTTCACACCTTTGACACCAACAGGCGAAAAGTACTAACCAATAGAAGAAGCCGTTGGACTCTTCGCAGCCTCAAGGTAACGGGACTGAAGCTTGACTGGTTTCTTCTAGCTCACCAGCAGACCCAGTTCGTGTCCTCGGCTCCGGCGCTGAGCCGCATCACGGCTCATTAGTCACCGAATCTGGATCCGCTCGTTTGTTTGCCGGCTCCGCCGCAGTCAGCCTGGACCCAACAAAGCCCGAAGCAGTCTCCCCCGAGAGTCTTAAAGTCCTGAAAGACAAAAGCAGTCTTAGCAGCGAACAAAGGAGTTAAATACCCCGTTTAATACGCGATTTGGAGTTGGGACGGCTTGACTTCCTTTATTAACACCATCAGTGCTCTTGGAAAAATACAGTAATGTGAAACAATTAGGACACTTTGATCAATACCAAGTTCTTTATTGTGTTCAAATAGCTGCATGTATAAAGCTCAAGAGATTTGAATGTACTGAAAATAACGCAATGCTTTGTCTGTTCAGTGGAATATGTGAATAAAAAGTGTTTTCAGCTTAAAATGAAATCATTCCTTGCAGACGCCCTCCAGTCTGTGACGTTGGAGACAGACTGCCGCTACGTCTTGTTTTTGAAAGGTTTCCTGTAGGTACATTCTGTTCCGAGCCGCCGCAGCGAGCTCACGGGCTGAACTTTGACCTGGCTCACGGCTGGATTGCTGTACCTTTGAAGAATGTTCCTGTTTTCCTTTGATTCGCAGTAAAAACTCATGGTGGATTCTGTGACCCGATCCGTAGCCTATTGTTCGATGCGCAGACAGCTGACGGTGCCACTTGATTTGGATGACGCGTGTTTACGAGGGAAGACGGGCCGAACCACACCCGCCGCCACCGGGCCGCTCATAGGAAACGAAGCATTAGTTGTTGTCTGTTGATGTGTCTGAAAATGTCAGTTTCCGGTTTCTTCGATGTCCTCTGCTTACAGACTCGGGTTTCACGTCCTTCTTTTACCGACATCATAAACTCCCGACAATCTCTTTCCTGAAAGTCTGCTCTTTCGATCTCCATTCTCGCCACACCGAAACGGAGAGAAACCTTTTTTCCCCAAATCGCTGAGCGACGACGTTCTCATTGCGTGTGTGGGGGTGTGGAACGTCTGCCAACGCATTGCCGGTTCAACGCCGCGGAGAGTCCAGGCGTTTGTGAAGGGAGATCGGTGCAAATTTGGCAACGATAAGGAATATTTGATAAGGGCTGTCCCAAATGTAAAAACGAGATTCTGGAACCAAAGGTGAAAGGATTCGAGGTTTAAAACAAATAAGAAATTAAATGTTGAAAAAAAATAAAAAATTCTGATCTGAATTAATGCAGCCCTTGCATTAAAGGTTGAATAGATCGCTCAGACTGACCTTTAATTGTTTGAAAATCGACTTGATTCTTATTTGAAAGGGTGAATTTCCCGTTTGTGAAGAATGTGATCCATATCCCGAGAAAAATAACCAAACCGGGCAAATATTGACAACAGTTGGTTATAAATGACTGAATTAGTACAGCTGTTCTGTGTTTTATTTATCTGGGTTTTGAGGGAGAGCGGTTCTTGAGTTCTGGTCGACATTATGAACTCTGCGAACCAAATTTTCACCGTTTTATCCCCAAAGGGAACATTTAAAGGTGGAAACGTTCTGAGTTACAACACTCGAGCGAGAGAGAGAGAAAGAGAGAGAGAGGACGGCGAACTGCAAGCGCGAGGCCACCGAACGTGGCAGATGGCAGCAAGAAGCATAAATATTTTCAACAGCTTCGGACGTGGACGACTTTTAACCCTGGAGGAGAAGACGCCGCCCCCAGGGGCTCTGGTTTTCCCCTCAGCCGATGTTTACAGGCCTCTCTCGTTCGCAGTGGCACCAACGTTGCGGATGACGTCACGTGGCCGAAACGGTCTCTTTAAAAAAAAAAAAAATGGTCGTGAAAAAGCAGAACAAGATGGTGCGTTGAGGGTTTTCCTTGTTTTGTTTTTTTTTTTTTTAGTGTTTGTAATCTTCCACAAATGGAGGATTTATTTAGTACACCTACTTGAACACTTGGTGCGACTGTTGACGTGCAGGTCAAAGGTCAGAGCTGGTGAAAGACCTCGCGTGGTCTTAAAGAGATACACGCATGTGAGCCACGGCCAGGAAAGGAACAATAAAACCCGCACAGGATACAATTTCCGTAGGTCAGGCCCAGTTATGGTTCGGCTGAATCCTTTCCCCTGATACGAGTTTCCATTGACGTGCGATAAATTAAAAGGCCACGACGACCTACGGTTTAATAGGCCGCAAACAAGAATGTAATTACCGATTAACAACGCTGCGGCGCAGTTTTCATGTGACCTCTTTGTGCTTACAGGAAATGGAATCCGTTCTGATGTCTTGGGAGATTTTTTTTTTTTTTTTGCCATATAAGCAGACGTAAACACCCGACGAACGACGTCCGGAGATTTTACATACAAGGCGACTCAGACCTGGCGGGCCCCTCGTTACACGCGTCTCACGATGATTTCTAAGACGTGACGCTAAAGAGCGCGGTGCGGATGCTGCAAACTGGCTGAAGAGACCGCAAGACAACAGGAAGGAAGGAAACTACGAGGAGAGTTTCAATGAAATGCAGCAACTCCAGTAACCGCCGGTACAAACGTGCTAAAAGAAAAATGCATTTAAATTTCATCCATTGATCAGAGTGGATGTCACATTGGAAGTTTATATTTATTTTCAGAAAATATGACTGTGCCTTTTTTTTTTTAAATTATTTAATAATAAACCACTCTATGAATGGAGCTTCGGACGTAACTCCGACGTTCTTCAGGGCTTGGGAAGCTGAAATGCTAGCACTGTGCCACCTGACATGCTATTGGCTGGCCTTTACAAAGCGGCCAATCCACGGGTGGCATTTGCCCCGATTGGCTGCTCTCCAAAGAGCAGAAATAAGGGAGACAGTGGCTGCCTAAAATGTAATGCAGAGGTGACACTCAAAAGCACGGACGCTCAATGAGACGGCGCAAAATTTCATATCTGAACTACAAAGAAAAAGGATAAGAAATCAACTTCTAACGTCCTTATTTTTAGTCGACAAATCGCAGCACGACTGAGGGAAATCGCAAAATAGCTGCAGATATGATCGGTCACAGAGAGAAAAGTTAAACAACAAGATCAAACAATGACAAGAGTTTGCAAAAACTACAGAGAGATTACTTCAGAGGAGTTTGACTCTTACAGAGCAATAAGAAAGCACAATGACAAAAAAGGAAACTGACAGAATACAAAGAAATGAAATCAACTAGAAAGAGTGAAAAGAATCAAAAGGACAGAACTGCCAGGACGTGAAATTTCATTGAATAAAGCAACGGCAGAGATTTGACTTCAAACGGCAAAATGTCTTAACATACATGTGGAATAAGACATATTTACCACAGCATATAAAATGACGACCAAAAGAAAATGCAAAACCAAAGAGATTTAAAGTGGGAAAAGGTGTGACGTACGCAGAGCAAAATTCAACAAATGAACTTCAAAAGTCAGAGCTGCGAGCTAAGAGACGGGGGGGCGGCGCGTGCGTTCCTCCGGCTCACGCTGTTCATTACTCACAACTTTAATGGCAAAACAAATTTTTCGACACATCTGTTATGTAGTTTCGCAGAAAACAGGAAAAGGACTCCTTCTCGCTCTTCACTCCGGCTTGCCTCAGTCCTGCAGCAGCGCTGCTGCCAAAAGTTGGTTTATTTATGGACAAGTCCTCCTTGTCAGCATGGCGAGAAGCCACGGCTTTTACAGCTTAATGAAGCCAACGTATTTCAAGTCTAAAATATAATAAAAACAAACAAAAAAAAAATCAAGAGACGACTCATTAACACAGTTCTGCTGTCGCACCTAAACAGAGCGCTGAAGATCACAGGCCTGTAAACCGGCGCGTAAAACAGAAAAAGCCTTCTTTGCGCTAAAGAGTGAAACTGCGAGGCACAATTTTAGCAGCACAAAAATAGTTTCTGCATTTTTTTTTTTTTTTTGTGTTCTGGCAACCAGTCTGTGGAAATTCCTCTGCGAAAACACGGCAGAGACGCAGAGACACGGCCAGCAGAAGGGCCGGGAGGTAATTGCTGCTCTGCAGCGGGTCGGCAGTGCAGACGGCGCCGCGCCGTCGGCCTCCTCTTCCTCCTGATTGATGCTGCCGTCGGAGCGGCCCGGTCAGCCGGCGTGAATTCCACTCCGCTCCCGTCGTTGAGCTCGGCGGATTTTAGCGAGCGTTAGCATCATTTCGAGCCTGTACTCTCCGCCCGCGATGACGTCGGTCCCATCGAACGTCCGGCATGAAGGTGATTTGCTTTTTGTGTTCAGCACGTGAAGCTGGAGTGCAACCGATTCAGAAAGCCTCGCAATTCTGATGGTGAAGAAAATGCGACTTTGTTCAATTGTTTCTGGCACAAGGGTGTTGAATCCATATTGAACACATTGCGTTTTTTATTAGTTTGGATATTTTTTTACCTACAAGTCACAACACATAGAAAGAAAACAACAAGCTAATATTGCATCTTATATGGTTGAAACCCCAGTTTTCTACCTAACCCTTCATTTTTGGGCTGCTACTGACACGTGGTATAGATATTTCTTTTTCTCAATGGCCATATCAGAAATCTTGAAAGTGAAAACATTTTTTACATCGTGTACAATTCAAGTGCAGAACTTGAATTGTACGTTTGTGCTCTTCTGGAAAAGTAGAGGGCAAACGTTGCCAAAGTCAGAACGTGGGTTGCTCAACCCGTCCTACCAAAGACGACTCGATGCCAAACCTAAAACTACGAGTTCACGCACGGATATGCAACCGGGTCACGGCAGCGTTTTTGTTTCCCAGTTGAACTGCGCGTGACATTCGTCGCGCCATTCGGGGACCGCAGATGCAATTCACCCTCTGTGGGCGAACCTGTCACACGACTGAAATACTGAAATACTCGCGATCGATTGCGGCGCATCGGCCCGACGTCTGGATTTCGCAGAGCCGCCGTACGCAGCCGGGGGCCTCGCGGTCAGACGAGGGCAAACACGGCCGCAGCTGCGGTACGGCGAGGAAGAAACAGCTGCTTTTTAAACGTCGGGGCAAACATGCGACCATAGTTTATCATCTCTGACTGATCCCCGTCGCTAAAGCTCAATCCGGGAGTCTCTGCTCCCTCGTCTCCCTTTTGGTTTGAACTTTAATCCCACTGAGCCGGCAGTAGAGCCCAGGCTGAAAACCAAATAAAAAAAAAAAAACAGAAAAGTAAAAAATGACATGCCTCACATCTCCCTGTTTAGGTATGTTTTCACAGAGCGTTCTCAGTATCCAGGCCAGTTTGTGTCCAAGTGTTGAGCTATGTCTGTCTCTTGGTAACGTCCTTCCACTCGGCAGCATATGTTTATGATCACAATCCTGCATTCCTCCTCCTCTCCCTCGCCCCAGTGCGGCTGCTGCTGCTGCTGCTGCTGCAGCGTCGCATCCCATGCTCAGATCCCGGCCACAGGGCGTTACGCCGGAGAACCGCAACACATGAGTGACCGACGGAGCCTCCTCCCCCCCCTCCACCCTCGCTTTGTATGTCTGTTTGTCTCCGTTGTTAACAGATGGTAACGTGATCACCTGACCTCCCGACCCCCGTGTATGGCGCGCAAACTCCATTTAATGCCGCGTGATACGATAAATGTATCCGAGACGGCTTGTCAACAAACACGCAGGGGGAGGCGGTAAACGACGCGTTGCGGTTGTTTTAACCCCGGCATGGCAGAGCGCATTAATCACAGCTGGAGGCGGAGACGATGATGACCACGACGACGATGATGAGGTGTTCGGCTGGAAATAGCTGGTAACGGAGCTGCAGTGAGTCGACGCGTCCAACGCCGGGCTTTGTTTAGGACACCAGAACCGGTTGAACGATGAACGACTCGCTGACGCTCCTCCACCTTTTCCCACAAGTCAGCTCGTCCTTCCTGCATTAACCTGCGTTAGTGACACTCGCTCCGCAATTGACCCGATCATTTGCTGTTTCTGACCTGTTGTTTTTGTGCGGCTGGTTCTGGTCTCCAGGGGAAACGGGGGAAAAGACGGGACACATCCTGGGCAGATCACCAGCCCAACGTTGAAACTCACAGTAGCTGCTGGATATAGCTTGTCTGCACTTGAACTCAGACAAGCTATATATAAATTTAAATTTCAATATAAAACTTAATTTTAACTACAGTTTGCAGGCTGTAGCTTGAGGATGCATTTATTTCTGAAAAATATTTCTTTTTTTTTGTTGCTTAAAACTTCAATTTTACTTATCTGCCAATCTGTGCCTTCTAAGTTTAGAAAAGAAAATATGAAATATAAGTAACTGCGCAATTTGACGTTTCAAAAGTAAATTTCCTCAATGGAAATAGGCCAATTCTAAAAAAACAAGAACCATCTTGCCGCCATTGGAGGGTTTAACGTGCCTGCCTGTTTCTTTTGTCCACACCAATTATTTTAGTTTGTCTTTTCAAACTGATCATGTTGAAAAGCAATGTCATGATTTCCATTTGGTAATCTTCAGTAAATTTTTCAATTTCAAGACGTTCCAGTGACCGTTGCGGTTGTTCTTGGTCATTAACGGAGGCGTACAAACTGTTCTGTCCATGCGCGTGTCACATCAACAATTCAACAGCACCACGGCCTGGTTTCACTCTTCGCTAAGCTGTCTAAACCGATGAAGACTCACTCATGTCGGATTGACGAATGCTTGAAACTGAGTGAAAATGGTGCCGATGACTTCTGGCGATCTTTTCAACATCATCTCTGCTATGTTGATGATGCTGTGCTTTTATAGATGTGTTTCTCTGAAAAGATTCAACAGTTTCACTGCAATCCACACACAGACGGAGAGATGTCGCACAGACCTGACTGGATTCTATGTCTGCATTCTTATTGTTCCATTTCGTCACTCGCATAAATACTCTGTTTTTTTTTTTGGCTCTGGAAGACGAGGAGAATATTTATACTTGATCGAAGAGCAGCTCTTACAGTTCATTCAGTACAACTGCTCTTTCAGGAGAAGAATTATTTTCAGATCAGCTGTTGCCGCGGCGACCGCAGCTGTGATGCCAATGAGCTGATTGAGATCAAGGGACCGTCACCATATATTTAATATTTACCTGGGAGGGAGCAGCAAAAAAAACAACAAAAAAACCTGGTATTTTTCTTCTTCTTCTTCTTCTTCTTCTTCTTCTCCCCCACGCCGACTGCTGCGTTTGGCATTCAAGTCGCGGGTCAGGATGCCTCACGGAGGCAGAGCGGGTCCGCCGCAAGGTCGGCGCACACGGACGCTCGGTCGGTTTCACGGTGAATACCAAACGTGGCGCCGCATTAAGGAGACGGGGACATTAAAGATGGCGTCCCCCTCGCTCAGCGTCCCCCGGCTGCAGGGAGGACAGAAAACAGGTGGCAGGCCTTCACAGGGGAAGGCTCCATAAATCACAGGAGGTCCAGGACGTCCACCGGGGGTCCCAGCGGTGTTAGGGTTTCTTTTTTTTTTTTTTTTAAACCCTAATAAATAATATGGATTTTCATGCTATCTGAAGAGCTACAGCCCTGTCTTCTTCCTGGAATTTATTTATTTATTTATTTTTTTTGATTTATTTATTTATTTTTTTCCTGCAATGATCTCAGTTCATGTGCCATCATTTCTCAGATAATGAAATCATTTCCTCTTTTCGGCAGACGGGATGAAGTGACCGGCAGCCAAAGCAAATTAAGCGACTCATCTCTCACAAAAGAAATATAATGCTGTCCTGGCCCACGTAATTCAATTGCAATATCTATCCATTAAAGCCACTCCGAGGCATAATCATTTTTCCTGGATAGTCTATTATTATCGTTATCATTGCGGACGATTCTGGAGGACGTTTTCTTTCTTTTTGTTTTTTTAAGGCTTAAGGAGAACGAGGCTCAGAATGCCGGAAAGATGACAAAGGGTTAGACTGCATTACATGACGAGAGGGTAATACACATATATAAAAGAAAAATAAAATCCATGTGTAAATCAATAATCTTTCATGTATTACTGACACGTGACGCAGTCTGAGGCTGTGATTGGGCGGCGTCTCATTTGCCAGGGGAGCCTTCGAATGGAGAGCCCGGAGTGAAAGGGGGAGGAAAAAACGATTCTGTCCACTGCTGGAAACAAATCAGGGAGAATGTTGAATGATTCATTTAGCCTGTTACTTAACGAGGCAATTCATGGTTCAATTTGTACCTTAATTGGCTTGGATTAATTCGCTTTAATTGCGCGTTATCACCTTTGGACTCTGCTCACCGGGGGCACGGCGCTACATGAGTACTCGCTGGAACGTTAATAAAACGGAGATCGCCCTCCCATCGCGCCGGTAAAGTTTAACTTTTTTGTTTCGACTCGTTTTAAGACGACGCTCGTCACCATCATTCCGAAGGGGGCGCGTTCGTTTGACGCGATCGACCCGATTGTGAAAACGTCACATTACGTTAGCTGTTTCCACCGAGCGTACGACTGCGCAGTTTGACACGTTGAGCATCAATTTGATGTAAATGCCGATTGTGACAGGTGGAAGCAGCAATTTTGAAAGAAGCTTAATTAATTTCAGTCCCTGTTACGGCGGGGGTGAAATTACCGTAATCACCCGATACTGGCTGCAAAGCTCAATGTCTGTTGTTTCAGTGGCGGAATTACGGTACTGCAAATTTGGCTGTTACGCTGCTATGTTTCCATATTTGTTTAATGGAAACACCTCAATTGTGAAATTGTGTGGGGTTTTTTTTTTTTTCAACATTAGTGAAATGTAGAGAGTTTTTTCGAAACGCCTCTTATGTCAAGTTGAGTTTATTGGTTCAAACCCATCATGACCAGCACTTACATCATTCATACACCTACAAAAAGCAGTATTTTGGCTCTTTTTGTTGTTGTTGTTTTTACCAACCCCAAAAGCCTTAACTCGCATATGAAATCCGTACAACAGGTAGAATTATATTTTTGGACCGGAACTGGATTAGAAAGTTCTTCTGGTTTTAACAATGTCCAACTTGGTTGAGACAGGACCATGTGCAGTGACACATTAGCTTGACTGGTGCTACCGCTAAAGGAGGTTTTTAGTGGTTAGAAAATTTTGAAAATGCTGCTGTATCAATCGCTTCACGATTTTTACCCAACGAGATCAAAATATTCACTGATGTAATAAAAATCTCTTGTATTAATTGAATGTGTTATACTCTTCTTTCTCATGTGCCGTCAGTGTTCTTAGCATTTCAGACATAACGATCGGAGCCAAGTTTGAACATTTTCTTCACGTGTCAATTATACAACTGTGTCATCTGCATACGGTGTGATTTCAGAATCCTAATATGGAGACTTACACATGCATCCTCAAAAGCAGTGGTCCTGGAAATGATGGTCGTGTCTTACCCATAATGCACGCTCCATCTGAATACATTTCAAGATTTACTTTAAGCCACCAAATAAAATTTTACAAGTAGTTTTGTGGCCATCGTAATACCAATGGTAGTCTTAAGACTAAACTTTAAAGTCTATAAATGTAACTTTAAGACAGAACAAGTTTATCCAGAGAGAATCTCTTTAAACCAAGCTGCACGGAGTGCAATCATGTTTCTTTTTTTAGAAAATGATTTTCTCCAGAAGTTGCATCAACTGCTTGCTCATCAATTCTTGTGCAACTTTTATACAACAGGAAGAATATGCGGCTCTTTGCTTCCTTTGTGTACTGAAACGCAGCTGTTTAAGGATTAATGGAAGTAAACTCCGTATTGATTTATTTACATGTAACAGAAAGAGCCAAGCTCCTCTAATATATATCCTATTTACCTTAAACCATCGATTTGTTTAAAGTCTACCACTCTGTGGTTATTAGATATTTTTTCTTACATTGCCCTTTTAACTCCCATCATGCTCATTCTGCAATTTATGAAAGCACAAGCTTTAACTTTACCTTCGTGGAAGTGCCACGCTGTATATTTACAGTTCCGCGCTCATTTCTGATGCCCCACCATGAGGTTACAACAAATAGCAGCCATTAAATATTTATAGAGGTTAGCGAGCTATTACTTCCAATTAGGCTGAAGACAGAACTGATGGTCTTTTGCTTTTTATTTCTTACAGGCGTGCATAATGTGCTTCCACCTCTGCTCACAGCCCGGCGATCGCTAATGATAATGAGAATCAAGCATGATTAATGGTAATAGGAAGTAATGTTGCATATTTTCAGCTTGGGATTCCCCTCCCCCCTCCGCCCCGGATAATCTGGTGCTGCGTCCCTTCAGTGATGGCGTGCGACCGTGCGCACCGCCAGCTCCGACGCGAACCCCCTTTTCTTCTCCCGCCTGATCCGAGCTGACGCGTCTTTTATCCTCTGCCGCTTCGCCGTCGCTTCCAGGAACAGCGATCAAAATAGCAGTGAGGAAACGCCGGGGTAAATAACGTCGCCTTTCATTTCAGCCTCTCGGTTGTTCTTGAGGATTTCGTTGTTGTTTTATTTTAGGGCACTCAATTAAGATTTACCTGAAATGTTTTTGACTTTTGTCTTTTTTTTTCTTTTTTTTTTAAGCTTGCCCCAACTTTTCACCCAACTAATACTTTCTCTGATTGGATTTCATGCTGTTTCTAAAGTGGTAAATGGTCTGAACCTGTCCAGTGTTTCACGTTTCTTATTAATGGAGACGCCACAATTGCGTTCTTTCAACATTAGCAGATTAGCAACAAACATTATTGGAAAGGCAGCTACAGAGACCAATCAGAGGCCTCTTATATTATGACCAACTGCTCAGAGTAAGCGTCTTGCCCAAAGGCACATCAACATGTTCCAGGAGAGGAAGCCTTTACTGAGCACCAGTCGTCACTTTCTCTACAATCAACGTACTATTTGTTTTTTAGGAAAAATTGAAAAGGTTTCCTGACAAAATCCTGGCAGAAACTTTTTTTTTTTTTTTTTTTTTTTTTTGACAATGGTGCCACAAATTGTCAGTCTGGTTTGAGACCTGAGGAAGATCAATGGCGAAGTCAACACAATGAGACCATTTCTGAACCGCCGCCGACCTCTTGACAGGCTGCATGAAGTCGCAGAGAAACGGCCAGAGCCTTTCATCAAAGGGTGACCACAGTGTGGAGCAGAGCTCAGGTTGGTGACAGGTGTCTGGATGAGAGTATTAACCCCGACCACCACACCGGACTAGAAATCTGACCACCCGTGTTCTGTAAAAGAAAATCGAATACTCTGTGATCCCGTTGACCCGCGTGCTCATTGTCGCTCAGATACCAGTAAATGACATGCAGCCGACAACACAGTTCCTTTAAATCAAGGCTATGACAACCGAATCGTCATAAGGTGTCGTCTGTGTCGTTTTCCCTTTCTTTACCTCTGCAATGTAATATTTTTTACAAGTTTCTTGCTTTATTTATCTTTTAATCGTGAAAGCGCTTTGAGTTACAGCTGATTCTTCTTTCCTTTCGGGTCAATGCTTGTTGTATGTACTGAAGGTCAGGCTTGTAGCCGTTCAGTCTTCAACATCTGCTGCGTTCCGCTTTCTGCCACCAGATGGCGTTACCAGCGTCACTTGTAAACTTTCCTTCTGGCTCTATCTTCACGAACTTTCAGTTGTGAAGATCCTCACTTCTGCAAGGCGTTTACCTCGTCTCTGAAATCTCTGAGCATATCTGTAAAGTGCGATGAAACATTATTAGGAACATGTCTGGTATCTGAGGTTTTTCCATGTCGAGCGCACAGAGCGACTAATGAAAACCTCAACCCGTTGCAGCAAACGTGCCAGAGTCAACAACCAATTTGCAAAAGCTTGGCCCTACGCAGGGCTCCACTTAGGAAGTTGAATAACGAGAGGCGCAGTCAGTGGAAGCGGATTTAGTGCTGAATGTGAAAGTACACCAAGTCTGCAGTGGATGGGTCAACGATCGTAGGTGCAACTGTGTATATCCATTCAACAGATGTCAGGACAAATCACTATAAAGCTCAAATGTTGATCCACTGGTGGTGTGGGACAAAGAGTCATGAGGTCAAACAAGTCATTGGGTTACATTCACTTGGAACCCGGAGCTCAATTCATCAAACTTTCATGTAGCCATACCACAGAGGACAAAAAAAAAAAAAAAAGTTTTGGAGACCTGAAACGTCATGCTAAATTTCCCAGCAGTCAGTTCTGCGCGTCGTTGGTCAGACGGCCGGTGCCAAAGAAAATGTGTCACTTGAGTTTCCTATTCCAAGAACCGTGGATGTCAAAGTCAAGTCTAATGGGTGTATCAAGTCGCCGCCAAGACGTTTCGCTTGAGTCCTGGAGTCGAGTCAAGCTCTTGATGGCTCAACGGGAAAAAAGTAAACTGGGCTCGGCGGAGGGAAGCGGCTTCAATCTGGGACGTACTTAAACATTCACATTACATTTCAAAGCAGCCTGTCCAACATTTGCGTGCAGACGGCCGAGCCGCCCAATAAAACGCCAACTCTGATAGAAAGTTTTCAGTTTTTTTGTTTTTTTTTTTACTCGACACGGTAGAAGAATAAACAAGATTTTGGATTTTATCTCAGTTTTTTTTTTTTTTTTTTTCTGGTCTTGTTCTTGTTGGAATAAAGTTGGAACTCAGTTACATCCTAAACTTTCTTTATGCCAGATACTCGGTGAAAATCAATGGTGTCCTGTTCTGGGCTTTGACAACACGTTGGCCGTCGTTCCCTGAACCCCTTCCAGTGCTCATTTGGCGATCTGAAAACGTGTGGCTTTCTGTGATATTTGCAATTTTGTTGAAGGGGAAAAAAAAAAAAAAAAGCAACAAAAAAACTGTTCATTTGCTTCCAATTATATTTCCCAACCTCTTTAAATGTCTTCCGGTCCCTTCTGTTGAAAAAGCCCCCTCACAGCATGACACCGCCACCTCTATGCTTCTCTGCGGGGAGGGGGGCGCAATTAGTGGAGTAATGAGCTGTGCTCATTTTTCCGCCTGACACAGAGAGAATTGTTTTATGGCTCGGAGTTTAGATTTTCATATCAGCATAACAGACTCCACTGTTTTGCATCTGAGTCGGGGGAAGGATTCGCTCCAAAGATTTCCACTCTTTCGGTTTTCCAAAACCGTCTTCACTGGCAGCCTCGAAACGCCACATTTGCAGACAGTTTTAGGATTATTTAAGTTTTCAAACGGGTTCAGAATCCATGTAGCTGTGCTATTTTGGTTTTTCAAGATTTGATTTTTTTTCCTTTTCTTTTTATATTGACAAGTTGTGATGTCGGCTTATTATAGGAAATGCTAACTTTTCCCTTTGTATTTTCGGGGGGTATCTGCAGTAGCTAAGCTAATGCTAGCTTAAGTGTTACCATTTCTGCTTGGCTGATTCTGTGAAAAGCCATATTTTTGTTCTTGTAGTTTTTCAGAAGTACTGTGTTCTTCCCATTTTCAGGTGATGGATTGAAAAACAAACAAACAAAAAAAATGCTAATATTTTAAACTTTTCCGCAGATCCGATTGCCTTTGGTTGCAGCGTTCTCGTCCTCCCACCTTACAATCAGGGACCGCTTTGCGTCCATTGCATTTCATCCCAATGAAACCTGGGGAAAAAGTAAAAACACGACCAACGAGTAAAAATACTCTGCATGCCGTGAGCTCAGTCACTTCTGTCATTTACTGGTCCTATGATTTCTTAGGGTTTAGGGTTTAGGGTTTCATCATGGAATTATATCTTAATATTGTTTATGTGGTCATAAAGGAAGAGGTTTGTCACACAGCTTTGGCATACTGCTGCTTTAATTTCCGGCCCCGGGGCCACAAAACGGTTTTAAAAAGGATGTTGTGTTTTTATTGGCAGGCTCTAGATCACCACACCTCTGAGCAAGAAGTCAGAACCGGCTTATTTCGGGCTATTCTGGGCCATCAGTTAAACCCCGTGCTCCCATTTAAAAACACAAAATGTCACAAGCGAAGGATTCATCCGGCATAAATACCAGGGAGGGGCGAAACCTCCTGGAAAGATGCTGATCGAGAGTCTTCACGGATGACGACGGCGACGCAGATGAAACAAAGTCAATTTGAATTTTAAATACGACTCGTAGGGACTGGCTGTAGTTTCGCCGCAGAAGCGGCACCCGCTCTATGAAAACCGCTAAGTGCGCTTTTCTCACAGTTGTTTCTTTCCTTCTTCACCTCAGCTGAGTGACCTGAAGCGTGCACTTCCTTTCAGGCCCCAGGACTGAAGAGAATTCAAATTAATTGCAAAACCCAGAAGAGCAGAACACCGTGAAGACCACCAGTAGACAAGTGCATACGGTGCCTAATGTGTCTGCATGTGAGAGAGAGAGAGAGAGAGAGAGAGAGAGGAAGAGAGAGAGAGAGAGAGAGAGAGGGAGGCGGGGGGCGTTTTCAAAGCAGCCTTTGACTACTCAAGTATACTTTTTAGCTGTAGATGTGTGTGTGTGTGTGTGTGTGTGTGTGTGTGTGTGTGTGTGTGTGTGTGTGTGTGTGTGTGTGTGTGTGTGTGTGTGTGTGTGTGTGCGTGTGTGTTTGTAATGCTCTGACAGTCAAGCGAGCCCTGCCAGGTGTGATTTCATTCTCCCAGCAGTCACAGGTCTGCCAGATCGTTTTAGACTCTGTTTTTACCTCCCGCTGGCGGACAATGGTGCTCCATTTCCTACCAAGCTGGATCCGGTGTCAGTGTCGCATCTGTGTGGACTAGTTTGTTGTATTTCGCTTTCTTCTTAAGTGAGGCTTTGTGTTCCATTTGTTCTGCAGGTAGGGGCTCAACGGTGTCCGCACACCACTGGTAAAGAGCGAGGCAGCTGTTTAAGACAAATACTGTCAGAGAAACGACTGAGCTGTTTGCACAGGTACATTATGTTGACCTTGTTGACTAAGTTTGAATAGTAAGGATATAAGTTGAGCTCTGGTTCATTTCCCTCGAAAGTCTAGTCTACTTGGGGACCGAAGGCCACTCAAAAGCGGCGCAGGGCATTCTGGGTAAATACAAACAATACAAACACGTGCGTAGCGCTGCCAGGAGAGTTTGCTTGCGGTCTTTTACCAGTGACGAAAGAGAGATCCTACAATCGTAACAATCCGATGCCACTCCATCTTTGTTTTGCATTTTATAAACATCCATCCATCCATCCATCCATCCATCCATCCATCCATCCATCCATCCATCCATCCATCATCCATCCATCCATCCATGGTTGAAAGACTGAAACCTGAAGAACATCTAATTCTGACCAAACTTGAACTTTTGCCCTCAAGTCCCAATTTTGTGCAAACGGGAAGAAACGATGAATGTTTTCAGGCACGACCTCCAAACAGCAGTCGGTTGTGACCCAGGCGTCTGCTGCAAAGCTGAAGACAGACATGGACTTTACTTTTCATGATCCGACTGTACATCAGCCAGCAGAACCACTTCACCAGAACAAAATCAGAGTTTTGGAAGGGAATAGCCCAGAGTCCAGCTCAGTGAGTTAGAGAATATAAGATCTGATGAGGCTTATTTGATAGATTAAATCTACTTTCTGAAAGCAACAACCAAGGTATTAAACATTTTCCATGAGGCCCAAAGATGTTTTTCTTGTCCATTGGTCTGATAAAATATATATAATATTCTAATCTTAAATGTTCTCCATTTGTTGTAAGCTCAAAATCCTCATAATGAACAGAACACACTTTGCAACTATAATGCTTTTTAAGAGGCTTTTAAGAGCACTCATGGAATTATTTTGTCAAGAGCGTCATTTGTGAGGTCAGACACTGATGTTGGCCGAGAAGGCTCACTGCCTTCTCTCTGTGTTTCATTTATAAGGCTGTTCTACATTTTAAGACAGAAGATACATATAACTTTATATAACTTATGACAAGTTATTGAAACATTAAATCGGTGATTTGGACGGTTGAGTCAATGATTTTACAAACGTGGTCAATCTGCAGAGCTTTCAGTATGTGTGACGCTCGTAGATTCTTGTCAAAGAAAAGTGCCTGAATCAAACGGTGGTTCAACAATTGTGCACACTTCTGCTGCCAGGTCATGGCACATCATTCTGCTTTGTTTTGGGGTTTGTTTTTTTTATCCAACAGTTTTGTTTTTTTTGTTGAATTCTACATGATTCATGCAGCACCAAAGGTGGAAACTGTCTTGACATGTTTTATTTACGTCCCGTATCGCCGTGTCACGAAATCCGGGCATTTTAACGGGGATTTGCAGACCTTTATGAGCCGCTGAATGTGCGATACGTTTCCAGAGACTGCATACCGGCGGCCATATACAAGGATGAAAGGGTTTCTGAAGGTGCGTGGCTGTCTATCAGAGGGGCCCAGAGGGCTGTAAGGAGGGAGGCCCTGAAGGTTTTATGAGGTCAGCTTCCTGCCACGCAGAACGCTTCGGAGGAGATGGTAACAGTCGGGTCAAGATTCAATTATTTGCCTGGGGATTAACCTTCCCAGGTCTTTTTAGGAGGGTCAGAAGGCAGTCGGGGGCTTCGGGCTTCTGAAACAGAAGCGACTTACAAAGTGCTCGTTTTATCGTCGAGTCTCTGTGATCGTAAAGGTCTGGAAGCGGAGACAGGCGGAGTCGGAGGGCCGGCGGCCAACCGTCAGAGTTTGTTTGTCACTTTCGAGCTGCGAAGCAACACAGGTTATCGTAAAACCCGTGTTCCTGCGTGGGACTTCTCGCCGTTTTCTGTCTCAAATAACCTTTGATGGGCTATTTGCACGACAGCTAAACGTGAAAACGCGAACCCTTGAAACACGAGACGTCAACAAAGGTCAGCTCCGACCGTACGCCGACCCGGCGAGCAGCAGGAAAGGAAAACAACCGGTGACGATTAACTTCATGATCATGTACCAAGATCAACTTTCATGCTGTAAATTCTGGTAAATATTGTTGGTATATAGACTAAAAATGATCTATTGTGACCAAAAGCCTGACAACAAAAGCTGGACTTTTGTTTTCAGAAGTCTGCCTGTTGATACCGCAACTAAATAAAGAACCTTGTTCTTTTTCCCAGCTGTTGGCAGTGATGGGTGGCCTCCATTCATCCATCCGTTTTCTGGGTTCAATCTGTAGTCGGGAGGCCGGGGCAGCGGGTTAACCAATGTTGGTCTTGAAAAGTTTCCAGCAACCCCTAAAGAGGTCTCAGAAAGAAAGGCCTTCTGAAACCCAGCGTACAAGAACATGCAACATAACACACGTTAGAGGAAGAATCGTAACACTGCAAAACAGGAACATTTTCACCAGAGTCACAATTTCATACGGGTTCAGACAGAGCTGGGATTCGAACCAGCAACCCGTCGCCTTCGCTTCGCCTCACAAACAATGTTCAGACTGTAAGCCCGAGTTACGCAACTCGTGGATTTGCCAGCCGAGGCACCGGCGACAGCACAGGCGAGCACACACATCACCACACACCTTTCATCTGCCG
This sequence comes from Poeciliopsis gracilis, assembly GCA_911649635.1. Lineage (NCBI taxonomy): Eukaryota > Metazoa > Chordata > Actinopteri > Cyprinodontiformes > Poeciliidae > Poeciliopsis > Poeciliopsis gracilis. The sequence goes on from CAJVRI010001517.1 coordinate 3,090,285, forward strand.
CAGCACCGGGCTTCAGATGAAAGACGAGGCGGAAATCTGAACTCCGCGTGAGACTCGCTGACCGTCTGATGAAAGCGAGCGAGTGATCTGTGAGCCGCGGTCCGAAGGGCTCGTGCGGTCGCGCTAATGGAGGAGCCGCGGCGGCGTGTGTGTGAAGCGATGGGGCGGGTGTGAGCTGATGAGCGACGCCCCAGATATTGACGGGGTAAACTCCAGGACCGCAGGCTCTACCCCCTACCGGCCTGCAAGCCCAGCAGTCGTCGGCTCCGTTTTTCTCGCCCTCTGTTTCTTGCCTCCTTCTCGTCCGTCTCGGCCTCCTCGGCTTTCTCGCTCAGTCGACACGGTCTTGGCCGAGAGCGCGCGCGAGAAGAAAAGAAAACAGAGCGCCTCTTGATCCAACGGCCTTATGTCAGAGAGCATCACTCCGATAACCCCCAACCGAAAACAGCCACCGAGGCTTCGCCCCGCCAAGGTCTCCCACCTCTTAACGCTGTTAATGCCCTCTCGTGAAAACGTGCGGATGTTCGGCGAACAGGATGTAGCGTCTCTTTAAACTGCCCGTTTCGTTTCACGTCCACACCGCGCGTTCGTTTCATGTTTCCTGCAGCCGGCGCTACGAGAGTTCAGCCAGCTGCGTTTTCAGGCGCTTTCCAGTCTGATCGAATAACTGTGAACTGAATGCAATGTTGCTTTTTTTTGTGGGGGGGGGGTAGAGCAGTGTTTCATGTTTGACATACTCACCGCAAAGGGAAGGCAATATTACCCATCTGTTATGCGGCAAACGGAGGAGAATAACGCGGGGACCTTTGAAACTGCCAGGAAGATGAATTTAGTTCGCTCCCGTGAGACATGAGCGTTCTACATAACCTTGCTGGAGACTGAGTTTCTCTCCAAGCGAGCCTCCGAAACCTTTTTCATCATCGCTGGCACAAATAAAAGAGAGAAATCACAGTTTAAGGAGGCCGGATTATGCTTTTTGTTCTTTTTTTTTGTTTCGTTTTAAATCCTCTTTAGAGCATTCTTTAGCTGAAACGCTCCCAAGTTTCGTCTACTTCTCATCAGTGCCGCCATCTGATATTCTTTTATTGCCCTCAGGATTCTTTGTCACTTCCATTATTTCTTTGTCAGAGTTTTGACCGTAAACAGCGACATTTTGATGAAAAAACCACTTCTTCCTAGCAAAAAATTTGATTTTTCAAAACTGACATGTCTTTATTACGCAAATTTATGTTCACAATTCCAATTTTCCTGACCAAAAACAAGTCGATCGGAGGCAGGAGGAGGGTCTTAACGCTGTTAATCAACGCTGTGTACCTGCTGTTTGGTACGCTCATGGTGAGGAAAACAACTCCCGGTTCCAGGAAAACCGAGTTTAGTTTTGTCAGCGTCATTTGTGTCCATGCTAACTAGCAATAGCATCCACGGTAATGCTATTGCTGGAGCATAGCAGGAAGTTACTGACAACCAACCCCAGGTTGTTTCTAGTTGGCACTGGGATCTAGCAGAGGAATTAAATTTTTTTTTCACATTTTAAACTGTCTCATCCTATTTCACCAAATATGTAAATTTGTTTGTTTTTTTTTAAGAAAAGTTATATTGCGCAGTTTGAAGTATTGTTAAAGTAAACGCTTCAGTGCGTTCTCTTGACTAAATCTTTGAAAGAGTCGCTTTTATTTGAAGTTGAGTCATTTTGTCCATGACTGGCTGTAGTTGATCTCTGCTTCAGCTGACTAGGGGGGGGTTTGTGTTGGTTGCTTGCCTGACAAGTACTCTCTCAACTTCTGTTGATTTGCTTTTTCCAACACCACAAAACAAATCTGTCCTGACGGTCTGCTGGAATAGAGTTAAAACCCTCCAAAATTAGCATTGTTCAGCCTGACCTTATTAAGTCACGAGCGGCCGTCCGTCAACTGTAGGTTCAGTGCCAGCGCCGTCGCTGACGCCGTGAGTGCTTTTGCATTTCCTCATAAGTGCGCTCACCATTCACGCGCGCAACGTTCTCGATTCCTCTTCGTCGTTTGCCTCGCGGCCGTTCAAACGCCGCTTCTCCGTTGCCTGTCATCGCCGGTCCGTCACCGGGATCGGTCGTGTTCCACAAAGGCTTGTTTGTGGAGATAAATGCGGCTGTGAAAAGAAAAGTCAAAGCGCGGCAATTATTTGGGGACGACGCTTTATCAGAGACCACACTTCTGCGGCACTCGAATGAATGGACCGGCGGGACGTTTTTACAAAGCAGGCAACAGAGAAAGAGAGAGAGAGCAAAGAGTCAAGCAGCCTCAGGGAGGGAAAAACAAAACGAACACGCTGGGCTGGAACGAGTTGGAGAGTTTCAGACTGGTGCAGCACTGGGAGGGAGTCCGACTGCGGAGCCAACAAAACGCAAAGCGTTGTTTTGGGGTTTTTTTCCCTCTCTTTGTTTATCAACTGTTGACATTTTTGAGTGGGCAACAAAGGGAGGCATTTTGGGATTTTTTTTGGGGGGGGGGCGCAGGGCCCCAGATGGGATTTTAAAGTCGAGACACTTTGAAAGGGTCAGAAGGTTTTCAAACATGTCATATTTACAGTTATAATCCACACAAGCTGTTCAGCGAGGGGGGAAAAAATGACCTTAAAAAACAGCTTTGGACGCTGGACAGGAGTCTGTTAAAATAATTTAGGTAATTCATATCCTACCTTATGCAGAAAATCCTCCTGTCTTCTTAATTCGATATAAAATATTAAGCTACCAGCTTGTTTGAGAGAAGCCAACAGAATCTAAAAAACACAGTTTCAGAAGCGGTTATAATTTTTCACAGGAAGTGGCGGTCGGAGGCGGCGCATCACCGGTTATCTTCCTGAATGAAACGCGTGCTGAGAGCGCAAAATGTCATGGAACGCTCCGGCAGCGGTGTTTCTGTGAACAAAACGGATCATATTTTTAATCCTCACTTCTTTTTTTTTTTTTTTTCTCCGAAGAGGTTTTGCAGCACTAGTGGCTCGTATTTTTTACAGTAGGCAGACAGGAAAGAGGGCGAGGAGAGGGGGGAAGACATGCGGCAAAGGTCGCCAGGACCGGGAGTCGATCCCACGACGTCCGCGTCGAGGACTGAGGCCTCCAAACGTGGGGCGTGCTCAACCCCTGCGCCACCACAGCACGGCCCGATTTAATCCTCACTTCTATATCAAGAAGTGAGTGTGATGGGAACCTTTATCCATGCAGCTCGAGTTTGTGTTTCAGTCAGGAAGGTCCTTGGTGGCGCGCAGCCTCCAGCCTCAGCTTCCCTTGTGAACGACCGTGGAATGGAAATGTGATGACTATTTAAAGGCCAATGAAACAAAATTGCTGTCGTCTTTTTAAATGTATTTTATTTTATAAGCAGGCTTATAAATATAGAGCTTCTTGGATTTACACCCAATAAAGATACCAAAAGAGTTTTCTACTGCTGCCAACTCGTACTTATTACCTTTCAACAGAACCTTTTCAACAATCCTGAACTACTAATTCAAGCAAAAATCTGGTATTTTTTCCTCACAGTGGTATTTACCGCTACTGTATGTCACGTAAACCTCGAAATTGCCTATAATCAAGGTCACAACGACTAAGGTGGTTTTGTTGCATAAACAGCTTTGCTATTTTATTTATTTTTATTTTTTTGTAGGTCTTTAGGACACACTGGGCATCCGAAAACATTTCATGAGCTTTCAGCCAGTCTCAACACTTCTTCGCATTAGTCGTCCGCTGCGAATCGGGAGCCAATATTTACAGCGCCGACCCTCATAACCTCTTCATAACCCCAGCAATTTCCCCCCGCGGCGCTGGATGCGCCCTCCTGAGCCAAACCGTTTATGACGGTGACCTGTTCTCGTCTTATTGAGGCTTGGAGCCGATCGCGACTGGCTTTGGCTCCTCTTTTTAAGATCTGACCACGGGTTCTCATAAAGACTGCGATCTGCAGAGTTCGGTGCCCGCAGATGCAGCTGCAGGAATTTGGGAGAAGTCTGAGCAGCAGCTCAGAACTCACTGATTGAGTGTTTGGGAAACGCTGACATTATCACTTCGCGGAGCGTCGTGGGGAGACTCCCTGTAGGTGATGCGACATGCAGAATTTTTTGGGGGGGGGAGATTTGCTCAACAAAGCGCCGAAGAAGTCCCTCAGACGCAGCGCAGGCTCGTCTTAAATGACTTCCATCGGGTGACATGATGGGAAAGCGCGAGTACAGGGAAAGTGTGTGCCAACCACACAAGCAGTCTTTCCTTTCACATAACTGAGAGCTTAAAGGGACAGTGTTGTGTGCTATCGCGGCACACAGCGCCATTTTGCAGCGCAGTTACGCAACTATTTTTTTCCTTCACTTGTTACAAAAATCCTGTAAGTCATTAAAAAAAATTTGACTTCATAATTTAACACTTTGAAATTGGGCCTCTGTCTCTTTAAAAACTCTTGGTCTTTCTTGACCCTCCCCCTTCAGGAAGTCATCAGTACAGAGCTCCTCTATTAACCCTTTAGCAATGTTTTTTTTTGTATTTATTTTTTACCATCATTTCACTGAGAAGCAGCTCCTATAATGACCTCAGATGTGCAGTTCCATTGCTAATTGCTGCTGGCTAGTCTGAGGGAGCTGAGTAAGGAAACACAGCAGAACGGTTGCCGTGGGAGATTACATGAATGAAAGACTCAAAGCAAGACTCCAGGCATGTTTTTGATCACACTGTATTATCATGTAAAGCTCAAAAAAGTTCATTTTACAGAATACTGTCCCTTTAATGAAACGAGGACGCCACAAAATCTCAGCTGCTTTAAAATATGACTCTGCTTTTTATTTGCGCCGCTTGCTGTTTGTTTGTTTGTTTGTGAAACCCAATATAATGTAACTATTTTTGACACTGCATTTGTTTTTATTGACCGAAACAACAGAGAGAATATTTGCTTTTGCTTCAGTTACGCGGTTCTGCACACGAGGCGGCAAATTTCTCCATCTTAGGGTCTCTTGTCCGACAGTAAACATTACACAAACAAGCCGAAACCGGCCTGTGATTGATACAGTTCGACAGTTGGAAGGTCAGACCTGACAGCGGCGATGAGCCTCCGCTCTGAAGCTGGTGTTGTGCAGAACACACTCCGGTTTACGACGACAGAGTATTTGTGGGGGGTTCACTGCGGGGCTCTTCCCAACCTCACTCAGACCGACAAGTCGAGTTCGTTTGTCGGGCACATTTCAGGTCAACATGGTTTTCACGGCAAGAGAACTCAATCAACCCGTTACAGTAACTCGTTCTCTAAAGAAAGCCATTAAAAAGAGCTGAATACCGATAGTTCTCTCTTTATCTTCATTAAACTATCAGAAATAAAGTATATATGCGGAAAATGTCCGCTCTGTGCTTTTGTTTAGCTTTCGTTGCCATTTCCTTTAAAAATAACCTGCTCTTGCCGCTGTCGTCTCCTCCTTATGCACCAGTTTTTTTTAAAAAATGTCAGGAAAAGAGTTCTAAAAACCTCAATATTACCCGTAAACACGAAAACGGAGACGGCAAGCGGTTCCGTTTGTCTCTCCGGTCGGGAAAATATCCGACAAGCAAAAAAACACACACAGGCGGCCCAAACTGCCACATTCTGTAGACGTCAATCAGACCACTGCACAATCTCCTACTGTGCCTGTTATTGGTGCCATATAATTCAATCCTTAAACTTTTTTTTTTTTTTCTTTCCCCCCTCCCCACTTTCCACAGAGTTGGAGTTTTCTCAGCCACTCCGGGGTCATGCTACGGGAAGTGTTGAAATAGCGCTGCGAGCAGAGATGTCATTACTGGCTCTTTGCTGCTGTTCTCATTACAGCAGATCAAGTGAAACAGCAGCCGCTCTGCTGCCTCTGGAAAGCTGTGATAGTAATTGTGTGTACACTCTCCATGTGTGTGTGTGTGTACGTTTTTTTTTTTGTTTGTTTTTTTGCGGGAGGATTAGTGTGCGGACATGAGAAGCCCATAAAAGCATTGTTTCACACTTGCAACGCCGCTGTCCGTTTTTTCCGCGGACCGGCCGGAGGTCAACGGGGGGGCTTTCGCCCGGTCCGGGTTCTGGTTAACGAAGTGCTCGTATCGCGCCAAGTTAGCCCCGACTTGGCCTTCCCTCCCCGCGAGCGCATGACGAGGAGACCACACTGACAGACGAAGTCCGATGAAGTCAGGCTTTCCTGTACACACCGAGCGTTGCAAACTCTACATCAACAACCCTTTATCGCCACCCAGATAAGTTTTCCTCCGGTTGGGGTGTGCCGAACGGATCAGAACTCACCGCAGCCCCCCTGTAATCTCGACTGATGTCTGAGCAAACATTAAGGAAAATAGGGAAAAAAAATAAATAAAAATACTGGTTTCTTCTTTTTCTTCTTCTCCACACAGATTGAGTTTTTGGACCGCGTGAAAATAAACCGTTTCCCTTTCGTGTTACGCTGCAGTTTCCACGAAACCCCTCTTGTAGGAAAAACTCACTTGACGCGTGAGTTTTTAATAAAAAACAAAAAGGGGGGAAAAAAAAAAAAAAATGCAGGTTTCAGTTTTGGCTGAAACCTGTTTGCGAACTCAGACGCCGTGTTTCCGCGCGACGCCAGCTGCCCGTTCGCCGGCGTTCCCACTCGGCGCTCGCAGCACGCCGGGGCCAAATTGGAGCTTTGACAGGGTGGAGCGCCATCGTTTAGCTTTAATTTGAGGTTCCTCTCTCAGCTGAGGTCAGAAGGAGTCGGGAGTGGAAAGCCAGGGGCCTGATTTGGCAAGTTAAGAATATTCCTCTGTGTTACATACGGGATCATTAGTTTTATTACGTCTGAACCAGCTTCAAGCCCCGGTAATGGGGCCGAGAACCTCAGACAGCTTTAAAGTCGGGCGTTTGGTGCGCACACCTCACCGCCATTCATTCTATCGCCAACAAGAACGAGTAAAAGAAAAAAGTCAAAGCAGCTTAAAAAAAACCCCCCAAAAAAAACATCAAGTTTGTGGGATTAGAGGTTTTCTTCCACTAAGCTTTATAGAGGTCTCGCAGTTCGTCCAGCTTGGCTGATAAGACCACGTTTGATGCTTTGTTCGTGAGAACAACATTAAATTAGATTTTAGCAAAAAGTTTCGTTTTTCTTTCTTGGACTACTAGGGTTTTTGAGGAATTTTGAATGTTTTCTACGTTGGAAAACATTCGAAATTCCACCCAAAAAAGAAAAAAAAAAAACATCCAGCTTTTCTTTAAGCTTGATGGATCGTAAGTGTTTTCCGGGTACGATCAAATAACTACGTTACCTTCAGTTGTTATAAAATCATATATCTAATAGGACTTTTAAAAAAAAAAAATTACTTTAAATTTAAGTCCTCGAAGTTGGGCCTCTCTCTCTTTAACAAACTCCTGCTCTGTTTGAATTTAGGAAGCCGTCGCAACATCTCTCCGCTATTAACGCTTCGACAAGGTTTTTGCCGGCGCTTCAATGAAAAGTGTCTCCTGTGATGAGCTCAGCGGACGTGCAGTTCCACCAGGTGTTTTGCTAATTGCTGCTGGCTAGTCTGAAGGAGCCGAGTTGTGGGGGGGAGGGATGCCTTTGGTTTGTTTCAGACACTAACAACTGCTTTTACTCTTCTATTTAAAGCTAAAGGCCAGGAAGGATCTTGTTAGGGAGACGTTTTGGATCCGCTGCAGGGTACGGGTTGCGTAAAGGCGAGCATTCGGGACGAAACCTGAGCGTTTTAATGTCTTTCCTCGCCTGTTCGCGCCCGCAGCTGCTAGCTTGCTGAGAAGCTCACTCCAAGCTTGTTGCTGCGTTTCAAGGCAGTTTATGACGCTCGGCTGTTTCATTCCCCCTTCGGGGCTCGACTCCGTTCTTCTTTCATTCATCTTCGGCAGTCACCAGAAAGACAATTAGTTCTTGTAAATCTCTAAGCTAAAAACATTTTATAGATTCACACTTTTCTCTCTCTCTCTCTCTTTCTTCTCGAATCATTTGCGAGTTGGCGGTTTGACAGGGGGAGCAGATGGCGTCGCATCGTTAACCTTTAGCAGAAACGTGTTCTGGATTGAGGAATACATCTGGAATATTTTCTCAAAAAAAATAAATAAATAAAATAAAAATAAAAATAATCTAAGGCCACGCTGTCATACAAGCTGACTTTTCTGTTTCTTGTGATGCCGAGAAAAGGCGGAACGATGAGAAGCGTTTCAAACGTGGAAGGCAAAGGTGAGCATAAACCAAAAACAAAAAAAACAAAAAAAAATGCCCGGCGTGAATCAATACAAAAAAAAATGATGTTTTTCTGTTTTTAATTGGCTTTAGAAAAAGGAAGTGGAAGTTCCTCGTTGATATCAGATGATGTGGTTGGTTTCGACGACCCGTTTCTAATTGGCTTTTTGCTCATGTTCCCGTAGAAACGAGCTGTTAAAGAAAAGAAAAAACGCCAACGTGTCAATGGGAAAGAAACGGGCTGTGAAAACATAAACTTTTTTAACAATATACAGGAAGAACAAAACGGTTTGGATTCATTGTCGCCGTGCAAACAGGTTGAAAAGAAAAGACATTCTAAAACTTTTAATAGAAATAATGTCACGGTGTGGCGGGAAAATGCATAACGCTGCCCCTTTAAAAAACAGCAATATGTGTTTTCTTTTAATTGAGCTATCTTTTAGTTTTTTTTCAGTATTTTAGCAGCGTTTTCTCTGTTCTTCTCCTTTGCAACTGTCAGGATAGTTCTGGCAAAGTGAGAAAAATGTGACTGGGACTAAATAACGTTCGTTGGGATCGTCCAGCTGCGTTCATTGTACTGGTTTCATCATCAGAAGCCTTTTATGCCACATTGCTACAAAAGAAAAATAGAAAAACTGACCCACTGTGTGCATGTCTACTTTCCTCAGTGCAGTGATTGTGACTTAATGCGCTGGCAGCGGGGCGCTCCAAAAGCAAGACTTTCCTCGGGGTGCCTTCGCGTGGTGGGACTGGAAGGGCTCCGTGCGCGCAGAGCGACGCAGAAACAAATCGGCCAGGCCAACGTCAGGCTATTGATTTTCAGCGGGGCGATCCACGCATCATCCCTGGCTCTGATATCCTATCTGTCTCAGGCGTCGCCCCCTCCACCCCCCGCCGACCCCCCGACGCCCATCTGAGATGAAAAAGCCACCAGACGTGTAATAGAGCTTTGAACCGGGGGCAGTGGGGCTTTTCAATCACACCCCCAGATAGAATGAGCACCTTTACACTTTGTAAAAAAAAAAAAAACTGAAAATATCAGCATTACTTATCTGCACACCAATGTTTCATTGCCTTTTGGAATTGTAAAACAAGTTTGATTATTTTTTCCAGTATTTCTTTACTATGAAATATATATATATATATATAAGTACACCTTTGTGTCCGTCTTTGTAGTTTCGCCCGAGACATGGAGTCATTGTTGGGTGTTATTATCGGCGCTGAAAGCAGATTATTCTCGCCGGCGCCGTTTGTGACAACTGACAATAAGAGCTGCATTGCCTCCCTTAAATGTCGGCAAAAAAAGAAAAAACGTCCTCTTTTGTGGGGAAGGAAATTTGATTTCTCCCTGCTCACGCCGCGCCCTCGACACTGTGTAACTACTTTACAGTAAATTGGATAAGGTAAAGATTGAATTTAAGCTAACCTGCATCAGCATGCGTTCGCGGCCAACAAAAAGGCTTCCCTGCTGTCTGATGGAGAGGCTTCTGTTGGAAACGAAAGCACGGAATCATGGGAAGAGCAAATCATTAAAGTCTTCCCTGCGCCTGCGTCTCTATTGGGCATGATAACGACGTAGTTTGGGTGCAACGGCCCGTCTTTGCTTCGTTGCCCTCTGTTGCTTTGAAGTCTGTTCAGCACTACAACTGCTGCCCTCCTGTTTCATCTGGATAGTGGAGGGAAATATGCGCGTTCGCTTCCAGAGACATTTTGGAATCAACCGCTGGTCTAATGTGCAGCCATGCGGGCTGATTTTATTGGAAATCTTTGAAATGGAAAAAAAATGAAAAATTTGTAATAAAAATGTTCAGTGAAACAGCAGGGATTTTTTTTTTTTTCGTTGGTTTTCTTTTCGCCGTGAGAAAAGGGGAAAAAGAGGGGCAGGGTGGAGGAGAACGGGGGTCTAGGAAGTTGCGCTCCGGTTCACAGAGATGTAATGATGGGCCGGGATGAGCTGGGGGTTTGCCGGAGGATTACCGTCTGTCTGCGAAGCTAGCGCGGCTCTCCGAGGCCGCTGTCTCTGCCCCCACGGAGCAGAATCTCTGCCAGGGCCAATATGAAAAGAGAGGGGTGGCATGTGCACTAAGAAAATAAGCCTTTAGCTTGTTGGGTTGTGTGCACACAGCAAAATCTACTGGATATAGAGGAAAAAATAACAAACTATGGGATTTATTTTAACACAACGGCGTGGAGCAGAAGCTTTGAAGCTGTGACTTCCATCCTTGGATGTTGATGTTGAATTAAATTCAGGCACTTTTCAATTTTTTTTTTTGTTTTACAAAAATAAAAAGGCGCAGTATCTGGCGACCCAATTTAAAAACCTGCAAGTCATCAAAAAACGTCGTCCTCCAACTACTTCCTATCGTCGTCTTCTTCATGGTTTGCGCCTGTGGCAACATCATGTGGCTCGTGTTTCATCCTTCCATCGTTTCCATTGTAGTTTAGCAAAATAAAACTTAATTCTATGCAAAAAAATACCTGATCCTAGTGCCAAAACCTTTTTCTAAATGTCTAATCACGTGACCGATGAAACGCAGCTGGCGTTCCTGCTGCATCTCTTACCACCTTATTTCATGTGATGTTTTTCAAAAGATCATTCTTGAGTAGAGAAAAGATTCATAGTCGTTACTTTGTACTTTTAGTTTCAAGCATTTCTTATGCCGACATGAGTGAGTCTTCATCAGTTTACCCAGCTTAGTGAAGAGTGAAATCAGGCCACGGCGTTATTGGATCGTTGTCGTGATAAGACACATGGAGGAGATTGTCGTCAACAGAAGAGTACAAACAATGGTCCCTGAATTCACTTGGAACTGGCAAAAGTAATCAGACATTGTTTTTGAAAGGTGGCTCAACATAATCAGATAAAAAAAAAAAAACAACCTCTAGTGACCTCTAGAAAAGATTCAAAATAAACAGACATGTCAAACCGAGGCGTGTCCTTTCATTAGTGCTACAGGTGTCTTCAAGCTTGTAATCAGTAATGTCTGGATATTTAAAGGGAGACTCGCTGAACATGGGTCACAGGAAGTAAAGCAGAGAGCTGCCCCAGGAGATCAGGAAGAAAATTACAGACAAGCGAACCCGGTGGACTTCAGGGTTAAGCGCGGCTTTTTGCGTGGCGGTCAGACAACCCCCGGCTCACCAGGACTGCGATTGAAGGCGGTCTCTTTTTACCCAACCTGACAATCAGGAAATATAGGCGCGAGCACACAGCATGCGCCACACATATCCGACCCACGCTGCACAAAATGGTAGCCGTAACGCTGCGCATTGTGGTCACAGCAAAATCAAGTAATTAGTGCCTTGAAATGCGACGTTGTTGTAGTAATGACTCAAGTGGACGTGTTGAAAGAGCTCTCATTAGTGCAGGAAGGAAAATAAACATTTGAACAATAGGAATAAAGACAGAGGCAGTGGACTATAAAACTCTCCTCTTTCTTGTGGAACAAATAAAGCAGGAAAGAAGAAGAAGAAGAACAAGAAGGAGAAGAAGAAGTGGCCAACTTGATATTTATAGCAGTCCTGGACAAGTGGGGCAGAAATGGAGAATCAAATACCCAATAATAAAGCCACAGACAAATTCAATAAATACACACATTTGGTGTAATTATACAAAAACAAATATAAAAATCTGTTACACAAGCGTGTTAAAGACCATACATCTTGTGGCTACAGCTGCACATATTATTGCCAACCTCCCTACTGAAAACCAATGACGAGAGAAGAGAAGGAGGGATAACACGAACGGTAACCAAGAAGCCCAGAGCTGAAGGTGAACGGCGAGGACAAACGAAAGGTACGCCGGTGTCAGATTGCGACACTGTCTGAGCCAAAGTCGACATCACGGAGGACGACCAAGAAGGAAGGCAAGACATAAAAACACGACCGGAATTTACCGTAATACACGTTAAGAAGCCGTCGTTTGGTGACAGGCAAGGACAGCTGCCTTGGTGTTTGATTGTCCTTGAGTCGCATTCAAACATTATTTCCTCACATTTACCTCGAACTGGTAACTGATGCTAAAAAAAAAAAAAAAGAAAAGAAGAAAGAAAGGCAGCAGGTATGTTGTTCACAAGCAAAATAAAACTCCTCAACATTCTCCCCGTAAACGTGTCCACTGTCCCATTGATTTTGCGTCTTGTAAAAAAAAAAACTGGCATTTTACTTGATTAAACCGTTCCCTTTAAGTCCCATATTAAACAGTTTTAAAGAACTCCAATTAAAGCTATGGTTGTTAATGGCAGTCTCTTTTTTTTTTTTTGCCTCACATTATAAACAGTCCATTTTTTTGTTGTTGTATGAAACACGTCGGCTTGTGGTCTGTTCCAACAGGTCTTTGTTGCATGTCGTTGGAATGACATAAATAAATCTAAAATAATTCAGGATTACAGAAGCTCCGTCCTCACGTCTTATTTTGGCGCACAGACACCATCAGGCTAACTTTCTCAACTTTTGAAGCGTCCTCATTTTGCCACCTCTATTAAACCCCAACGTGCCGATAGGATCGATCAAATCATTTTTGATTTATTACGGCTTCATTACAACCCTTCATCAGTTTGGTTATCGTTCCCATCACCAGCTCCATGATGCCATCTTTAAACAATGACCCTGAGCTAACTCTGACATCACTTTGGAAACTTTTTAAACCTCTCCAGGCTGTACCGTCCTTCTTGGACAATGACCACTGTAGATATGCGGAGCTGACCCGAAAACGGTATAAAGTTTTTAAAATGAGTAAATTTAGTCTTTAGCTGCCTTTATTGCATGCTTTCATGCCTGAAATTGTTTCTGCTGCTGCTTGCCTTGGTCAGGATCCCAACGTAAAAGAAGTGATAAACTTCAGTGTTTCCCGAGTAAATAAAGATGGAATACAAATAGTTACAACTCTGGCAAAAAATAAATAGATACATTTAAAAAAAAAATGAAACACTTCTTTAAGCAGACAAAAATGAAAGGTTTCAATTGCACGTATTAGTCTGAAATTGTCATATTACAGATGGTGCACTTACCAAATCCGAATACTAATAAAAGTAATGAGGTTTAGGCACATTAGCAAATATTAGCATTTCTGTTTAAATCAAGATTATTTGTTTCTACAGCAGTTCGATGTATCTGATTTTCTCTACAAGCCACAAAGAGTGAAAGACAGTTTGTTTTCTATACAAGGAGAAAATCCAGGCAAATTCAGAGCAGAAAAAAAAACATTTATGGTCGTCATGAAGCTCACCTATCAAATCAACGGAAAATGAATACGGAAGCTAAAAACGGGAGCATGCACTTTTTTTTTAAGCGTCGTCAGCCTGCTGCTTCCCTGTTTTTATTAATACATTGAATATGATTTCATTTTTTTTTTGTGCATGTGAGGTATTTTTATTGCAGGTAAATTTTCTAAGCTACAGAAAACTAAACGTTAGGGAACAACACAAACATGTGGGGCGACGTTGAGACCCAATCGTTCACGAAAATGTTTTGTCAAGTCCTTTCATTAGACGAACTGATTAATCCTCAGAATGATCAAGACGAGTTGATTATTAATACAACTGTTTATGTCAACCCTGCCACGCGTTGCTTGTTCATATCCGTGGAAGTTCAGTGAGGTTAGGAAAAACAGAAACCGAACCTTTCAGACGTTTTTTCCAGGTGAAGTGACCCCGAGAGCCCGACTGAATCCCAACACGGGCGGTGCAACGGGTCGTCTGCTTATTGCAGCGTTCAGACAGTCCGCACGGTGTCTGAACCTCCGACCGCCATATGGTCTCAGCGGGCCGCGGAGTCGAGATGAAAAGCTTGTCAGTCTCCCTTACAACAACTGCAAACTTCTTCACCTTTCCCCCAGAGCCTCCTCACCCCTCCGGCCCACCTCACTCCTCCTTTGCAATCTGGAAGCTATCAGCGCTCCTTCATATCTTCCTCTGGCGAGATATGAAGTGAGCTCACATTATAAATATCTCCATTCTGTTTCATTGCCCTCCAAATAAGTCATGCTGTTCAAACAAGTGCAGCGCGCCGCTCGGCCGCCTCCCATTGTCTGGCTTTGAGCTGTTGACGCTGCAGTTGACGATTTATTAGAGGCACCTTTCCCCGGTGACCGATAAGCCCCGTGATGGATGCATGATTTTACTGTGCCAAAACGGCTTTATCTCCCACACTCCAAGCTACTATCTCGAGTGGCCTGATGAGCTTGTTCGTTTCTCCTCTGAATTTCTCACTCGCTCTCCCCCGTTTTTTTTGTTTTTTTTCCTTTTCTTTTTTCGTTTTCTTCCCCGAGATGGAGACCACCGAGTCATTTTCCAGAGAGTCCATTTCACCAGCAGCAAATGCGTTACGTTACCGACTGATTTCTTGGCGGAGTTCCTCCTCCTTCCTGTCTGCGGATGCCGCGCAGCTCCACAGTGTCGAGCAGAGCATAGAAACCAGAGCTGTGTTAAAATGCCACAATTTCCATTGAACTTTGTGTTTTGGTTTGTCTCATGATGTCGTCTGTCAATATTAAATCACAACTTGTTCAGTACTTGAATAGACCTTTTCCCAAATTCTTGTTTCTCTTGAGTAAATTCTTGGACGAGTACTTGCACTTTTATGCGAGTAAAAATATGTTGAAATAACGCGACTCTTACTTGAGTTTGAATTTTGGGCTATTCTACAACCTCTAGACATGACCGAGTGAGTTTGGAGTGACTTCAAATTGTCCGGAACAGACTGTCTCGTCCAGCATCAATGCCTGACCTCACTGATGACCCTCTTAAAAAAAAAACCAAACCTTCCCAGAAGGTGATCAAGTTGCTGTGATCACCAGGACGGGGGGATCATTGATGTTTCTAAACAGACGTTTGTATTTAACTTCCTCCACCAGCTTCTGGTTGTAATGTCTCTTTGCGCCCGGAAGCGCGTTGCATCTACCGTCGCGTTCATTTGCATTTGGCACCAAACAACCCGACTCTGCGGCGTCACTCATCCTCGCCTTCCCCGGTGCCAGTCAGCGGCGTCAAACCTGACTTCGGCGTTCCTCCTGTACCGGATCCAGCTGCCTCGCCCCGCAGCGCCCCGTTTCCCATCGAGCGGAAAAGTTGGCACGCGGAGCCGGAGAAAAGCTCCGTGTGATTGGACGGATCTCAGCGACGACGGCGCGGCACACCAACGCCTGCAATCATTCTCGAAAACAACAAACGGCAAAAAGAAGAAGAAGAGGAAAAAAAAAAGAAAAAGCGCCGGCGTCGGACCGGCGAGGACGATAAATTCCTTAATTAAAGGAATGCGGCTGAAACACACGAGGCCCGCATTAGTTACAGCTCTGGATTAAGGTTGTATATCTACATTTCCGTTCACACTTTCTAATTTCCAGCCACCATCCATCAGTCACAGAGGGAAGTCAGGTCTGACGCAGCGTTTTCCCCGACTCAGCGCCGGAGTCCCTCCGCCCCGTGGAAACCGCGATGCATTTACCGCTGCTGCTGATCAAGACGAGCCCAGCGAAAAATGTGCGTGTGATTCACGACGTTGTTGAGTCCGAGCTTTCGTCTGCACCTGAGCTGCATTTCATCCAAGCAGAACCGCAGTTTCAACGAAAGGGGGAAAGTCTTGGTGTAATGACGAGGCTGACGAAGGGAAGTTTGTCCACATATTATTCCTGTTTCTTCTCCCGCCGGGTGTTTATGTACCTTGGAGGACGAATGCGGAGAGGCTCCCCTCTGGCTCGGGGGGCTCGGCTCTCCTTACTCGGGGTGTGGGGGGTTTGTTAAAACGCCGGGCTCTCCAAACACAAGACTTTCAAATCCCCCTCATGTGGGCGAAACTCTTCCGGTTCCATCGACGCAACTTTGCGTCCTCGTCCCTTCGCCGGGAACGTCCACAGTAATCCGTGCTCGAATGGAAGCGCCGCGCGCCCCATTAGCAACGACTGAACCAATACTGGGACGTCTCGTTGCATTGGGGAGCGCGTAATTACACCTCGCCCAGATTCCACGGGACGGGATTTGAGGTTTATCTTATGGGAGGAAGTAGTGGGATGACGTTTCAGGATATTAACGCAATAAAAATCATTCTTGTCCAACTGCAAAGCACCATCCAGTTTTTGACGTCTGTGTGTGTGAACAGTTATAATTAGTATGAAATATGAATGTGAGTCTATAAACACATGGATACAGAGACGTGAGAGTATTCGCAAGCTCTTATAGTTTTCCTTAGCATTAGTTTCTAATTACACTCATATGTCAGATCATCAAACTAACTTTCATATCAGACAGTAAGTATAAGATGAGCGAATTTCAAATAATATTTTCATCCATTAAGGGGAATAAAGCTGCCCACCATAACCTGGGTGAAACATTTTTTTTTTTTAAAGCGATTACCCTCGGTCACCGTGGCAACAAGTGTCACGAAGCGATCGCGACAACAAGCGCATCGATTGGCGACGTTGGGTCTATAAAAGAGTTTGGATTTCGCGGTCCGGCGAACAGCTCGCTCGTCCAAGAGTTTTGGTGTGCGCCCATATATCTGTGTGAGCGCGCGCACGTGTGTGTGTGTGTGTGTGTGTGTGTGTGTGTGCACCTTGTGACTCAGATGAACAGGACACGCTCCAAGGAGCGGGACGGCGGCCAGCGGACACAGCTGAGGAGGCAGCTGTGAGGAGGAGGTGGAAGGGGAGCACGAGGAAGAGGAGGAGGAGGAGGAGGAGGAAGAAGAGGGGGAGGAGGAAGAGGAGGAGGAGGAAGAGGAGGAGAGCAGCGCAGTGTGACAGCCAGCCGAGTCTCGGAGTGGGACCTCTCCAGGCTCGACAGATGGGACGGACGGGGCTGCGGACCCCCGCCGGCGGACCCTGGTGGTATACATCGAACGTCGATGTATCCCGGGTTAGTTTTACCTCCCTCGAGTGACGCATGTTGTTTCTTTTTTATTAAGTTTCATTTACAGAAGCGCATTAAAATCATAATTAAACAGTAAAGTTGGTGGAACCGCACTATTTGTTTACTGCTAATGAACCCAGGCTGGAACAAGCACCTTGTATTAAAAAACTGATTGTTGTTCACATAATTAGCTCTGCTAGCATTGCTAATATTGTGCGTGTTTGCTCCCTGTGGAGTGAGGAGAGCCTGCTTTGTGTTCGGCTTTGCAAACATTTTTCTCATTCGTCGTGTTTTGAACAGTCTTTCAACGGAGTAAAACGAGGCAACTTAACGGTCAAAAGTCGCCGCTTGAATGAGCCGCTGCGTTTTATCAGCCGCCCACAGCGAGTCCAAGGACCCGGACGTCGGAGCACGGAGGTGGGGGAGTAATGATAAGGATCTGCACACAAAAGATGCTGCCGGAGTGACGTCTATAGATAATCAACACTCTCATCCCGAGAGGGGGGCTGGGGGGATCGGAGTGACGACGACCCCGAGCACAGAGGCAACGCAAGGAAAAAGAAAAACGGTCACGCACTGCCAACACAAGTCCAACGGAACTAAAGGTGTGAACAAAAACACAGATATGCGACGGCGTGTGCAGCATCACGGTATGTGTGTCGGGTGAGCTCTGTTCAGAGCCGAAGGCCCAGTCAGCCGATTCTCCCCTTTTCCTCCGTTTCCCCATTTCCCACAACATTCGCGCTCTGGCAAATGGTGGCAACGCTTCGTCCTTACAGCGACAGGAATCGCGCATGCGTCAACAGTGAGCAAGAATGACTTCCTAATTATTTACTTCAACTATTCTTCTTTTTCCTTCTTTTCTTAAGGTGGACTGATTTTCTGTGATCGGTTGTTCCCCAATTCCTGAAAAAAAACCCTAAGAAACGCAAACTTCTTCTGTAGCTTCATTTGTTTGACCCTATCTGTACATATTTGTATTAAAAAATGATTAAAGACATTATTAGTGCTATCTGCAATTAGATGACACTTGCTAGCGTTACCTAATAATAGCGCGGCTAATGTTGGAAGCAATGCGGCTACTTTTTTGAAAGGCTTTCCATGACACAGTCGTGTTTCACATCTTGATTTTTTAAAATAAACTTTCACCAAAAAAAAAAAAAAAGGAAAAACAAAGAGAACAACAGGGGTGAATCAAGTCAAAAGATTCAGCATTTTCAATTTAGGACGGTGCCCAAAAACCCCAGGGTGCCACTGGACGGTCCTGCCTGTCGATCAGCAAGCCTTTTTCTTCCCAACCCACACAAAAGGCCAGTGCGGCCAAGATGAGAGACGCGGACTGAAGCTTGTGAGAGCAGGGAGGAGACGGGAGCAGAATTCAATCAGAGACGACCATCTGCCAGATCTCTCGTAACGCCGAAGGTGTTATTCCTCTGCGCTGTGAATCTGGACTGAAAGATTGAGGCGCAAATGAGAAGAAGCACGCGAAGCTCGACTTCGGCTGTCCCCCGGCAAATACTCAACCACTGCGTCGCAGTAACAATCCAACGATTTTAGGTTTTTGGATTTTTTTTTTGAAAGTAACATTTATTTGAAAGCATTAGAAAAACACACACACACAACACAAAGCTAAACTTAAAGACTTTAGATTCTGTAATCCCATCAGAACATTCACTCTGCACATGTGGAGTTGAGATCACATCTAAAGGTTTTGCTACATTTTCAGGAGATAATTATTCAGGATCTCTCGTGCGACACAATTCTGACATACGCTGCGTTTCCACTGGTCCTATAATTGCACAATTTGACATTTGGAGAACAAATTTGCTGAATGAAAGCATTGAGCAAGTAAGTTTTGGCGCTAGGTGCTGAAAGAAGTCTCTAAAAACTCTACACTGTCATCACCGGGCTCTCGCTAGCATAGATATGAAATGCCAGCCAGTGCAAACAGAAAGAGACTCGTCAGGTTGAACTTCCATTAAAGCTTGACATCAGGAAACCTTTGGTCTCTAAGAAACACATAAAGGTTTGGCTGAGAGAAAGCAGCTTAAGATCAGGACGTCTTGAATGCTGTTTTTTTGGACAGATCGCCTTCAAACGGGGTGTTTCGAACCCCCGACGTGTTTGGGGGGGGAAACCAAATAAAACGATTCCGTCCAAGCGTCACGTCGACATGTTGGCGACCCGAGTAAAATCCACCCAAGGATCGGTTGGGAAATCACGACTCGGTTCTGGACTGAGTCGAAGCTCAACTCTTGACCCGACGAACCTGAAACAAACAGGATGAGCAAGAAACTCCCAGATATCTCACAGCTGAAAGTGAGGAGTGGGGTGAAGCTCATCACTGAAGTTATTTCTACCAAAGGGCAAACATTTTGTTTGAGAGAGCGGGGCGTCCCGACCTTTTCCTCGCACCTCGTTTATGTTTCTGTCTTTCACACGAGAGCAAATCAAGGTTGATGTTTCTGGTCGAAGTGCAATTAAAGTACTTCCTCTTTAAGAGGTGAATAAAGAGAATAAGATTAGTCATGTACATTTTTGATGAAGTCTATAAAACTTAGTAAGGTGTCCCAGTTTTTTCGTGTTTGAAGGGCGCTCATGTTTTGTGCGTTCTTTTTTTTTTTTTTTTTCAGGCGTATCCGTGCAAATGCGCATCCAGTCCAACCGGCGAACAGCTTCTCTGTCCTGCTCCTTGAATTCGCACATGTGTCTTTGAGGAGCACCTTGTATTGCTGCTCCATAAGCCTTGATTGTGTCACACTGGCAATCAGGAGTTGGTCAGGCTCCTGTAAGAAATAGATCTATCCATTAGACATTAGATGTGCATCAGACGTTGCGCATGTACACCGCACCTGTGTGCAACGACCACGAGATACGATTTTTAAGCGAGATGTGCCCGAAGCCATCACAGTTCGCTGGGCTTCTTGATGAAACCATCAAGCCGGTGCACGGACGGGCGGCTAGTTGGGTTTCTCCAGCCGTCGGTACCGACTATAAATAACAGCTGATACAGAGAGCTGATCCAATTACTAGCCTCAGATGAAATTTTTTGATTTAGAGGTCAGTGCCCGCAACAACGTGAAATATCCCATCCGAGTCTCAATATCCAGCTGCAGGCCAAAACGAGGCCGAGCGAGGCCTGGGATTGACGCAGGCAACAAACCCACACCGAGGCGTCAAGGACGGGTTAGCAGATGCATGCAGTGTATTTCAAAAAAAGGTTTTCATGCTGCGATGCCTGCCGTCCTCCTGCCACTTCCTGCAGCTGCCTTGAGATGGACCTGAAGACCGGTGAGGATGAGCCTAACCCACCCTGCACAGATGAGCCAACATAGACACTGACAGACCAACAGAAAGTGGTGCATCACTTGCTTTTCCGCTTCAAATGGGCGAAAAAAAAATCTGTTGATGCTTCGCTAATGCAAAAACAAAAACATAATTTCGCACTTGCTGCGTTTCCACTGAGAGAAATGCAAACAAAATCGCAGGCGAATAAGTTTGTTCGTGCGACAAGTCGTTAAAAAAAAACGTCTTCCTCCAACCACTTCCTGTAGTCTTCTTTGTTTTTTCCACCAGTAGTAACATCATGTGACCGTGTGACTCGTGTGATGGATGAAAGTGTTTCCATTGCAGCGTTGTGAAATACGCTCATCTCAATGCGGCTGAAAATCCAGACGGAAGGCTGCTACACACCTGCCTTGCCCAAGGACACAACGACAGAGGCGGACAGAGCTGGGGTCCCAATTACAGGGTGATAGTTTACCCTCCATGTCTTGAGGCGACACGTAGGTAGGTAGGTACAGGCACAGCAGACAAATTTGTAGAGTGGAAGAGCAGGAGTTGCCATCTCAGACTGTCCACAAGTGCTGTGGGTCTTTGAAGATCTTCCAGACGGATGCGCTGTGACTAATGGGGAACCAACGTCTGCAAAGGCCTTGTTGAGCTCTGCCAGGTCACCACTGAAACGTGAGACTTCTGTCACTGCTGCACGAGGATTTGACGTAACGTTGGGATGAACGGAGAGGAAGGCAAAGGAAGAGGGAGGACAGGAAGATGAGGCGGTCTGTTCAGTAGGAGGAGTGGCGTGAAACCATTTGAACTGATTTGAGGGACCCCGGGCCCCGCCCGTCACACTAGACCCTTTTCTTGGCCGACTTTACCGGGCGCTCTGAGGACGCTGATGTTCCACGCTGTCAAAACCGTTCAGTTACTGTGGGCCAACACTCAGAGTCGGTGCTGCTTCTTTCTTTTTTCCCTTGTCGAATCTCCATCTCCGTTCTTTTTATGTCCGTCTTTTACCCGTGCCCACCCTGGATCTTGTCTTTCCGGTGTGTATTCACTTCACTCTCCGGTTCCCACTTTCCCCCTTTCCTCTCCTTCACCCTCGGCTAATGATTTTTCCTCGGCATCTCACGTCGCCTCTCCTCTGCCTCTTCTCTGCGTCCCTTGGTATCTTTTTTCTTCGTCATCGCCAGTTGTCCTCTCTCTCTCTCTCTCTCTCTCTCTCTCTCTCTCTCTCTCTCTCTCTTCCTGCCTCTGACTTGAGTGCCATTTGATGAGGCCTGGATTGAGAGAGGCAGAGTATCGGCACCATGCAGCAGTGCACTCAGGAGAGGATTTGAGGGGAAAGAGACAGGTCCTCTTCACATTAAATATCATCCGACACCTAATCGGCTGCACCTTCTGGCGGAGCGCTGAGAGGAGGAAGACGGAACGGTTCCCCGTGCTCGGAGAAGACTCGCTCATCTTCATGCACTTCTGGCTTGTGTTGGTGGAGGAAGGAGTGCGAGACAATTAATGCGCAGAGACGTAACGCGTTTCTGCGCCTTCAGGCCTTTGAGGGGAAGAATGACAGAAAAAGGAGTGAAAAATAACTACATTCATTAGTGGAGTGAATCAATTCAGCTTACGGGTTTCCAGAAACCCGAAGGTGCCGCAGTCACTCGTCCAAATAATTACGCGCAGCTATGAACAACGAAAGGACGTCCAGCTATTGCACATTTCAGGAAGTGGACGGAACCTTGGAGTTCCAAAGCAAAGGACGTCTTTTGGTGAGCGGACCAGTCTCACGACAAAAGCAAAACACCTTGAAAACAAACAAATTTTCCAAAAGCAGATCAAAGTTTTTTTTTTTAAACGCCCCCAGACTTGAATATGTGGAGACGCATCCAAGATCAAGAGAATCGTGGCTCCACTGTAAAGTGCTTCGAGTGGCCAGTATGACTAGAAAAGGGTTACACAAATTCAATTTATTAAGCATTTAACGTAAAGACACCAAGAGAGAAGCTTATGCCTTTTTATGGCCCTTTGTGAAATACTGAATTGAATTCAGGTCAATAAAGGAAAATCGTGAAGGTTAACCACTTCATCTCCCTTTACTTGTAATAATCCTTAACGTGCTTCTTCTGGAGAAACTCTGAATGCAAGGCTGCTTTTTACTCGGTGAAATGCTGAACACGCGATCATGAGTTAAGCTCTGCTAAGCTTCCCCCCCGCCGCCCCACCCCAACCTTCGGTAGCGTTTTATGAGCCACGACTCTGAGCATTAACAACCCGATTCCAAATATAAAGTTAAAACCGTCCAACTTCAGAGCAAAGAAAATAAAACATCTCTGAAAGTAACCACTGTTTTCAGTCGAGTTGAGGAGAAGCTGTGAGAGCACGTCGCATAGCTACGTGAGAAAGCTATTAAGATTTGATTGTTCAATTAAATATTTAACTTAAAGTAGCACTGATGTGTAAAATTTGACTTTTTTGAGCTTCACATCCTGCCATAAAGTTATTCCCTCATAAAAAAAAATAAAAAAAAACATACCTGGAGGGTTGCTTTCATTGTTTCATGTGTGTTAAATCCTTCAGTTGTGCAGAAAACACATGGGTGGACCTAGCTCCGCCTTCGAGATGAAGTTTCATAGATTACCCCTCTATCACGACTCCCCCACTCAGCTCCTTCAGACTAGCAGGCTGCTAAAAACATTGTCAAAGGGTTAACAGAGGAGCCATGTGGTGATGACGTCCAAAAGGTGGAGTTTGAGACAGAGCAGGAGCTTCTTAAAGACACAGAGGCCCAAATTTAGGGCGTTAAATTAGGAACTCTAATTTTCAAGCTATATTGTGTACCTATATATATATATTTATATATATCAACTTAAGGTAGCATAGTTACTTGACTGTGCTATGAAATGTCACTATGTGGCTTAAAAACACATAATACCACCTATTAAAAAAAAAAAAATCTCCTCCACTTTCAAAGTACCGTTTAAAACTCAGGCGGTATTTTTTTGTGTCTCAGGTGAAATCAACCTTATTGATGAGTGATATTGATTTCGATCACCGGTGAGAGAACGGCTCGAGCCATGGAGGACAATCAGCCTTTGACGTGCCGGTTGCAGTGATTATGTTGTCCATCACTATGTTGCCGCTCTTCCAGTTCATCTCAATGCGTCACACGGTTGATTTGGCAGCGCGAGCTCCGGTATGCAGTTGGGGATTCGGGGCAGTGGCCAAGAAAACAGCCTGTTTCTGACTCCGCAGAGGGCTGCGGCCCGACAGCGCCGCAGTTGTAAATTGAAAAATGAATGAGAACTGACGGGCCTCCCAGGGAAATCAATCCACTGCAATGGGATCTCCGATATGGAAATGCTAGAGAGATGATCACTTGGAAACAACAGTTGCAGTGCATTCCTGATTTTTCATCTTTGAAGAATAATAAATTGTTTTTTGTTTTTTTTTTCCCCCCTCTTTGTCAGGGAAAGCAGCTCGGATCATTCGAAAGGAAAATTAACTGAAGACAGAATAAAATTCAATCAATATAAACGATTTTTATTTTTCTCTCACTGCTGGAGTTCAACCTGAATCCCATAAAAGCTTCATTTTGTTCATTTAGACTTAAATAACAAAATGAAAAGAGATCAAGTGCCTTCAAATAAACACGTCGCTGCTGCATACGCACTAGAATGTTGCGAGAAAAGAAAAAAAAAATAGTCTCCATTGAAGTTTCTGCGGAAACACAAATTTCGATACGGCTGATCGGAAACCTCGAAACGTCGTCATCGAAAAACTGGAGGTCGTCCCTCTTCAGCAAATGTTGTCTGGTTGGTGTTTGGTTCTGCTCTTTTCTTTTCTACAAAAATATTTTTAAAAAAAAATCAACTCCAGGCTTTCTGAGCTTTGAGCAGAATTAAGTCGGCTTGTGAACGTGATGATTTATCCCCATAAAACCACATTTTCTGCACTGACAGACTGTGTAAACTTCTTCAACTGAGTTGTAATAAGCTAATCCATTCATAATGGGCATGACAGGAACTTGGCTGCCGAGTTCCGAAAGTATTGCTAAAGAGATAGTAGACTAAGAAAAAAAAATAATGCAGCAGTGCAGTTATGAGAGTTTATTATAACGCATTAAAACGTGGAATGGCTCTTAAGTTGGATTTACTTGTTTTGGATTAGAGTCGTCAAAACCTTCGGAACAAAAACCAGGACGACACAAATCAGCGCGGCGCAAACGCTGAGAAAAGGGCCCCGGCTGAAAATGAGGGGGTTTGTGTTATTCTGACTTCTCCAGTGGTAGCAGTTACCACATCCATCATCAGATTTATCTGAGTGGCTTCTCTCTTTAATGCCTGCTACTAATCAGGAACGTCAACTCCGTGTTTGATTTGGAACTCCAGTTCAGCCTTAAGTGGTGCAATTTACCCCGACGGGGCGCTGCGCCCTTCGAGGCGTCTCGCTTTTATCAGATCGCGTTTCCAAGCGGCGCTCGCTCACTGGTCCTGACACGCTGACCGCATAATCGCTCCGCGCCGGCTTCTCCAACGAAGCGCAGACATCCGAAAGCCTTTCGGAAACTTCAGCTTTCCCCTCCGGGGGTCGAGGGCCGGGGGAAAAAAAAAAAGAAAATGTTTCTTAAATGGGATCAGCTTCCCAGGATCATAGCAGCAGCATGTGAGAGGTCTGTTTTCTATGTGAGTTTTGACTTTTATATGAAAAAAGAAAATAAATAAATAAATAAAAATCCAGCTACTGCCAAGAAACACTCTGATTATGCGGGGTTTGATTATGCGACCGACAGAGCCTGCGCCGCTTTGTTGTCGGGAGGGTTTGACGCGCCTCGACAGGCAGATGCGAGCCTCAACCAGAACCGGGCCCCGAGGGGACGCAAGGGGCTGCCAACGGGCCGTCTTCCCGGTCCGCCGGGTCTCCCTGAAGCCCCTGCAGAGGGAGAGAGCGACAACCTGAGAGGCATCGGTGTCTGGGACTTCCAAAGCTCTGTCAGCCATTTGTTTCTGCCACTTTGGCATCGAGAATAGCTCTCAGTCTCTCGAAGCGAGCCTGGCAAACCCCACAACCCATCCATCACGGGTCTTCTCTCTGGCTGACGGGACCTCTTCCCCCCACCACTGACTCCGCTCCGCTGCTTTCATCAGCCGCAGGATGCCATTGTGCGGGCTGGTCTTCACCCGTTTGCCTGCCGCAGTTACCCTCTGCTGTGGCGCACGTCGCCCGGGACACTGGAGAACTTTTTTTTCTTTTCTTTTTTTGGGGGGGCGGAGGGAGTTTGTTCTGGCACTAGGTGAAGTCGCTATGATGAGCAGCAGCTGGAGAAATGTGGAGAAATACCCCAGTGTTGCTCCTCTGTGTGTTTTATGGCTAACTCAGCGTCCGTCGCCTTGTAAAACTAATGAGATTTCTTTGCCTTTCTGTTCAACAATGACGTTTTCTTGCCACCCCCTGCAACTGAACCCACCGAGAACCTTACGCCTAAGCCACGGGTGTACAAGTGTGGCCTTTAGGGAGATTTTTCCTAAGGGCCTTAGGGACAGTATTGTGCATTTTCCAGCAGCATAGTTTCATTTTATAGCACTTCAAATGTAACTGAAAAGAAATCTGACTCTGTAATTTAACGCCTTGAAATTGGGCCTCTGTCTCTTTAAGGAACTCTTATTTTGTCTGAAACTCCACCTTCAGGAAGTCGTCACAATGTAACATGGCTCCTCCGACTATTTCACTGAGAAGCAGCTCGTTTAATGAGCTCAGCTGATCTGCAGTTCCACCAAGTGTTTGCTAATTGCTGCTGGCTAGTCTGAAGGAGCCGAGTGGAGGCAGCTCTGTGAGGATGAAACTTGGAAGCCCAGAAACGGCACTCCCATGACGGTGGGCTACCGTTCCGTAATTCAACTCTGGTTCTAAAATTCTCAGCAGTGCCATCCCTGACCTGAACTCTTTGGTCTTCGTGATGCTGAACTTCGAAGTTTATAACCGCCAATAAGGGATTATACTGAAGGGTTGTGAATACTTTGGTAAAACTATGTAAATTCACACGCCGGAGTGAAGAGCACGATTGAAAAGCTTGCGAAATGCCAGACCTGTGTTAAAAAATAAAAAAAGATAATAATAATGAAAAATGAAAAATGAGTCCCTTTCAAAATCCCCAGCTTTCCCATTTCATTCTCAATTTATCAAGAAACATCTTCCAGGCATGCGAAGATGCAAATAGCAATTGCAAATGTACCATATGATGAATGACGGCGTTAAAAAAAAAAAAAAAAATCCCCAAACGGCATGTGAATTCATCCTGGGGTAAATAACGCACCGCTGGAATCCTTAACAGCGAATCGACAACGGCCTTATCAACAATGACGGGGCTCTGTGGCCTGTCGTCATGGCACCGTGACCCGCCTCGACACCGTGACCCGCCTCGACACCGTGACCCGCCTCGACACCGTGACCCGCCCGCCGGGGCGAGGAGCGGCAAAGAGCCGAGGCTTCCCGTTTTAGGCGGTGAAAACATCTCCAAAAAAAAAAGGGCTTCTCTTCCACTCCCTCCGTGCACACGCACAGCTAAAAGGTTTAAACCCCTGCCCACAGTCGCTCGTTATAAAAGTGCCATGTGCGAAACAGCGAATACTGTACGAGTCTGTGGGTGTGAAGCCGAGTGCAGAGGCAGAGGGAGTTCTTGGCTCGCGCCGAACGAGGTTAAATCATCACACATAGGACCAAAGTGGCATTTATAGCACATAAAAGTCAGTTGGAAAGAGCTGGTCCTGGGTTGCTAGTGTAATAAGCATCAATGTGCACTGTAAAAAATCATTTGGGAGGTTATTAGACATTACTCGCATAAACGCATTAACTTTAATCGAGAGTGTAGCGTGGGCGTATTATTTAATAATGGCTTGAGTCCCAACAAAATTAGCTACTTTTTTGTGACGCGCAAAAAAATGTAGCTTGCGTTTTCCTCACCATGCCTGTCTGTTGGCCTAGCGGTAGCATGCTAATGCTGCATGTCACCAGGGTCATTTAGGGTTGTTTTTTTTGTTGTTGTCATTGTTTGGTTTTTTTTTTAAACCCTGCACTCAATTCGTTTCATGTGTTTTAGTTCAGTTTTATCAAACGTGACTTGACTTTTAACTGCATGGCCCCAGACACAAGAGTGCGACAACATCAAGCCATTAGGCAGCCGGTTCATGCTGGCGCTTTGGGGCCGGGGACGGGCCGGCGGTACCACCTGCTACCTGCTGACAAAAACAGCACCCACACACTGTTCCAAGCCCACATTTACAAAATCTGCTGCTCTTTGTCTGACATATTAACCCAACACTCATATAAATCAATTTCTCTTTAGGTGCTTTGTTAAAACGGCGGGATAAGCCCGATTCCTTTCCAACTTCGTGGAACACTAATTGAACACGTCTGTAGAGATTTCCGCTTTGATATCCATAAAACGTTACTCGGATTCCCAAAATTGTATTTATTTATTTATTTATTTTTGTGCTTTATTGTGCAGCCATAAAGAGCAGAACCCACAGTCATGTGTTGTAGCTGTAGAATTTCCTTTAACAAGAAATGATAGAGCCTCATAAAAAACATCAATCTCAATGTTTGTTTGTTGTTTTTTTTTGCAATTCCTAGAATCTTTTTTTTCAGCCAGCTGGCCAACAGTGCACAGCAGCAAGGAGGAAAAGAGCAGAACTACATCACTGTCTGTCTAAACGAAAACTGTCTTCATTTAAAAACAATCTGAAACTTTTTACTTCTTACTGTCTTGATTCTGGTGAGCATCACATCCCTAATTACAACCTTACTGTATTTACAGTGTTTGTTAAATCTACGTAACTTTGTGACATGAACTGAACATTATTCACCAAAACAATGCGCATTTTTATAAACTTGTTGAAGATTATATAAAGTGTCTATTCAGCAGGTAAAACTAATATTTTCAACAAACAAAATGATTAAAGTAGGTAAACTGCACACCTACTGTTCCAGGAGTTTTATTTGTAATTTTTTTGTGTGTGTGTTAAGTCCTAACAGTGAGTTTTATCAGTGCATGCGGACGTGTGAGACCAACGCTTTTAAACAGAAACAGGTTGCAGTCGGTAATTATAAAAGCGTAGACACAAATCCAAGTTCCATAGAGTGGAATCCAAAAAAAAAACAAAAACAGAAACTGTCTTTCAAGCCACTGAAAAGAAATGACACCAGTCGCGACGCTTCATTTCAGCAGGAGCGAAGCTGTGCTGCCGTCCGCCCCGACGGGCCTCGTCTCACCCGCGCCTCTTTCAGCCGGGTTTGAATCGGCAAGGACGGCCGCTCGCGCTGCACAAGCAGGTGATGATTAAAGGCTGACCTTACGCTTAATTAGTGGCAACTGGGAGATTTCATTGCCTGGCTATGAATCATGGGAAAGGAAAAGGGGGGAGGTGGGGGGGGAGGAGGGGGGAGAGGGAGCCACCAGCAGGGAAATGTTACCTAAGTGATTAGGTGAGGGGTGTAAATCAATAGCGCCGTTGACCTGCGAATGGAGCGGTGGCGAGATGAAAATGGAAAAAAAAAAAAAGAGAATGAAAAGATATGATTAACTTGAGCGACCCACTCCTGTCTCAGGGACGTAAACAGCAGGCAGCGATGCTGTTCGTTTTCTCTGCTTTCCCATCTGCTAGGAAACATGGGACACGGATAAATACGTTTTTATCGAAGAGGGTGCCGAGCCGGGCATTTCGTTATGGCGTCTTGCCTACAGTTGACTGGAAATGTTCGGGCTTTCAGCGTAGGAAAGACGAGGTCTCCGGCGAGTTCAGACGCTCATCGTTTCGCGTCGGGTAAATTGGGGTCATCTCCAGCCACTCCCGCCGAGATGAAACGGCTCATTTCGATCCGAGTGCTCCTCTGACGCCGGAGAGGAGGCTCAAGACGCTTCGTTGATGTCCGCCGCTTTTAATTGGTTCTGCGGAGGCAGTTGTTGTTGCCTCGTTTCACTTCTCCTCGTTAATGCGGAGGACCGCCTCTCAGCTTGTGCCCAAGGTCGGCAGAAGCATTACATATTGAAGACGGGGAAATCGATAGCCAAAGGAGTCCTTGACGTCGTCCAGGCTAAGCACGACCTATTAGGCTCCTCGTGTTGGAGAATGTGTGGCAGAGGGTTTCTGTCTCGAAGGTTCTCCACGGCGAAGCCCCCAACGCTCTGAACACGGGCCCGGATCGATCACCAGCTAACTAACCAACCAACCTCACTGGGTTTCATGTGCGCTAACGGAGCACCAGCTGTCAAAAACAACATCTGGGTACGGCGAGGGATAGGGTTAGGGTTCAGGTTGCCGTTATGCAGTAGTGGTTTCTGATATAATATCTTCATCTGGACATGAGTAGACATGTCCAGATGACATCATCTGCTCCGAGTCCAGCGTTTCAACCGTTTTACGATACAAATCGGATTCACTGGCTTTACCTTTCACAGGTACAGATGAAACTGCAGAATTACTTGACTTTGCAGCCAGAAACTCACTTCTAAACAACCGAGAAACGCTGAAGATGTCTTTTTTTCTGAATGCGAAGGAAACAAATACATATTTTCTGGGTACCTGGACGTCTCAGAAGTCAGTGGGGTTGACGTCACGCTGTAATAAATATTTTTTCCTGGAAAAAAGTATGAAAAATATGGAGTTTAATGTTTTGACAATGACTGACTTATTAATAATAGCTGAAAAAGTAAATTCAAGAAAATGATTGGGGTTTATTTTCTTGTTTTGAAACATTAAATGCACATTAAATTATGGAATCACGTCAACACGTTCTATAACAAAACACTGCAAAAGCGTGTCTGCTCATCAGTGCCAAAATAAAAATGATCAGAATCATTTCTATCAAATAAAAATATTGAAATTCCCCCAAACAATTAAATAAACAAACGTTAGACAGTGTCTTTAGTCATTTCTTTGATTACCAAATATATTGGTGTGTGTGTGAGAAAATGTGTCAACGGCAGGTATCGACTTAAAATACTTAACCCTTTAATGTGTTGTCGGACACAAAGCCAGCAGGAAGTGATGCGTTTTGCCATCAAAGGTCGATATCCGTTGTCGTCCTCTAGCATGCGAACAATTACCGGATTCATTCGGCTCCATTGCAGCGACTTTGTATTCATTGTGATATCATTCATATACATCTACTCATAACGTTGGATCAGTAAACACGCGACAGAGAGGGAATGTGACCAACACGATTATTTCTCCAACATTAAATTGGTCTTCTCCGTCTTTCCTGATGTTTTTTTCCCCGCGCTGTTTTTGCTGCATAATGAGATCTTCTGGTCTGGTTCTAACATCAGGAGGCTTGGAGAGACTCCCTTCATTGTTTTGGTCTCACCGCTTCAAGCTCGCCCTTATCGTTAGCGTCAGTCGCTAATGAAAGCCCTTCTCTGCCGTTACCCACCTTGTCCAGAGCTGTTGAAGCGCACTTTAGATTGCAGGCGCGGCGAGTGTGACTGAGGTAAATAATTGGTACTTACTGGCTAAAAAAGTATTTTCCCTCACAGATGAAAAAGGAGGGGGGGGGAATGAGAGGAAGAGGTTTATTACTGTACAACCAGAAGGAGAGCCACCATTGTCTGCTCACTCAAACCTCTATAGCTGATGGATTGTTCATTAGAAATATTTCGCTAAATCATGTGATTCCACCATTTTGTGAATTTCTGACCACATAAACGCCGTACATTGGGATTTATGTGGTGGATCAATACAAGATGGCGCGTGAAAGTATCTAATTCAAAAATATTTGAAGTGCAGAATTCGCATTCAGCCCCCGTTTGGAGAAATCACCAATCAGAGCCAGAAGGAGGGACTTAGTGCTGTCAATCATGTCTATATATGTGCCCCCCTACATCATTGCCTGTACGCAAACTGCAATTGAAATATTTTCTGGCTATACTTAATATTTTCTAAATATGTATTTATCGTCCCATTTCAGATTTTTATTTTGCAATGAAGAGGAAAAGGCGTCTTCGCACTTTGCGTCAATCGCATGCAATTCCAATGGAACGCGTTAAGGTTCGGGGACGAAACGCAAACGTCACTTCCATTCAGAGCACCTCGTTCATTAGGAGTGTATTTAATACTGAGTCGGGCAAGGCTTCAAAAGCCTGAAAAAGCTCATTTTGCTCTGCTCTCCTCCACTAAATACAACACTCGCGAGTCAATTTAAATAAAATTCAATTTACTGAATCTGCTAGCAATTAAACACCAGTTCCTAATGCCCCATGAAAATGTGGCCTGGGCACTGGATGTGTGAGTCTGTCAATTCAGGTGGAGACAAGACCCAGGTGGCTCATTTCACTCTTATACACACGCATACACACTCGCACACACACCTACACGTCCAGTTTTAATTGACTCTATTGAGCAGGAACAGCATGCTTTCTCATTGCTCCAGCACTAATTGGGTTCTGCGCCCTTACTTTTTACATGAAACACGTTTTATGGAGCAATTTAAAGCACATAGTGCTGTATAATTAGAAAGAAATGAGGGAAGGAGTGGGATCTGTTCCATGACAGCAGAATGATGAAATGCCTTTTATACACTTCGGTCGCCAGCTAAGGTTGGGGGGAGGGGTGGGGGGGATCCAAAATAGAGAAAAACCATTTGTCTGGAATAAAACCGAATGTTTTTTGTTTGTTTTTTTGTGGGGGGAATGAAAAAGTCAAGTCAGCTTCCAATAAATGTACACATTAGCAGGTCAGGACAAGCAAAAGCTGGAAAATGTAAAGGCGGATCCAAATGGAGTCATTCATAATTGATTTGGGGAAGCAGCAGAAGGAAGGGGAACACATGAAGGTACACAACGATTAGCTCCTCAGAACATATGCTGCTACTTTCATAAAGTCATTTCAAATGACTTATTTGTCAGTTGTTGCTTTGACCTGTGTGTGCTGTGTAAATGTTCAAACACTGGGGTGAGGCCAGATGTTTGGCAGACATTAATAAGCTCACACACACACACACACACACACACACACACAGACAGATGCTCGCACACATCTGCACGGTAATGGCTTCAACACACACACGCACGCGCACGCCCACACACACACACACTGGCGCAGCCTCACTTGACATCCTACGGGAGCTGCCTTGGAGGAGTCATTCTTTCTCTTCCCTGCTTGTTGATATTTGTTCTGTCGACTCTCTGAGTCGACCGTCGGCTCCTGAGCAAAACACTGCAGCCAGCGGCGCAAATATTTAATGCCAGGAGGTGGAAGGAAATGTTCTGACACCGACTCAGAATGAAGACACGGGTTAGGAGAACTCAGGTGGAAAGAAACTTCTGCCTCGTTTTCCCCGGATCGGTATTGGGTCTGTCTCCATTAAAAGTGACCCGCGCCGAACCGTTCCTGGGCCTGGGCGTGTCGGACAACGTACGCCGTCCGACACGCCTACGGTACCGTTAGGGCGGAGTCGCTGCCTGCGTTTCCGTGATTTTAAGATTGCGAAGATTGGAATTGCAAAAATAAATTCACATAGCGGAAATACACCAACTTTGAAAAAAAAAATCCCAAAAGTGTTTGTGTTGGTATGAGGTGGTTTTCCGGTCGTATCAAAATCAGCGTATTTCACAAAACTGCACTGAAACACTCTTTTCGCATCACATGAGTCGTGATCAACAGCGAATATGAACCACTGGCAGGAAACCCTGAATGAGACAACAGGAAGTGGTAGGTGGATGATGACGCAGCATTTCTGTTTTTTTGTGTCTTTTTCCCATCGGTTGAATAACTGAGTTTAAAGAGTTGAACATTTCCTCGAAAGAAAAACTCACATTTTTAGATTGAGCTCAGAAATTTTCCAGAAAAAAACTTTTCTGAGCTTCGAAAGCCCAAAATGTTCGACTACTGCAACTCAGAAATCTCCATGTTTTTTTGTTTTTTTTCTTGAACATTTCTGAGATTAATCTCAAAATATTGTGGTGGGAACTTTAATCCTTTTTTAAAAAATCATTTCTACAATGACGCCAATGTGCCATGATGATATTTTCAGTGTGGACTGGATTCTCCGGGGAATATTTGCGAACCCTCGTAGAATCCCACATAAAGACGTTTTGAAGTCAAAGCGGAGACCAAACTGGCACCGGCCGGCAAAGTGTATCAAACAAACTTCTATTCTACATCCTGTGTTTGAAATGTGGAAATAAAGACAGATGGGAGGGGGGTGGAGGGGCTTTAAAGCAAACCTTTTGAAAAGCTTCAAGTGGGGCGTCAGTTCTAATGAACCTGCTGTGTTTTTATGACACCTATCCTGCTGCTGTAAAGAAAACCTACCTCTGGCTGTTTGCTCCAACGGCAATTAATTGCGTCAACCAGACTCGTTGGCGAGTTCGTTTGGCTGAATACCTCCTGCACGCACTCAGAAGCGGTCGGCTACAGGCTGTGTCCCAGATTTTTCCCTCTCGCTGCTTTGTGAGGTATCCAGATTCCAAAGAGATTACAAATAATGGCAGAATCCGTCTTGCCAGGCGCCAAGCTGTTTTCTCTGTGGCCTCGGCGAGTCGTTCCAGACCAATCACTTCCACAAACCAGCAGTGAAGGCAGATTATAGGTGTGACCGCATACAATAGAGGCTACAAGCGTGCATTCCTAAATATCAATAACACAGCAATGGGAGAATAATTGTTTTTGTGAAATAACAAAAAGAGAGCAAAGAATGTCTGCACCTCAGCAAAAGTTTGATTGCACGAACTTGAGGAAGGTTCGACCAGATTGAAGTTGGTGAGTTTTCCTGGAATTAAAAAAGCCCCTCGCAATGCAAGCGGACTCGAGATTTTTGGTACGGCTTGCTTTGGTTTTCGATCCTGCTGCTTGTGTGTGACGTCAATGCCAAAGACAGACTGGCACATTGGAGGGCTTCCAGCCATAAACAGCCTGTTCAAGATCATTGCTGCAGCATCTCCAGCCTAGTGGGGTGCAACCACCAAAGGGGTTTGTGGTTACACTCCTACTAACCCCTTTTGGGGTTTTTTGCTATTCAGGACTAATTCTGTGCGTAACCCCAGGTGCCCTTCAGTTTAAGGCAAATAACAAACGACTAGACATTCTTCTTCAGGATCTTCTACTGGTCAGTGCAGATTTTAGGGTCCTGAATCAGGAAAGCAGTACCACTATAATGTCTCAGAGTAACATCCTTGTATAAAATGATTGGGTCTTCTCTTCTTTCTTGTAGAATCAGGGCCGATGGTGGCAAGGGCGGTGGGAGTTTTCCCTGCAATCAGAGGGTCGTTGGTTAGATTCTCCTCTGTCTTTATGCACAAGATCCTTGGTCATGTGCCGCCAAGTTGCCCGACGGTTGAACAGAACAATCAACAGGTCAACGTTCTCTTTGAGAACCCCTTCAAAGAGAAGGTCTGACAAAGGACAGCCGAGGGAAGAAAGAGTCTGGGTAGTGAAGTGGAGTGAAGTTCTCTTGGTTTGATTAGAAAAGGGCTATAAAAATTTATTGACAATTGAGGGGGAAGAATTCAGACAAAGCAGAATCAAGTCAGTCGTTGGATCACTTTCTTGGCTTGACAAGGAGGTGCAAGAAGACAGATAACGGCTCAGCATAAAGGAGGCGATGAGGAAACTTGGTCTGAAAAGGGTTAATCGGGGACAGAAGCCATTAAATCGGGAACCGTTTCAGACTTTGACAGAAATACTGCTGGAACGCCGTGGCAACGCAAGCAGATGATGTAGCACATGAGACCGGGGAGGTTATAAATACTGATGGGACAGTTCTGCAACTCAACAGAGACGATAAAGTTCAGCTGAGTTGCATCGATGACGAGAACCGTGACAATGTCAGACGCAGTGTGGCGCATTTTGAGATCTTTTAACCTACTTCGTGTCATAAAGGTCCTCTTACCTTTGAAGAGGCAGCAGTACGTAAATGCTTCCCCGCGTCCGCCTCACAGAGCACCCTTCCCCAGAAACTCCCCACCTCTGCTCCTTCAGACTAGCGAGAGGAAATTAGCAAACGTCTGGTTGAACCGAGCGTCTGCTGAGCTCATTATAGGAGCTGCCTCTCCTATAACCGTTGTTAAAGGGTTAATTTAGTAATGATGTGGCGATGACTTCCTGAAGGCAGAGTTTCAAAACAAGCAGGAGTTTCTTAAAGAGACAGAGACCCAATTTTTTTTTTTTTTTTAAAGTGCAAAGCTCCAGAGAACGATGGTAAATGGCTTAATGGAGGAGCATTGCTGTGATGACGATCTGAACTGTGAGTGTCGGAAAGAGCAGGAGTTCCTTAAAGAACCGGGGATCAATTTCAAGCTGTCAAATTGCTACGTCACATTTCTCTGTTTTATAACAGCTGTGGCGTAAAATCGCATTATTTCATTGGAAAAGCTACATTACCGCCCCTTTAATAAGTGCAACGATCATTTCTGAGTTCATGTCTTCATTTAATAAGTGATGTTGGACGATCTCAAAAGCAGAAGAAATTCGAAAGCGATTTTCAGCTCGGCAACGAGACGAACCTTTAAACCTTCTTCCATTACGTCGCTTCAAGCATCTCAGTAACACAGGCAGGCCCGTTTTTCCCTTTGATGATCTCCAGCGTATCACGTTGCAAACGCAGCATGTCCACGTTTATTAACCTCTTATGACTCTCATGAAGCACTTCAATGCAAAGAGCGCCGGTTATTATGGCAAGTCCTCCCAGACCCGCGTCCTCCCGGTTGTTCCCGAGTGCCGCGCTCGCATCTGGTTCCTCTCAGGTTAAATTCAGTTCGCGTCTCGATTCGCTCCCCCCTCCCCCCTCAGAAACCCCCAGCGCGGAGGTCCTCGGAAAAAAAAAAAGCTCATGTATCAGCATCATCTGTTCTATTCAACCAGAAGATCAGATGTACGAAGCTGTTTGAAAAAAATTTTTTTAAAAAAAGAGAGAGAAAAAGAAGTGAGCTCGGAAAAGTCTGGTTCACTGGGATCCTGAGTGACTCCCTCCGCCTCCAGACACTTTACTTCTGATGTTCGGTTTTTACAACCCGGGCGAAGGCGAAGGGGGGGGGGGGGGAGATGGGAGCTGGCCTTGCTTTCTGACAAGTACGAGTGTTTGATGACATCCACTTGAAATAGCTGAAATTCTCCCACAAAAGGACTCCGTCGGACACTTGTGCTCCTTTTCTCCTTCTCTAATTTCTCCTCTCGCGTTTGTTCTGCGCTGCGCGCCGGCGTCGTGATGCAACACGTCCGTTGTAAAAAAAAGTCCGTGCGTATCGACTTGGGATTACTTTGAGTCTTTTACTGTCAAAGGAGAAGAACTGCCTGGATGTGCCGCATGCTCGAATGATTAACATGTCAAAGCAAACCGGAGATCAGTAACGGACTTTTTATAGAATCAGAAACCTAATTACTCATTTTACTGTTATATAAATAGCACATCTGTGTTACGTTCCCTACAGCACACGTCAAGAAAAAAAGGGTAAATTTGATGAAAGACATTACATAGAAAAGAATAATATATATATATATAAAAGGAGGTAAATGAGGTCTTTCTGTCTCCGTGACCTCAGTTTGTTTGTGCGACGGATTATTAGGGCTGTGATTATTATTAGCCAAAGAGCTACGATAACAACGTCATAATGTTAGTAAAATAAAGGCTTAATATTACCAGATGAAAGTTGTGAATTTTATAGAAAACAAAGTTGCTTCAATGGGAGCAAAACTGTGATAGTCATCCGGATGTTTGTGACGCTAATGTGTTAAAAGACCGAATACGACTCATTTCTTAAACTGACAGAGTATAAAGTGAAGACGAACCCTAACAGTTCTCAATGCTTTTTTTAAAAAAATTTGGTATAAAATCATCACTTCATTCGCCCTCTATGACTTTTTTTCTTGTGTTATTACTTCTCTATCCTCGTACTATTATGCCTATAAAGTCATAATGTGACTTTTTCCCCATTAACAGACTTGTTTATTGCAATTTTATGAGTTTGTTTTCATCATCTTGTTTTCCTCAGCCTGACCCTAACACTGACTGAGGCTCGACCCGACGGTCAGGTTTGTCTACAGGCAGCTGATAATGTTTGGTTTGTACATATTTCACTATACTTTACAGATCAAGTTTACAGCAGGGAGTTATTTTCCGTTTAGATGCGTTACATCTGCGTCACAGCTTATTACTTTTTTTTCTTAGTTTTATTCACTGTAATTGTGTCGGTATGCTTTTTGTTTTTTTGTGCCATTTACGCTTCAATTGCTTTTTAAATGTAAATCACCTTAACGTTTGTTTGAAAAAAAAAATAAAGCCCTATAGAAATAAAGTATTGTTATTATGCAGAAACCCATCATAACACCATTTAAAAATCATCAAGAAATATAACATTTTAAGCAAAATGAATTCTTGTTTTACGTTTTTGGCAATGAGTCGCAGAAAACAAACTGTGTGCATTTTGCATTCATAAATCACATCATCTCACCGGTGAGTTATGACGAAGCTAGCAAAGCACATTGTTCCCCTAATTAAAAAAACATTTGGCAAACAATCACAACATCCAATACTGTTCTTTTAAAAAGTATTGTCCAATTTCTAGGATTAGTGAATACGTTGTGAGCAAGCTCTGGTCTGGTTTCCTGGCACTGCGGAGGCGAAGGAAACACGCCGCATAAATCATGGCTGATTTGGGTCTTTCTTAGGATTTACAGCCGATAATAAAAGAAAAGAAAGAATAAAGTAAGCTCTAGTCAAGGAATACTAATACTCCTGCAGAGTGTTTCTAGAATTTCAATGCCTCTCTGCCTTTTATACAGAAGGTGACAAACAGTTTTATTGTACGGCGCGGCGCAATTTCGGTACGTTTCGAATGCGAATGCGCCGTTAGCCCTGGAAGCGGTTCTGAACGGCTGTCTGGTTAGCTCGAGCGGGAGAAAGAACATGCACGACTCCGCGAGGCAATAACGGGTCAGATTTCCCAAAAGGTTCTGACACAGGCACTGAAATTGTGCCGCTCTGAAGATGAATAAAGGCGTCTGTGCTGTGATTAAGCAAGCCCCCCTCCTGCAGGCCTGAACCAACATCCTCAAAAGACCCACTGCGGCGCTCGCCTGCCGCTCCCCACGCAACGGGCGTATGCGTCGACTCCAAACTCCTGAAAACCGCACGGCAACAAAAAGGGGAGGGGGGGGGGAGCGCAAATACGGGTCCCGTCGTTCGTCAAACGGAGCCAGGTGTAAGGGAGCGCGAGGTACGTCTGAAAATCCGGGGAGAGAGGAGCCAGAGCTCCCCGGGTGAGGCTGTCAGTGACGAGCCCTGATAAGAGCACGTGTGAGCGATACTGTACGCCACATCAGACCGGCTGTCAGGCCCAATGGAGCCGTCATGTGATTTTAATCGTTACCCTGGGTGACAACTGGGTTGCAGAGCTTTGCCGCATCTGGGAGCAATAAAGTGTTGGAATGATAGGAGCCGCTATCGTGGAATCTGGGAGAGGGAGGTGGTGGTGGTGGTGGTGGGGGATGGGTGGGGGGATGTCGGGGCGGAGCTGCTGCCAGGACGCTGCGAACAGAGGGCTTCAGATTTATGACGGGAATATGTTGGGGGAATAACATTTACAGGGCCTTGTGTTGAGTCTTCCTGCCTCTTGAACCTTCCCACATCACTTCCGCAGAGTTTAGTGTATCTGACTGGGATTTTTATGACAAAACAACAGAAAGCAGCGGATGAGCGCCGAGTGGATGCGAAAGGATGTGGTCTTCTGAAAAAAGTGTTTATCAGGATTTAGTGACCACGATTCCAGCTCCTCTAAATAAAATCCGGAACTGTGTGTCAGAAGGGAGAGTGTTGTGCAATTTTTGGGCAAATAAGGCTATTTTGTAGCACAATCTAGTCAATTTTACCTTCATTAAAATATATGTAAGAAATTTGACTTCAGAATCTGACACCCTGAAATTGGCTTCTGTCTGACTATGGCAAAACCAAGTAGCTATAAAAGTCAGAAGATTAATGTCAATTGTGATAAATGCCGTTTAACGCCAACATGACTTAGAAGAAATGTGACTTCTCAATTTAATGCCTTGAAACCGGGACTCTGTCTCTTTAAGAAGCTTCTGCTCTTTCTGAAACTCGGCCTTCAGGAAGTCAACCCAACACGAAAGAATCAAAGTGACACAGCAGGTATGTTTTTGATGAGGGAATAACATTATAATATGACGGTAGTCGACTTTACATAAACAAATATTCAATCAGGTCAGATGACAGAGGCTCGTCCAATCCATAATCTAAACATAGAGGTCATCTAAACACATAGGTATTACTGCTGCAGGTCCAATCAAGTGTTTTTGCAAGAGTGCTTAGTAGACAGCTGGCCAAAAGAAAGCATCCAGTAAGTCCCTTTTGCTGTTTGTCCAAAGCAAAGGGACATGGAAAACATGGAAAAGAAGATATTTTGGACGGACGACACTGAAACTGGGTTTCTTGTATCGTGTGACGATAAAGCAAGAACGCAGGCCGTCCACAAAATGTTCTGCTGGAGCCCGGAGTATAAGGGACAAGAAGTTTAATCTAAAAATTGTTTTAAAAAGATCATGGACCAAAAGAAGAAAACTCACAAGAAAAAAAAACAATCTAGGAAAATTCTAGAAATTTTCTTAGCTTGTAAAGTCAAATTTATTCAACTATCTGAGTTTCAAAACGTTTTTTTTTTTTTACTTTTAGACCTAAGAAATCTCACAAGGTTTTTCCAGAAATTTTCTGCGAGTTTTTCTTGCAAATGTTCGACTTTTGCAGCTTTTCTCTGGAACTTTTTTCAGATTAATCTCAAAATTAAAAATTTTTTTTTTAGGAATCATACTCCGTTTTTTAAAGTTTTTATCTGCAATGGCCCTAATTCGCAGTGGCCACTAGTGGGAGCGCTGCATTTTGGGAGAAGTTTATCCTTCAGCAGGGACAATGGATGACGGATGGAGCGAAGTACAAGTCGAAGGAAAACCTGTTGACTCGGCAGTGGTTCACTTTCCAGCAGGGCAATGACCCCAAAAATGCAGAGTTACACTAGAATAGTGTAAACCTGAGCAAATATATGTGTCAAATTCATGTCTAGTCGACGTCTGGTGGCACGTTCCTGGTGCAGACGCCCTCTGTTTGATCCGATCTGGAGAAAGAAGCTGCTGTCTCTACCTCATGAACCCTGAAGCTGCTCTCGAGTACGGAATAAGAAACCGGAATTAAGCCAAAAGTGGAGATAAACAGCGCGTTGCAGTGAGTCATTTCTTCCACAAGCCGTCGGGAAGCTGGAGCTTTTCACAGTGGTTTTCCCTCCGACGCCCTGAAGCTGTTTGGATCGCTCTGTTTTCATAGTTTGGCATCTTCTTACCTGGATCAGCGTCAAATCCTTTTGAGCCCGACAGATTTGCTTTTTTGTATTCGACTGAATGCCACGCATCTGATCGGCCCGGTCACCCCCGACACGGAACCCGGCAGCCCGCCGCTTCGCCAGCAGCTCTGTACTTGTCCAGGTTTTCCGCGTTTTGTGTTCGGCTAATCTTTCTGACAAACTCCGTTCCACTTTTCCACGTCTCTTTCGGTGTTAG
Source organism: Poeciliopsis gracilis (assembly GCA_911649635.1). Taxonomy (NCBI): domain Eukaryota; kingdom Metazoa; phylum Chordata; class Actinopteri; order Cyprinodontiformes; family Poeciliidae; genus Poeciliopsis; species Poeciliopsis gracilis. The sequence goes on from CAJVRI010001517.1 coordinate 3,131,146, forward strand.
GCAAACAGTTTTTTGTTTTTTTTTTCTGGGATGGTGGGGGGGGATGTCTTGGCAATTTGGTTGTCAAACAGAAAGTCTTTTCTAATAATCCGTGCTTTCTACCCTGATGTTTGAGTGAGAGGAAATGAAGTATGAAGGAGTACAAAAAAGAAAGTCAATCTCAGCCTGCGTTTTTCAGCATGTCTGAAAGGAAATGTAAAAGCCCTGTGTTTAGCTCGCTTTGCACTCACACTAAGAGCACTAACATTTAAAGACATCCACTGTAACTTCTTGCATTTGTAGCTGTTTTAAGAAAAAAAATAAATAAAAAACACCACTATTCACCAAATCCCTTTTTTTTTTTAAAAAAGCCTTTCATATACCCGGCTTGTTCTACCTTCAAATTATCCAATTGATCCCCTCCGCTTCCTTTCCTCTCCACTTTCACAAGCCTCACTGCGAGTGTCTCGTCTGATCCCAGAGGCCGCCGTCGGGACACAGTTTCGGTGACAAATCACGCTTTCCCCCGCCTCATTAGAAGGCTGCAGTCTCGAACCATCGCAGTTCAAAGGCTAATTCGATCGCAGGCGAGTCATTACTGTAGTCAAAACTCCTACAATTAATATTCAAGCACCGACTCGAGTGTCGGATCAAAGGCTTGGAAGATCTATGCGACTCCGTGCCGAGTTTTATTTTTGAAGAGCCTTTTCTACAATGATGTATGAGATGTCGTTTAGATGTCAAACACGCTTTGGTCGAGACCGTAACATCCGGACCGTAACGTGATGATTTTTGAGTATCGTCACCTTTATAATTTAACGGCCCAAGTCATTTTTTGCTAAATGACTTTTTTTTTTTTCGGTTTTCTTTGACCTAAAACACATTTGGAAAAAAAAGGAGTGGTGATTTTTTTTTTTTTTTATATCCCATTGGGAAGGTGACAATATTTTGGACTGTGGCGCAAACCAGAAAAACGAAGTCGGGGGGGAAAAAACATGGCGCACATTTAGTAGACTTTCAAATCTCAAAATTCGTAGGCAACCGAGTTTAGTATGTGTCAACTATGATTCTTCTTCTTTTTTTTTTTTTTTTTTACACTATTGTCCCCATTTCTGAAGGCGATAACAATAAGAACTGTTGCAGGTCGGTGTGACATTTTCGGATGCTGTTACTCCGCGGTGCAGAAAAATCTCACGTTGCAACCCGAGCAGAGGCAGATCGACCGGTCGGTGCGTCTAAGACAGGGGTCGGCAACCCAAAATGTTGAAAGAGCCATATTGGACCAAAAAAACAAAAAACAAATATGTCTGGAGCCGCAAAAAATTAAAAGCCTTATATAAGCTTTATAATGAAGGAAACACATGCTGTATGTATCTATATTAGCAATATTAGCCTACTATCAAAATGACTAAGTTGGCTACAAATACATAATGAGCCTTCACAATTAAATGTTTTTTTTCCCGCAGTGCATCCTAGAGAATGACGCACCACGTGACTACTCTGTTGTACGATGCCGCCTCAAGTTTAACTTCATTACAATATTAATGAATTATGTTTCATTGCTTTGATGAAATTAAAGAAATGTAATAAAGAAATCAGATTTTTGATGTCGTTTTAATGGTGAGGATTCGAAAAAAAACAACAACAAAATGGAACGTGCATAACGTGCCCCTTATGTGGGCAACAAACAGAGTGCAACAAAACGCAGCCTGAATTTATACAAATAAAACCGCAGCCTTTTGCAAATGTAGCATGCCTTCCCTGGAAATGTCTTTCCACATTACTCTTTTTGTTATTTGACAACTTCTCGCTACATAGCAAACATTCAGGCAATCCTTCAGCATTAGCAATGAATGCAAATGATTCGGTCCAAGAAACGTTGAAACCTCTGTTCTCCCTCTGTTATTTTTCTCTTTTTTCCCTTTGGGATCCATGGCCCATCACACAGCCGCCGATTTGTTTACACCAGCCACCTGCCTGGCATCCCGCCCTGCTGTTAGAAACGTGTGTCGCAGGCTATGACGCAAATCTTCGTTGACAGAAATTTTTAAATTTAATATTTAATCTACACATTTTTACAGCATTGGAAAACGTTAAGAATGTTTGTGTCATGTTTGTCCTCCTACAGAAACCATATTAAAACAAAAAATATATTTCCCTACACCATCTTTTTCCATTTTCAAACATTTTTGAAAAAGCTCCAGGGAGCCACCAGGGCGGCGCTAAAGAGCCGCATGCGGCTCCGGAGCCGCGGGTTGCCGACCCCCGGTCTAAGATGTGTGTAACTTGATTTAGAAAAAAAAAAAAAAAAAAAAAAGAAAGAGAAAATGTTTGAAACGCTCCATTTCTGCTGTCTCTCCTCTTGGCTCTCTACCGTGCATTTCAGGAGGAGCTCCAGGTCATTGAAGCGAGACGGCAGCCTGAGAGAAAGCTGCTGTGTGTCTCTGTTAAGGAGGGGGGGGGAGAAAAGCAAAAATACATACTTCACTGTCAAGTGTGTATACCCAGACACAATTTAGTTTTGAAGAACAAAGGAGTTTTGGAGAGAAAACAAAAAGAACGAGACGTGATTTAATTAGAATATCCAGAGTTAAAAATGAGACGGTGAAAAGCCAGAGCCGAACCGGTAAGTTATGATGTGTTGGCAGATTTTTTTTTTTTTTTTTTTTCTTCCCCTGTCAAGCCGGGTTGAGACGTGTTTCTGAAGGCTGATGTTATCCTGATTGCATGATGATTGGAACCATAAAAGTGGCCTTTTACAAGGTTGAGCCATCGCAGAGGGGAACGCGCGGAGGCGAAGCCGGCGCGGAGTCACTTCATCCGTCAGAGGCCTGTCGGCACGTCACCGTGATTCATGGCGGCCATTTTGGGTCAAAAAAAAAAAAACTCTTCACAAATCAGTTTGCTGTGGGGAAAAAAAACGCAGGCCGACACGTTCGTCTCCGGAGGCGGCCGGTGCGCGGGAACTCTCGCCGCGTGTCGGGAGACGAGGAGATGACAGGAAGGTTCGGAAGCTGCTGCGGATGATCGGCGCTTTGAACCCGGTTTCTGATGCGTCCCTGCTTCGCTTTAGCGATGAAAAACTAGAACAGGGGTCTTCAAATTTAGATGTTTCTGCTGCGACACGCCTGAGTCCAACGATCGGGTCGAGGATCAGCACGATTCCTGGCTGCATGCCGAGGAGGTCAAGCTTGGAGGACAAAGGCATCCATGTTTGTTGTATTCATCTCTGCATTTCCATTTAACATCTAAGTGTGCAATCTGACATTTTGAAAATAAATTCACTTGGTAAAAAAACAGGCCAATTACACAAAACAACTCATTTTTTTCTAAAAAAAGATTTGGTGTCTGGATGAATTTTTTTTATTTTTTTGGCCACACTGACAATTATTGGATTTATTTCACAAACCAATGCAACGGGAACACTTCTTGTTTTTTTCATGTCACACAAGTCACGTGATCGACAACTGGCACAAACCACAAAGAAGAAAATGACAGGAAGTAGTAGGAAGATCGTGGCGCAGGACGGTTTTGGTGACTTACCACATGAATAAGTAAACTTATTCATGTGTGATTTTTTTATTGGCCTTTTCATTTAATGGAAATGGGGGTTGTTTTTTGTTTGTTTTTTTTTAATTCGACATCAACAAACTACTGATAAAGTTTTGCGCAATTAGCAGACACCTAATGTGATCCAAATGTGGATCTGCTGAGCTCACAGTAGGAGCTGCTTCTCAGTGCGACTCTGGTAAAAACGCTTCTGAAGGGCCGACGTGTTGCGATGACTTCCTGAAGGCAAAGTGTCGGAGCAAGAGGGTTTATTTTTAAAGAGACAGAGGCCCAATTTCAGGACATCAATTTACAAAGTCAAATCATATTTGATACATGCAGCATTTTTATAAAAGCTGGACTTAGCAGTTATCTGACTGAGCTACAAAATGGCACCGTAAGCCTGGAAAACACACAGTACCAATACTTTGTTTTTCAAAGCTGGTGGATATTTACCTGAAAAGACAAAACGTGTCTCTCTGGCAGCCATTAATGGGTGACAAAGCCAAACATGTTTGTCTTTAAACATGCTTCTGTGTGTTGGGAATAGAATGACCAGTGAAAATGAGTTCAAAAGCTCCTACAACAAACACTCATCCATTTCCTCGACTCGCCATCTGCTGAGTCCCTGGCAGTATTTAATAAGTCAGAACTGGAAGACAAAAGCCAGTCATGCTTGTGGTGTTTGTCTCTGTGTTCATTTCATTGGAACTTTGAAAGTTAATTAGATTGCCCTCAGGTTCCAGTGCAGTACACGATTATCTATGAGAGAGGAAAGGAAGGACGTGGAAAAAAGTATCTGGCAACTCCGGATCATTTTCCCAATTCCCAATTTTGTTTTTTGTCACTCCTCGAGATTTCGAGTGCCCCTCTTCGCCCTCGGCTTCTCCCCGGCCTCCACTCGGTGTTTGAAACGTACCGTCGGCAGAATAATGGAGAATCGCCCCGTCTATATAAAGCTCCCGAAGTCAGGAGGTGCGCCGCTGCCAAACGACACCGAAAGCAATTACCGTGTGTTTCAACACCCTTTTCATGGGGAAGGGATCCGTCTCGAGGGCCGCTCGCCGTACATATGAGACTCATTTGGTTTGCATTACCATATCCTGCCGCAGCACAGCCGAGCCTGGGCTGTCACCGCTTCATCTACTCACCGTCTTGCGTCTACGGTGGCTGTGTCCTTGCATCGACAGAGAATAAAGGGGGGGAAAGAAACACACGTGCGAACACGAACTCTGCTTTCTCGAGCAAGAAAGCGAGTCTCCTCCGGCTCTCTTGACCCGGGAGAGTAAAATGAGATTAAATAAAAGGGGTGGGGTGCTTCTGTTCCTTGCTTTTGTGGTGCTGCGGTGGAATGTGAATTCAGCAGATAAAGGAGAGATTCGCCTCCGTCGCCTTCTCGGAGAACAACAACTATTGTAGTCCGTCACAAAAGGAGCAAGAGACGCCTGAATGAAATGCAGAAAACACTCTCGAGATATTTCCACTGCTGCCTCCTGCGAGTCCCTCCTTTCTGTTTTGCTCTCTCCCTCTCTGTCCCCCTCTGGTGCTTGAACTCTGTGCGGGTTTGCTGTTAATTGGATTCAGATTGCAGAGATGAAGCAGGCTTGTATGGAGTGCCGTCCGTACCAGCTTCTGAAGTCTTTCCTGAGCCTTGACCCGTCCGCTAATGTTGACGGGAGATAAACTAATGGCTTTTTTTTTCCCCACTAGCACCTAGCTCGACTCGGCTCTACTCAACTCCACACAATCCGGATGGTTTTCCAAGTACGAAACAACCCCAGTGGGTGGATGAGTTACACGGTTGGGTACCGTCGGGGTCCGAAAAAGAGGTGCGTACGCAACACAAACACGACGCAACAATGGAAAGCAGCCTGTCGTCTTTATGTCAGACCGGGTCGTCGTTGAGCGGTGGGATGGGTTACTGAAAGGATGTTTATCTCGTGGCACAATCAGCTACTCCAATGTCAGCCAGTTAGTGACTGACTTGGCTGAGACGCAAATACCGCAGAAAGAGGTATGACGTCCTCTTGCTTTTCGACACTCTCTCTGTGTTTCATACATCATCGTACAAGGAGACTAGAAAAGCAAACGAAGGTGAAGGTCATTCCCCACTAGAGTAATTCTGACGCTCAAGGTCAAGCGTCCAACTTGAGGCGTTGGGACACATTTTTGACACGTAAATGTCATTCGGTCTGAGTGCAGCAGCCTGAGCGCTGGTCCCATGTGATCATTACAACGTAGAGCCGAGTCTACCTATGGTAAGACTCGGCTTACCATAATTAAAGGATTCAATCGCCAGTCAGTGGGCGTGAACGGTGGGGTCAAGGAAACATCAGAGAATTCTACAAAGAGTTAACGACCTAAATCTTTGGAGAATTCTGCTGAATAAAGTTGGTACACGTTGGTATTCACGCCTCTTTTGACTTTTTCACGTCATAAAAAGTCACGTTTGCAATTTTCCTGATTTTTTTAGGCATGGGTGAAGCTACTCCCCTAAAGACAAACCATAATCCAAAATGGACTCTTATATCAAGCTAAATTCACCTGTAGAATGAGTCCAAAGTCCAATTCAAAGATGATTAGCGTCTAATCGACGAAACATTTAATATCGAGAACGTTATTGCATGTAACTTTTTTCTTTCCACTTCACAAGCATGCGCTACCTCGCATTGAAAGACATCATGACGCAAATACAGCAGAGTGTGGAAAAAAGAGAACACCATGCAAATACTTTTGCAAGTAGAACGTTGGCGCCGCAGCAATTACCCGACGATCACCTGCCGTACGATTCTTACCGGCGGCTTTCGACTGTCTTGCTCGTCTCGCCGTCTCCGGAACGTCACTTGTAAAGCTCTGTCATAATTCTGTCTTCGCACGGTTCGAACTTGAAAGAGGCGAGAGCGAGAGAGGAAAGACTGTTTATTCTGTTTGGTTGCACAGGCTGACAGACTTTGACAGAGATAAGAAGAGCCTTTGTGTACTTGTTTAGGTTTTCTTTTTGGGGGGGATGAAGAGTGTTTCCATTTTCATGTGAAGTCAGAGCAGGAGTGACAAAAAAGAGGGAGAAAAAAGTAAAGAAAAAAAAAGAAAGGAAAAACAAGAAACTTCCATGTGCGGTGAAGGGCTAAGAGCTCCACATTTGTTTTCAATTTCAAGCAACAATCCCCGAAACCGAATCAGTAGATTGGACGACCCAGTTGGCACAAAGCGTGCTTTTAGCCTCCTGCATCACACGGCCCTGCCGCTCCCTGGAATAATATTTTCTTTTGCAGACAGAGAACATGTTTGATCGCCCTTTTTATTAGAGAAGAAGCCTTTCCTCTGAAAGGCCTCCCCCGCCGGCCGTTCCCACCGCCATCACTTGTCAGTCCAATGAGACGCCACTCGCCGCGCGGCCTTCAGCTGGGAAAGCGGGCAGAGGGAGAAAGAGACGCAGGACAGCGTGCCAGAGCGGGCCTTGGCTCGCCCGTCCGAAAGGTCGTACTCTCTGCAGTGTCTGGCTCTCGGCAGCCGTCGTTATTCTCCTTGATCAATGAGAACGGTTCCCCCCATTTGTGTTAATCCCAAAAAGCCGCCCACAAGCAGGAATGTGCAGCGCAGGGAAAATCTTACAAAGGGGTAATTACTTCACATCTGCAACCACAAGGCTCAGAGAGAAGTCTTGCTTCTTTTTTTCTTTATATATATATATATATATATATATATATATACATATACACACATACATACATATATATATATATATATACATACATTTCCCCTCATTCATACTTTTATAAGTGCACAGGCTTGGCAGCAGCATTCATCTTTCCTCCATGGACAATGAGAAAGAAAATACCACTGGGGTTCTCCTGCGTTTGTTCTCCGCATTAAGCGAAAGCCCCGGATGATTTACCTCAGAGGTCAGGCCAGGGATATTGTTTAAAAGGGACCTCAGGATTCCAAATCCATTGAACACTTCCTTGGGTTTTTGGTTTTAAGGCTTGGCGGAGTTGAAAGTGCCACCGCGACCTCAAGAGCTCCCGTCTTCAGTGACAAAAGCGACAGGAGCCTGCTTCCTGTCCTGATTGTCCGAGGAGAGCATCCTGTTTGTTCCAGCTGGAGGAGCTCCAGAAACCAAGTCTGAATAGCACAGAGTCGTCACGCATTGAACGGATAAATAAACCAGATAAGAAGGAACTATTAACAGATATTAGAAACAAAGTTATCAGCCCTTCTGTTGCAGCTGCTGAACTTCCCTTGTCAGAACTGATGTTTTGAAGACCTTCCTGCACGTTTTCTTTCCGAATGCTCACAGACTGAAAACTGAACTTTCCCTCCCACACCATTTTGATGGATAACCATATTGGGTTCACCGGAGAAAGTGTTATAAATCAACGATGACGCTGACCTTTCCTTACAAAACTGGAATCAAAAGGGAAAGAGCTGATCTGCGCAAGCCGGTGGAGTGAGTGGTTCTGGCCGAGGCATCACGGTGAAGCGCCGACGTGTCGTGAGTTACGGCGACGGACAGGACGCTTCCTGCTCCCTACCATCTACAGGATTACTGTCATTGATGAGCGCAGCACTCTCCCGAGCTTTACGTGGCCTTGTTCTGTCCAAATGGATGCTGGGACTAAGTGCCTATAAAAGTCCAACCGTCACTCCACTTTAAAGGGGTAAACTGCTTTCCTTTTTAATTTAATTTTTTTTTTTTTTTGCCGTGCTGTAAAATCAAACGCAGCGACGGTTTTTGGACCAGGCGTCGTAAAAACCCGCGCAGAGGTCGGCCTCGGCTCTCAAAACCACCTCGAATCTGTCTATTTTCGCGGAGGAAAGTGGAAGGAAATGTCATCTATTTTGTCAGTACTGTCAATTACGTTCTTGTTGAAAGAAATATAGACACCACCCAAAGATCTGAAGGGAAGGTATGTCAATACACTGAGCAATCACTTAGCTCAATTGCAAGTTAAAAGATTAATAAAAAGAAAAAAAAACACCCTACACTTTAAATAGATTGGTAGGAAATGGGTTGTTAAGGAAAGTAAAAGTGGAGGAAGAAAGCAACTGAGTGACAATGACGAGACACTGCGCCTCTAAGGCGCCTTTTCCAGTCGTTGTTAACTCCAATTAACTCCACATACAAAGTTTATTTGGAAGGAATAATGACATTGGGCTAGCTGACGAAGTGCAGTTACAAAACGGTTTAAAAAAAAAAAAAAGAAAAAAGAAAAAAAGCCTTGACGTAATATTTTGAGTAATTGGTCAAAATTAAATAAATAAAGAGTCGTTGAAAGATGAATGATTTAAACTGACCATAAACGTAGCATCTCCTTTCTTTTGCATTTGCCTAAGAATCTACTGGTTCGCTAACCGTAACCCTGACCCCAAGAGACCACCTTTAGAAATTGTTAAATAGCAGCGTCTCAGTTTATGTTTTTTGCGCATCATTAAACTGGAAGAAAACCTTGGACCATTAGAGGTCATAGCGATGATGTCAAAAGCCTACTTGGCTTGCACACTTTCCACTACTTGAACAATGTGCAAAGGCTCAAGGGCTCCTCCAATCCTAAGTATGCATTAGAGTGAGTATCCGCCAAGTGCCGATGCGACTTTATCAAAGACGCATAAATCTGCATATATAGGATTGTCAAGTGTCCCACAAATTTTCGGCGCCACTGGCAGCGACAAAAGCAGAAGGCGAGTGCAGACACTTAATAGCTTTTAAAAATGACAACTGCAGATCATTCATTCGAAGAACCTTATTCCTATATATTTATGCATTTTGTCACCTTCCAAAAATAGTGGCCTAAGTCATTTTTTTTGTTGCTTTTAACATATTTTGGAAAATTTGTTTGTTTATTTTTACCAAATCACTTTTCCAAAAAAAAAAAAAAGAAAAAAACAACAACAAAAAAAGAGGCCATTATTTTAGGGAGGTGACGATGTCCTGCTACATTTGACAACAATATTCTTATGTCACTGATTATTAAAAATGTAAAAATAACATTGTGGGTAAAACCGGAAAATATAACGAAGCTGCAGGACAGATTTGAACTGGACTGTGACAGAAGTACACCCCGTCCCAATGGCAGAACAACCACACAGCATCCTCGCCAAGAACGTATTTTCAACTGTACTTACAAAGTATATAATTATGAAACACACAAGAAAATAGTTGGGGGTTTTCTTGGTATTGAGAAATTGCTTTTGTGCTGTCTGGACAAATAAGCAAACCATAACATTTTAGAGAATTAATTTCTTGGTATTGTAACTTTACTATGTAGGGCAGATCGGATACATCGAGTCAGATTACGCCGAGTCACCCCTTGTTGCTAGGAAATGGTTAAAAACATTGGTCATGTGACCAACTAGTCAGGAGGCAGGTATCATTTTTTTGAAACCTGTTAAGTTAAGAACCACATTGGTAAATTTTATGGGCTTTTATTGCTTAAAAACATTTTCGACTCTAAAGTGAGTTTAGTCGAACATACCTTTCATAAGATTTGCTTTATATTTTAAAATGTTTCATATATATATATATATATATATATATATATATATATATATATATATATATATATATATATATATAGTGGTGTGCAGTGTGCATAAGCTAAAGCGTGAGATCATAAACCGAAGGTAAAAGTGCTGCATTTTAGTCGTGAGCACAAGTAAAGTGGAAATGGTAGCTTTGGGATAAGTTGAGCCACTGACGTGCCATTTAGCCTCAACTTCAGTTTTTAGTGCCTTCTTCACAAATGTTAACGTTCGCTTCCAAAGCCCACTAAAAACGTTTTTGTTTTTTGTTTTTTTTTGGACATTCTAAATTTTAAAAACAGCTATGACCACAACTCCTATTGTTTGAAGGGATGGACAATATCCCTACATATACGCAGACGTACAAGTGAGCAACCAAAGCTAAGGTTGCCTCAATGCAGCGACAATCAAAATAAGAAAATTGGCTGCACTTACCCCAGTCCCCTCTACCAGCATGTCACTGTGACCCTGGCAGTGGCACAAGGCTGCGTCTGCAGGTGAAGAGGAGAAAAAAAAGTTATCGGTTGTTTTGTTTCCTGGTAGCAAACTTACCCATTTTTATGCTAAACTATGCTAATGAGCAGCTGGCTGTACCTAACCGTAGCCAAAAAAATAAACAAATGTAGCTTTTGTTCTCAGAATGGCAGGATTTTTTTCTTTAATGAATTTAATTCCTTCTAATCCATTATTAAATTGCCTTGTGTTGTTTTGCCAGGCCCACACATGAGACATGATTCTTTTTTTTTTATTTTCCTTCTCCCCTTCTAGCTTGCGTAACCAGGAGGAAATTTGCAATCAGAGCATACACACAACCCGGTTTCTATTTCGGTTGAACAGATATTATCACTGATAAAATAATTTAAAAAGAGGAGCAAAAAATAAACATGTATTTTAGAATATGAGCTCACTGAATTGCTTCAAACGAGGTAAACAGTTCAACGAGGATTATCGCCAGGAGAGGCTGCCAAGTTCGAGCATTAACTAAGGGCAACTTCCCCCCGCCGTGCATTTTTCACGCCAGCAGCATGAAGTGAAATTGGTTTCTGGGCTCCTAATGCCCCGTTCTTCCCCCCGTCAATGGGTGATTAGCTGGAAGGGCTCTCATATTGCGGGCAAAGTTGCGAGCCTCCTTTCAGACGAGAGTCTCGTAAAAGTTCGGGAGGTTCACTTTTCTCATTAGGTCCGAGTCAACTTCGATTTCCTGCGTGAGCGCGGAGTGGCAGGCCTTGGTGACTGTTCTAAATGTAAATCATGGCTGAATGGAATTACACCGACAGTCAGACATCTGTATTTTAATTGGCCCCTGGCCACACACCCGCCCCCGCCTGCACCCCCATTTTCCCCTTTCCTCCCCGTCTTCCACTCTCCCCTACCCTTCCTATCCCCCTAGCAACAGGCCCCCACAAAAACATAAATTTATACCCCAGCTTACAAAGAACACACCCCAGCTGTGTGAGCAGAGACGAAAAAAGCCTTACATGGCAAGAACAATATTAGCGGATGAGGTCACAGCTACCATCTCCACTGTAGCATCAGCGTGACAGGGCAGTCCAGAAAATATTGAGCTTGGCGGTTTGCGGCGTGTTTCTGCTCCCTCTGCCCGCGTGTGTTTGCTTTGTTTTTGGGAGCTGCTTGTTTTCAGTACAAGCTTTTTGAGCGGCGGGCTGCTAATTCAGAGGCGTCTGGATCCAGCGGTAGCTTGGGAGGAACGGGGGATCAATCTGAACAGCTTCGGTTAGCTCTTCTGGTTGAGACTGTCGAGTCGGACCTGCTGTATGGTCGGTCGGTGGGAAACAGAGACGGAAATCTGGAACAATAAACTAACCCGAGTCGCAGCGCCTTGTAAATCGTTTCATATGTTACCAATTTACAACCACAAATATTTGAAGTTAACCTAGAAATATCTCGTAGGGTTTTTAAGAAAACGCCAGAAAGCTAAATTCTGGAGGATTCAGAGTTAAGGATTTTCTAAGGATTGTTTTTATAGACAATACATTTGTTAACTTTGCATTTCACTACAATAAAGTCATTATTGACATTTCACCCAAAACATCAGAGATGTCTATGTCTCATTCAGGCATTGAAGCGACAAGCCGCCACGTTGTGGGCGGCTCCGTATCCGCCGTATGGGGAAACCTGCAGTTGCCGATTTCACAGCAGAACTTTGGTCTCAATATGTTGGAATGTCCCGCAGCGTTTTATGAACCGTGTCCTGCTGTGAGAGCTCTGGCAGAGCCAGCTGCTCATTGTTTGAAAAACACAAACCATCATCCTCCTACTGCTTCCTTCGGTCGTCTTTGGCGTTTCTGTTACCAGAGACGTCCGGCTGTTGGGTCATGTGGTTCGTGCAAAGCGAAAAACAAAAAGTGTTTTCCGCTACGGTTTTGCAAAATTAAAAAAGCACATGAGCAAATATGTCTTCCTAATTTCAACTCTTTGGTCATTGGAAATGCAGACACGAACCGCCTCAATGAAACACATCGACGTATTTGGGGTCCAACAGGACATCATGCGGGGAGGACTCAAGGGCAGTGGAAGTCGATATCTTTGCGGCGAGCCGCGAGGAAGACGATAGTGAGACAAACTCGAGACATTAGGGTTTTCCGCCATCCAGTCGCAAACCTCAGCATGTTGCCCGCTTAATCGCGAGAGAAAACCACAAAACAGGAGGAGGCAGCGTTGAGCTGAAGAGCCTTAAACGGAGATGGGTTTCAGCCGGCGGCCGCTGATGGATTTACGGAGAATGGCTTCATTGTACAGGCTAATTGTTAAAGGATCCAGGCTGCGTGGTGAGTTTGGAGAAAAGGGGATTATTGTGATCAGCGTGTCCCGCTGGCGGAATGCGTGGCAGGAGTCCAGGACTCAGCCGGGATGCACGGAGGGACGCCGGGCCTGGACCCAGGTACGCTCAAGAGTCTGGCACAGAAAACCAAGGAAAAGGCGGAGAAGAAAGTCCTGTTTTCTAAAAAAAGAGTTCCCAAAACCCCTAAAAGGGCTGATTTAAATGCTCTAAACTCAGACGTCGAGCGAATTTACTGCGTGGGAATAATTGCTAAATAGATTATCTTTTGTTCACATTCTTTTCTATATTTACTTCCCCTTGGTTATTTTTTTTCTTGTTTCTTTTTTTCTTTTTTTTATTTTATTATTATTTCTTTCCAGCCCTAATCCACCGTGTGCCACAGGATTTACATCCCAGCATTAAGTCCGCCCAGAGAACCACTCAGCGGAATAAGTCCATTACTCACTCAATTACAGGAACAGCACGGCCTGCTGGGTTCAGGTTTGGGGAAGAAAGCTGGAAGGGAAGTCCTTGTGGCTACTGGAGGGTTTCAGCGTGTCAACGCTTTGGGCTAAATTCGGCTCCGCGTCTTTCTGCAGCTCTGACCTGGGGGGGAACACGATTCGCTCTGTATGTAGGCCACGATGATTCTACGGGTTCGTGGACGTCGTTTTAAGGTTTGGTTTGGACCTCAGTCGCTGGGCGAACGCGCCCCTTTCTGCCTCTGTGTTACGTTGTGTTGAGCTGCGTGTATTCCGGTAGTTTGATCGCAGAAAATGTGACTTATTGAAGCCGGCCGACGGTTATTAGGATGAAAGAAATACCAAAAGATGAAAAGGAGAACACATTCTTTTAATGAAATGAATCAAACGATAACTAATGGTGGAAATTACCCGATCGGTGTGTACTTAATGACAATACAATATATTGACTTTTTTTTTTTAATTCTGCACCTAAAAGACACAAAGTATTAAAAAAAAAACCTAAAACCACCAACATGACTAATAAAAACACTTAACTGGAGCAATATTTACCTAACAATAATTAGTAAAAACCAGCAAACCCACTTCTGATTAAAACCAAAAGGTTTTAAACCAAAAAGTCACAGCAAAATGAAAACTAAACCACAATGAAAAACGCAAAACTTTGATCTTCATATGGAGACTTCCTCCTGCCTTGGCTTGAGCAGACATCTGTTAATGTGGACTCTGCAGAAAGAGATGAGATATCGGCATGTGGTACGAGGTAAGAGCAGACGGGGAAGGAGAAGGGAAGAAGAGAAAGTGTGCGAGTGAGAAAGGGAGGCGAGGCTCGTGTGCTTTCCGCACACATGCGCCATAAATCATCATGGATCCGAAAGGAAAATAGAAAATGGCGGTCCCCCGCAGGTTGCTAAATCAAGCCACTGCTTCCTCGGTCTGCCCGGTAATGGCGCGGAGTGCTGATGGGGTTGTTTTCCGTGGCAGCTGCACGGAGAGCCAGGCGGGGTCGAGGCAGAAGGACCGCTTCGGGACGGGACGGGACAGACGGCGGCGATCGGGTTCGACGGGCCCCAGATCAGCAGAGGTGCCAAAAGTCAGGTCTGACGCTGGCTCCCGAGTTAATGAGATTCAGGACATAGAAGCCTGGACTGCCTGGAATCGTTCGTGTCCGCGATCGCTCACGGTTCTGTACTTATTAATCGTCGATGGTCGATTCACGTCGCGTCAGAGAGAAGATGCAGAGCGAGCATCCAGGGATCTCGGGAGACATGTCGAAACTTCCTACAAGTTTTACTCTGTTTATCAAAGGCACATGAGAGTTTTCTGTTTTAGGTCAGACAGCTTTACCAAGATTATTTCTATTTCCTCTCGCTATATGTATTTTTCATTTTCTTCCAACCCTGCAGTTGTCATACATTTCCAAGGAGATTGGTCGAAACACGTTTGAAATGATGTGGCTGAATGTTTCAGGTGTTCTTCCACAAGCGGCGTGTTTGAGGGGCCAAAAACTCATCAAAAGGTGGGATTCAGTAGAACTCAAGTGTGACCTGATGCAAGGACGCCAGACCAGAAACCCAACTTTTTCATGTCACAGAAACAAATATGTTGACCCAGTGGACTGATGGCAGGCTCCGATGGAGATATCGGGATTCTTAACAGTAAAAACGTTTGAAGCCGTTCCGTCGTGTCCCTTCCAGCTGTTGATGACGTTTCGCTTTATTTTGTCGCGTCGGACACAATCCCAGCAAAAACTCCTGCACAAAGGTTTCAGAAGTATGACAAAGCCCGTAAGCTTGTGCTTTGTCAGCGCCGTGTCTGGTCCCAATTATACAGAGAGTGTGTCTGAAAGTGGAGTCGGGACAAACTGTTTACGGCCAAATGACAGGTGAGGAAATGCGAATCTGTCAGCGCATTGCGCATGGAGGCAGTCATTTCTGCTCTGTTTGAGGCGCCCCAATGAGAAAACATTACACAAACACGCTTTCTTTTGAAAACATGTTGATCATATTGCAAACTGAAAAGACGTACGAGGTTTTAATGAGGCCTTTCAGACAGTCAGGGAGTGAAACCATTTGGTGCAAAAGCTGAATATTGTAATAGAATCGATACGGAAACATGGCGAGCTTTATTTAAGCCTTTAACTATTTAATTAGAAGTGATTTGTGATCCCAGGCGTTAACGTCTTATCAACTAGCAGCAACGAAGCCAGTCGGAGATCAAAAAGTGAAACCTTCACCTGAAAACTGATGGATCTCGTTCTGCATTTCGCCTCGTTTCCGTTTCGACCCGAGGCATTGGATTTGTGATTAGTTGATTAATATCAAGATCAAATCTTTTCAAAAATCTTAAATATTTCAGTATGAATTTAAAATAAGCCTCCCCTTATAAATGCCTAATAAATAGTTCAAAGATATGTTATTAATTCATCTGTAAACATTATAAACCAGTCAGTGTTTATCATGTGTTAACTAAGGCCAAGATAAGGACAAAACTGGACAGTTTCTTGCCAAATAGTGAACAAAATCTGTTCACCTATATATAACGTGTTCCAAATTATTATGCAAATTGGATTAAAGGGTCATAAAGTTTACTCTTTTTTTTGCGCTATTAAATTTATAGATGTTATTGTGTGTCAGGGCTCTTTGAATCACTATAATTCATTTCAGAATAGTTTGTCTGATGAGCTCAATTTAAAGGAAATCTACTTCAGAAGGATGTTCCACATTATGAAGCAGGCCACAGGTTTCAAGCAGTGAGCGAAAGAGAAAGGATCTCTGCTGACCAATTCTGACCATTACTTTTGTAAATGGACAAAGAAATTCGTTTGAGCGTCCGCGGCGCTCCAACACGTTGAGGTCCTCATGCCGAGGTACGAAGCCTCTCAACGGCGCTGGGTTTGGATCAGACTTGAATCCTGACTGTCCTACTGGCTGCTGTTTTCTTCTTTTTTTTTTTCTCTTGATTGGCTGAGAGAGGTCTTAGTTTTGCGCTTCACTGCCCCCTATGGGTTTGGCATGTTTAAACCAGCGTTCATTGGGTTTGGGTGAATAAAAACTGTTGAACATGGATGAAAATATTAATGTGGATCTCTATCTTGGAGAGACAAGGTACAACATTTGTTGCTGAAAAACTGGATCACTAGTTCTGAAGAAATGGCCCGTAATCAATTTATGATAACACATTAGTTATTTATAAAGTGTTTACGGCTTAATTAATACAGAAAAATTATTCATGAGGCATTTATAAAGAAGTCTATTTTAAAGCGGCACCAGTTTTTCTTCTTCAATGTTCAGCCACAACACAGGCAGAAGCAAAAGCTCCGTTTGTAGGATACTTTGCAAAACATTCTCGTTTGAATCATTCGTGTGGTTGAAAATGTTTGACGCTTGTGACAAAGCGGAGTCTGTCAATGGGTCTGAATACTTCTGGAAGCCACAATGGGCTCCATGCTGAATGATTAATCGTTTCACTTTTCCTTTCGTCTTCAAACGTTTCTGATATTGTCGCAATGCAAGACCTCAGGACGAGTTTACTTCCCAGAGTGGGACAAACTATTTTATTTTATTTTTTGCCTTTGTCCTTTATTCCCAAATAAGTGGCTGAGCAGAAGCGCATTAAATAATAATAAATGAAATCCAGTTTTCTCATTGACTTAACAGGAGTCGAAGCTGAATGTTAAAACTTTCCTCGACGTGTTCCCCGCTCTCCGTGGCTTGTTAGTGCGCCCTTGCCGTCTATAATTGCGATTCCCACATGGAGACAAAAGCAGCTCGAAAAGAAAGAAAGGGGAAAAAAAAGTCCATTTTCAAAGATAATTGCATCATTTTGTAGTCAAACATACATTATCAGATTTTGGTTCTCCAGCGGGGCGGAAATAAACCGCGACAGGAACATTCACCAACTGTTTTTATCACTTGAGAAAGCTATGATGGCGAACTCGACGACTTGCGCCGGCGGTTGTTCGTCGGGGCGAGCGCTCGTTATCAGACAACATGACAATGCTGCAGCTTGTGCTGCGCGCAAGATTTACTGAAAACGTCTTAAGTAAATTTATTTGACATTTACAGAGCAGCTTAATGTGTTTTGTGAAAGTTCCGTCGGCGCTAACGAGCGTTTCAGTCGTGCTTTATGGGGTTAGTTTTTTTTTGTTTTTTTTCCCTGGGATTCCCTTAAATGCAATTAAAGTCTTTTTGCAGGCTGCAGCGTTAAAAAAAAAACAACAAAGTTTCAGGGTTTGTTTTTTTTTTTTCTCTTTCGTGGGTTTAATGAGTTGCTGGGTTTTGCTGGGTACTGGAAGTGTTGGTGACCGAACGGGCAGCTCACCAAGGACTGCGCAGTGGAAAATCCAGCCGCGTGAGAGACGCGATGGGAGGCAGGAAGCAGGAACGTGTGAAATTGATAGCTCATAGCACCTCGGTGGCATGAGGGGCCATTTTGGATGACATTAATAATGCAGCATTAAGAGTCGTAGCTCGGCTGCTTTCTCTGGCCAGTGAGCTTTAAAGTGTAATTCTTACATTCCAGCAGCTGTAAAGGTTCTTGTACGTAACATTTCCCCAATATGTTTCAGCTGTCTTGAGTCTAAAAGCAGGAAGTAGATTGCAGTGCAGGGCATTCTGGGTAAAAATAACCACAACAAACACGAGAGTTTTAGGAATCCTACACCTGCTAAAATCTGACTGGACAATTTTTTATTTATTTTTTTTTATATATTTTGTGAAGGAAGGAAGAAACTCACTGTCTTCTTCGGAGATTTTCATGTCGTTTGCTTCAGTGATTCTTGGTGCAGCGCCGCCACAGGCGAGGAGGGGAACAGGTTTTTCAAAGGGCTCGGTTGGTTCGACACAGTGAACAAGTGTCACAACTTTGGTCCCCAGTTAAACCGAGTCTACCAGACTCTCAGGTGGGGAAAAGACTCTACGACTTCATTTCTGATGCAGCTTTTGGACAGAGGGTTTCCAAGCTCACATAAGCATCACAAACCCGTAGGATCTTCTTTTTTTCAGGTGTCCTCCCCTTCACCAAAGCGTCTAGGGCCATTTAACGGGGCTCCTACTCCGTCTGGCATGGTGGGAAATATATTTGTACTTTCAGATTTTATTACACTACTGTCTAAATGTTATGTCCTTCCTACCATCTTCCCTTCTTTGTATCCTTCCTTCGTTGATTCTTTGCATCCTTGATCCTCCTTCCATCCTCATGTTTTCTTCTTCGCTCCCTCCATCTGTTACTCCCTTTAATGACGTCCTTTCATCAGCTGTCCTTCTTTTCTTCTTTCCTTGTACGGTTTGTTCCTCATTTCCTTTCTCCTGAACTCCCTGCTTTGTCTTCCTTTCTTTTCTCCTGCCCTTCCTTCTTCTGTGTGTTTGTTTTTCTGTCTTCTTCGAGTCCAACCTTCCTTTCTTCACTTCCTTCTCTCGTTTATTCTTTGCATGCTTCTTCCCCGTTCCATTTTTATTTGCTTTCTTCCTCCTTTCTTCCCTCAGTTTCTTTTCTTCCTTGCATACTTGCTTCCTTCCTTCCTCCCTCCCTCACTTCATTTCCTTTTCCTTAATCGTGCGCTTTCATCCTCCTTTTCCTCCTTGTGTCCATATTCAAACATTCGACTCTTTTCATTCACAGAGTTGAAGTCGGCACGTAGAACTTTGAAAGCGTTTCAGCCCTAAGTATTTCGACAACAATAACATCTTCTGCAATCATCATAATAATAATAATAATAATAATAATAATAAAAGAAAATTTAAAAACCTGGCCGTTAATAAACTGACTAAGAGCAAAACAGCGAAGCTCGGCCCGCATCGCCAGGGCGACCGGCAACATGCATTTATTTAATCACAGGCCGATTCAGAAAGCGCACGCCAAGGCCGCGGCGAACAAGAGGAGCGGCTAATGTTGGTGTCACCGAGTCGCTTATCTTTTGTTCTCGGCGAAGTGCGTGTTGATTAACGCCCGACGTGGGCTGAGCTGTAAATCCAGTGGGCAGAGAGTGACCCCCCCCAGCGCAGACAGGCTTCCAGCTGCCAGCGCTCTGCGCCTCTAACCCTCCATCAACCCAACCGCCCTCTTATTTTTTTTTTTACCCCCCCTTTTTAATTACAGGCTAGACTTAATTAAAAGTTTCTGTGACATTTCTCACCGGCTGCTGCTCACATCCATTAAAACCTGAGCCTCAATCTAAAGACAAGAGAGGCTTCCTCCTCTCTCTCTCTCTCTCTATCTCTGTTGTTTTTTTTTCTTTTAAATGAAGAAAATGTCAGCTCCATTTACTAACTCGACATAATCACGTTAATTCGTCACATGCTGTATTTGTGCCCTCCTCCCTCTGACGGACCATGATGTCGTCTTCCAGTGACTTTAAAAAGCGGCTCGTAGTTTCTCACAATGCCAATCAGGTTTCCATTTCAGCGTCTTCAGGAGGAGCGTTGCTGCGTCTTTAGAGGCCTGAATAGCATCTTCACCGGGGCTCTGGCATTTATTCTGGGGAGGAAAAGCCGAGTCACGGCCTCTATTACGGACTCATTTTAGGATCTCGACTTCAAAAATGCCTCGCGTATTGAGATTCGTCCCCCGAACGGACGCGCCCCTCTTTTCTCCTCATTCCGGAGCCTCGGTCCAAATTTTCTCATCTCCGGCGACGGGGAGCAATTCAGAAAGTCACTCAAAAGTGTCACATATTGGACGTCTGAGTCGTCCAAAGTGAGTCCCGGACGGCTATTTCTCATACTTAATCCAAAAGGAGACCATCAAATGGATTCACTTTGAACTGTAAATATATAAATACTTCCAATTCATGGCTGAGAGAAGTTCAAGAATCTTGGTGGGGGAAAAAATGGAAGTGTGTTTTTTCTCTCCTACTTCTTTGCGTTACTGAGGAGCACTGGACTCACTTGGTTGAAGAGAAAGGAAGATGGAAGATTTTTGTTGGTTTCTCTTACCCTTCTTTTTTGTCACAGTTACATCAAAATAAGACTTCAGGAACAGAGTCGAAATTCTGAAAAATAGTCCAAATATTGAGGGTGAACTTTAAATAAGTTCGATATGCGACGCAAAGCCGTTCAAACGCCACAAGAGAGCGAACGTCTCCCTTATGAGTCTTATTCTAAAGCTTCAAAGCTAAAACACGTGAGCCAAGTGTCAACTAGTTTCACCTCGTTTCATTTGTGTGCGCAATATGGAGAAGTGCGCGCGTCCGATTCCAAATGCACGCCAGTGTGCGCTGGTCATTGGTCGCTTACCGGCGATCGATACCTCTTTCCGCCAAAGCAGCACCGAGAGCCCAGACATGCCGCCGCGACCCCGCCAGAAGCTTCGTCGTTTGCTCAGACGAACTCTCTCGCGCTTTGTCTGGCGATAATGAGGAGCACTCTGGGAACCCTAACTGCTAATTTATCACGGAAAAGTCTGGAGCATCTCCGACAAAAGGCTCAGATAAAAGCAGCGATGGCCTCAGAAGCCCGTGAAGGACGGTGGTGGTGGAGGGGCGGGGGGGATAAAAGCCGGCCGACTCTGAGGAGTTTAAGCAAGTGTGTAAACAATTTCAAAGCCTCAAGGCCGGAGCCCTTTTGGAGGCAAACGCTTCACCCAAACTGGAGAAATGTACTCCCTGGTCAGTGAGGACCTCTAAAACACTAATATAAATGGGACTTTTTTCCTTTTTTTTTTTTTTGTCAACTCTGAAAGCACTCAAAGATCAAGAGTCTCTTTCTCGTCCACGAAGGAGGGGAAGGAAGCGGCGCAGTAAACACATCCACCATGAGCAGGAGGAAAAGAAGAAGGGAGAGAAACACTTTTATCTGATCCAAGTCTCAGATCTTAATGAAGCCAAACAAAAGCTTCTGAAACACAATCAATTATAGATTAAAGAGGGTCTGATGCGGGATGAATACACGGCGAGCCGAAGATGTTCTATGCTTATAGTATTCAGGACGAAGAGAAAAAAACAACAACAAAAAAAACTCAAACATTATGGCCTGAAATGAGTTGCTTCGAGTCGCGTGTCTTCACTTACCAAAGAGTGGAAGCGTCGCTCCAGTTCTGGGACTTTTTCGCATTACGCTCACAAAATCCAACGGATCTTATTGGGCTTTCAAGTGACAGGACAGGACAACGCTTTGGGAACCCGAACTGCATTTTGATCGCCAAACTTTCTTTAAGTGGCCTTTTAATGTCCGTTCCTTGACTCTCCAGTGATTTTATGTCTGGACTTTGACTGGACCATTGTAGCAAATGCGCATCTTTTGATCCAAACCAGTGGATCACAGCCGATCAGGTTTTGAGAGAATCTAGACTTTTAAGCTTTTCCAATTTTTTTAATTGAACCCTGGTCAAGTTTGGTCCTGAAATGTTAGGTCAGATTGTTACAGTTTGGCTCAAAGGGTTAGGGCTACAACAAAATGTCAATACACACCGAAGTGAGACGTGAAACTCAATCTGCAATCAAAACAAAAAGATGGAGCCGATCTGTACAGGAGAGCAGAGAATGAAAAGTTTGAGAGACCTGAGGGCCTCTGCAGGAATCAGCGTTGCAGAAAAAGATTTTAAGAAAAAAAAAAAAGACTTGCAGTCTGACCACAAGGAAACCTGCAGGGGTTGTGAAACAACACCAAACAAAGTTGGATGAGAAACAATAACAGCATAGTTTAAAGTTTATTTGTTTTGTGTTTTTTTTTTTGTTTGTTTGTTTTTTGTTTTCAGAAAACAGCTCATTGAGGGAGAATTGGTCATGAAGCTGAAAGTACTTTTAGAAGACTTACTTTCATGTAAAACACATTAAATGAAAAAGAGCAAATAATAAATCAGAAATATCTGTGTATTTTGGGCCAGAGTTTAGAAAGGGCTTCCAGAGGCATTAGCCCAGGGCTCCCGATTTTGGGGGCGTCTCAAACACAACTCTTTTTTTTATTTATTTTTTAAATAGAGAAACGCCATGGTCCGTGTTTCTCTCTGTGTTTATTTTGAGTTTCTGTGTCTCTTGAGTCTCCGTGTCGTCGTGTCTCCCAGGCGTCGAGCCCTGGCTCCCGCTCAGCCGGGCTGCCTGGCTGTGGACGTTTCCTGCTTGTCTGGATTGTGTTACTTTGGATTTGTCGTCATTAAATCGCCGTCATTTCCTCATTTACCTGGATCTGCCTCGTCGCCTTCCACCCACAACCAAGTAAATCCGGCCCTGCATATTTTACACAGCCTGTGTTGTACTTAATTTTTCCCTTGCATACATGGCATAATGTCGCCTTAATATAGTGCGAAACAGCAGGTGTCGCCCGACATTGTAGGGATTTGTTGACTTGTACTGTTGAAGATGTTTTTTTGGGGCGTCTTTTTTTATATTTATTGGTTTTCCCACACGAGCAAATTCACTTAAGACGAGTCTCGGCCCACCAGCTGAGGATTTCTCGTAGCTATTTCTTCTTGTCTCTCTTCCGTAAAGCCCAGTTATTTAGAGTAAACCACTTTAGGTTGTCCTGTGGAAAAGAAGAAGAAGAAAAAAAAGATGTCCACAACCCACTCTAATTCTGAGGGCAGAGCTGGTTCATGTAGATTTAAAGAGCCGCTCTTCTGACCTGGAGTTTTTTTTAATTTTCTTTATTTTTTTATTTTTAAGATTTGTTGGTGAAATGTGTTTCTTATCAGGCTCCCCCTCACGAGCTTGAGGAATGTGATGCGCTTCATCACGTGACCGAGTTGTATTACACAGAGCAAAGATAGGTTAGAAAGTGCGGATGCGGGTCGGTGCACGTGTGTGTGTGTGTGTGTGTGTGTGTGTGTGTGCGTGCGTGCGTGCGTGTGTGTGTGTGTGTGTGTGGGTGGGCTGTCAACATGGCACAACGAATATCAGAGATGAAACAAAATCAGTAATGGTGCGTGGGCATTAGATGGCATGTTTTAAAGTAGAAAAAGGTGTGTGTGTGTGTGTGTGTGTGTGTGTGTGTGTGTGTGTGTGTGTGTGTGTGTGTGTGTGTGTGTGTGTGTGTGTGTGTGTCTTCCATCAGTTGCTCATGACTCCCTTTTATTTTTAAGCAACAATAAAAAAAAAAGTAGGGAGGTGAGGAACTCAGGTGGAGACTGAAAGTAAAACAGGAGGGGAGTGAACGCTCAGTCGTATCATTTATCACTCCGGGATGCAGGGGAGAGGTAACAAATGTACAGATATGAAAGATAAAGATATTTTCTTAAAAAACAGGATTTTTTTTTCCTCTTCTTCTCTTGGGTGGTCCTCTTGAGGCTATCATGTCGAAGCTAACTTTGAGATAAAGTGTTATACAAACAATCAACTTTTGGCTTCTTTGTTTTTTTTTTTGTTTTTTTTCATTTTTTGACACATTTTAGATAATCAAACTTTATTTTAGACAGCTTCTGAAACCAAGCACTGGACAACTTTTGAGTTACTTGCGATTATTGTCGCGTTTTGAACACCGACGTTGCCAAAGCTTTAGTTTCCAAACCAAATATTTGTCTAGCAAGTTAAATATTTGTTTTGCTGGCTTATTATTCAGGTAGCAAGCCAACTATTTAACCAGCTCACTAAATATTACGCTAGCATGCTACATATTTAGCTATAGCCAACTAAATATTTAGCTTGCAAGCTAACTGTTTATTTGGTTTGCTTGCTAGTTAGCTTGTACGCTACATGTTTAGCTAAAAAGCTAAATGTCTAGCTTGAACCGAGAAGCTGGAGGTAATATGCTGACAGCGTTCTCACCTCCTCCTGAACTCGCGCTCCCCCACCTCTTCCCACGCCTGCTTTCTTTGAATTATTAAATCAAATAAACTTTTCAAACAATCTGGAGTCTCTGCTTTCACAGACGTCCCACAATTTGGCGTAAAAGCCTCCAACAACACGCGTTTATTCAACTATTTAAACCGCCTGGGTGCTTTTTTTTTTTTTTTTTTTAGAGCTAATTTACAGAGAGGGTTGAGTAATTTCAGGTGCAAAATCGCTACCAGACCACAACCACGTGCACCGCCTCGTCGCCTTAACTGACTGCGGATGAGTCAGAGGCCGGCCGAGTTGATTAGGGCCCGGTGTGAAAGCAGCGGCGTCGCCTCTGGTGCGAAGGCTTTCGTGAACATCAGACAGTCTCGATTTTTAAAAAATTTTGTCAAATCTGTCGCGCGAGTCAAACGACGAGAACCTGAAATCAAAGCCAACGAATTTCTCGGCGATTGTGTTTCGAGCGCACGTTTGTTTGTGTTTCGTTTGAGGGCCAAACTTTGGACTTCACATCTCCGCCTCTTTGTTTCACGATAGCCCCCACCTGTGGCGACGACAAAGCGGCCGCCTCCACCGGGGCCTAAGTGCAGCCGGTGTTCGCCTCTGGAGCGGGAAACGCCCAGAGAGTTGTCAATTTGGGCGAGCCGAGCATAATCGCACTGAAGAGGCGCTTTTGAAGTTGGAAATATCAGACGCTCTCCCCCGGCTCCCCGGTAGCAGATGTCTACTCCACCATCTGCTGAGGGCTGATATTGTGACAATGTCCGCCTCTTCACAAGACGACTTCTGAGAACCCTCCACTCGTCCCGCTGAAAGCGCTCGCATCAACTCGCCGAGAATATCTTCTCCGCTTTGTTTGCAGAAAGCGCGCGACGCGACGGTTGGCGTCGAAGCGGGAATAAGGCGAGTGCCTGGTTGGCAAAAGAAGACTGTCGGTCTCGAACCGCCGTCGGTATTTATAACGCTCTGCAGAGACGTCCTCGTGTGCCTTGAGATTGCCGTTTAGCGTCACAAACAAAGTTCAGTGCGTTTTACCGAGTCGTGTGTAATTGTACGGCGAGGGACGACTTTTGTAAAGTCACACAATTAAAGGCTAACAGCAACGTTTTTAGTTTATTTATCCCTGTCAGAGAGAAAACAGAAAAAAAGAAAGGGTCACATCTTCTCCATGTTATTCATACATTTATAAAAGCCGCCGTTTCAAACTAAAACTTTAATTCTCAGCCTAAAATACTTAGTTTGCAACTAAATGTTTAATTCTGAGCTAATTAGTTGGTTCACATTTAGGTCCAAATAATGAAATAATTAGTTTAACTTTATTTACTTTGGAACATCCTCCGAAGTAAATATTTGTTTTCTGAATTAAATATTCTGAAAAACTATTTAGTACAATAAATATACAAAATTTTTGGCTTGCAAAAATTTAGCAGGCATCAGGTGAACTTCATATTCCTGCTTGCTTGCTAAAGATTCAGGTTGCTAGCTAAACATGAAGTTAGGAAGCTAACTGTTAAGCCAACAATCTAAATATTTAGTTAGAAAGCCATTTAGTTGGCAGCCAAATACATAGCTGCTAATTAAAGTTTTAGCTTCTAAGCTAATTTAAACTACAAGCTAAGCATTTATGTTCCAAACTAAATATTCAATATTTAGAGAGCATACATGTTTTTTGTTTTTTTGTTGCTATAAAGCGATTTAGCTGAGAGCTACATATTTCGTTGCAAATGAAAAGTTTTGCTTCTTATCTAAATTACATTAATATGTGCGCTGAATATTCAGCTCATGAATTCAAAATTTATTTCGGAACATTAATAAATGCATGAGTAACGTGATGCTGACGTTTTTCTGTGCAACCATGCAAACAACAACCCACACGCAAGTGCATGGAGAATAAGCATCTTTCAAAATATCACAAAAATAGAAATCTGAATAGTGTGGCATATATTTGGATTTAATCCCAATTTCTCTTAAGTTTCTTTATTTTATTTTTTTTCCCCCCAAATCATTAAGAAAAATTGTGTGTAATTCTTTGTGAGGGTGTCTGATGAAATCCCGGAAAAAATTCATCAACGCTTGTGGTTCTAATAAGATAATGTGAAAAAAGTTCAAAGGGTTAAGAACATGTTTGGACAGTGCCTGTATATCACAGACAGAGCCGAAGATAGCCTTGACAGTAACGCCTCGGACCGGTTGGGACCCAGCAGCTCCACGCCCTCCCGACCCGGTCCGGTCCGCCCGGACCGGAGAGTTATGAAGCTAAATATAATCAGCGAGGGAGTAATAACGGCCTAAAAGGCTGGGAGGAGCCTTTTCCCCCCAGAAGCTATGCGAAGGTGATGACATTTCGCTGTCCTCTGCTGAGTTATGGCTGGATAAGAGGCGCTCTCCGCGCTGCAACACGATTCCCAGGCCCCGGTCTTCCTCCCCACAGGATGAAGAGGTTAACAGCGAGTTCATGAAGAGACCTTTCGAACGGCTTAGTCAGCACACACTCCCTTCTACCCTGACCTCTGCCTCCACGCCTTACTCCTCCTTCCCTTTTTCTGTTTTTTTTTTTTTTTTCTTTTGCCTTCTGCTCAGACGGGAGTTGTTCGGAAGTCATCGCAGGTCCTGGATAAAACGCTGTTGCCACATCCTCCGCCGCCAGCTCCCTTTCTTGTTCCCTTTTTTAAAGTCGCTGCGGTTCGAGGCTCCCTGGCCCTCGGCTTGTTTCGCGAACCCTCCGATGTTTTCCTCTGACCTCCTGTCCTATTAAGCACCAAAACGCCGCTCCATCCAAGCTACAGTTGCCTTCCGAAAAGATTTTATATGGCAGAACAGAAAGTGGTGCGTAACTGTGAAGCAGAAGGGAAATTATTTGTGTTGAATGATTAAAACAAAAAAAAACATTAAGTACTGAAACAGTCAGATGGGCTATAACTCTGGATCGAAAACTCAGATGGAAGAATTGGATGACGGGGACAAATATAAATCGTACTCTCCAGAAATCTGACTTCCATAAAAAAAAAAAAAATGCAAAGTGAAAGTCATAAAACAAACTCATCAGATGAGGCAAGCGTTTTGAGTCCTTTTTGTGTCTCTCCATCCATTTTCTCCACCCTGGAAATGTTCCTCATGCGACAGAAGGCTGACTTTGCAACCGTCTTTATGTGTCTGACACCGCGCCCAGATTTCGGGCCCGGTCACGACGCGGCCCCGATCTGGCACAGCGCAATCGATCACGCTGCGACCTCTGAACCCCCCCCACTCTCCCCGTAAAGATGTTCTTTTCCGGCCCCCGGAGGAAAGACTCCGCGTCGCTCCGGACTTTCTCTCCCCCCCTCAAGCCCCCCTGCCCCCGATCTCCGAGGGGATCTTTTACACGCTTGTGGTTTTACTGTAAAACATCTCTCTTTGTGCGCCGCCTGCATGTCAGGCAGCAGGAAAGCGCTTGTCTAGGATTTATCGGCAGCCGTGGATCCGCAGATGATGAACGGATGGTCCTCGGGAGCGCAGGTCTTGTAAAAGCCGGCGAGGGCGGGACGGTCTATTAAAATGGCATTTATTTCCTTCACATGTCTCGCAGGATCGCTGTCTCTCTGCAAACATCATTCTTTCCCATGCAGTTGACGCATGTGTGCTTTTCATAAGCCTTTTTTACTCCTGCTGGGTTTTTGTCAGTTCACCGGTACTGATGAGTTTTGCCGTTTACCCAGAGCTGCTCTCCAGGACAGGGGCCTCCACTGATAAGAGCCAAAAATACAGGATTTTTTATAGAACCGTTGGAAAGGCGAACATGTAGCGTTCATAAATTATTCCCCTTTGAAGTTTTTGGTTTCGCACTCCCAACAAGCCAGCAACGCTCTTAACATCCAGGAATCAGGCTTTGTTCCTCTCATCAGCGATTCCGGTCACTGTTTCCCTTTTCCACCTGATTCTGAACTCGAGAACCACAGGAAAAAAAAAAAGCAGAGGTCAAAAATGCTTCTGAGGCGCTTGACTTATCAAAGGGCAAACATTTGTTCAGCCTTCGTCTGGTGGCCTGACGCAAGTTGAGTCCCGCAGTAACATGAACACAGAAGTGTGCTGTGCTGGAACGCTACTTACTGTCAGTGGCAGAATGGAAATAAAGTGCTGAGGTTGTTGACAGCTGTGAATATTAAAAACCGGTGAAGAAGCTGATGATGCTTTTGGCCCCGAGCCGAGAGCCTGACAACGACCTCTTCTGCAAAAAACCAGAGTGCTAATCCCAAATTAGCTGCCGTACGGTCCTAAAAAAAGAAACCACACACTAATGTGCCTTTACGGTGCACACACAGTGGCACAAAGTCCCTCCCCGTCCTGAATGGGGGATCGGTTCACAGCCGAGAGGCAAATCACAAACAGTCGCGTCTCAGAAGATTTCAAGCATCTCATCAACCCTGCATGCACTTTTTATTATTTTATTTTTTTATTTTTAAAGGATTTATTCGTATCCACTGGCCTTTACATGAAAGTGAAATGACAGGAAAGTAGTTCGTGTATAATGGACGCTGACCTGCTGCAAAGGTCAACGTCCCAGGGACTTGAACCCTGGGACGTTGACCCAGGTTGCACTTTTGACCCTCAGCTTCCACCTCATAGTAAGCAGTGGCCCATCTTCCATGAGCAAAGTGCTTATGTATATTCTCATATATATTTCTTACAGAAAAGTTTTGCTCTGAGGTTTGGTTTCAGAAAATGCTGAACATAAATGGTTCAGCATTTTCTGATTCATGTTCTGAAACATGAATGGTTTCAGAACATGAATCTAGCTTCATGTTCCAGATAGCTGTGCTGCAGCATAAAAAGACATTTTATAGCTGAATGCCTATTGGAGATAGGGACCCGAAGCTGTAAAACAACAACCAGGGGTTTGGAAAATCTACACTCGACGATGAAGCCGCCGCGTGTTTAAAAGTGACAGACAGACGTGAAAAGCGACAGATCGTTCAGATCCACGTGGACGGTCTAGTGGACGGTCTAGTGGACGGTCGAGTGGACGGTTGAGTGGGGGTCCAGCGAGCCGTTCAGCAGCAGGCGAGGCGAGGCGACGCCGAAGCAGCGCAAAGACGAGAAGAAAGAAGCACTTAACGCGTCTACTTCTAGTCTGAGAGCACAAAACGTCTGCGTCTGCTTTGAAGGCGCACTTTGAAGGTTCAGTTTACAGGGAATGAAATATATACAAATATTTTCCCAGGGAGTTCTTGGCTTTACACCTTCGTGAGAAAGCTGAAAAGAAATCAAATATGCATAAAAAGAAAATCTTCAAATGATCTTCCTCGGTGACAGAGCGGAATTTGAATAAGTGACCACCACTTCGAGTTTGTCACCTTATTGGTAACGTCGCCTTTTTTCTTCTTCCTGCAGGCTGATACTAATAATATCACCGGTTTTTGAAGTTGAATTTCTCTGTTTTAAGAGGTGATGACAGTCCAAAACTCTCACAACTCGAATTCAAAGAAAATGAGGCTGCAACTCACAACAGAGAAGAGAACTCTTTCTTTTTTTCTTCTTTCTTTTTTTTTCATTATTTTCTCCCCCTTCTTTTTTTTGGAGCAGACACGCTGATGCATAATTCCCCGCGCTTCAAATTGCACTCCTGCGACGCTGACAGTGGAGAAAAGTCTCAGTGGGGCCTCACAGCGGTGTTCAGGCGCTGGTCTAATCATCCAGCAGGGGAGACGTTTCTGCCAGAAAAATATTCAAAAGGTGACAAACCCGAACCTTGTGAAGACGGATCATCCCGTCGCTGTGGGAGAAAACTCCAAAGAGCAGGATCCGAGAGTTTATAAAAAGCGCTTTTCTTTTAAAAGCAAGAGAAACTGTTACTACATGGTTTCTTCTCTTGCTCTCTCTCTCTTTTTTTTTTATTCCTTCTCAATTAAGTGCTTAAGATCATAAACACTTTTTTTTACATCAAACAAAGCTATTCGGAGTCAATACCAAAAGCCTTTCATTTAGCAACAAAAGCAATTTGACCCCCTTCAGTTCACTTGTTTGGTTTTGCTAACCACACCCAAGTCGCATCGCTGCCAGATGTGTAAATGCAAATCAGTCATCTTCAGCTACTTTACGAAACAAAAAGTCAATTCAGAACAATCATTCATTTATTCCAGTTGGTCCTAGTTATCAAACAAACAGCAAAGTTCTCGGTTCAAAAGTCGTCCGTCCAAAGAATCCCAGGAGGTCGTGTCGAGTCTTGAGCTGCTTTTCCATTACAAAGCTTTCGCTGAAGTTCCACGAGTGTCGGAAAAAAAACCCTCGAATTTTGCAAGCGGTCGTTTCCGAACGAAACGCAATCAAAATCACATGCGAATAAGTTTGTTCGCACAAAAAGTCATTAAAAACATCAACCTCCATCCACTTCCTGTTGTCTTCTTCGTCTTTTCCGCCAGTAGCAGCATCTGGTTGTTGATCTGGTGACTCGTACCGTACAGGTCAAAAAAAAAGAAAGAAAAAAAAGTGTTTCCATTGCAGCTCTGCAAAAACAAAAAGACTGCGACTGCAGGACAGCTTAAACACTGCCGAACAAAGCCAGTCACACCCTGCCATCAGGTGGAGGCAGGAGCATGCACACCTGCCTTGCATGTGACAAACACAAGGCTTCAGTCTGAACCAACCCCAGTTACATCCAGACCTGATCGTGACATTATGTAACTCAATTACACTCTTTTGCTCATGAAAACATGGTGAAATTGCTCTGGTAAGCCGACTATTTTAGCTTCAAAACTGAATCTACAGCGAAAAATCGCTCTTCAGTCACCCTCAAAAGTGAAAGACATTGTGTTAAATGACTTGCCGCTCCATAAACGATTGAGTTAAATAGTTTAATAAATTGGTAGAACTCATATTCCACCCATGCAGATCCACTAAAACCAGAAGCTAGACTGAGTTCCCCAAGAATGAAGCCCGTGGAGCTACGCTGCGTGTCCCACCGCGCAGGGCCCTGCAATCTTAAACAGCTCTTAAAATGAGAACTCAACACAATATACAAGAGCATAAAACCAGATGGCAGAAATAAAGCAGATGTGACAGCGGAGGTCAGTTTACGTGAAGGGACTCCTTTCAGCTCGGCTTAAGGAAAGGAGAACAAGAGGGAAAAAAATAGTAAACCGATAAATTCGTTCTGATTCATTTTTCTGTTCTTTTCTTTAACCACGTTTGTGGAGGGAAAAGCAACCCAAGCTGTGTGAATTTGAATAAGTTATGCATTAGTTTTTTATTATTGTCCACAATAGAAAGAATGTTGTTACATCATAAATGTGTGCAAAACGTTGTCAATATTCCACTAATGTAAAAAAAAAACAAAAAAAAAAAACAAAACACTATTTTGAGATTGCAGCTTTTCTATAAAATTAGGAAAGTGTAGAACTTCCTGTTGTCTTCTTCGTCTTTTCTGCCAGTGGTAACTTGACTCCGGAGTGGGGCTGTGTAATTTGATCGATTCTACGATATTCATCATTTACTTTCATCAGAAAGTATCAGTTTTTCACCTGCATGTGTTCATACATTAATCCTACTTTTAAGATTTAAATCATATTGTTTGCTGAATATCATGATATACATCGTATCGTGAGGAGAATATCACGTATCGTGAGATTAGTGTATCGCGACAGCCCGACTCCAGCAATACCAAAACAAAAGTCTTGTTGCAATTTTGTGAAATACGTTGATTTTGAAGCAGCCATAAGATCGCCTCACCCGAGCGCAAAAAAACTTTTGAATCGAAAAACGTGAGCATATTCAAAATTCCCGCATTCACATTGAACGAGTCACTTTCCCAATTTCAATTTTTGCCATTACATGGTCATTGGAAGCGCGTTTACTGTTGGATAAATTCAACACTGCCGAACGCCTCTGGAAAAAAAATTATAAAAAATCTACATTTTTGTCCACTACTGTTGGAAGATTTTACTTACATCAAACTTTTCATTAAACTTTTCAAGTAAATGGGTTTTATTTTTACCTGTAAAATCTCAAGCTAAGCATTTAGTCCAGAAGCAATAAACTTTGACTGAAATAAGCGCATTTCTTTTTCCATCGACCTCCCCTTTTTTTTTTTTTTTTGCATTTTTGTGGAGACCAATAAAAGTTCTTCCTGCTTTAATCTGTACTCTAATGTGAAATGTGTGGGGTTTTGAACAGCACCAACGCCAAATGGACTGAAACCAAAAAGCGCACCTATCCCTTGCATCATTTTATTATGTTCACCACTAATCTCTCCCTTCATTCCAGAGTAATCCACTGAGTTAGAACCTTGTCGGGGGTAAGCCTTCCTCCCCTGGAGCAGCGATGGACAACATGGTTCCTAATCCATCAAAAAGGTTTATCTGGCTCACCAGACAGGACTCCTACTATTACAGCACGCTAAATTGTAACCTCATAACATAATCCACAAAAGTGGGGGGTTTTTTTTCCCAGGCTTTTTTGTTTTGTTTTGTTTTAGCTGTTTTTTAGCAGGACAGCTCTCTGTATTCGTACGATGCTCGTGTCAAGAAGGGCATCATCAGATACTGGACACGGATTATCTGTAACTTTCTGTCTTTCACAAAGTTTGCCAACAGGAAAAGGTTTCAATGCGGCGTATGGAATATCAATCGATCGATCGGCCGATTTTTAATTTGTCTGGCACATTTCGGCGGCAAGGCATTTATTTCAAAGTGCTTCATGTCACAAACACAAAAACACACGGACTCCACAATAAAAAACATGATGTTAAGTCAAGTTCCATCATTCATTTTGCAATTGATTTAAGTTTCAAGTTTAGCTCTAAACAGTCGAGATTTAAAGGAAGTCGGTGTTTCTGCTGTTTTACAGTTTTCTGGAAGTTTGTTCCAGATTTGTGGTGCATAGAAGCTGAATGCTGTTTCTCCTCGTTTGGTTCTGGTTCTGGGGATGCAGAACCTGAGAGGCCCGGACGGCTGATACAACAACAGCAGTTCTTTAATGTATTGTTGCACTAAGCAGTTCAGTGATTTGTAAACTAACAACGGAATATTGAGGTTACAAATGTCAGAAGCTCGGTTTACATCCAATTGTCACATGAACTTTTGAAATGTTGCAAAAAAAACAAAAAAAAAAGGCGAATTACGTGTGTGTCTGTTTTCTGGTCTGGAGCGAATTAGCCATTTCGGTCAACCGTTTCTAATAAGACACATAAATAAATAAAAAAACATTGAGAAAAACATGGCTGGTGAGGGTTGGGGTCCAGATTATCTTTTTCGGTGTACATGATTTCCAAAAGATGTGTGGGCAACGGGAAAACTACCAGGTGAGGGAAACTACGGTTTTCCAAGAGTGGTGGATCCTATCACGAGGAACAAGTAATGTAGAAACTCAGAGGAAGAAACTACAAGCCTTGGTACAATCCGACAGTGATAGAAGGTCCTGTTGCTCTACTGCAAGATAACGAGACTTGAGAAACTGCAGGTCAGCAAGCAGTCCTCTGGTACAACCTTACAAATGTAGAAGGCAGATCAGGCCTTGGCTGAACTATGTAACGAGACTATCTGAGGTCAGGCAGCCAAAAGCAAAGTCTTGCCAGAAAGTGTCTTTAAAAAAAAACTAATCAAATCAAAGATTACAGCTGCTACAGTTTTAATACATGACATCATTCTAAGAGTCATTGGATGAAAGTCTGGATATCTATCGAAAGGCTGCATTCGCCTTGGAGAATGCGGAACAGCTTATAGGTACGCACAAGCTCGTGCGCTTATCATCCATCCTACACACCGTTTCATGGTTCAAACCATTTAAATTTGAAGAGGAAATGGCAGATTTTTGCTTAAGCTTTAAAACCTTTTACCGGTCTAAAGCTGAATTATGTTTGACAACTCAGCTCCGGTTGTTTTACACTTTGACTATGCCCTTGGCAAGTGTAACGTCTGTAAAACAGGTGTTTCACCAAATCCCACGTGAACGCCGTTTTATAACTTTTTTTTTTTACCCAAGTCTCCTGACAGCCAGTCAGAACGGACAGAGCGAATTAGATCAGAAGGACCGTGTCTCTCTATGGATCTGTTGCCATGGCGCCGTTCTTTTACTCTGCATTTTTCAGGTTGCAAATGAGGCCACTTCTGATCCGGAAAATAATTAATAGGGTAGATAGAATGAATGCATAATTGGGTCAGCCTGTAAGGTCACGGCCATCGGGAGCAAGGATGTTAACAAGACAAAAAAGAAGCTACCGCTGTGTACAAAGTTTCCCGCTGTTCGCTGCCAAAGTGGTGAGAGGATGTTCGTTTCACCTCGCCCCTTTCACAGTGCGACCTCACCAATTCGCGTCCACTTTCAGCCGTCACTCTCGATTAAACCCGCAGGCGAAGGAGCGAGCGGCGGGCTCTCGCTCCGGGGGGAAGAAAACCTGGAGTTTCGTTGGGTTTTGTTAAATGACCGCGTTGTCCTCGAAGCAGCGGCGTCTTCGACGTTCTGCCCTTTCGCTGGAAGCCGAGAGGTTTTGGCTCAGCCGAACGTCCTCAGTGGGGGGCGGGGGGGTTTCTTTCAATTCTGGTCCAAGATCGTAGAGAAGTCAGAAGCCTGCTACTGTCTGTCACCGGTGGACGAAAGCCAACTGTGACTTCAGAACGCACCACGGCTGGATCCAGTTTCGCTAACTGCACTGTTCCCCCCCCCCCACCGTTTATGAAAGCTTCCCCGGGCATCAACACATGCAACGTCTTTGTGGACAAAAACACGGCAACTTCTTCAAACAATTAAACCGCCGATGAGCTCCTCGCTATTTGGAAAGGAAATCTGCAATCAAAGTACCTCTTAGGATATTCTGATTACTGGTTGGACAATGTCGCTAATTTAGATTCGCTGAGCATCGGCCCTGTGAAAATGAATCCCTGATTAGAGGTCAGAGGAGAATGACAAAAGAATGCGTCAGAACGGATCAGATAAATCAAACCGTCACGTCGTTCTCACATCCAGCCCCCGCAGTCTGCACCCCCCCAGCCCCCCGGGCCTTCCACCTCCTCCTCCTCCTCCTCCTCCCAACCGGCCAAGTCGTCGTGACTCACTCGCACGCGCTCATCAGATTTTCCTACGTTCAGTTTGCCTCATTTCTGTCCCGTCTGTTTGTGCTGAATATTTAATGCGGAGTCACAGAGTTTCATTTCCTAATGTCAACACCCACACAAACTGTCACACAATTGCTCAACTGGGAACAACACCAAGAGCCAGAGACACGCAGGAGAGAGAAACAGTTTCCCTGCAGTGGATTTGAGCCGTTGGGCGTTCGTAGAGCTCCGTATTGACGCGGCTCCATGTCGTGGTTATATCCGGGTTTTGATTCGTAGCGCAGCATGTGCAGGTTCTACCTGTTTCCCCCCGTCTGCCTTTTTTCCGTAGATGTTTTTTTTTGCAAGATTGTCTAATGCAAATGTGCTCCTAAGGCCTAAAGAACATTGAAACTATCCACATGATCCTCTTTCACATATTTGACGGGGTATGATGTCACGTATGTGACATCGTTCTGAAACATTGAGGTTTCACAAATCTCAAAGTTTAAAGCATGATTGTTCACAATAAAATTAAACAAATCAAACCTTGATGTCACAAGGATGTTTCAAAGCAGATTGTTAGATTTCCAGCCGATGCTAACCAAAGTGTCGCTAGCAGCCAACAGCCGGTTGTGACATTCTCAGTCCTCTTTATCCTATGTTTTGTTTGTTGTAATAAATACGTAGATTAAAAAAAAAACAAAATGTGGATCCAAAAAGCTAAGGTAGGCGTTTGAGTTGACAGGGCAACGTGAGAAAAACCTTTCTTCCTCCCATGTAAGAGTCTGAAACACGTTGAGATACTTGCTGCCAGGCAAACACCCGTAACAGTCGACACTTGCTTCATTCTCTTACACTCATTTCATCACGTGAAGTCATGCTGAGATCGAGTGGATGGCACTTTCTAAGACAGATTTCACTTCAATGAGACGTCTTGTGCCACCTTACGCCATCGCTTAGATCTATTCTTAATCCCCAGTTTCTTCTTACAGTAGAATGAAATGTAGCAAGTTGGTTAGTTTTAAGGGATTCCATTGAACCTACAGCCTATTGATTGTCTTTTGCTGTTAGCAATCAAATGAACAACACTATAACAGCAAAGTCTTATTTTTGCCATTTTGTGAGCTGCACCCGGGAGTCTAGCGTAATTTTAAAACATCATGAAAGTTCGATTCATTCTTTCAATGAATTCAGTAGTTTGAACAATGTTCTCTGTAATTGTCATGAAGGCATAAATTGTTTCTAAATTAAATCAAATTAGCTTCATTAAAGCTTTGTGAAGTTGATAGGTGCAATGATGGTTTGAACTTTCACCCAAACACTGTAAAACAAGATTCAAGTTGAGGTGAAATTTCTTCTGTCTGATGGCTAACCAGCTGTAGATTGCTATTTAATGCTGTTGCTATGTAGACCGGCTATATAGCAACGATTAATTAAGTCAACCGTCCAACTATTTCAAGTTGCATGGCCATTTGAATTCACTGCTGGTGTGATTTATTGCCTTGACTTTGTACCTCTATTATTACTGCCTTTCATTAATGAAAGGCAGTAATAAATACTGTTTGAAATAAACACCTCGTCTGCGCCTTTCTTTCCAGAAGTTAACATTATTTAGTTTCATGATATTTCACCCAGAAACTCTGTCTGAACTGATGTAAGACTGACTCACCTCAACAGACTCAACGCTCGACCTTTTGAGCATTGCATCGTCGGTACAAGATGGAAACCCACACACACACACACACACACGCACACACACACACACAATGTCGACAACCGGGACCGTACGGTGATGATGTTATTCAATAAAACAATTTAAAAAATTTGTCTAGAAACACCAACAGATGGGAAGACAGAAAACTGTCTGACCTTCTTTGTGGTGCACTTCGTTTTACAGGCTTTTCTTCGATTCGTCTCCACAGTGCGGCTGCCAAAACAATCCCCTTTGAAAACGCCTGAGCCGACATTGTTGCGTCATGACGTGCTTTCAAAAGCAACGCTGCCATTCTGAATTCAAAGGATGACAGCAGGTGCCTTTGATGATAAAAGAGTTGTACTTGTGCCAAACTTCACTAAGCCAAGGTTTTCGGCCCGACAAATACTACAGTGGTACCTGAACGGTGAAAATTTGCAAGCTAACTTTGCCTGAGTTACACAGGTAACACCGAGATTTTAAAAAGGCACGTGGCCCAGATTAAAGAATTTTTAAGTCGAGGTTCATTCGTATGTTAGATCTACTTCATATCTTGAGTGTACCCGGACAACAACTTTTAGCAATATCCAACTCTGTGCTGCTAATCGTAGCACCCTAACACACTATTGCGTGTCTGGCTCTGCAAAAAAAAACAAAACAAACAAAAAAAACAAAAAACAAACTATGTCATATAAAAAGGTTCCAGCATCACCTTAAAAACCATTTGAAGCAGAATTTTGCGAGTTCCACACAACTGACACTATTATACATGCACTATTCAGAACCGGGATGTATTAAAAATATGGTGATTCTTTTTTTAAGGAGTAGCCAGATCTTCACAAAAATCTTTATTCCTTCTGAATGCTTCAAGCTCTCAGACGTCTTTAAATGGCTATAGGAGATCAGGAAGTCACTGTCGTTTCCACAAAAACATTGTGAAAATTGTAAAAAGAAATTCGCTGGCTTTTAAGTCCTATTCAAACTAAACAAACATGTTAAAAAGTCAGATTTGTTCAGTCAACCGAGGCGTCTTTTAACCACAAGGCCAATGTAGGTTTCCTGTCATTTTCACTTTTCGTCCATATCTTAACGTTCTTTTAGGGTGACGTTCTTTTTATAATGAACCTGTGTTGCAACAATTGAAGAGTTTTGCTTCGGATCACAGGCTCCTCTGTAAAGAACTGGAAGGTGAGTTTTATGTCAGCAGCCTATTATGAGATGAAATGAGAAGGAAACATATAAAAAAAAGAAGCAAGGAGAAATCTCAAACCGAACCAACTACCTTGCATCTGGGAAACTTAAGCTAATTATAAATTCACTCCAACAGGGTAAACGGTTAACCTCGGAAACCCCAAGGAGCAGAACTCGTTCTTAATGCACAGCACAGGCACAGTCAATATGAAGCAGTCCTGCAAACTGATTTGGGGTTGAACTATTAGGGCTTTCCCACACATGCTTGTTGATACAATATTATTCTTGCACATCTGCGAAAGCAGTTTAGTTGCTCGTCAGCTCGCCCAGGTTAAAAAAAAAAAAAAAAAATTGCGGCTTGGACAAATGAGCTTCCACCGGAGTCCCTTGAAATCTGGATGCGTGTTCCTCTGCGAATTTACACGGGAAACATGTGGAGACTCAATCCAGGGCGGTCTGCTGTTGACCAACGCTGGGGGAGAGATAACGAGTCGGGCTGGTATTTAATTTTCACTTTTGAGTGGGCGTGATTGTGTCTGCGTTTCCCCCTTTGTGCCGCCACAGCGTTCTCCATTCAGGGAAAATATAATAAAATACCAAGGTTGTTTGGGGCCGGTATTCATAACATGGAGTTGCGCGCAGACCAAAGGAGGTTGGTATTATTTCTAAGGTTGCGGTCGGGTTAGGGGGGGGGAAAGGTGTAAATTGAGTTTAGGTACCGGCTGGGATCAGGAATGATGTGGTTACGGTTCAGGGTATAGAGTTTGGCGGAAGACGGTCAATAAAATCTCCTAATAAGGGTATGCTAGCTTGTCTGACGCCTCGCACCGCGGGGTTCCTGGTCTCGACTCTCCAACCTCTGTCCCCCTCTCCCCTCTAAAACACAGACGCAGAAAGCAGCCAGCCAGACAGATATTTCCTCCAGAAGCATTAATTCCATTGCTACGCACGAGGCAGCGGCACCGCAGAAACTCCCATCGGCCCCCCCTGTCAACCCTCTCAGGATCAACCCTCGAGTGGGTACATGCAAACACATGCAGCCCAGTGGGGAGTAAAATCATCCCAAAGCCTGAGAGCCTGTCTCTGCTTTCAGATGGCAGCAGAATCCAAAACAAAAGCATGCACCTTCCCCGGCAAAAGTCTTCATACATGCTACACAGGGTTTCTTTGAGCTCGACATCCAGAAAGCGGTGCAAAATTGTTCAAATAAGCAATTAGCGGTGGGTAATATGAACCTATTTACCGTGATTATAAGATAAATGTGATGATAAAAATGATCGCTTCTTTTTTTTTAGGTGTCTGTGTGGCTATGACTGGATGACACAAAACTCATAACCCCACTGCTCTTGAAAAACCATATCTATTTGCAATGCCCTTCTTTAGGATACAAGTCGCATCAAAAATGCGATTTGTGCCACTAAACTGCACACTATATCTGCATTCAGTCGTATTCGTTGATGTTTATTGATCCTCCTGTTGAAAAAACAGCGGAGAAAACAGAAAAGTAGCAATTCCGACTATTGTGAGGAGCTAAAAACATCGTTAATTGGAATTTATCGGGGCAACACTACATCGAAATTCTCGCCATGGTAAGTCATTTATCACAATAGGAGAAAAGGGATGAATGCTCAACCCGACAAGCAATAGATACGTGGTTTTTATGCTGTTTTAATAGTAAAAATCTAAAAACGCATTTTCATTCAATGTGGAGTCAAAACCTGAGGTATGTCTTTACTGGCTTTAAATACATGGACTTTTTTCCCCCATATTTTCTGAAAAACTAGCTCAGCAATTGTGTGTATATAATGCATCATATAATGCATCATATAACGTCGCCATGCATACAGACTAATTATAAATCGTGTGCCTTTTTGTCGTTTTTGTCTTTCAAGAGCTAGTGAGCTAGTGCTAATACCTTAAAACACTTGAAATAAGACAAACTTACAAGTCACTTTGCAGCTCGTTTTAAGTCAATAATTCGTTAATATCGACGAAAACAGACAAATTCCACCGGCAGATTATTTCACTTTTAACACGGGAAAATGTTTTAAGTGAAATTACTCAGTTAGTTTTGCTTTATTTCCAGTTCACTGAGATATTTGCGCTAGAAACTAGACAAAAAAAAAAAAAACACTTGGTAAGATTTTGTGGGTGTTTTTGCAGCGCAGCACTTGAGGTATCCAATCAGGCTCTACCTCTGTAGCTCCGCCCCCATTTCAACTTCTACACGCAGCTGGATTTGAAGGCGCAGGATTTGATATATTCTGAATAATGAGTCTCCAAGAGGTTAGAATCAGAAGACTCTGTTTTTTTATCCCTCTTTTGCCCATTATGTACCACCTTGAGTTGTCCTATTCCATAAGATCCTAGAAGAACATACTAAACTTTAGGGATGTAAAGTGGCAAAATTGAATGAAAGCTTTCTGGAAGTCGCTGTGCTGGACTCAAAACTTCCAGCCGGCAGAGAACATCTGTAACAACAACTGGACGCCCTGCTGACGCCCTGCGTCATTTTCTGCTTGCAGGACATCCTGCAGGCAACGAGAACGTCGGCGCGATGCAGACGAGCACAAACCTCATCTGTCGTTTTTATCTGGAGAGCGTGAAACGAGCTCGAGTGCCTCAGTCGCAATGAAACCGAACCCAACCGACCCCGGCGTGTCGAGTCCCGTACCGTAGACCCGTTAAACAGATTTCAGACGCAGCAGCTGCGGATCAGACGGCCTCCAACAATAATAGCAATAACGAAAATCTAACAGATCCGAGACCTGTCGCTCAACTTCTGCGACACGGCCTCTTGGTTTTTACATTTTTTTTTTTTTTTTATCTTGTCTGTTTGTTTATCTTGTCTAACCTTCAAATCCAATGAAGAGAAAGCGGAGGCAGCCAACGCATGAGCGCAAAACAAATGCAGTGTTTTCGTTCCCATTGCGGCGAGTGACAGGGAGAACAAATAGCAGGGATTTCTAAAATGCTCCATCCCCCTGCGTCCCCCTCCTCCTCTCCACTCTGCTGCAGATGGTGTATGCCATATTAGATGTTTTCTTTTTGCACATCAAACCAGAGGTCACAGCTGCGGCGCTCCCAAACCAGACGCAGATGTGTCGGCACAGTTACCTGACAACCGGTGCAGATGGAGCGCTTCCCTCTTCTCTCTTTCTCTTTCAGAGGCTGGAAGTGGGGGGGAAAAAAGCACTGAAAAACAAGAAAGGAAAAAAAAAAAAAAAAACAAGTGTTGTTTTGCCAGAAACTATTTCAGTTCCCCCGAGAACGCCGCGGAGATCAGAGGAACGGAATAAAGACAAATTTGATAACTTTTCTGTCGAGAGGGGTTTTTCTTGTTGTTTTGCCACCAAGAGCGGCTGGAGCGCCGACAGAACCAACATGATGCAGAAGCAGGTGGGGGGGGGCGGGCGGCGATGCACATATTAGCGAAAGCCGTAGACAACGTCGCATGAAGAAAGACACGGTCAGGTATGAATATTGATGAACGCGATGATTTATTTATGTTTTATCTTAGACTGAAGCGGAGAGAGAGAGAGAGAGCGCGCTATGAAGCTTGCCCTACGGAGCACCGAGGGGAGAAGGCCTTGTCAGCATTATGTTTGGGTCTGTCGGATAGATTAACATAGTAAAATATGTACATACTAAAAACACTCAGCGGTTTGCATGATCAGGGCTCGATCCGGCCTGCAGCTGCGAGCGCGACTCCCGCGGCAGCTCGGGAAGACGGGTGCGAACACGAAAGCGCGCCACGGTAACGAGATTTACATCTGTAGGCCAGCAACTGCTTATGATAACCTACAGCATGTGCATGACTGAGACTCTAATGAACTCATCCGGATACGGACTGGACTTCCAAACGGATAAACGTTCCACTAAAGAAAAAAAAAAAAAAAAAAAAGCAACACAATGTGCGAAGATATTTTCAGCTGGATTTGTTAATTGTGCTACTTAAAGGACATTCTGTCACGCTCGCCACTTTAATCTGTGAAATATTTACATAACTTAGTCGGTCTCTGGTAGCGCGATGCTTTTTCTTACCCGGTGGGATTTACAGCTGGATCGTTATTCTTGGCTTACTTATTGAAATGCATGAAAAAGCTGTGTAATTCATGACGAGAAACATCCATTTTTATGAAGCCATTTTCAAATTACTTTAGATTATCAATGTAAGTAAGACCACCAGTTGGTCGTTATTGTTATTTTATTGCCTGGTGCGTTAAGCAGACCTGCCAGGTAAACTCTAAATGAAGTAACTGCGACAGTATATAATATATGAATATATAATATTCAAATAGCACAGATTCAAACCGTTAGCATAAACCATATGAGCGCGTCGTCACTCATTTTGATTTAACCAACAAATTACGAAGCAAGCGGTTTGCTCTCTGAACACCAGACAGTACAATAAACATCAAAATGAAACTCCACTGTGCAATAAAACAAGAGCTAGCGGTGCTGGCTAGCTGTTAGCCGCTGCCATTTTCATTAGCCTGAAGCTAATTTGCCAAACCAAAGACAAACAAATCCCCATGTAGGGCAATAATCAACGACGCAGGTAAGAAGCAGTTTAAAGGTCAACTTAGCTCTTTTAGACCACTTCCGGTCCGCCGAGGTGAATGAACCGTGGAGCCCCCTAGTGGACAAGGAGGAGTGATGTCCCAAAAAGAGAAGAAAAAAAATAAGCTGTCATATTGAAATAAGTGCAACACAATACATGTATAAATTTTTTTGTGGTAGAACTAGTCAAACTAAAACAACCCAATATGAAACAGGGTATGTTCCAAGAGATTCAAAATCTCACTCAGAGGTTTATTGTGGACTGCAGAAGCTTTGTCTGTCTCCATACCCATAAATAAAGCATTGAATGCCCCGAGGGTTTAATATCTGTTTATTTCCGTTGGCAGCCCCAGTGACTCTGATCTGCTTAGATCAACTGGTGTTGATGAAATATGACCTATGATCAAAGCTTAAAGAAGTGCAATAAAACATTGTTGTGATAACTACATTAGCACCCTGTTAATTTAACGTAGAAATTGGCTGACTAAAGTAACTCTTGGTGTGCAAAGTCCTTGACAGTTCAGATTATTGTCTCCTGAGAAGATTGTGAATGTGCCTTTAATTTACTTCTCAAATTTTCTACGCAGTCATTACAGTAAAGTCGAATCTCATTTAGTCATGACAGAAGACCGAATGACAAAGCAACACCTCAGCTGCTCACTTTCTGCTTCTGTACATTTACCACCTCGCTGGAAAAGTTTCTTTATTTGAGGGGAACTTTAAGTACTCCCCACCCCATCAAACGCTCTGGAAAATAGTGAAGGTGAGACGTTCTTTAAAATGTGACAATCAAAGGCTCCTTGAAAGAAAATTGTGGAAATAAAACTCAATGAACTCGGTGGAGTCAAAGTCCTTCTGACCAGACGGTGCGTTTCTACGTGGAGAAAAAAAAAAAAACGGTTGATGGAGTTGAAATATATGTGTTTGAACTTCTGTCTATTCTAGTTCAAAGGATGGCTGGGCATCATTCATTGGTCAGCGCGCCATTCGGGCCTGATTCAGGGTTCATAGAAAATAGTCGTGGCATCTTTTCATGAACTGGTTGTGTGTTTTAACCCTGGCGATTAGGAAAGCACGGAATAACAAAAATCATTTTTTTTACATCCTGAAACATCCTGATTGTAATAACATATCTGTTATCGAGAGTGACATTGCCAAACTAATGGCTCATCTGATCTCTGGCGTACCACAAGGTGTCCTCCTGCCTCCCCTTTGCTTCTGCTTTGCTGCTTTCGAGCCCCGTCGTCTTTTTAGCCATGACAAAAGAGTTGATGAAGCACAGAAGCAAAAAATGCAAAACAGAGATAAATTATTTGTGGCAAGAGAAAAATATTGTGGTTATATGGTGAGTGGATGATATATCTAACCATCACGGGAAGGAAGGAGCAGGATGAGGAGATTTACTAAGACATCGGGTTGAACTGTCCTAAATTCCTGTGCGACCACAGGAGTAATACATAATTGCACGTCACGCTAATCTTGATGAAATGCGACTTCCACATTTTCGTCGCTCATGACTTTCTTGTCGACTCGTTTGTATTTGGGAGGGGCGGAGGGGGTTTTGTGCGTTTGCTCAGACGAACCAGGCTGGATTTATTGATGTCTACTGGAGCCAGACTCCCTGTATCCCTTTAACCGGACAGTCCCTCAGGGGTCCAAGTTGGAGCCCGGCCTACTGTTGTTTCCGTCTTACCGCTCAGCCACCGCCTCAGCTGCCAGGAATACTGTTGCAGCTTAAACTCTGACCCCCCCGACGGCGCTCCGCGGCCACCCT
The DNA here is from genome assembly GCA_911649635.1 of Poeciliopsis gracilis. Lineage (NCBI taxonomy): Eukaryota > Metazoa > Chordata > Actinopteri > Cyprinodontiformes > Poeciliidae > Poeciliopsis > Poeciliopsis gracilis. The sequence goes on from CAJVRI010001517.1 coordinate 3,175,389, forward strand.
GACAAACAAGCCCGGGATGTCCCGCTGTGTGGTCGGGGCGGAGACATCGGTAACCCAGAGGGTCATTGATCTTGCATGTGTGTGTGTGTGTGTGTGTGTGTGTGTGTGTGTGTGTGTGTGTGTGTGTGTGTGTGCTCAAGTGAATCAGTGAGAGGAAATCAAAAAAAGTAGAATGCATGCACTGGTGCGCTTACATATGCTCGTGCGAACAAGTGCAAATTTACCTCCAGCTGGGACAGCTGGGGTTATAGACTCTTTTTTTTTTGCCTTCCCAGGGCTTGCCTGTGTTCTATTTACCCCCTGGCAGAAATCCAAATTACATGTAGTTAACTGGAAATGTGAACCCAGGAAGCCAGGCGGGGCCAAGAAGGCCAGTCCTTTGATCGGATCGCCAGCAGAGCGGCGGTGGTCTGCGGTACGGTACAGCAGGTCCAACGGGCCTCAGTTACCTTCACTGTCATGGCCTGATTTGAAAAATTAGCACAATAAGGAGATTATAGGAGGAAATGGGCTTTTTTTTCTTTCTTCTTTTTAGGTTAGCAGGAAAGAGAGAAACCGGACTCAATATGTAGCCTGTAACCACAAAGCTGAGACTTAATTTGTTCAAGAAACTCAAACAGAGAAATAAATAGCAAATGTTTGACCAAAAAAAAAAAAAAAAAAGAAAATGCAATTTATGTGACTTTACTAATCACAGCAAGGTTCAACCAAACTGGTCAAAAATACAGCTCAGGCGCATTGGACAAGAGTTACACACACAAGTTGTTAAACATGAAATTGGAAATCTGGTTCACAATAGTTCAAAATGCAGTCAGATAAATATTAAATGTATGCAATAATGGCTTTTGTGGAAAGGTGCCATGCTCACTTCTTTAAAGTATATATCTTGAAAGCTATCCAAACCAACATGATCATATGAAAAAGCAATAATCTCCTAAACCTAATGACTGTCTGTGTTTTCAGCTAACTCTCACTAAAAGGGCAGTATTATATATTTTCTAGATGTGTCATTTTATAGCTCAATCAAGTTACCTTTAGGTTTTTGTTTTTTTTAATTCAATTTTTAAAAAATTTGACTTTGTAATTTAACACCATTAAAAACTCCTACCCCTTCTCAAACGCCACATTCACAACATTACCCCTCCACTAACACTTTAACAATGTTTTTATCAGTGTTTCACTGAGAGGTAGCTCCTGCAATGAGCTCAGCAGACGCGCAGGTCCACCCAGTGTTTGCTGATTGCCGCTGGCTAGTCTGAAGGAGCTGAGTGGGGGAGTCTTGGGGCAGTGGCGCTCTGTGAGGAGGAAGCCTGGACGCTTCGCTGTTGAATGCGGTGCTCGGTATGAAGTGCCTTCAAACGATCTGGTGATAATCAGCCAAAAATAATCTGAAAGTAGGTCGTACCAGGAGATTAAACCGTTTTATAGGGTCAATATTTTGGATTTTTTTAGCATTATATTTGTAGAAAATCAGCATAGGATGTTATTTTTGTTGGTTTTACCTCAGGTACTCCCCTGAAACTCAATGCAGTCCCAGTATTTGGGACAATCCCTCTGTAGTCAGCAAAAGATGATTCAGATTTTTTTCAGTGACAATCCCATGAGCAGTTTTCCTTGAGATTTCTCCCTTAAAGCCGTCTGATAGCTCCTGCCGACCTCAGCCGCTCCAGCCATTTCTTAATTACACTGCAAACCGAAAGCGGTCCACTCCCCCTCCCAACCGCCTCCTCGGGCATCAATTATTCAAAAAATTTGAGCGAGCCGGACAGCTGCAGGAGCCCAATGCCCTGAGATTGTTGAGGAAAGGCCTGGAGAGTCGGGGGCGGTTTGAGTAGGCGTTAAATTTACATCGAGTGGTAATGAACTTCCTGCAACATTCAAAAGACAATCAAGGCCTCGGTAAATGTTACCCGAGACACTCGGACAACAAGAGTTTCACATTCCAAAGGAGAAAAAGGAAAAAAAACATCTGAAAGGCTGTAATTTTAATGAATGTAGCAGAACTGAAAATGTGATGCTTCACTGAGCTTTTTTTCCTTTTACCAAGGTTGCTACTTTTGTTAGTTTCTGCTAGGATTAGTTGCAAAATGCTTCATCATGGCCGTTAAGAGGCGTAATTGTTTTGGTACTGATAGTGGCGGTCATCACGAATCCCTTTCAATATGAGGATTGAACACTTCCCAACAAGTGATCCAAAACATCGACAATATCGACACCAAGTCGATATCGGATCGATGTTATCTTGGTAAGATCAATACTCTACTTCCTGATTTCATCTTGACATTTTATTTTATTTTCGAACTGCAGTTTCCCCAACTCTGCGACAGACTGGCGACCTGTCCGGGTGACTCAGCCTCCAGCCCGGAGGCGGAGATAGGCACCAGCACCTCCTGACCCCGCCGGGGACCAGGGCGAACAGAAGACGGATGGATCGTTTCCCAAATCTACCTCAAAGAAAATTTTGATTTTGAATGATCATTTTTTTGCACTTCTTTAAGAAAAATGCCTGCAAATCATACTAATGTGAAATTAAAATATTTTGCTGATACCTTTTGATTGAGGAAACGATTGAAATGCATCAGTATTGGCGATACAGAGTCGTGTCGCAGATACCGATACTTTATCTATTGTATTTACTAGGTATTTATTTGGCACCGGATCGATATAAAAATATTGATCACTGCACACCTCTCGTTCTGTCATAAACACACACACGTACACTGTCATACACAATTTCCATTTGGCAACTATGAAGGCACTTTTCACACTCGGCGAGAGAATTTCCGGTCTGCTCAAATCTGGAGCAAGGTAAATATTCCACAAATTTGCCATCTGTCAAAATCCGAACTGAATGTTGTTGTTTCGGAGCTCAGTCGTCTCTATGTTTGTAATGAGGGCTGCTGGAAAACTTTCAGGTGGCGGAACACAAAGCCGGCTCACGTCTTCATCCAACAAACTTCCACGCGACAGGCCGCCCGACACCCGCCCCCGGCCCCCCCTCCCTCTATAGAACAATTAGCTCCAGTATTAGCATATGCGCTCTATTTGCATGAGCGACGACTAATTCCTGGTGTCATCACACAGCTGTCAATGCAGATTAGCCAGACTAGCAGTCAGAGAAATAGCCGTCTTATCTCGTGGCTCAAAGTTAACCAAGTGTCGACGAAATAAACAGGAAATAAAATAGTGCACGAGCCGCCGACAGCGTTTCCAGTCACTGCGGACGGCCAGAGTCTGGACTCCTGTTGTCGTCATTCCAAATGACTGGGACACCCGCGGTATTTCCTGTTTGCTCGTGTGATAAGTGATGCCATCTGGGTAGGAATAAAGAGACGTAGTTCCAGCAATATGCTGTTCCCATTGAACACAATCCAAAGTGACAGACAGATGACTGGATGGCTCGGGTTATAAAATGTGAGAAATAATCTTTATGAACAGTAAGTAGCTGTGTTTCCGTCGACATTAAAAATGCACAAATTGGGATTATGAAAATGTATTGGCTTAATGGCAACATGGTAATTTTGAAGAAAAAAAAAAAAAGAAAGAAAGAAAAAACTCACGAGATCAACAACCGGAAGTTACTACTGACGGAAATGACGAAGAAGATGACGGGAAGTAGAAGGAGGACGACAGTGTGGATTGTTTAGTGACTCATTGTGTGAGCAAACTTATTCAAGGATTATTTTTAATTGCATTTCTTCTTTAACAGAAACATCGCAATTAGAAAAAAAAAATGTAGTTCTGTTTCGACATTCGCCGAGAACAGATGAAGTTTTACGCATATTTGTAACGGAAACGCAGCGAGTGGCGCGCATGGCGAAAATGGGCATGTCGCAAATCAGTTATGGCTAAATACGTACTCCAGTACGGAAGCCCAAATAATCACATCATTATGGGAATAAAATGATTATCTGTGTTCATTTAATTGTTTCCCCTCCTTCCACCATTTATGCAAACGAAATATTTTGTATTCATGCACTTAAATCAATGCGTAACACCTTATTTTTGTTTCTGGTACAGATTACTGAATTCTGTGGCAATTTTCCGAAAACATGACTTAACACCCTTCTGCCTTTTATTTGGCTTCTGATCCCCAGGTGCTGATTCCAATGAAGCATGACAAACCGAGAAACTGCTGAATGTGCATTTTCCCATAAAATCCCTCTTCCTAGCAGCAGATGATGAAAAAAGTCGAGGAAGTGACTTCAAGTCATCACATGCCAGAGCGCGTACGAAGCAGCCAGGTGACACGACCCACTGATGATAATAATAATTAATAGAATCTTTTAGGTTTCTCCTGTTTGTATTTTGTAGAGCACAAATAAAACTTCTGCATAACGCGAGTCTCCTCTCTGGCGTCACGTTCAGACTACTTCAGCATATTTCACTTACTGCCGTCAAAGCGTGTTATTAATGTGTAGGAATTGCTAAATGCTGCCATGATTGACGACATTATGGTTAAAACCAACAAAGCTTTTGGACCGGAGTACAGACTTATCGCGTGGAAGAAAAACAAAGATAAACAGTAATAGCAAAAGGGTGAGCCCCGCTGGCCGCGGCTCCCCATAACTTATTTCCTGTGTTTGCTAAAACATGGATCTTAATAAAAGTGAAGTATTCGGTTTAATTTAGGTTTGTTTTTACATCCTAAAGGGCTTTCCCTTCTGTCACGTCTAACAAATCTCCTCTTTGCTTACAGTAAATCATTGTGGAAGCAAAAAAGACGTATTTCCCAGAATTTCACCCCTATTTCTATAACCGCACTCCCTTCCCCCCAAAAAACAGCATATTTTTCCCCTCAAAACTATTTGAAGAGTTTGATGTGTAAAAGAGGCAGACCAGTGGCTTTCTAGCCCCCAGCCATAAAAACCACAACATTGACCAGGTAGAGAAAAAATAAATTATAAATTTAAATTAAAGGAAGCTTTTCGCATCCTTCAGAAAAGCACAAGAATAATTTACCGATGGAAAGATCTACAGTCTTTGCTTGGAAATGGCAACGTTACGTAAAATAAAAAGGTTAAAAAATATTAAAACATGCATGACTTGGTGGAAGTTCAGAACCTCTGAAGTGTAGTGTGGCACAAGATCAACAAATTACAATACCTGAGTGGAAATATTTACTCGAACGCGGATTACGACCACGAAACAGCAAAGGTGGGACTAAATCTACGTTTTTAGCTTTGTGAAATTAGCTCTTTTTTTTCCCCATCTTCTTGAGCTGCTGGTTCAGTGAGTTTTGCAGGTAGCCTGGTGACTCTAGTAATTCTTTAAACGGCAGAGCTTCGGTTTTACTCAGATAGTTTGTGTGCATTGGGCCAAGATGCACTGCGATTGCTGCGTGTTTCACCGAATGCTAACGCCTCGTTAGCATCTGATTTCATTTTTTTCTTTTTTAATCAAGCCGCTCCGTGTTGACGCTGGGTGTTGTTGAGGTAGAAAATATTGCTGAGGTAGAAAATATTGTTTCTGTCATTTAGACACGTGGATATGCAATATGCCTACATCGGTAAACGTATAGCAAGTGTTTTTAATTGATCTTGTTGGGGCAAGTGCCGAGGCGCCAAATGCGGGTCCTCACGTTAACCAACTTTGTGCGTCAGAGTTATGGGTGTACCAGGAACATACAATTGCAAACGTTCCAGCTGGGGACTTTTGTGTGAAAAACAAATAAAAGGGATTAATAGCATTAAAATGTCTACCGTCGATGTAATTAATCGATTAAAGTCCAAGGCCTTATTTCTGAATGTCTTTCGGTACGTGCTATACGTAGGAATGGTCAGTTTCAATACGACGTCGGATTAAAGTTTGTGGCATTTTTGACAGTGGAGCAGCTTTAAGTAGGCAAAAGTTTGCTTTGTTTTTGGCTGTTCTCTCACCGGCCATTAGTTCTTAGCCGTCTGCCTGAACTTCACATCATTACATTCCTTTAATATCGCTTCAAATTTCACCAGATATGTTTTTTTAGGGTTTTTTTTTTTTTTACAACAGCTTGCATGTCTTTTCAACCCTTATCAGAACAACACACAATCTCCTAGAAGCGAACTCTTCTATCGTCTACTCACATTACCACCAGTATACTTAATATTGCATTTGGCATGGGCCTGAGCTCGACACGCGGGGAGAAACAGCATTCTTTTTTCTCTGCATTTGGAACATTTCAGTGTTTCTCAGCGAAGCCTCAGATTTTTTTTTTTTTTTTTTTCCAGGCTTTCCTTTTTCAATAATAAATAATGCATCTGGTTCATTAGTTTGCTCACTCCGAGGTGGACGGGGGGAAACTCTGTTTCACCTCTAGGCCATAAATCAAGAAGAAATAGCTGTCACGAATGGGAACTGTGGGTTAAAACATGCCTTTACCAGCTCATGTTGTTGGAACTCGTTTTTGGTTGTGTGGTTTTTTTGGGGTTTTTTTTCCCTGTTTGTTTTCTTTTTTACCTCTCTGCCCTCACAGGCGCGACCAATGTATGCTAATGCTCCGATGTGTAACGAGTAGACGCGTGAGATATTCGGCAAGGGCTTAGCAGTCACTCGAAATCCAAGCTTTATCTTATCAAAGGCCGACAAGACCGGTTTCTGCAACGAAACGTCAAAGTTTCCCCACAAAGTATTTGCTGACATTGACTGGAAACGGGGTTGGATTTCGGACGTCTGGACTCAAGAGTTCATATCTTTTAACATGTTTGTCCTTTCGGTTAATGAAGGCGTGTTTCTCTGGGTTGCTTCTTGTCGAGGATTTGTTTTGTGGAGTTCATGGCCAGAATCTGAAGGCGTAAAAGGCCGAACGTCTCTTAGCGCAGTGGCTCTTCTTCGTTTTCACCAGAAGAAGAGCTGATGGCGTCCATCTTTTGATAAAGACAAAAGGTCGCGCTTCAAAAGATTTGACCTACAGCAAACTATTAAGAAAATCTGAATTGTTTTCATTATATTTGGGGTGGTCATAAATTTCTAAAAGGCAAAAATAAAAAATGAAGTACCCTCAAAGGGGCAGTATCATGTACAATCAACTTTTTTTTTTTTTTTTTAGTTTTGCATCTTTGTATGTTTTTCTCTCATCAAAAACATACCTGCAGCGTCACCTTCATTGTTTTTAATCTCCCGTGGCAACCACCCTTGAGGTCCTAGCTCCTCCTCTTTCAGAACGAGCAGGAGCTTCTTAAAGAGACAGAGGCCCAATTTCAGGTCACTGAAGGTCAAATTTAAGTAATAGTTTATATTTATACAGCTTTTTCATAACAACTGAAGGTAACGTAGTGAATTGATTATGCTATAAGATGATTCTGTGTGGTTGGAAAACACGGCAATCAGACACGGCCAACACATTCATGAAAGTCTATGTTACTCTGGAGGAGCTGCAGAAATCTGATCCAATCAATTGTCTCTGTATAAAGCTAGGCACTGATTAGCTTGTTAGCATATTTTTTCACCTGTGCTTCCAGCATCAACTACAGCTCCAATATGATATTGATCATGTTATATAACTGCACTTCAAAGCCCGGAACAACTTGGGAAACATTTTCATCGTTTCCAGAAGCTTCGGCCCCCGACGGCGTGCGTGCGTCAAACTCTCTTTTGACTAAATCAATACGTCTGCCTTTTTTTTTTTTTTTTTTTTTTCTTTCTCTCCAGTGTGTAAATAAAGCAGGCATCCAGCAATAAATTAACCAGACAGCATGTATTAGATTTAATAAAGCTGTTCTATGGAGTTACTTCATTCAGCCAGAGTGAGCCTAGCTCAGCATGTGCTCGCAGTGATAATTAACGGAGGCAGTCTGGTCACATTGCTCCACATGATTAGATCTGAAGCTAATTAATCATTTCTGAGGGAAAAAAAATAAAAAATCACGGCATTATGAGCGACGTGATTGCCAGCATAAACAAACAGATGTATGTAGGGAGATGCGTGTCTGCGTGTGTGTGTGTGTGTGTGTGTGTGTGTGTGTGTGTGTGTGTGTGTGTGTGTTGTGTGTGTGTAGGTCCGTGTTGAGCCGCCTGACGCCTCTCCGGGTCCAGTTGGGTGGCAGCGGCCCAGGGAGTTTTGCTGTCGTTATGAGCACTGCGGGCCAGCTCAGCATCACTCCATCCAAGACACACACACACACACACACACACACACAAGCACAAAAAAAAAAATCCCCTGCATGAGAAATGGTGGGAGCGTGCTGGAGAAGGAGCCAGCTGGTGACATAGACGCTCTCTCCAGTCTGAGCACGTCGCTGTTGGGAAGAAGTATGGGATGGGAGCCGCGTGTTTGACCAAGTGTCTCCCAAACTACTTTTCATGGTGCGGCAGGAGCGGCTTGAAGGTAGAGCGAGACTCCATCATGGCGATTAACAAGATAAGCAAATATTGGCGTACGTCATTTTTTTTGCCAAATGTGATTTTTTTTTGTTTTGTTTTGTTTATCTAAAACATGTTTTGGAAAGAAAAGGTTGTAATTTTCTGACAAAATGACCGGTTCTGTTTGAGGAAGGTGATGGTATGAAACCTTTATTTGCGGGACTCTGTACAGGGTCATTAAGAAACAAAAAATCTATATTATAAATATCAACATTGTCACTTGTTGCAGGATTTTAGGTCCAAAGTTTAAGATAAAGAAACTGGAAAGTTTGCTTTGCTGGGTTTGAATCCCATTAAGCTTTTGAAGGGAGAAGTGGGGTTGCAAAAAAACAAAAAAAAGCAAGATGTATTAGTTTACTGCAGGCACATGCAACTATAGCAAGTACAATACAAATCTGAAAAGTGAGATATAGGTTTTCCCCCCTCCAGTCAGTTTGTAGAACTTCATTTAGGGTGCATTCACACCAGTCCTGTTTAGTCCACTTTAATCAAACTCCGGTTCGTTTGCCGAGAAATCCGCTGCATTTCGGGACATGTGGATGCACAAGTGGACCAAAAATACCGGACTTTAGTTTGCGGACAAACCTAGGACTCGGTTTGGTTGAAGTGAATTCTGGTGGCCTAACAGGAAGTGGACCGGACACCGCTCCAAGTAGCACCAAGTGACACCCCTAGAAACAGAAATGATCTAAATTTGTTGCATGCTTCTTGCCATTTCTCCACATGTATGGCATGAATAACTAACAGTTGTCCTATCAACATAATATTGACTTTCTCTGACTAATCTACTAATCTTTTTCATCCACTTCACATAAAGAAATTATTTTGACGTTTGTGTTAAAACATGGAAAAGTCCAGTCAATGTATTTTTACAATATCTTTGAGCACACCCGATTGGATGACCAATATCAGATAAAAGCAGCTTATTTGTGTCCAATGCAACCAGTTCCGTGTCAAATTTTTAATGACCTACCATCCTGTAAAAATTAAAGTTGTAAAAACTAATCATGCATCAAGAGGAGATATTGTACAGTTCTGGGATTGCTGTCTTTGGCAGCAGTTGCTCGATATGAAAAAGGATGAAACACAACCGTGTCCGTCGTCACCTCCGCTCACCTCCCCCCGTCAAGCGCCCCCAATAGTTTACTTTCCATTTCTTTCTTTTTTTTTTTTTTTTATGTTATTGCCAAACTGTGCTGCTGAAGGTTTAAACATTTTAAAGTTGGCTCCTTTTATTCCTCACCTGGACTCCAGATGTGCACAACGGGCTGTGGGAAGAATCAGAGAATATATGATTAATAACTCAGAAGAGCATTTCCTCTTTTATTTCAAGTTGGTTTAAAAAAAAAAAAACGCACGTGTTCCAAGTCTCGAATTACTCCCGACAATCCAGGTTGTTGCCTGTCGTTTTTTCTTTTTCTTTTTGTTTTTTTTCGCTTCCAGGTGGGAAACTTTGTTCTCGCGTCTTGAACTTCTGAATAAATTTGGGCGATTTTTCGTCCCAAATTTGGTTTTACGTTGACAGTTATTGAAAAAACTAACTAAATACAGACAATACCTCGTCGCAAAGACTGGTCAAAATAAGACTTAAAAAAAATAAGAATACGTTCTAATGCTTCATCTGACTTATGCTGTGGGACCCAAACATCTGCTGTCTGCCTCTGTGGTCGTTGAACTCCAAGTAGGAGAAAACCGATATTTCATGTTGGCAGCTCCGGTTCACCGTAGTCATAATTTGGCATAGTCCAAGTAAAATGTGCAGACTCCTAATGGAAAGACAAATCACTTAAAGTTGGTTTCAGAAAAATTACATTCTCTGGAAAAACAAGCCGGCGCTGGAATCAGAAGTAAACTTTGTGGTTTTCATCAGGTCTGATGAAGTTGTCATAAAAACATTGTTATGTAATGCTGTTCCCATGACAACATGACTGTGAACATTTTCACTGAGTTGTCTAAATGTTAAGCTAGTTTGTAGAATGATTTTAATGTAAGAAAATGTTGATTCAATATAATATGTAAAGGGGCAATGAGACGTATTTTATGACACAATCAAGTCAACATGTTATCAAAAATGCTGCTGTCAAAAATGACAAGGGAAATTTTACTTTATTTAGCGCCTTGAAATCGAGCCTCTGTCTCTTTAAGAAGCTCCTCTTGCGTTAGGAAGTCATCGCAACGTGGCTCCTCTATTAACCTGTTAAATGTTCTTACCAGCGATGCAATGAGAAGTATAATTAACTCAGTGGGTGTTTGCTAATTGCTGCTGGCTAGTCTGAAGGAGCTGCTCTGCGAGGCTTAACCTCGGCAGCTTGGAAACTGCGACTCGGAGGAGGAGCTTTGTCCTCGAAGGCGGAGCTAGGTCCACCCTGGCGTTTTGCAGAGCTGAGCGGTCGCCAAGGGAGATGAAAGAATTTCTCAGACGTGACTAAAGATTGTTAAATTATATTAGTTCATCCACATTTAAGTTGGGATAAATGAAGTCATTTTTAAATTGAACTGTTGCTGGGAGTCTGGGTTAGATAACAATGAGTCAAACAAAACGAGAGCAGCAGAAAATGTGAGTCCAGTCGCAGCTCACTTAGTTTTCCCAGAGACAAAACCAAGAGGGTTCCGACAAATCAGGCTGTTGATCAGCTAAAATAGAGAACGTGTGCAGTGCGGCGCATAACGCTGTGCTAATGCCTGGAAGCACTGTGGCCGCAGAGCGAACAGACGCACGCACACGCGTCAGCTCACGCAGCTGCCTCCCGTCGCCGCGGTGACCCCGCCGACCGCGGGGGAAACGGAATTTGTCAAATCAGAGCCGCTGCTGATGAGGAGAAAAACAAAGATCCATATCCCATACATCAGGCAGTGATTCAAAAAAGAAAAAAGAAAGAAAAGAAGAGAAGAAAAAGAAAAACAGAACTTCCCCGGGAATAAAGGCAGAAACAGAGCAGCGGGGCGCCGTTGAACACTCGCATGCGCCCACGCTGCACCCCTCCAGCTTCGCACGCGGAGGATTCAGGGGACCCGGGGGGATGTGAAGTAGTCATTTCTCAGCTTTCTTTCAGCTCGGCCCCAGTGTTGCCAGGTTAGACGGGTTTCCCCACCAATTGTGTTGCTTTTGAGCACGTTTGGCTGTAAAAAAAAAACAGTTTTGCGAGGGTTATTATCCTTTGGGCTGCTTTTTTGCAACATTTGGCAGGTTTTCAGAAAGGTTTCACAGAAGATTCTTTAGAAATAGTTGTTATTGTGTGGCAGAGAAGCACAAAACATTTAATAAAATGTCATGTTACTTCACTTGCTCTGGTTACTTATTTTAAAATCTCTAGAATCTGTCAAACGTGACATTATCGATGATTAGACATTGGTTAACCAAGTGTCCCATATTGCAAAACAGAAATCTTAAAGAGGACATTTAAAGACAAAAAAACTCAAGTGTCACTGTGATAAAGGAGTTCAGTCCTTTGGAGTTGAAGCTGGATCTTGTTCCGGTCGGCACATAATAAAGGGCAACCGAAAAGGACGCAAACTGTCACATATCTGAAGTCACTGAAAGGATTTCCACAGACTGTGGAATTGTGCAAATTGAAATTCCCCCCCAAAGAATTTGCACGGCAATTTCAAACAAACTTCTATTTCTCCAAATGTGTGAACTATAATCATAAACTTGCCTAAATTGGAACTACAATAATTTCCAAAAAGGTTTTTGCACCAAGATGAGGCCGTTTTTCAGCCGTATCAAATTAGATGTGGTTCACAAAATTGCAACGGAAACACTTTTTGCGCGTCACGGGATTCATATGGTTACTGCTGGCAGAAACAACAAAGAAGACTACAGGAAGTGGTAGAGGATGATGGCTTGTTTTTCACACAGCGTGCAGCTGGCTCCACCAGAGCGCTCACGTCATCACACAGTTCATGGAAAATATTGAAAGAGAGTCACAGAATAATATCTTCTGTAATAGTTGCTCCATCGCCTGAATAAAACGCCGCCGTCTCCTCTGATGGCTGGTAGATGACGAGCAGCTAATGACTGTATCTGGCACCAATAACATGAATCAATATTAGAGGTTGAAATTTGTGCTGGTTTTTCTGGGGTTGGGTGTCTTTTTGTTTTTGCGCTGGAAACTGTCTGTCAGACCTGGCAACCCAGCTCGGCCCGCTCACCATGTGTACATCAGCGAGTACCCGGGTCAGGCTCCCTTCTCACAATAAGACACAGAATGCAACGACAAATAAGAGTCTGATTAGTTCCTTCCTTCCTCGGCGGCACAAAGCCCAACCTAATCCCTGAGCAAACCCACCGTCTGTGAGGAGGAGAGGGGGAGTCCAACCTGTGGAGTGTTTGCCTTCCTGAGGGGAAGAGGAGTGGATCAATGTGGAAAAGAACGGGAGCCGAGAGGTGGATTGAGGTAAAAGAAGATCGATGATTGAATTGGGGGTAGGGATGTTTGGAGAGGAACGGGGGCGGAGGGGAGAGAACAAAGATGGAGGAGTCCGAGAAGAAGAGCAGGTGGGCCTTAAGGACGGGTGAAACGGCGTCGCCCGCACCGACCTCCCCCCGGAAACGGGAACCGCCTCTTGATGGATGCGCGGCCCATGTTTGCCGGGGCGAACACTGTCTGTTCAAACAGTGTGTGGGGCGCAGGCGGGGCGTGTCCGGGTGTTTGCAGAAGCGTTTTCAGGCGTCCATGCGAGACTGTAGGCAAACAAGACCGGGAGAGCATCTGTTTCCGACCGCGTGCACCGTCCCCCCGGCTTCGCTCGAATTCGTCCCGGCGAACCGGTTTCGGCTTGATGGATGACTCTGGACCCTGCGAGGTGAACGTTTGTGTGGAGCGTCGCTGCCTTCGAACAGAGCCCATATTTCCAGCAGTGTTTACAAGACATAAACACACACTTGTCTCCGTTCGGCTGAGACCAACTGTTTACATGCACTGTGAAAAAGGGAACTTCTTTTTTCACTGCCTTTAATTAGGTGATATTTGCTCATTTGCCTGTCTGTTATATATACCAGGCAGTTTCCAGACATTTCCTTCATTTTTGGGTAGAAATAAATTATATTACTTGGGTTAAATAACACGTATTCAAGTTTGCAAGACTCCATCAATGTTAAGGTCTCATGACACAACAGGATACGTCTCTAGAAACTATAGATGCACCGAACAACTGTTTTTTTTACTTGATACCAATATCGATATCTGAGGTTCAGCATGGGCCGATTCCGATAAAGAAAAGCAGCGCTGAGTTGACTCAAAGCTTTTCTGTTATTACCAATTTATCTGATAACGCTGCACCAGTACAGAACACTGAAATACACCAATCGCTACACAAGGGTACTTAATACTTCCCCTTAACATGTTCATTTCGTTAATTAAAAACCATTATATAAGAAAAAAAAGAGCACTATCATTACGGCTGCCGTGTCCTTCAGAAGATGCAGCCTCTGAATTTGGACAAACCCATTGATCTCGCCAAATCGATGGATGCGAAACTCGAAATTAAATCACAGCACAGAACGCCACGCGCACAAATTATCCCGAAAAGATGAAATAGTTTCTCAGTGTCTTCATCGCTCTCGACATGTCATTAGAGGAAAGAAGAAAGAAAAACCAGCTCACACCATCTCTTCCCTCCAAGACGTTCACATTTCTGGGATTTGTTAATTGAATCCACACTTGCACTTGCCCCTCTCATCTTTTAAACTGCGAGTTTAAAATGACTTGTTTTGGGTGTAGGATTTTTTTTTTTTTTTTACCATCTGTAAAGTTATTTGACGCTCTGTCATTCCTCTCCTTTGAATGGAGCGTACAAAGAATACTCTGGGACAGCGTGCGCCCCCAGGCACTGCTTGCCTTCTTCTTCTTCTTCTTCTTCTTCTTCTCTTTCTCTCTTTGTGTGTGCGCGCCTCGCTGTAGCTGCCAACCATTAAAAAAGAATCATGATCTTTACTAGCATCCTACTGCGCTTCAATGTGTCCTCTGCGGTTTGACGTGTTTGTAAGGGATCGCTCGGCTCACGCCAGACGTGCGACTGTGTTTATGAGTTACTGGGCGGGTGTGCGTGTGCGTGTGCAGGGCGGTCAGTCGTTAGAGGAAATGAATAGTTGCCACCATCGTTCATAGTCCCCTAATGAGGGGACTGGGCCCTCACTTTTCCTCGCGTCTTCTTATTTTATGTGTTCTGTGTGGCCAGGTCCCCCTCTCATCTCGTGTCCTCAGAACACCCAGGGGCCTCATTACCCCACCGTCGCTGTTTATTTGGAGGGAAGAAGAAAAGAAGAGACGGAGGATCAAAGGAAGGTCTGCGATCGACTGCTTCCCGCCGCATAGCTTTCCACAAGGCCAAGTTTCCTCTTGGCGTCTAGGTTGAAAATCATTTCTTTTTCTTTCTTTTTTTTTTTTTTAAACTATCCGGCGCAGCGTCTGAGGCGGCGAGCCGTTGATGTCGTTCTCCTGATCACCCCCAGATTGCTGCTTCTGTGTCATCTAATCCTTTCGGAGGATTATTGTTTTGCTATTTTGGGGAGACCCGGCTTTCGGTCGTCCTTCACTTTGAAGAGAGATGATGTCATGGCTCGAAGCAGAACCCCCCCCCCCGTTGTAATTAGAAGTGAGCTGCCTGTGATCACGTTACGGGATTATGTTGTTTCCCAGGAACACAGTTTCGAGTCAGAGCGGAGCGGAGGGCGGCGCGGGGGGAGAAGAAAAACAGACAAGATGGAAGCGTATCTAACAGCCGAGGCTTCTTTCAACCCGAGGCATTTGGATATTTCATAAATTACAGCTTGAAATCGATCACCACATCGGTTTAGGAAGTCTGCAATTACCTTAAAATGTGGAGTTCATAAAATGGAAATAATTGCAAACCCTCTGTAATTTCTTTTCAATGGCATTTTGTATTCCACTAAATCAATCCAGGCACTCCGCAGGTCTGTGTGTTCGGTTCTCTGGTTTTTTTTGTACCTTTTTTGTCAACCAGTAGCTTGTGATGTGCTTGAAGTCTTTCAACATGTTACCTTATGCGGCTTGAATAAATTGCACACAACACTGTTCCGGTTTCAATTTGTTAAAAAAAAATCAAACCTAAATTAGTCCAATTTTTCTTCCAACTTTTGAACACAATAATAGGCCAACACGTTTTGGTCTATTATATACATTTCAAGACAAATCAATTGAAATGATGTTATGTGTAAAACAACAGTTACATTTTGAGCAGATTTCTAAAACCTGTGCAAAATAAGGAAAAGGAAGAAAATACAAATGAGGTACGTTTAATTTCATCCCAAGTTGATGCTACGTATGGCTGCAATAAACATTAAGTTGAGGTTGCTACTGGCATAAAAACACACATCTCAAAAATGCAGAGGGGGTTTCAGGAAAGCGTTGCCATCGGGAAGGCTGTGACCGTTCTGTCCTGTCAACGAGCACCGGCGATGCAAATGCAATATTAATATTAATGTACGCCAACACTGGAAACAGCAGTGAAATGTTCACTGTGTCAGAATTTATTTGGCAAAGGCGTTTCCTTTTTCCTTTTGTCGCTTTAGCTCTTTTGGAAAAGCCAAAAACCGCCTCAAGCGAGCATAAAAACTTTAAAGTAACAATACTTCAAAATGTGCATCGTAAAAGATCTGTTTCAAAACAGGCTTCACAGCTAACTTAGCTAACTTCCTACCAAGTTAGCCATTGGTATAAAGTTAACTTCCTACCACAGTTAGCCACTGGTAAGAACATTTAATGTCTGCTCTAAACCAAGGGACGGTGTCTGTGACATATATGCTGTAATTAGCAGGCTGAGGATTTCTACCTACTACTTTTGGTTGCCGAGACCAATCTCAGAAATTCATTATTAAACGGTAGAATGTTCTCGTATAAACTTTAAACTTCTGAAACTTTAAACAAAACTACCAGACTTCTGTTTGCTTTCAGCACATGGGCAATAGACAAAAAAGAAGAGAAAATAGAAAATGTGTCTTCAGGGATCTGAAGCTCAGTGAAAATCAACATTACCGAACTCCACAAAGGAAGAGAAAGGCTTATGAAGATAGAAAGCGTGTTTTTTTGGGGGGGTGGGGTCTGTGTTTCCTCAGTTGCTAATGTAATAACGAGGCTGTAGGCAGTAAACTGAGGAGGTAGCCCATAAGTGCAGGAATGCCTTCAGAGAAGTCTGCATGAAGCATTATAGAAACCAGAGCAAAGTCCCCGGCCGGCTGTAAAAGACCTCCAGGAGGAGTTTCCAGACTCTGGAGAGAAACAGTGCGGCTCTAATGCGCAGTGACACCTGTACAAATATGACAGTCATGGGAAAGTCATCAGAAGAAATCCCTTCCTGCGTCCTCACCGCAAAACAGAAAAGAAAACCCATCCAGCTGCAATGGACAAATGCGCACTCGGAGGTCGACGGGTACGCGATTTCATGAAACCTCCCCCCCCAGCGCCCCATCTTCACCTGCTAAGCATGTCGGCGTATAAATCAAGCTACGAGCTTATGTTGCAAGGGATGACATGGGAAACGTTTCACTCGTCGGGGGAGAGCGGGTTCAAAAGGAACGGCTGCAAATTGGGCGAGTAAACTGCACACTGTCCATAAATATGCCGAGGATGAAAAGAGGATTGGCTCAACAGCTGGATAATGATCCTAAAGTCAACTGAAAATCCACTACAGTCTACATCCAGAGGCTTTAGCCCGGGGCTTAATCGGGCTCCCGCCAGCTACTCTAAGACCCCGAACATCACCAAAAATCTCTGAAGATACCAAAAGTATCTCTCTGTCTGCCTTTTTTCCCCCCTTTATTGTCAGAAAGCCTGAATAAAAACTTAAAGCAGGAACTGGAAGACTGTGAAAAGCATTTTACAGGCTGGAGATTCTTGTTAAATCAGTGAGTGCGGTCTTCTCGGTGTGGGCGACGCGTAAACCTTTTGCACCTGGTTGCATTGGATCGTGAAAAGTAAGCTAAGGAATAATAAACTTTATCACGGTTAGCAATTAAATCACAGGAATAAAGATACAGAGACGTTTGGATCAAGGTTGTACAAACATAACCCAGGGTGGTATTGAACTTCTGGGCAGCGCAGCAGCAAAATTGGTCTCATTGTTGCCTAGCAGCAAAACGTCCTGAGTTTGAGTACCAGCCTGGAGTCCTTCTGGATGGAGTTTGCATGTTCTTTCCATTCTTTCTGAGTATTTTGACTTCCTCCTACAGTCCAAAAAACACGCCTTTTAGGTTAACTTGACTCTCTAAACTGCCCTTAGGATTTGATGAGTGTCCTTCTGTGCATGGTTATTTGTCATGTGCGTTGCACTGCGGTGGGCTGATGACCTGTTTTGGGTTTTCTCACCTCATCTTGAAGTCGGCTCACTGGAAACAATATCGGATGGAGCTAAATGTTTTCTTGTTTACCTCAAGAAAACAACTTGAAACTGTGATGAGTCTAGATCTGATGAAAAAACAATGAGAATATCTGGCTTGAAGACTTGAATTAGACACTCTACATCACTTCTGGCTGACCTGGAACTATTTCTAAAATAGTTCCGGAATATTTTAGCTTTAATAGTTCAGGAGTTTTGGAGATACATTAATGATGTTTCCACAGCTGATAGTGCAGTAGACTCAATTTGATTGGGGAGCAAAAGTGTGGCATTTGTGACATTTCCAACGGGTGTGCTTCTGTTTCACTCTGCACTGTGTCAAACGAACCTTGAAAAACCTTTTCCATTCCTCGCCTGTGGTGGCGCTGCATCAAAAACCACTGACAGGAATGACATGAAAACCTCTGCAGAAGAGGCTGAGCGCAAAGGGTTTTTTTTTCTTTTCTTCACCAAAGGTTATCAAAAATGGAGTGGCGTTAATGCTTGTAGGATTTCCCTTTTGCCCACAAGTCGTTTCTCTTGCAGTTGCTGTCTTGTATTTTACCCAGAATGCCCTGGTCCGTAGTCCGCTCCATGCTTTCGGAGCGGTGTACGGTCTGCTTGGCGTTCACATACGCATGCTACTAGAGTTACTAGAGTTCACACACTTCCCCAACTTTCTAGGCAAACATACCAGAGATCAAATAAAGTTCAAAAGTATTGACATCGCTTTTACTTCCCAAAAAAGGTTTAGCAACAAAATCTGCATGCAGCTTAAATTGTGAATCGTTTTCCTTTTACTTCGCAGCTGTCCAGGATTTACTGTTATTCACCCCCCACTAAACACTAAACTATATACCAAACAACTGTGGAGAATAACTCCCAGCATGCAGCTCCGTGTTCACCGACACACTGAATACCAACTAAATGTATTCAGAGAATATTGTTGTGCTGTTAACTGTCTGGAGTGTACATGAAATAAAAAAAAAAAACAAAAAAAAAAACAACCCACAGGACACTCATTAAGGGCCACGCTCACAATGCTGCAGCTGACAATGGAGAGCAAAGTGACATTACCAGAGAGTCAGCTATTGATTTCATGATTTGTTTTTTTATTTATTTATTTATTTTTTATCCCCATTTCTCAGAGATAAAAGCCTTGTATTTGTGTGTTTGTGAAGTCAACCAGATTTAATGGGAACATTTGCATTTCAATAGCTCGTCATACGCACAGAGGCAGATACAAAAATATTTAAAACATCTGATAAATAATGTAGCCTTCATATAATCTCGGTGCTGGGGTTGTCGGAAACGTCTCGCGGCAGTTATTTCCCATTCTGATGCAGTCGGGTCAATGAACTGTAACAATTCCCGGCATATGAATCGCTTTTTTATTCTCTGACATTTCACGGCGTTTATGAAGGTATTTAAGATGTCGTGCCATCAGTTGAAGCTGAAAGGGTCTTTATTTACTCACATTTCTCTATTTGAAATGTTTTTACATGGAAAAACATTTAAAAACCCAGAAAATAGAGGGCGTTTCTCTCGCACTGAAAACTTTAGAAAAATCCAACCTTTTCTTGGAGTGGAAGAAATACCCATCATAATGTAGGCGTTCCACACCTCCTACATGTCACCTCTTTTTTATTGGCGGCTTATTGTTGTGATGACTTCCTGGAGGCGGAGTTTCAGAAAGAGCAGGAGTTTCTTAAAGAGACAGAGGCCCAATTTCAAGACCTGAGTACAGTTGCCGCCACCACCGGGAAACATTTTTTTTCCCACTGCTTTCACTTTGAAGATGTGAATGAAAGTTTAAAGCCACCCCACATTACCCCAATCTAACAAAATTGGTGTCAAATGTTTGCGCTACATTTGACCTTTGATGGCCCTCAGAGGTCAAAAAAAATTCTGTGTCAATCAAAATTTGACGGCAAATTTTGATTGACACCATCAATCGAAATAAACCTGGTCAGCACGTTGGTGCTGCTTTTGCTTTGAAGATCTTGGTGATGACTTCTGGAAACTTTAATGTCTTTAAAGAGGTAGCGGCAGAAACAAACATTCTTACTGTATAAATGCAGCACAAATCTTTGACACTGATTTTGTTAGTTGTTAGATTTAGTTAGGTGGGAACTTGACTCGGGCAATTTCAAGGCGTTAAATTGCAAAGTCAAATGTATTTTATGTCGTATTTGATACATACAGCCTTTTCAGAACGACTGAAGGAAACGTGGCTACTTGACTGTTCTACAAAATGGCACTGTATGCCCGGAAAATGTATACTTCCCGTTTAAAAGGGGACATTTAGATGTTTTTGAAGTTTGATGCATCATTATGTCACAGTCGGTGGTGTACAGTGTTAGGATTTGTTGGCTGTATGCCCCTATGTTTGTCTAAAACCTTCATCCAAAGAGAAAAACGCTGGATGTCCTTCCTCCCTCCCTTGTCTGACTGGCTGCTGTCCCTCTGCTTCTGTTTCAGACTGTTGGGTCTGTGTCGACGACAGAAGCTGCTTTTTCTGGAAGTGCACATGTAGTCACTGGGCACTCATATCTGCACCCTGCTCCAGTGCAACGACGATGGATGTGGGGCCGTAAAAGCGTCGTCTGTTAATAAAACGGAGTGCCAGGTGACTGGTGAGCTATTGATTTAAGGCGTCCTCCAGCTTTGAGTGACCTCGTCCTTTGTTCGCTGCTCGGCCACAGAAAGCTGCACTGTGTGGCCTTTCGGTGTAAAGTATGTCATTCTGGCCAGGCTTTTCAAATCTCCCATAAACCAACAATGTGAACGTGCTCACCAACTTTTCAGACTTCTCTGTTTTCCCTGTAAGTAGGTTTCGGTTCACATGATAAGCAAAGTTTATTCAAAAATATCCTCTGGCAACAAAATCCCTAATCTCAGCTGCTCTGTTTCAGTTGAGTGTTTGCATTTCGCAAAAAACAAAGAATCTGATGCAATGCAGTTTTCTTCTACTCCTAAAATCCACAGGTTTTTTTTTTTTTGTTTTTACGTGTCTAACTGTTTACCATGCCAGGCGTTCTCCTGCTTCCAGCTCTTCAATCACAAACATCCCCAACCACAGCATGAGTCTTATCTAGCCAGTAACTTGTTTTCCCCCAAAAGTGGATTGGCATGGCAGAGTATTTTGCTGCTAAAATTTGACTTTTAAGTCCCAGGCAGTGGTTGTGCTCCGGATGAAAGCCGTTAATGCTTATACCAAGAAACCCAACAACAATGCAATGCCAATCGAAACCTCCATGTCAAAGAAAATCCATATCGCATCTAATGATAAGTACAGACAAGGGTGAGGAAAGTTCCCGATGTTTAGTGACTGAATGCAAACACACTGCAGTGCGGAAATTGGTAGAAAGCAATTGCAAAGGTACGTCTTTGCTATTTCACAACCTTGTATTGTGGGTCAATATGTAGTGAAGCCCAACCTGAAAAATGTCAGGTTCAAAGTTATCAAGATCTTTTTCAGTATGCATTCACTTATTATATACTGATATGCATAAGATGATTGTTGTACCTCTTTTTAGAATTTTTTGCTGCTTTTGCCATGACTTAAACACCATGTGTTGTTCATACATGTACAAAAATAACTATTTATCCTTAAACTTGGTGCAGACGGAGTGGACCCCCACCGATTAGTGAAAATGTTGTTTTTTTACTGAAGGACATCAAAAATAGTGTAAATAAAATGAGAATCTTAGGTAACTATGAGCCATGCTGCTTGGCATGCTATTGCCTGGTGTTAGCAAAGCAGCCAATCCAGGAGGGTCATTCGTTTTCCTTGGTGCTGATTGGTTGTGCCCCAATCAGAGAGTGGAAATCAGAAAGACTGTTGACATTGGCTTAGCTGGAGGCCAAACTATATATTGAAATTTATCAGACACTGGGAGCATAATATACTTAAAGAAACCTTTTTTTTTTCTCACTTGTTTCCAGACCAGTTCAGTCTGGAATCACCGTAAAATTTCAAAAAAAAACAAACTTGCGGCTGTCTTTAGAACCTAACGCAAGATAAATGCCGGACTTCCTGCGGTGTCCAGCATCAAGTCTTTCGTGTAAGTCCTCCATAAAGGAGACCATAAGTGCCAACTCTGTCCCACATTATTATTATTTTTTTCTGCTTCCTTTTTTTTTTTTTACCGGTGACATCATTCTCCCTCAGGACGGGTTGGGGTGGGAAATAGATTTTGAATTACATGGTAAATACGTGGTAAAAGTTTGTGTGATGCAAAATACATGGTTAGCATCAGAGGATTACATGGTGGTTAGAGGTTACACCCTTAATTATTCATGGCTCGGGGTTTCTATTATGTCATACGAATATTTCCCTAAAAAAACAAGAGGGAAGTGATACTTTCTATGGATGATGCTGGGACTCAGAGATGTTGGCAGAAAGGTAAGTCAGATAAACGTCAAACATTTTCCAAGCTGGTGTTTGAAGGGCAAAACTGACAAGCCTTATATTAGGAAAAAGAAGAAAAAAAACAGCTGAATAACAATCCACAAATTATTATTGTGAAAATTTAGCGGTCGAATTTGTTAGGCTCACTCCATGGACAATTGACCAGACGCCACACTGTCATTCAGGCAGAATAACGCACCGCAATGCGTCACCCTGGACAAACAACCAACACTGAGGCGAGAAAGTTCTGTATCTTGTCCTATGTCGGTCGGGTCTGTGAGGTTATTAGCGGGAAATAACAGAGAAATCAACTGTAAGGCCCCAAGAGGGCAAATGAGGGACACAAAGTCTGGCTGGGTGTGAGCGTGAACACCCAGCCCTGCGGGACAAAATGGGTGAGTAATTACTTAAATAATACCAGCTTGTGAAAATCCGCCTTAAGGAAAATGCTTAGAAACGAACAGTTAGCGCAGCGTGTTTTCAAGCCGCCAGAGAGCGACCGCTGGAATCTACACGCATAAAATCCAGCATAGCTACCTTCACTTATTGATCTCCTTTTTGATTTTGGAAATGTAATAAATTGTATTCCGCCCTCTGTATGTTCTGGGTGACGGCTGTCGGGATTCAACAACTATTTGAGATTGGGGGGGTTCGGTTTTTTTGGGGGCGGAGTCAAATTTGGTCTTGGCACCTCATCGACCAGCCTCTAGTTTCAGCCTCCAGGCCCAAATAATGTTGATTTAAAGTATAACTACAGAGCAATATTGCCTGCATGTAAGACATTAACTGGATCTAAAGTTATAACAGACCTTAATGGAACAAATCTTGGACTATCCCTTTAAGAGTGTTGACCACAATTGTAGACAGACAAGAAAACAAAAAGTAGATTTGTTTCCCTAGAAACTGTAGAAGAAAAGAAGGAAATTTCTGAGCTCCAAAAGTTTAAAAATTGCTGAAAATTGAAAAAAAAAAGTAAGATTAATCTCAGAAATTGTTTTAGAAAGAAACATGTACATTTCTGAGTTTGAACAACTGGGAAAGTTTGCTAATTTTCCCAACTTTGAAATTAATCTGAGAAATTTCCTAGAAAGGACAATAAAAAGATCTCAGTTTCAAAAGTTCAACATTTCTGATTCTTCCTTTTGTTTCTATCTGACTATGCGCTGAGGTGGAAAAGCAAAAACGAGAAGCAAAACAATAAATTTGACAAGAAAAGCGAACGGTCCTACAAAGTCCTTCTCCTTAACACACTCTGCATGGATTTGGATTGATAACCCGAATCGGCCTCCTTAATGACAGAAGGGATTCCAATACATGGCAAACATGCTTTCTTCCAGCTTTGATTCCTGTCCCTCTCAGGCTCATCACGATCAGTGAGGAACACAAGGACTCATTAAGCCTGGAGCTGAAAAAAGGTTCCGTCTGACACCCGCCTTGAAAACCCTTCGCATCCGAGCAACCTCCAGATCCAGAACTGGGGAATTCACCCGGTTGAGTGACTTCGCTCTTCATTTCCGTTCGGGATTCGGCACAAACACCGTAAGCTGCAGCCCAAACAGCCAAGGAACATGTGTGTGAAGGTTTTTGCGGGAGGAGTTTAGGGGGGGGAAACGCTGTCCTGCCGCAATCTTGTTCTCTGACTCGGCTTCTCAGCATCAGGGAGGAGGATGGAAGCAATTACCAGCGGCAGCAGCTGAGAGAACGCCAGACCTCTGCACATCAATCAGTATTACTCATCCGCCTCTGCCCGGGCGCGTGTTAAAGAGCACACCCTGGTGGTGACATCCCTCATAGCAGCCAGCCAAGCCTGAATGCCATCACAGCCACAGTCTGCTGCCAGCTCTTTAAACTGGAGGCCTCTCTTCTTTTTTTTTTTTTTTATCACCCCCCTGCCTTTCTATATTAATCTTCACCACCTAATTGCTACTTTCATTAGCAGTGCAGAATAAAGTAAGAAAGAAAAGAAAAAAAAAACAAAAACCCTGTCCTGATTTCATTTCCATGGCTGAATGTGAAATGAGTCTGAAAAAGAGGCAAAGAGCCGCTCGTCATTTAGCTCATGTTGAACTGCAAAGCAGAGACAATTTGGGTTAATGTGGAATGAGCGGCGGAGAGAGGTTAGAGGAAAGCGGGGGGTGAGGGGTAATTTGGTGCGGCAAATTGATGAGTCATCTTTTGTCCGCGGCCTCTGATCGACAAAAAGGCCGCGCGCCGCATTTGCATGCGAGCAGCCGGAGATGGTCTCGGCAGAAATCTGTCACCGTGTCGTTTGGTGTCACACACACACACACACACACACACACACACACACACACACACACACACACACACACACACACACACACACACGCTCACGCACGCTGCGGCCCGGGCTTTCTGTCCGTCCTCCGGCGCGTGGTCCTCCTGTGTTCAGCCTAATTGCGGTTCCGCTAAAGCCCGACTGTGTCAGCGCTGACATTTCCACCGTCGGCGTGGCAACGTCAGCTCTGCCGTCCCATTACGTCCGCGTTAGGGGGCGTTGCACATTAGCTGAACTGTCCTCTGGCTTCGAGCAAACAGAAAAACAAGGGATTCAGTGCGACAACAACAACAAAAATCCTATTATCGCCTCTAAATTTTGCATTGGCACTTGATTCAGCGCCCTTAAATCAGGCCGCTTAAGAGACGAGCGGAAACAATCATCCTTCAATGATTGGTTCCTGAGTCTGGGAGAATGGCGACTAAAGCCTCCCGCCTTTCGCCTTTCATGCCTAATAAGCCAAACAAAAACTGCATAAGTGAATGTTTATGCTCTGCATCTTCTGAGGTGGACTAGATTAGAGTAAGAGGCTGTTCATTGTGTGTGTGTGTGTGTGTGCGTGTGTGTGTTCATCAGATTCAGGAATTTCAAGGCCAAACTGGAGAGGGAGATGAAAGGGAAAGACAGGACACTCCGTCCTGTGACGAATGATTGGTAGATATAACTCAGGCCCGGGGGTAAACAAAGGGGGGCTGGTTTTCCGTGTGGTGAGAGGACGGAGGGTCTGGACGTGTTGTGAGTGATAGTAAATTTTCTCAGCATCAAGTCTGCCGGAACGTGGACCATTTCCAGATGCTTGATCTGGAGTAACCGTTGATTGGATTTTATATCATTGCAGCGCGGCGTAACGAGCTCATTGCTGGGGGGGAGAAAAGAAACTGCTAGCTGATGATGTTTTAGTTATCCAGTTGTGAATATAAAGCGCTTTGTTACTAAGTGTGAACACGACGACGACAAGACGAGAAGGTCAAGAAAATGTTTGGATTAAATCGAGACGGCGAGGCTAGCTTGACTTTGAAAACTTGACATGTAGAAGTGCCGCAGAATTCTGTGTGTTTCGGTTGAGTTTAAAAAGAAAAAAAGGTGACCCACATGCCAACTCATGACAGGACATCAGTAGAGCAGGTGTTTAAATTAGCTAATAAACCACCGCTGCGTTCAGACGATCGCATGTCAGTAGCGATCGCAAAATAAACATCGAGCCTGGAAACACGTCAGTGTAACGGCCTCAATGTGACGATCTTTGTGCGGGAAATGTTTGCGTGTCGTTCGGGAGGGACGTCGTGTGGGGCAGAAGCTCGGCTCCCCGAACGGCTGGCATGGGAGATTCAAGGATTTCTCAAACGTGCATGAAAGAATCAAAGCCACAAATGTTTTCAGTTGAGGGAATGACAGAATGACAATATCGATTTTAAAAATGACAATCCCTCCAACTGATTTTCCTCCAGGATTTCTGCACCCGTTTACCGTTTTACTTGAAGCCCAAACTGTTCTCTGTGCCTCACAGGTATCGTTTTTGAAGTCGCACGGCTGGTTGTTTTGTCCCCGGTCGGTCGTCCGTTCCTGAATAGCTTCGACTTGAGAAACATTTTAATCTTCCCTTTACGGCCTGATTTTACCCGCTAAGTGCTAAGTGCACGGCCAGCACATCTCTTGAATATTCACTCCCACAATCGATGACTACGTAAACAGTAGTTTTGTTGCAAATGGACAAATTTTGGGTCACTGAGATGTTATTGCCCAGATCTAGTTTCTTGATAATTACAGCCTGAGAAAACCCTATAAAACAGCCTCGCTGAGTGCCGTGTTGGCAAATGACCGTTTTACATCCTCAGTGAATCAAACGGCTTTCTTGAATGGAAGTGATTGCTTATCCATAGTGCGGAAAATGCAGACATTAGCTGCATTTCAACCAATGTTTGTGTGTGTGTGAGACGATAAAAAAAAAAAAAAGAAAAAAAAAAATAGATCCGAGCCAAAATGTACTTCAAAGTAATCAATATGGTGGGTGAGACATGGACAGCATTAGGTGTGACTTCATTCATTCGTGGCTAAGCGACACCTTAAAATGACATCATTCTGACATGTTTAATGAGAAAACGTCTCTCAGGAAGACACCTTTTCAACGAGCCTTCTGTTAGGCACTGTACTTTTTAAAGGCACAGGCCAACGATCACATCTTCTCTCTGTTTTCATGTCGCGATTCTTTTAACTCTACTGTCTTTCGAGACCCATTTTATAGCACGACCAAATAACTGAGACACCTTCAGTTGTTACAGAAGTGATGTACATATCAGATACGACTTCGTATTGAATTTGGGCCTCTGTCTCTTTAAGAAACTCCTGCTCTCCAATGCAATTGATTGCCGCAGAGACAGAACTCCAACTGGTGGACGGAGATCATTTTGGGTCAAGGAGTCAGGCTGATATCTTGGGGTGTTTTCAGGTCTTACACTCGATTCGTTTGTCCCATTTTCAGCTGCTATGGTTCTCTTTCACACTCCAGTGTGTCAAATACGCCAAACCCTTTGAGCAACCTGTTCCCTCAGTCACTTGTTGTGGCAATGCACCAAGAACCATTGAAGTAAATGACTTCCTGTCTGTCTTTGGAGCGACCCCTCTCCCCCGGTCTGCTTGGCGCTCTTCGGCCAAACCGAGACCTGGGATCTGGACGGACCAGAGTTTGCAGCTTTGGTCAGCGTCACAGTTTGATTGCACATTTGCACCTCCTCAAATCAATCAGTCTTTTTAGGCAAACAAACTATAATTTGATTCATGCGGACTAAACAGGGGGACTTTTTTTCTTGTACAGCAGTACAGTGTATAGCAGAAAAGTCTAATAAAAATATTTGAGAAAAAAAACCAAAACAAAACAGGGCTGGTGAGAGTTACAGCCTTACACACGTGTTCCTGGTACCTGGACGTCAAGAACTGACTGACCGCTGGCCGCTCTGCGCCTAAATACCACTGCATCTGAAGGAACTTCCTAATTCATCAATACCCTGTTAGACAAGAGAAAAGGACATTTGTCTCATTTTAGGCTCGGCACATATTAAATGAAAACAAAAAACATTGACGGCCAGTTCATTACATGTCAGTTGGCTTTGACAGGAGGACGAAACGAAAGTGGCTCTGTTTAAAAAAACTGGAGTATCTGGTGGGAGGTCATTCCATTAAACGCACTGCGTGGTCTGAAAATGGCACCATAGGCTAAAAAAAACAGGATTATGTTCATCTTAGGTTAGCGTCCAGAAAAAAAGGCAGGTCCTACTTGAGAACAAACATCTTGGGACGTTTACGTCTTTTCCACTTCGCTTAAGCGCAGGTCCGTCGTCGACTTGAGGAAAGAAGGAGGTTGACAGGATGTGGAGGATGTGAACGGGCACGTCCTCTGAAATTACCCCCACGCGCTCGTACCCACAGACTCGGGCCGTTCAGCCGTCACTTCTAACCTGATTAGTGTCACAGGCAGCAATATCCTGTGGAGAAGGTATTCTGCTCCACCCGTTAATGGCTTCAGAGACAAGAGGCAAAGCAAGGAGATTAAGAGCAACGTCTCTCTAAGAGAATCTTTGATGAAGGCCCTTTTCATGCACACGCTACATCAAGCCCAGAGAGAGTTGACATAATAGAAATGGAACGGAATACATTCTTTTTTCTGTGACGCAGCTGATCTAATGTGGCGACTTGCACGCGCTCATCCTCCATCCGGATCGGAGGCGTTATAGCGAGTGAGAGCGAGGAGGAGCGAGAGGAAGGATAAACCGATGTGACTCGTGACGGGGTCTGGCAGCGAGGGGACGATCCAGGGCCGCGGCGCGCGCGCGATGAAATGTCAGGGAATGCATATGCATTAGTGATGAAGTCAATATATTCTTCGCTGACCCTCAAATATTGACTTCTGGGAATACAAGGGAGGGACAGGGACACTGAAGACATCATTGGGTTTTAAAGCAGCAGCGGGAATATAAATCAGCGAACACCGGACAGCTGACACACAAGGATCGTCCAAATGAAATTATTCAGGGGGGCGTGTCACTCGCATACAAAAGCACATGCTTACAGAAGCTAAGAAATCTACCTACGGTTTGATATCACGTTAGTCGAAACGTTTGAATCTTAAATCAATTTAGGATTAATTCGATTAACTTCACTTATAATGCGCCAAATGTCGACCAAAGGCAATTTCACCCTGGATTCCAGTCAAGTACATACATTCCAATTGATTGGAGTTATTAAACGATGCAGTCACGTTTAGTTTATTATCTGAATTGGTTGAAAATGTTTGTAATTTAGCAGATTGTGTTCGGTGCAGCAATCTCTCCCGCTGGATGGAGGAGCTCGTAACAACAGTGGACTGTTGATTGCGTTGAGCCGTTGACTTTTGCACAAATCCCTTCATACTGACGAGCAAGCATGTAGCAACAGTGGAGAGGAAACCTTCCCTTTAACTTGGTGGTGTATGGAGCTCAAAACCCAAAATTCAATTGCTCAAAAACTGGAAGCGTGCTCGACATGGACTTTAATGGTTTTGTTGACGGCCTCCGCTCCCATTTGCCAAACTACAACCGCAAGCTAAACAGTGCAGAAAATCTGTGTTATCATTCACGACTCCTCCTCCTGTTCCCTGAGTGGCCCGGTTGAATGTCCATGGGGGAAATCGAGCTCAATGGGAGAAAAGCCAGACGGAGCACGCAAGAGAAATGAGAATCAAGAGTCAGTGTGAGTTTACCTTGCATATAAAAATACTGCAGCACCAACATTTAACCTCTTAAAATCACATTTTGATTTAATAAAAGTTTTTTTCCAATCTGTGTTTACTTCAAAAGTTTGTGCGACGTTAAGCTGTGAAGCCATCAAGTCAGTCTTGGCCTGTTTGCTTTATTTGAAGCAAACATAGATTAATTAATTGGAAGCAAACAAACGTCTGTCTGAAGCAAAACTCAACCTGAAAAACGGAACGCCATGCCACAAAAGGAGTCTCCAGAAAATGAAATCCCCACCGTTGTCAAAAAGTAACGCACATAATTCCCTAGCTTACCCACAACATAAAAAAAAAAAACAAAAAAAAACTTTCCCAGTTTCATGTATCACCAAAGTGACATTTTTGGGCTTTTCCCCTTGAACATTTCTACTTTCAAGCGTGCCATGTTCAAATGGATGGGTGCCCCATTAAAAACCGCACCTGAAGGGAAAGATTTATTTTCCCAGTAGGAAAAGTAATATTTCAACACCTTAGAGGAAACGCGTGGCAAGCCAAGAAGCGCCCGGTGCGCAGAGGCTACTGGAGTTTCCGGGCACCTGCGAGTTGTGACATGGCAGGAGAATATCTCACCCGTGTGAGTGTGAGATATTCTCACTCCTGAGCCGCTGGCCTAATTCGCCAAGCAAGCCGCTGCCCTTGATGTCGCTCTGTCCGAATCTGTGAAGCGTTTGGGTTGTGCAACTCCATTACGTCGTTCGTGCATGCAAGAGCAACCGCGTCCCAAAGCCGAGGGAGTCCAGCGACGGCGGCTTTTCAACTCGACAAGAGCCAAAGTGCCGCTTCATAGGGGAGTTTCTTAGCTTCTCGCTTCACAGTAGATAACGCAGGCAGGAAAACGGACGGCTCCGTGTGTTGATCCGATCAAAGAGGGACGGTCAGAAACGAGACCACGGGCAAATGATCTGGAAGGAAAAATAAAATCGGGGTTCTCTGAGGAGGATCGGCAGATTTTGGGGGGAGTACGAGGCTAAATCCAGCCTCGGTTTTCAGAGTCTCTTTGAACGCGTTTAAGTGTGTGTGCGCGTGCGGGATCAATCCCCTTTTTGTCTTCAACACGTTTTGCTGATAAAAGACTTGTCCCCATTCGAATTCGGCTTTTACTTGTGAAGGCGCTTGCGCCGTCGGGAATCTGTCCTTGACTGAATCAGGGGTCTCACAGTCAGAGCTTCGTATTCCAGATATGAGAGGAAATGTATGTAGCGTTTGACAAAAAGCGCTCGCATACTTTAAACTTTCGTCGCAGTCTTTCTTCTGACAGAATGTGACCTTGAAGCTGTGCAACTTGGAATTATGGAAATAATGCTCGGAAAATTTGAGTTTTCAAACTCGGAAATTTCCACTTTTTTTTCTATAACAAATTTCTGAGATTAATCTCTGGATTCTTTTGATTGTTGGTGGAAATTTACACATTTTTTTAACTGCCGTCGTACTTTTGCGTAAAGGCCAAAGAGTTCAATTTTTTTTTTAACGTAGGTGAAGATATTGTGATGGAAGGTTTGCTGCATCCCCTTGGCGGGTCGGGACAAACAGAACTAGTTGTTCTGTTTTCATTTTGGTGCTAATTTTGTTTCTTTGTGTCGTCTAGTGTACTCCTCACTAAACTCATTTTATTAATTTCATGTGGCAAAAAAGCTCTATTGGACTAGAAACACACCTCAGATTTTTGGATACTTTTTTTTTCCCCCTCCACTTCACTAATGCGCAGCTTTTTTTCTATCCTTAAAAATCCCAATGAAATTTCCCGACGACGTTTGTGGTTGCAATGTGATCAAGAATGAACATTTCCAAGTTGTGTGCACATTTTAACAGCGGCGTTGACTCGAATCATATTACCAGCTGCATAAAAACGCAACGGAGCGAGTTCACGGAGCAGAATCGAAACAGAACTGCAACACTTCAGAATCTGATCAAAACGCGCCCGCTCTGTATTCTGCGAGCGCGCCGAGCCGGGATCTGGACCGGCTCTCCTCGAGAGGGAGCTGAGCCTCTCTCCGGAGACGTAATTAGAGGCAAAGTTTCTTGATGATGAGAAAACGTCTTTAGGCGGATTTTGGGCGCAGTGTATGTGGGATTAACTGTACATTACATGGTCTTCTAATCCATAGGCACGCTAAGCCAGGAATTAGAATGCACGATTAGCGTCTAAGCCGGCTATTAGACGAGAATTATACTGTAAACCACCTAAAATTGCTTTCAGTGTTTTTCGACTGCGCCAGAGCCCTGCGTGAAGCTCCTCTGCAGGCCGAGACGGCCCAAACAAAGTCTGGGTGAAACCCTAATTGACTGACACGTTCAAATATCAACCACGGTGTGTTTCAAATATTTATTTACCCAGCCCAGGTTGTTCTGCTGGGCCGGCTTACCTCGCTCCAGATGATATGGGATTCTCGCTCGCGCGGCTGTACGTGTTCAGATTTGGGAGCTCACTGAGGAACAAACGGGCCTCATTGGTGGCAGCTGTGTTGGCAGGAAGAGAAGCACTTCACATTCAGGTTCCCGTCTCCGGCTGACAGACGCCTCGCTGGTTTCAGTTCCTCCGTCTGGGTTTGAAAGCGAAGGATCTTGACTTTAATTGAGACAAATTAACACCGAAAACGTTTGATATTCTAAGCATTAAAACTCGCAGATTGACATTTCCGCCATCAGTCCGTCTCTCTTCTCTTTGTGAATATGTTATTTTTAGGTGACGTCAATGTTTGATTTAAGGACTTGAGTAAACAGACTCATCATTTTCCAGCCTTGACAGCAGATTGTTGTTGCCCTCTGTTCCGCGGTCTATGACTTTATCAAACTGCACTTCGATTGATCATATAAATTGCAATTTGTGTGTATTTTGATTGAAAATCAATACCGATTGAGTGATCATTTGAAATATCCGAGAACCCCTTTACTTTAATCGGAAAACGCATCTTTAAAATCCACTATAGATGCATCGACGCGAATTTCAGGAACTCTTGCAGGATCGTGTCAGTTTTCCTCATGCATTCTCGGCAGGCTTGTATTGATTTTTATTATTTAAGCTGAACTCCTGCAGACGGCATCCAAAAGGTCACAGCCCTTCACCCTCCGGTGGAAAATCTGCCGTTGCTCTTGTTCCTCTCGGATTATTCCTCGCATCTTTCCGCAACTCCTTCCTAGTTCCGTGCTCCAGAGGCTTCGTCGACCCGGTCTACTTCCTCCGGTGTTTGGTATTCCGGCAGGTTTTCTTCTCTCTGACCGTACGATCGTTTTGATAGGATCTGCCGGGGATTGTCCACAGGGACACCAGCGGGTCCACCGGAGCCCAGCTCCACTCCCCCGGAGCCGAGGCCGAGAGCTCGGCGTCGTTTCGATCCGACGAGTGGACTAAAAACAGATAAAGCAATAAAGAAAACAAAAAGAGAGAGGACGACTCGAAGACGAACCCGAACCCACGCTGAGATAAACCCATTATATTAAGAGAGGACATAAAGCTTATGGCGCTCTGAGATGCACTATGTTTGCACTCAGCTGTTAGGCAGTAGGAGCTGGATGCTGGAAAGGGGGCAAGGTTGTCTCTGCTGCTCCGGAGCGTTCCGCGGGAATGGCTGTGTGCTGGGAATACAGCGCGAAATGCAGATACAGGAATTTTATCCAACACTCTTGACATTGCAGCATTTATGGCAGCCCTATTAACGGTCGCTGCGTTACATTTATTCATTACGACTGGCTCATAAATGCGTATAAAAGCACCTTTCTTTTTTTTTTGTGGATTTTTGTGGACTTCACATCTCGTGGCCGTGACTCGTTTCGTGGGAATGACAGGCGAAATGACGACTCGTTTCATTTACGGTTCACAGACGGCAGCGTGGACATCAAAAGGCATAAAAAGGGAAAATAAAATACAAAAATCTTATTTTCTGCAGCGAAGCCAACGGTTGACCGTGTATTACCCCCCCCCCCCAAAAATAAACACAGCAGAGGTCATCTCCGGTGGGCCTACAGGTGCAGGATTGTTGATAACGTGCCAAAAAGCTGTGAAATTAACTCGCTCTCCACCTTCAACTCCGAGCGAAATCCAGGAATGGATGAGAGGGGCAACGGAGCAGAAGTGTGCGCGCCGCTACGTTCAACTCGTGTGTGTGTGTGTGTGTGTAGGTGTGTGCGCGTGCGTGTGTGTGTGTGTGTGGCGGGAGACGGCAGAGTGGGGGAGAGATGAATGTTTTCTATAGCAGACCGTGTTTAATTACATCCTGGAGAATGGAATATGAGGGCATCAATTATACCCACTCACCTGGCAAATGTTGAGCATTAGGTAAACAGGAGGATACTGTTTACTCTTGACAAATGTGCTCCTGAGAGCCTGAATCATTGTGAAGGGCACAACCTCTGCCTCCCACAGATTAATATTTATGAAGGCAATTTAGCTTCTTTTTTTTTTTTTCTTTTTTTTAATTTTCTCTGAGAGCTCGGCAGTAGCCGGGGTTTATGGCTGTTTATTGGAGAGAATCGAGCCCCCGAGGAGAGATGCAGCCATATAATCCCGACGCGTCGAGGTTCGTTTCTCCTTAAACGAGGTCGTCGGGAGGGTTGGGGGGGGCGGGGGTCGGGGATGGGGGGTTTCGCTCGCCTTAATCTGCCGATTGATCGGATTTCGTTCTCCGAGATCTGAAACTTCACCTGCATCCACTCCAGGTTTGCGCTTCTGTCAATTTAAAGGGGCGATGCTACGTGTTTTAAAACCACAAAGGATTATTTCATAGCACAACCAAGTAACTACGTCGCCTTCAGTTCTTACAGAAATTCCGCGTATGTCAAATTACACACAATAAATTTGACTTTGTGATTTAGCGCCTTGTCATTCTCTCAGGGTCGGTCAGGACGTCACTTACTGAAACAAGTTGGGTTTTCGTCATTAAAACACACAGTGACTGCATGCAATCATATTTCCAGATTTTCTGACGCTTATTGATGCTCTGGTGGAGCAGAGAGGAAAAAGTAGCAAAGGTAACATTTCCCGTCATTCTGTCAGTTTTGCTTTTTATTTATCAATAACTGAAATTCTTCATGATATATTTTTATGATATATAATAAACAACAAAATAAATGGCCACCGCCACCAGGAAGCCTCTTTTTAAACTCGTCTGGGTCGTAGCTCGGGTATCATTCAGGGCTTTGAGACGCTGAGCAGATTGTAACATAATAGAGAGATCCTAATAGATTATTAAAGTTTATTAAAGCCACTGTAGACAACAAACCTCCCTGTACAAGTGAACTGTAGGTTCCTCAGGAATCTCTCTTTGCTAAAGATCCTCGTCATAAAAAGGTGTAATGACTCTGGTCATTAAAAGTTCTTTTTTTGTGTGAAATTTCACAAAGACTAACATTCATATCATCTTTGTTGGGTCAATTAACTTGTTCTTTGATTGATTTATTGCAGATAGCGGCTACTTTGTTGAGTTCTCTTTAAAAAAAAAAAAAAAAAAAAACAATTGTCGGGAAACTGTCCTCACAAAGTGAATAATTCAGCTTTTTTTTTTCTTTCTTTTTCTTCATGAGGCATGTCTGATCATCTCTGCCTTCGCTTTAGCAGTCTGCAAGAGAAGGAACGTCTTCCATCTCCAGGTCCTGGAGAACTCATGCACTATGTATGACATTGATGAGAAAACAAACACGGCACTTTCCTGCCTTCTTTGCACTTCTCACTCAACCCCAGGAGAGGTTGTTTATCTTGTTTATCCGCTGGCCTGGACGCCCGAGCTCGGCGAGTCTGTTTGTTGTTCCTCATCTCCCCGGGCAGAGAGGAAAAGACGATCTCCAACAGGCGAGCGCTGAAAGTGGGCAAAGCCAGACCTCATCGCTTCTCCTTGTTGTGTTTCACTGCCAATCAACCCTTTAACCTGACACTTCCAGAACACACACGCACGCACACACACACACACACACACACACACACACACACAGAGAGGAAGGAAAACAAATGCTGAGCTTAAGAAGGTAGCGTACAGTAAAGATGGATTAAGAGTGAAGCTGAACTGCTTTTCCGTTTCTTCTCCTGGCTGGTGGAACGTTTTGATTGCCCCAACGTCGTTTCGAATGTCAACAGAAAGAAATAAAGTGCCGCTGACTAATACAAATCAGCAAGAGGACACGCTAAAATTGCAACACTTGCTGTAGTTTGAGTTGGTCCGGTTCACTTTCACAGCACATTATTTGAAATCAACCAAATCGACAGCGGAGGAAGGGGTTTGGAAAACCTCCACCCGTCTGCGGTGGCACTGCACCTGGAACTACTGAAGGAAATGACGAAAACCTCTGGAGACACTGAGCTCAACTTCCTTCTTTGCAAAACGTAAAACAAAATTGGAGTAGCGTCAAATTTAGCGGTTGTGGGTTTTCTCCTTCTCTTTGGTAAAAGACTGAGAAATGCCTCCCACCAACGCTAGACTCTCGCGATTGCTTTGGATGCGTTTACCCAGAAGGCCTTGTGCTACGGTCCGTTTCCTGCCTTTCGAGTGGTCGCCAGTTCACTTGCCATTCACGTTCAGACAGCAAATGAGTTCCCTTCGACCCAAGACCCAAGTTTTTAGGTGGACCGGAGTTCAATGATGCATTAACGCCTCTCCAAACCAACCAGACTCTCTTGGCAAACAGACTACGGTTCAATCAAAGGAGAGAAAACAGGGCTGAGGTGAGCGCACAGTCAAGTCCAGATCTTGGTCATCCTGCACCAAAACCAGATCTCTGATTTGTTTCCCCGTCAAACCATTTTTTTTGGCAGTTCGCTTGTGTGAACACGGCCATTGCAACCGTACCAAAACCGTGTGGAGGGAGTCGTCCTGATACGGTTCTAAATGAGCCAGAACAGTCCGTTTGAGGAGTGAACACAATCCGACCTCAAACTGACACTGCTGTTCACTACCAGCTGGATCCAGAAGCCTTCCTGTAGCCAGGTTTGCATTGCACTGTGGGATGTGACAGACAAACTAGTCAACTCAATTTGCAGATATTTTTCGCAAAGTATAAAGCCCCATGCAAGATCCTTTGGGATACTGATCAGATGGTCTTGCAAGATAAGACTCCCCAGAAATACAGTTATTTGTTTTTGACATACAAAGGTTCTCACCGGAACCTTTCTATTTGCGAGTTTTGGGTCCACCTGTAAATCTGACGCACGCCGACATCCGGAATCAACAATGGGAGACAAGAGTCGCTTCTCTTGCTCCACTGGAGGTCAAGTTTTGCTTCAAACATTATTTGATGGGACGCCGGAAAAGACCATCACTATGTTGAAGTTGTGCTTCCAGGAGTGAGCCGACCAGCGAAGATATTCAAGCCTAAAGTAGCATCTGAATGCTAAACAACAGACGTCCCAATGCTAACATTAGGACGTTAGCATTGGGACGTCTGGGGACATTTTTAAAGACTGATCAGAGGCTCCTGAAACACTTGAAAGCTGAATGGGTGTCGTAGCATTTAACACCAATCGCAGGAATTGATTAGATTAAGAACAATCTTTCAAGTCTGAATAGTACGACTTTATTCCGTTAATTTTATGACTATTTGTACTTTTTTTTTTTTTCTTAGTGTGGCCCTAATACTCTGATGTGGTACTTTGTGTTGGTCTACCACATACAAACCAGATGAAACACATTGAAGCTTTTGACGTGACAAAACGTGTAAAGCTGTGAACAGTTCACTGTTGCACACACGCAGTGAACTTTCCATCCACTTCCATCGGAACAGGCTGCGGGCTTTCGCAGCACAACTTCCCCCAGGAGCCTCTGCGTGTGCGCCAGGTGTTGCTCTGGTCACTCCATTTCACGCCGCAAAAGAAATATGCAATTCAAAACCAACATAAATATGACTTATCGCCCGGGCTCGTGACTTTTACGAGGGCGGCAGAAAGTTCCATTTCACACATCATCTCAAAACCTCGCGTAAAACGCTCAATTGAGCACACATCCATTTGCTCGGGAGGCCTGTGCTTGAACGGCGAAAAGAATCGAGGACGTATTACTGTCACCTCATCAAAGTCCATTCGTGCACAGTTGCCTAAAAGCTTTCTAATCCTCCGTCCTTCTCCTCTTCATTAGTTTTCCCCTCTTCCGAAATTGGCACAGATTTCATAAAGCAAATCAGCGAGAGATAATGGATTTTACCTGGATTCCCCTCACTGGAGTATTTCGAGCAAAAAGCTTGCTTAATGCACGCTAAGTGTGCCGCATACATTTGGCACATGGATAACATCACCTCTGTGTTTGCAGAGTACTTATTCCTCATCAACGCAGGCACTTGCTTTCTGGTAATGTGAGTCTGCGAAGGCAGAAATTGGGGAGGAAGTGAAGGTGATCATCTGGAAAAGTTATGCTGGATTTAATTACGGCTCGTTTTGGCTTTCTTCGGGATAATTACGCTGATTGCATGTCAATAAACCCCTCCTGTAATAATTCTGATGCTTCAACACTTCAGACCGTCTTTGATTGTCGAGGTTTTCCGAAAGAGGCTTGAGGATCGCGTTTTCTCATGAAAACGCGAGAGTGGGCAGCAGATATTTGAACCGGCGCTTACGCTGCGATGTGTGACAGTTGGGAGTTGACAGAGTACAGAGTCCTTCCGGAAAGGCTTTTCCACAAGGATTGAAAATGCGTCGATGGAGTTACTTTGGCCAGTTCGCCGTCTTTCAGCAGGTTGAAGGGTTATTTGTTTACTTTATCCACTTGCAATTTAAAACAAACACGTCACACTTACAATAAAAAAATGTAAAAAGAGCAATAGTTTGAAGAATTTTTTTTTTTTTTTTGCATAGTATTTCAATCAATCATCCATGTAGCTTCGTTTTTAAACACAAGGCGATGTCTAGTTCCTCCTTTCCCATGGCATTGACACATAAAAAGGCAGACGGTTCCTTTACCTCTCAGAGAAAAAAAAGCAACCAAAAAAACATTTATATGGTTACTGGGATTTAGACATAACAGGGAACATTTTCCAAACGTGTGCAACAATATTAGCAAACAACTGTTTTAAATGTCTATAGCTGAAAAAGGGCATTTTTAATCGATTGTACTTGCATAAGAAGAAATTATAGCACAACATTAACAAATGTCTTTGGGAAACAAATCATTTTTACGAGTGGATGTGTGTGTGAGCATGTGTGCATACATGCTCACTTGCACAAGCTCACTTTTCCTGGGGTCGAACGACGATGTTGAGGGACGGATCTAGTTAGCGAGGGATCTTAGTGGTGGGATACGAGGGCTGGACTCCAGAGGCGTGTTGGACAGAGATGGGGAGTCTTGGGATCCAGGAAGTGGGCGAACCAAGGGTTGAAGAGCAGGAGGGCAGAACATGTCTGGAGACAGAGAAGCAGCACTGGACGATCGCGCCACGAGCGACGTTTCGAAGACGATGGGTCACATTGAGGTTTGTTGGAGGAGCGGATCGATGAGCACGGCTGAAGATGAGGTGATGTCACAGGGACTTGCCGACCGGGTCGATCGGAGGACGTCCACAAAAACTACACAATCGCACGCCAGCATGATGACGAGGCTGAAACGTGCTTTCGTCAAGTCTTTTCTTCAGCCATCTTGCAATTTTCTGGGTTGAGGAAATGTTATTGAGGAAAACATTTTTTTTTCTTCTGAGTTTCGTCCTTCTTTCAAGTGTCATTAAAATTAAGAGATACATAGATACCTTAAAAATATGATGCAATCTAGTTATTGGCGTGCGCAACGGCCCTGCAGAGCCAAACAATGTTTCTGGGCTAGAGACCAAAGTCGTAATGTGCAGTATATTTCACCTCTAGGGGCTCCGGGTAGATTTCAGACAGAGCACCGTTTATACAGAACCAAATATTAAAAGTGCTAAAATATACATGAGGAGGAGGAAAATGTTAATATCCACATGGTCTCCATTGCAGCTTTCATAAAGGTCCCTTGTAGAGGGTTTGGGTTACTCCTATACTCACTTGCCAATGTACACGTACAAATCTGACATCAATTTTAAAAGCCTCCGCCATTTTTGTTTTTTATCCCAAGATTACTTGGACCTTTTATTAAAAAGGCCAGCTTTGGCTCCAGTTTGTGCAGCTAAGACAGCACATCTGCGTTTCCATTACAAATGTTGCTGTTTTATTTATTTATTTATTTAAAAAAGCACAATGCACATCACATCATATGCCAGTGAGCCATATGCACACAAGTTCAACACATGACAAACAATACATAAAACTCCCCCAATAAAAATAAGAATCACATGATCTGGGGCTGCATATTTGACTATTCAGGAGTCATACATAAAGTTGGTGTAAAAATGTGTTGATATTCCACTAACGTAAAAACACCCCCCCACAAAATCACAATAGCTGTGTTTGCATTAAAGAAATGCAATTAAAAATCATATCAAAAGTTTGTTTTTGCGATAAAGAACTGAAAAGAACATGTCACGTTATGATCCTCAAACTACTTCCCGTTTTCTTCGACGTCTCTGCCAGCAGTAACATCGCTTGTGACGCCAAAGAAGTGTTTCTATAACAGTTTTGTGAAATATGCTAATTTTGACACAGCCGAGAAACCACGTCCTTGCTTTTTAATCGGAAAACATATATATGTAGATTTTTAATTTGGGATGTTTCCACTATGTGAATTTATGTTCGTAATTCCAATTCGCCCAACTGTTTGGTTAATGGAAATGCATCCAGTGGCTGCTGAAATATTCTCTGCTGTAGCCCAGAAGCTTTTATACAACATTAATGGCATTTTCCTCTCCCCAACAAAAGGCCACATTTCACTTAAACACAGATATCAGCGTGCTGTCACATACAGTTATCTTTAATGATGCGGGCCGCAGAAAGCCATTACTAACACAGAGCTCTTCTCGCTTTGCCGCCTTAAACTTCTTAAATCCCTCTCCTCTCGGCAGCAGCTGGACGTCCCTTCTATTCAAATGCCACAGTTCCCCTGTGCACACATGGCAGATTGTTAATTAGGACGAGTCTGAGCGAAAATTACTCTATTGATTTGCATCAGGCCAGCATTTCGCGGAGAGAATACTAAATTTGGGGAGTATGGAAAAACCTCCTCGGTCCCAGCTGCTGTAACGCCTGGTTTATGTCAATCGTGACAGATGTACCTTTGGCCCCCATGACGTATTTATTTGTTATGCATCATTGGTAGTTTGCCACAGAGTCACTCAGCCTCGGGCCACAACCTACCCCCCCATTATGTCTGATAGATTCTGATACGAACAGCCGGCTGGTCAACCACAGCACCACTGGGAGGGCTGCAAAAGTTCAGGGGGGAGTAGAAGAAGGTTTGGAGTCAAAACAAGAGTGGGATGAAAGAGGAGAAAAGGGTTGAATACAAGGAGAGGCAGATGGAGATGGAGAGAAGTAGACAGCATATTTTTGCTTTTCGCATTTATTACACATCACAGTGCAAGACACAGAGCATCAGTGCATCACGTTAGTGAAAAAGGAAAAGCCAAAGCCTGGTCCCCACAAGGGGAAATGCAGTTTGTGGGTTAGGTTTAGGATTAGGATTCTTTGAGCCAGGATTAGGATTCGGAACGTACTGGTAATGGTGAAGTTTAACGTAATGATCAGGTTCCACAAATGAATGGAAGTCAATGGAAAGTCTCCACAAAGTTAGGAAAATAAACGTGTGTGTGTGTGTGTGTGTGTGTGTGTGTGTGTGTGTGTGTGTGTGTGTGTGTGTGTGTGTGTGTGTGTATGAGTGGGTGGGCACCGATGGTGAACTGAATACACTGTCAAGCGTGTACAGAAATTAAAACAATATCATGAAATAATAAAATCTATAAATTATCTGCAAAAGGCAAAAAAAATCTAGACTTGTGATAGAGTTAGAAATGTCTCTGTCTTAACTGGAGTTTGCTTGTTTATATACAGGAATTACATGGGACGAGAAAAGAATAACACAGAAAAGAAGCCCAAGAAACAGGAAGAGGAAAACAAAAACAAAACAATACATAAAATAATTATTTATGATAGAATTGTATGGAATCTAATATGCATTTCCATTGAAATGCCTATTGCATCAGACTGATGGCAACAGGGAGCCAATGTAACATGCCGATGCCAAAGGTAGGTAGACAGAGCCACTCTGGACGATGGAGACATCCAGTCTGACAGGACTGGCCACAGTCCAGGTACGGAGGGAGGAAAAAAACAAAAAAGGACATGCCATTTGGGGAATTAACTGAATGGACAGAGGCACGGCTTCAACAGGCGCGTCTGGGAAACTGACAACTGCAGATGAGCCAGGAGACACTGAGGAAATATGGCAGGCAATCAGCTGCAGCTGACAAGCCCAGCCACTGCCGCTAAAAACCCATCGACTCGATGGGAGCCGACTGCTCCGTGGGAAAGAAAGCTCGTCAAGATGGGCCGCTACGACCGGACCGCTATTGTTTAGGAGGGGTTGGGGGGGTTTCACCCCCTTTTCTTTATGTTCAGCCGTTACTTTACATTTCAGTAGTCAACATGCGTAGCGGCAGAGAAGGCAATCTTATCAAACTGTCCTCACTGCTGTGCAGTAATTGCTCCGGTTTTCAAACACGGATGCATAAATCGGCACCTGCCATGCTACTGCTGTAGAGCCACACAAATCAACAAATCCACAGAGACGAGCCATTTCACCACGCAAACGGGGGGAACAAGGAAAAGAAAAGAAAGAAAAAGGAAGATTGGACATGATTACATTTTATTTCAGCGGCTTTGCCTGTTGGACTAAGGACAACGTCCGCCTGTCTGTGTTTGAGACAGACAGGCGGACAAACTTCCAGAAAACTGTAAACCTGGCGAAACACCGAGTACCTTTAACTCAAGGCTGAAAGCCCTCCTGTTTAGAGCTGCCTCTGATTCATAATGATTTTGATGATGGCCTTGAACAAACTGCATTGTTTATTGCTTTCATAATTGGTCATATTATTCTCACATAGCTAAAATATTTTTTTTCCAAAACAAATATCAGAACAAAAAAAAAAAAAAAAAAAAAAAAAAAGAAACATTTTTGTCAAAAAAAAATGACAGACCATTATTTCAGGAAGGCGACAATATTATGCGTTTCTGGTGTAAAGTATGAAATGTGCTATACGAATCATTTCCATGCTCTGAATTCAAACTTAAGAGCATCAAGTTTCTCAACTTCCTGTACGCCGCTCAATGTGCCAAACGACTGTCACAAGAAAATAGTTGATCTGATGTCATCGGTGGCTATGCTAACTAGCATTAGCATTGGTGGGAGGCTATGTTGTGGTGAACAATCTACAGATTGGCAAAGAGAAAACAGGAGGGATTGAGCATGAGAGTGATTGACAGCGCTAGGACCCGCCCCCTGCCTCTGATTGGTTGTTTCTGTCGTCAGTGTTGGGTGAAAGCAGAGGAGCTCATTTTTTTCACTGATTATCTTTCTTATTTTACACTGACAACACAATGATCATTATGACAAACGTTTTAAATCATGCTTTTGTCAAAGTTACACGCTTTGACAAAAGCATGCAACAATATTTTATCGAGCTGAGCTTTTTAATCCTCAAGCAGTAATCAGTAATCTATCTTACCAGAACAAGAAAAAAAAAAAGATTTTATAATTACTTAGAACGTAAATACTTTAGTGGAGCAAATTCAAAATGGGGTCAAATGTTAAAAAAAAGCGTTTTGTGCTGTAAACCGTTCATAATCTCTACTTTTGAGGCACCTAAATAAGTACCATTTCACTCCAACAGTTTGTTTCACCGGCGCACACAGATGTTTATCCCCCCGCATCATCAACCAACCTGGTTGCCATGGCGAAACAATCTCTATCCGAGCTGATTAATGAAGACGCGGAGGTTGTTCTCTTAGGGATCCAAACAGAGGAAGTGAGAAATGAGCTTCCTGGTAGGAACAGCTATCAGAGTGACTGATACGATCTCGGATCTTTTCATCTGAAACACTGATTCCATTTTCTGCTGTGTGCTTTATGATCCGCGATAAAAAGAAAGAAAAAAAAGAAAAGCGTCCGCAGCACTCAGACGCATCTCTCACCCTTGTTTAAATTCCAGAGGACGATGGGAATGCCGACGAGGGCCAATTGAATATGCTCCACGCGGAGACGCTCGTGACAGCCAGCGATATTTACTGCGTGTTTATCTACTTCCAAGCGACCCTATTATCCCATTATCTCATTATCTTTGCATTCTGGCGTGACTTCATTTGCTGCTTCGTGCTAAATGGGTCTTATTAAGAGCCGCCTTTGTCCTTGAGGAAAGAGAGAAGGGAAGAACAGGCTTACGGCTCATTTCTTTTTTATCTTGCTTATTCATGTTTTCAAACAATACTGTCTGCTGATGACTTGAAGTTGAACTCGTATTTTGCGCATGATACACACGGCAATTACTGTCTAATTTTCAGGTAAGTGAAATGATAAGATGGTCGAATCTCAATGGGTGAGACTTTAAGTCTGCCAAGAGTTAGAGACGATTGTTTTAAAGGGGCAGTATGCGTTTTCCAGGCACGTACTGTACTATAAAATCCTTTTATGCTGCTGTTAAATAACTATATTACCTTCAGTTGTCATGACAATTTGGACTTCTGTCTCTTTAAGAAACTCTTGCTCTTTCTTAAACTCCGTCTTCAGGAAGTGATCACAACATGGCTCCTCTTAACCCCTTAGAGTTTGTTCCATTGAGAAGAAGCTCACAAAATGAGCTCAGCAGATATTGGCTAATTGCCGCTGGCTAGTCTGAAGGAGCCGAGCGGAGGAGTCGCATGGAGGTTCGGAAGCTTGGAAACTGCAGCTCCGAGGAGGAGCTTTGTTCTCGAAGGCGGAGCTAATCCCCCCCCCCCCGGAGCGTTTTGCTCGGCTCAATGGTTGCCGCGGGAGATTGAAGGAGAAACGTGCATGAAGAACTCAAGGCAACATTCCACATGTGCTTCTGATGAGAGAATGGCATCATAACATGATGCAAAGC
This sequence comes from Poeciliopsis gracilis, assembly GCA_911649635.1. Classification (NCBI taxonomy): domain Eukaryota; kingdom Metazoa; phylum Chordata; class Actinopteri; order Cyprinodontiformes; family Poeciliidae; genus Poeciliopsis; species Poeciliopsis gracilis. Next base: position 3,219,471 of record CAJVRI010001517.1, read on the forward strand.
TCTAAGATGTCCATTTTTCATAACACTGCCCCTTTTAGCTCTACAGATCATTTCTAACAGTGATCTCAAGGACTAAGGTGGTGACACAGCAGTGATGGAAAACCGCAGAAATAAACAGCTCAACATCACGGGAGCCGGTCACAAAGTGCTGTCTGTGCGCCGTGTCCGTTTTAATTTGGCAATGCAAACAATGACTCAGCCGGATCGGGATTCGCTTCTAGTTTTCTGACTTGGTAAAAGCAAGAAAGTCTCCGGCTTCGGTTTGACGTCACTAAGCTGTTGCTCTCATTTCTCCAGTGTAAACAGAGCCCTTTCGTCAAAGGCTCCCAGTGAAGATGCTGCTGATTTTTCCCATTACATTTACGTAAATAGGACGTTAAACACTGATGTCGCTCAACTCGGTGCAGCTGGGGCCGACAAAACATCAGAAGGTGTTTAGACATTTTATCAAACGTCCGGATGAAGTATTTAAAAAGCGCGACGAAGAACAGTTTTCCTCAGAAATCCAAAGCAAATCATGAAACTCAATACATTTGCGAACTTGAAAAGGACATTTTTCTCAATTTATCACCACAAGTTGCTATTCTGTCCCAACCAACATATAACAACCAAGTTGTTAATGTCTGCAATGAGGCCAGATCGGGCGAGATTGAAAACGTCTGTATTCCTTTTCTAGTTTAGTCAGAACGTTTCATCTTTCATCCAGCTTCTTCTCATTAGCATCAGCATTAAAGACGACGCCATTTTGAATCCTTTTTTTTTTCGCCGCATTTTGAGTACCAGCTAAAAAAACGATTGTTGATAGAATAACGGACAACGTCCAAACCTAACGTAGTGCTGTGGGAATACGATGACAAACTAGCTGTCCGCGGCTAACTGTGCTAAAGCTAACACTGGCCGCGCCCATCTGGGAACATTCACGGCATTGGATTTGAATTGACAGGCTCTTAAATATTCAGCAAAAACACAAACACGACGGTCACATCCCGGCAAAAGCAACGTACCTTGTTGTGCCGGAGCGGAACACTGTGAATTCACAACTTTGGTCCCCGACACACACGACCAGAAGCACGCCCCACGGGCCAAACGGGACCTGATTCCCCATAAAATCTGCTTCACATCCTCAAATTCAGACCCACAGAGCGAGCAATTTCGTACACGGCAGCAGAAGGTATCAGAAAGAAAACGGTGAGAGGAACGTTTGACTCGTTGAAAAGGTTCTATAAAGCCTGGCAAACTTTAAGTGAAGTCGGATTCAACCTGCAGTGATTTGGGGAGGTGGCAAGGAAGCGCAATCAAAAAGTTGCCGACTTCCAAAGAACTCCAGGAACACCGCAGGGGGATCCGGAAAACAGGAAGCACGTTTTCACATATGCGGAGAATCCAGCACTGGGACCGAGAGGTTTACGCAGGTGGAGCGATCGGGAAACAAGGGACAGCTGGAGGTAATTACCGAGGACAGAGGAGGCTGAACACTAATTAAAACTCTAATGCAGAAAGAATACCAGAACGAGACCAAATACAAAGGGATGGACTGAAATTCAATTTGGTGTTTGGCAGATCCGATATCTCTTCAATTCATATTGTAAATATGTTATAGAGCATCACATTGACATTATGATAATAGTGTTTGGACCATCAGTAAAACTACCTTTACACTATTACAGAATTGGTCACCTTTTGTTGTTTTTATTGGGGGTTTTTTACTGAACCGAAACACAAGGAATCCCACAGCACATCTACCTGGTAAGGTTGTCAAAGTCAAGCTAGCATGAGTGAACTACCTTCCTCTCTCTCACTACTTTTTTTTAAATTGAACCTTTTTTCTGATCTTGTTATCCAGTTGATCTAGTTATATATATATATATATATATATATACACACTTCTGATGTATCCCATTATGTTGCTTCTATTATTGCCCTGTTTATCAATCTAAAGTTCCTGAATGCAGTTTTGGTCTCTAACATTACGTTTCGCCTGCTGGTTATCAATCTCCTCGCCAACTTTTCTCCAGGCTAATTAGACCACGAGCAAATATAACAAACATCTCTCCCTATTTTCTGGCACTAATGTTTTAACAAATGGTTCAAGACTATTTATTGTTACCATTACCTGGGGAGTAATGACGACTGGCCAACAATTACTCTTTTTTTTTTCTTTTTTTTTTTCCCTGTCTTCACAGGCTCCCTGGTTGTCCTTTTCTTCTCGCCATTAATCCCAAAACCAGAAAAAGCCAAAGTAATTAACTATTGATCACACAGAGCAGGTAAAAGCATTCAATATCTAAGTTTGACCGAGCATCCGTCATACAGGAAGAGTTATGTGTTTGGATCATTTCTACTCTGAGTCGGGCTTGAAATATGAAAACTGCTGGTCTATGTTAAGTTCATGTTGGTCTGATGATTTGTAAAGCTTGAAGAATGGCTCTTTCCGTGCGTTCAATGAATCTTTCATTTCCCTACGAACCGCGAGAGCGTCCTTGGAATTTCTAAATGAAACCTGTCGGCGGGTTGTGCCGTATTCCCCTCTTCTGAGTGATGAAGTCGGAGAGACTGGTGAAAAGACGCCAAACACACTGCTGAGTGTGAGTGTTTGTGTTATTACTGCGCATATTCAGCAATCAAGTCTGTCCTAAAGACTGTGTTTTGTATGAGAGTGGCCTTTACTTGGACTCTCGCCGTTGGGAGTGTTTTACTGCTGATTGGATCGCAGCGAGGCCGTGTTTTTCATTATTTTACACTCTGCCGCCCCTCCAATTTAGTAAACTCACAATGATACACCCACAAGCTAAGCCCTTCTGTGCAACCATGTGAATTCAACCTCAGATATTGAAATATTTAAAGGGGCAGCACTATGCATGTTCCAGACCATTTCATAGCACAGTCATATAACTCTGTTCACTTCTGTTGTTGTAAAAATTCGATTTCTATTAAAAATCTAACACCTTGAAATTGGGCCTCTGTCTCTTTAAGAAACTCCTGCTCTTTCTGAAACTCCGCCTTGAGGAAGCCATCATAGCGTCGGTCTTATATTAACCCTTTAGCAACCTTTTTACCAGCGATGCACTCAGAAGTGGCTCCTGTAATGAGCTCAGCAGGAGTGCCGTTCCACCAGGTGTTTGCTAATTGCTGCTGGCTAGTCTGAAGGAGCTGAGTGGTTGAGGTCGTGGGGGAGAGCTGCCGTGTGAGGCGGGAGCTTGGAAGCTTGGAAACGCAGGTCTGAAGAGGAGCTACATTCACGAAGGCAGTCAACACCCCAGCTATGTTTTTGGATGACATTACTACATAATGTAGTAATGATTTTACTCAATACGGCCCGTTTAATAGATACTTAAAGAAAAATATACTTTTTCCATAAGAAAACTGCTAGTGCCTTGGAAAGCTATTCATTAACATTTTCTTATTTTGTCATATTACAACCACAATCTAACATGTTTCAATGGGATTTTCTGTAACTAACTGCTGCAAAACAGCCCATAACTAAAAGACATGTAGCATCTCTCTATTTCTCAATCTTTGTTACAAAAACAAATATGTAGTGTACGTTTGCATTAAGCCCCTTTTACTCTGACACGCGAACCGTAATTTGTAGTGACGGTACGTCTGTGTGATGTCATCTTTGTGTAAACACAGCTGCTCTCGGAAGTTTGCCGGAGAACATTAATCAACAAACCGCATCAAAGCAACAAGTCAGAGAAAGTCGAGGAGCGAGTTTGAAATGGGGTTAAGTTATAAAGCAATCTCCCGACCTTTGAACATTTCTCAGAGGACTCTTCCCCCCCATCAGCTGAAAATAGAAAGAGATCGGCAAATCGAACCTTTCTGTGTGTAGCTCTCAATTCAAACAGACAGGCCAGGCAACAAGAATCTTAACCAGCTTCAGAACCAACAGACCAATGGCAACTAGATGGAACCTGGTTTTTTGATAAGATGGTAACCGCTGGGTCTGTCCCCTCTCCAGAAACTGCAGGACTAGTCTCTGGGTGTCGTTTACTCATCAACACTTAGGTCGCTCTCTGACAATCACTGGTGCCTGAAGGTCAACCGCTACAGGGAGAAAACCCTCTGCATTCCTGGCTGTCCATGTTTTTCTCCTTTGGAGAAACCACTTGCCTCTCCGAACGCCTGAAGTCGACGCCCTAAACGATTGCTCCCCGGTCCAAGATGCTTCCTCCTCTGAGTCCGTCACTCACCTTCCAAAAGCTTCTCCGGATCCTTCGTCCGTCTTCACGCCCATCAAGCTCAGCTCCGTCCAGCTGGAATCCTCTCGCTCCGGATCGAGCCTGGCACCTCATCACCGGGCTGGACTGAAGCTTTTCCCCCCTCACAGCAACTTTCCCCTACAAAAGCAGTAAGAGCACAACATTATATATGTGTCTCTTCCTTTGCGCCAATCAAATTCTGCTTCTTGTTTCCATTCTTTCTCAATGAAACTTAGAAAATGAACTCCGGACTTGGAGTCCTTGCTGCACGCTGGTCGGAAACCTGAATCAGAGCAAAACACATAAGCCTGTCACGATAAAACAATCTGATGGACAATAAACTGTGTGACAACTTTACACAATAAACAACAACACTGTTGCTTCGAGACGTTCTCGGGTAAGAAAATCATAGCAGCATAATAATGCAAGTATGGCATCTCAAAGACGAATGAACTTCAATTTCTAACAAACATTTAGAACTGGAGCTGGACGACATTTTAAATATTTAAAATACGTCAACAAAACACCCAAAATGACAAATATTTAAAGTCTCTCTAAGGAAAAGTTCCCTTCACTAAAGAAACTAATCAAAACCAACGTACAACTTCATGGTCATAATGCGATGAAATGTGGAAAAGTGTAAATGTACTCTAGCGAGGTACTGTAATTTTTTTTTCTTTTTTAATCCCCTCATAAAACTTTGTCTTGTTTGTTTGACTTTCCAAATGAGGCGAATCCATTGACCTAGTTGACGATGGGTTTTTTTTGTTTTTTTTTTCACAAGCTCAATTTCAAGACTTCCTCTCCCTTAATGCCAATCAGCGTTCCTAAGCTGCATGGACTGTTTGCCTCGTGCTCTTAACCAGTCCCTGAAAGCAGAACAATCAGCCTAGCGCTGCGGAGCCAATGAAGCCGCAAACCCTTAATGTGTTTGCATTCCCCGGCTTCGGCTGCCTCTTCAGGATCTGGGCAAACAGCAGCCAGCAAATGAAAGTGACGCAGCGGGGAAGGGCAATAACATGCATGCTTCCTGCGTTGCTTCCCGTTTCCCTGACATGTTTATGGCTGCGCCTGTGGAGGAGTGTCTGCCTCCTTGTTTGCTCTCTCTCTGCACGTGTTTATATATGTGTGTGTGTGTGTGTGTGTGTGTGTGTGTGTGTGTGTGTGTGTGTGTGTGTGTGTGTGTGTGTGTGTGGTGCGGATATGCAGATAGAGTGCTAGAAGACAGACTGTTCCCCTGCTGTTCCCCACAGAGACTGTGATTATCTGCTCTCTCCAGGACGGAGACCTCAGCCAGCAGCTGTTCCGCCGCTCGCCGACCTTATTGATGAGCCGCCGCCGGCCGTGACAGGCGGACCCTCGTGTCACGGCATGCGCCCGAGCCGTGGACACGACCGGGAAGGAATTCGAGGCCCCAGCTTTGGATTGGTCAGAGACTCTCTCACGCCACGAAGGTTGAATCCGGTTCAGGCTGCGGCTGTGTCTTACCGTGTTGGAGAGTGAGGCCAATTTGAAATTGAACACTCAAAAACATTTTCTAGGAAATTTCAAAAAAAAAAAAAATTCCAGATTTGAGTTTCTGCTCGAGCAAAGTTTAGACTTTTCAAACTCAGAAATTTTTGGTGTTTCAAATGGTATCTGGTTCCCTTATTACCACGACAGACTCTACTCTAACAATAACATTTAATGTTGCATGAGACTGGGATCTAATGACTCCTCTACAGAGATAAATCCGTACCAAGCCAGCAACAAGTTGGGGAGGAGGGACAGTTTCCCGCTCAACACTCTGCAGGAGAAAACGTTAGCCGTTTTGTGGATTTTGGTCGTCATCATTTAAATTGCGCGATGAGAAATTTGATTGGTTTAAGTTGGTAATCTTGAGTTAATTTGAATTCATTTACACCATCCAGATGTTTTTTGTTTTTTGTTGTTTTTTTATGCTTCACATCCTTCACCGCAGTCCAAGTCTTCCTTGTGAAGGTTTCGTCTGAGCGGAGTTGTCTCCACGGTGGCACAGATCTTTCTCCGAGACAAAAGAGAGCCGCTAGAAAAGGAGAGCGAATAAATCATTTGGCTTCAGTTGTTGTAATTCAGAATGAAGACGACGGAGCCTGGCTGCTAAAAATAAAGAGCGCCTTGTTAAGTCTCGACTGGAAATGATATCTCCTCGACTCCGGTGCAAGCGCTCGTATCAGGAAGTCAGAAGAACGGGTTTCGTAGAGCCTTTGTGAGCTGACAGGAAATGTCATGATCGGCAAACTTGAGTGGATGTTGTTGTTGTTGTTTGCCGAAATTCTCAGCAAAGTTTGCTTTGCTAATACAAAAAAGTAATTAGGACACCGACAACAGTCAATTTTAATGTTTTATCTCCTTTTTTTTATGTCCTGCTTTTATTCTGTGTCAACTGATCCCATTAAAAAAAAAAAGAAAAAGGAAAGAACTTAAGCTACATTTTTTAATAAAGGAGGCACTGAAGTGACAAATAATGTGCATTTTGACAAATTCACACTGTCGTGTTCAGGCTTAAATGATTCATTTCCGTGTAGGAAATTGAGAAATGCATGAGAATGGTTGGATTTGAAAATTAAAATTTAAAAAAAATTGTTCCATTTGCAACACACATACCAATATGCTGAAAAAGACAAACAAAACGTGAAGCTAACACGCTAACAAGCTAACACACTAACAAGCTAACATGCTAACAAGCTAACACGCTAACACCCTGCCACACTAAGCAGGAATTGAAAATAGATTCTTTAGAGTCCAGTCGGAAAATTCACCACAGTGATGAAAAACCACTTCTGCCAAAAACTGGAATTGGAAACACAAACTCTTAAACTTGTTGCTATTGGAGCTATAATTAGTAATATTTCACCTGTAGAAATTTTGTAAGCACATCATTGACTGAATTGCATTAATTAAGCATTAGAGTAGAATGAAGGTGTATTGCCACAACACATATCAATAGAAAGAGATCATAATTGTGATGTTGGAGTAGGGACGGGTTTTAAATTGAACAGATGTTGGTATAAGTTCATACTTCTACTCACTCCTTTAATAGTTATTATTCCTGATATTATTGTCATTTTATTTGTAATTTCTGGTCCTCAAGATAACCCACTTTATGTCAGCTACGCAAGTCTCACTTTTCTCCACATAAGTCAACGTTATAAGGCCTTTGACGTTTCAACACCAATCCTCTAAAAAAAAAAGTTGGGGCTTCTTTTGTTTTTTTTTGCTTATACGTTTTTTTTATGCTCCTAAACACGTCCTACCTTTGTCTCATTTGGATTTCTTGACAATTTCACAGCTGTAACAAACTGATTTCAGTCCAAATGACTCTATTACAGGCGTCCATTAAAAAAAAAAATGGTTCCACAGGTCAACCCATGAGGGATTTGTTCTCAGTGGAGCAAATTGACAGTATTGTCTTTTTTGTGATCTGTTGCTGCCTTGATGTTGGGAAGTGTTACCCGACTCTGCTTATTAAATTCAGACTGTGTTTTTGTCGTGACACGGCTTGCGGAGTACTGCCATCTCGCGTAGAGCTCCGATATTTACAGCGGTGACGCGATTGTGAGACTTACGCCTGCTAAGATACATATTGATTTAGAGGTGTGTCATTGGTCGTGCGGGCCGTGAGCCGTTAAACTAAGGATGTCCTCTCAAGTCAAGTCGCTGCAGCTGAACCCCAGTCCAGCATAAATCTCTAACTTTCTCCTACCGCTCCTGTAGAAGAAGACGCCAAGACGCCGCTTCAGCTTGAGCCAGGATTTAACCTTTGACTTCGTACCTATGACCTCTCTCGGAGGAACTGAATGGCAGTTAAACTTCTTGGCTTTAAATCTATCAAATGCGAGATCGTCGAAGCAAATTCTGTGAAGAGGGATGTCCTAATAACGTTTGTCGTTTCAAATTATATGTTTCTGAACACAGAGTTGCAATTTTTAGCAGTGCAGACTGGCACAAGTCAGATGTCGTGACTTTTTCAGTCATTTTAATCACTTGAAGTGCTTTACACTACAGGTCACAAACACCCATTCCCAAGTTTATGCACCAAAATGTAGATGGGTCGATAACTCTGGGTTCCGTGCCTTGCCCAGGGGCACATCAGTATGCGACAAGAAGAAACCGGAATCACACCTGCAACCTTCCAGTTGCAAAGCAACTTCTCCGCCTACCAGCCGAATCGACAACGTTCCTCTACGAAGAGCTGAAGGCTTTTTGTGTTGAAAGATTGCGTTGCGAAATCGTTAAAAACCCGACGTTCTTTGCTCCGCGTTTTGGGAACCGACACGATTGGCTTGTCAACCAGATTCGAGCAAGTGGGAAAAAAAAAAAATGAAAGAGAACACGATCGTCTGTGAAACGATTCCCTGGAGACGCTCAAAAGCATGACTACCCTTCGAACCTTGAAGTATTTCACTCAAACATGAAGAATTACAGGGCAAAAGAAAGGGGAGAGGGGGAGGAGGTCAAAGGATCACGGAAATCACAGCGATCCGTCCCCAGGGCTCTCTTAAGTATACATCCCAAATTTCATGGCAGTCCGACCAAAACCTGTTGACATATTTCTCTCTGCGGTCGATGACCCCTTTGCCGTCCCCGGAGGAACATATCCCTGTATTGTGGATGCATTTCTTGAGCGGTGTTTCTCGTTTACCTGCAGCAGCGTATTCTCCAGGGGCCACTTAGGAAACAGTGAAAGTAGGGCGGAGAGTGTGACCCTGCTGCGGTGAATGGGAATGACTCTTCTGCTCCCGCCTCGACCGGCCGGGACGAGGGAGCGAACGCGTGCCGGGGGTGCGCATGTCAGGATGTGCATCTAAACAAGCTATTACCGAGGGACTGGGGCTGTGCCGCAGACAAGGTGGGATGAAAGTGAACACAGTCTCTCTTGTAAACTAAGAAGTGCACCCCCTTATTTTTTGGGAGGAGAAATTTGAGGGAAACAACCAATTTACCTTTCCAATGTTCTCTTTGTTCAGGCCCGAACAGAGGAGCCGCGGCTTTCCTGAGATCCGTTTTGTGCACACATTCATCAAACTCCGGAGTGAAATAAGGCTGCCGGAGCTGCTTGGGCTCACGCCGTGATTCCACTCGTTAAATATACCACAGGGTTATTGAAAATCACGCAGAAGCGGCTCTGTTTGCCGAGCGACTCACTCCGCGACCGTTTGCGCCGCACGCAAATCTCCCCCCACTGATTATGAGCTTCGGCCGTAAAGCGCTGGCTGGCTGGCGGCGAGACGCGGAACGCGCGCAAGAAAATGACGCGCACGGTTAAGAACAAACGGCAGAGGGAGAGTGCAGGCGCGCCGCCAAGGTCCTTTCTGCCCCCCAGGGGGTCGCTGACTGATCAGGGATGATAAATGGCTGGACATGGCCGAGCCCTCGTTTGGCGTCAGGTGAGGAAAGTGGAGCCCTTGTCGGGGATGGAGAGCGCTGCGCTCTGCAAGGACAAGGCCTCAGACCCACGGAGACGTTAGAGGAGAACGGACTTAATATTCACCACAGGCAGGCAGCGTTTTTACGAATGGCCGTGGGAATGTGGGGGAAAAAAAAAAAAGAAAAAAAAAAGACCACTAGCAACTTTGTAGAAGAATTTAAGTGCATGTACTTTGTATTGTGGCACTGCAGCAACCATTTGTAGGTTATTGATCACCTGAGCGCCTGAGCTGCTGAATACCATAAAATACCAGCAAAGGCATTGAAACTTCTTGAGCTCAAATGTTTCAAGCTCAAATGTATGTTTTACTGGGATTTTTGTGATAAAATTATTTAAAGAAAAAAAAAATCAGTCCACTTTGCAATCATCTACCACTAAGTATTTTCCTGCAATATAAAATCCCGACAAGACAGACAACTAGTGCAATATTTTGTGGTGCTATTGGGGTAAGAATAAAAATTATTTAAAAAAAGAACAACAACTATGTATTACTAATAGCACCAACAACACAAATAATGTTCTTAAAAAAATGTCACTTAACTTACACTCATCTGCACAGTAAATGCATTTAATATTTGCTGATTTTTCATTCATCAACACAAACATAAATCAAAGAAATCTTTCAGGATGTACGATAAATGATACGATAAACGATACGATAAACGATACGATAAACGATACGATAAACGATACGATAAATGCCCACCGATTAACTCCCAATAAAGTGAATTGCAATTGGGGAGTCGTTCCGGGTGTTTCAAAACTTTTGCAAGTCACTGTTTTATTAAGCGAGTGAATGTTCCAGAGGGCATCTGCTTTTTAGTTTTCCTGCATGAAACGCTGCAGCTCTGCCGCTCTTTCCGCAGCCAGCGAGGCCGGCGCGAGGAGGGAGGCCGCCGGGCGCCCGCAGCACACTTTTGGACGATTAATTATCTTAGCAGGCCTTACCCGGCTAATCACTCATGAAACGGAGATTTTGCATAATTCGAATCCACTCCGACAAAGTGGAAAAGAGGAGGGGAGGAGGGAGGGAGAAGAAAAAAAAAAACTTTAATTAATGGAATCACGCAAACAAAGTGAAAGCCACTGCTAATTACGTTCAATCAGTGCGTAATCACAATGTTGTGTGTCTCAATTACAGGATTTTAATGTCCTCGTCGTTGTAATCGCACGCAGCGCGTTCGGATTCGCGCGGGCAGCCCACCCCGATTAAAGATGCCCACCCAGCTTCCTAATATAGCAGTGTGCTGCCTTTGGGATAATTGATTTGGTTTAATATAATGGAAGACAGAGAAAGAGGAGAATCTCAAAGGAAATGGGGCTGTCACGAGCCTTCAGCGCTGATATAACACTGCACCCTCGCCTCCATCTCCTGATCTCTGAGAAACTAATGAAGTTGTATTTGCATGCAGTCTGGCACCGCGCAGTGACACTCTTGTCTACTTTGCGGAGTTTGAAAATGATTATTTTGTCATCAGGAGCACATCTATTTTTGTCCGTGCCGCGGTGGAAGTGGAGGGGGCGGAAAGAAATACTTTTAGTGAGGCGAAGAAGCAAAAGTAACAAAATCCAAGCTTTTAGAAACGCTCAAAAGAGTCACACCTCATCTGCTGTTTACCACAGTTGTCTGATTTGAGCTAGTATGCTAGTTTTTCGAATTGCAGAGATGAACTCTGACGGGCAGATCATTTTATAGAGGCAGCGAATGTAGAGTCGAGCGCCTTCATAACCGATTCGCCGGTCATCCTACAGGCGGCTGCGACGATGACCAATATTGACTTTCGCTTGTCAAGTTGTCGACATAAAGCGCCAAATCGAAAATGTACGAGTGGCGGATCAAAGAAAAAAGGGATTGCAGCGCATTGTCAACGCGCCAGCAGCTAGACCGGCTCCCAGGGTGTTACGTTTCGCAGGTCAGGACAAAGTTTTAATATAAAAATAGATGGCGAAGGAGAGGGAACTGGGTCGGCTATGCTAGCTTGACTTTGACAGCCCCGACACGTACGTGTGCTGCAGGATTCCAGTGTTTCAGTTCAGCTGAAAAAGAAAAGACAGCCGACCCACAAACCAACGCTGGCTGGTCATCAGTGGAGCAGGAGTTGAAATGAGCTGATCAACCAGACGATCACTTCCTGACAAAGATCGCAAAACAAACATCAATCCAGTTGGTCACTCTGCTTCAAATTGCAATGGTGACGTTTGACATCAAAGCTGCAGTTTGAAACGTTAGCAAAATTTTGAGTTTGTCTCTCTTTCAGGCACAATAACTGAATCATTTTTAGGAGGCACATGTCAATGTTTTTGTGCAACGTGTTTATGAGTTAGCAGCTCTAATCCAGCCGGAGGAAAATCTTTCCCAAAAAACTTTCAAATGGAAACCGTCACGTATGCACATGTTTGTCACTGCGGTCTCTTGGTTTTGTTTTTTTTTCTCTTTCTGCAGGTTTACAGGCAGACCTCAAGGGTGTCGGTTTGCGTCCTCACTCTGCCTTTCGTTTTAAAAACCGTCTCCCTTTTTGGTCTCCCAACTCTTAAGCGCCACTCTGCCCGACGCGACACGTTTAAGCACATGTATGTTTTTCATCGCATTTTCTGCAGCAGCAAAACGACACGCGGGGACACAAAGGTTGGGCCTGGTTAACTTCCTCCGAGTCACATGCGATGATGATTATAATCATCCCCTTTTAGCCATAGGTTTTTCCGCAATCATTTTCGCAAATATTAATGTCAATATGTCAGTGCTCTAATTTACCTCCTGTCAGTCTGTCGCCGCACGGCCAAATATTAGCCATCTGGGGAAGGCGGCGCGTGTGGCGCCGATCTATCTGATCTGTGTGCTAAGCAGCTGATTATAAATGATGTTTGACGGGCAGGCTCCTGAAGCTTTCATGAGACGGGATTTCCATAACTCATTATCCTGCAGGTTTAATAACTGTAATCATATTAATCCTTGGATTACAGTCGCATCAATCAAACACATTTATATTTAAAGGATGTAGGATTCCTGCTAACAGGTGTTTAGTGGGTTGTTTTTTTTGTTTTTGTTTTTTTTTTTTATTTCTGACGGATGGCTTCAAGTCTGGTTCATTTGCCTTCTGTCAGCGACAGGAGGCAGAAAAATGGAGCCTGTCAGAGAAATGATGTAAGAAGAATTTGTTACAGTGTCGGATTGAACGTCGTGCGGCTTGTTACATACGAGTCCGACATTACTTGGAGCAGTAAGTAATGGAGCAATGCGGCGGTTTTGTCAAAACGGTTTTTCAGCTTCTTTTTTTTTTTCAGCCCCCCGAGTTCAGAGCATAATTAATTTATTGAAAGATGTGAAATTTGTTTTTCTCTCAAAACAAAGTGAAGGCAACTGTGAGATTTTCAAAGCTATTAATTGCAGTTAGGACACAAAGTTTATGTGCGCCGAATAAAAAGCATCTCTGTAGCAACTGTCATGACAGTCGGTTACAGATTAAAAGTTGTCATAAAAAAAACAAACAAACAAAAAAACAAGCTTCTTAATTTTTAGACATCGCCACGAAACTCTTGGTCTCTGATAAAAGTTCTGCCTTAATGATAGTGACTTGAATTATGTCCACCGAAAGGTAACATCTGAAACTCCCCTTTGAAACAAAAAGGGCCTTTTAAATACAAATGTCTTGCATGCTTTGGTTTAATTGAAACAAAGGAAACGATTAAACTGCTGCAGCCAAAGGATTTTGATGACTGTGGGAAATTGCACAGCTCTTCACCGAGTCCTACACAAGCACAGACAGTCGGCTCCTCCGGTCGTAAATGCCTGTTCTGCTATCGCTAAAGCCAACATGGTGTTTAGCAGAAGGTAACGCTAACTGCTAGCTTCTGTTCAAGTTTCAGATGTCAAACATTCGACTAACCGAAAGCTGACAAAGCAGCTAAATCAATAATGCTTCAGAATTTATCTGGGAAAACTGATTGAGGGGAACCTGAGGGAGCGAAACACTTTGAAAGGCAGCAAAGGTGCGAAACTGAAGCAATAGTAACGTGTTTGGTAGAGAAATGGCTGAAATGGATGAACTCTGAGCCAGTTTTCAAAACTGGAGGATAGGAAATGCAGTTTGCAGCAGGAAAATCTGAGCCAGTAACTCTTGTCATGGGAGAAAGACGGAGTTTGGTGGATTAGCTATTGAAAGAGGACGTTACGTTGCTGGCAGCCGACGCCGCACACAATTTAGAGACGGGCTCCTGCCGTCAGGTGATGACTAACCACTCACTTAGAAAAGTTTCATACAAATTTTAGTATTGCGGCGTAATTAGTTTAATGGCCTCATTTAAAATTGAAATTTTTACAATTTATAATCTCATGTTTTTATGCAACGCCTAATGTGTCATTATGCAGGCCGGGTAAATAGCCGCTCTTTCTGACAAAAGCTGAATGTATAAACGACTCGATTATCGGAAAAGAACAAGATGTAACTTTTAAAAACCGCCTCCTGAAATAAGACGTCACTCAGAACTGAATGCGGGAACGTGCATGAATCCAACTCCAGAATTTGCAGCGGCGTTTCAGCCGTCCCCTTCCTGTCCTGGGGACGGCGGGGTAGATTATTCAACGGGCTCCTTTATCGGAACAGTCTCGGTTTCTGCGCGGCCTCCTCGGTCCGAACGGATCGGATTTTCACCCAGCAGCAATGATCTGCGACAAAATCAAATTTACTTGCTGCCGTTTTCAGCGTGTCAGAAGATGACATCGAGAAGTCTCAGCTGCGTCTCCATTACAAAATGTGCACAAAACTTTGTCGATGTTTCGCTACTATCGAAAAAAAAAAATCACAAATTCGTGATTGGGGTGTCTCCATTAAGTCACACTTAGATGACTGTTCACACGATGAGTCGCATCCAACTCACAAGTATTTGCTTTTTCAGTTCTTGCAGTTAAATAAGACATTAAACTTCCCTCTCCATCGTCCTCCTGCCACTTCCTGCCGTCCTCCTGCCACTTCCTGCCGTCCTCTTCGTTGTTATAAAGTGCGATTTTGCAAAATGCACAAAATTCGACGAGGCCAAAAACTTTTTAATCGGAAAACCGGATTCGTTTTTTGTTAATTGCTTTATTTCCGCTGAGCTCATCTGCGCAATTCTGCAGTCAATGGAAACTCAACTGGATGGAACAAGCAGTTCCTCATTCCGCCAAAATAAACTTCTCTGTCCAATAATCAAGGGGACCTGAGGCCAAGAACTTCTTCACAGTCGTTTCATTTTTCATGCAGTACAGAAATGAATTGGATTAAACCGGAGTATCCTAATCTCAGTGCTCATCGTGACATCGGCTCTGACGGAAAGGCAGGCCTTGCCTACAACATGGAGAAAGCGCCACGGGTTGAAACAACGTCGGGATATGAATAATTCTTTGCATTTTCTTGGGAACCGTGAGCGCGTGTGGTCCGACGGCAGCAGCACGTCGGCTGAAGCAACATGAAGCGCCGGCAACGCCTTCCCCTTCTCCCCCCATCCCCTGCCGCTTCTCTCTGGTTCTCAACTCGTTTGTAAAACATTGCAATCACCGTGGTGGGGCGGCGGGGGGCCCGCAGAGGATAAAGAATCCGTCAGTCCGTCGTTTCAACCTTTCTTTTCCTCCCCGCTGCGTTCTGTACACGCCGCTCCCGCCGCCGCTATGACAGCGAGCATGTTTCCAACCCGACTGTCAGGGTGGATTGGCAGGCGGAAAAGGTGTGTGTGTGTGTGTGTGTGTGTGTGTGTGTGTGTGTGTGTGTGTGTGTGTGTGTGTGTGTGAAAGAGAGAGAGGGTACAGCAGAATGATTGGCAGGTCAGTGCCTCGGAGTGGCAAAGGACCATCATCCCTGTAGACGGGACGGCCTAGACGGTTTCCACCACCGAAGCAAATTTGTTATTTATTAGCAGCTTTCCGCTCTTCTACTCAAACACCGCGGCGGCTGCAGCTTTTAATGGAACAACCGACACTGATTGATATGTGAAACGTCTGATATGTGGTTTCTGATGCGTCACTTTGATTCCAGAGCTATACGGTCGCCTCTGCCAACACGTAAAAAGCATCAGACGTTTAAGTGCTGAAAACTTCAAATGACGCTGGAACGAAGGGAAACGAATCCATAAACATTTAGTCACAAGATTTTGGCCATCAAGCAAATTCTGAGTAAAGATTAATCACCAGCCTTTACTTGTGCTTACTTTTGAAAGTCTCTTCAAAATGTTTGCATCTTTTTAAGACTACTCTTTCAATATATTAACAACACGTACTTATCAAGTGACATTTTCAAATTTCTTAGCCAACTTTAAACATTTTGCAACTCAAAAGCTGGACGAACGGCGACAAAGCATTTGCGAAAAACAAGACATGGACTGGTTGTCGGGATGAAAACCATTGACAAAATCCTGCGATCTTTTCCTTCGACTCAACTGTGAAGTCTCTGCATCGTCTCAGTCCGTCCATTTTGAAACTTTTCAAAATGTCAGAAGGTGTCACTGCTTGCCATAAGAAAGTCACAGCATCTTCCTGTGCAAACGTTTTAGCTGGGTTCACATCTAACTACCTGCAACACTCTGTAAGGAAACCTTAAGCCCTGTTGGGGGGGGGGAGTCATTTATTTTGTTGGAGACTTAAAAATCTACTCTCCATTTTTTCCTTCTGCTTCATTCGGGATCATATTTCAGTCCGTGGACGCTGCGCGCGAGATAAGGAAATTTAAAATTTTTATTATGTCATTATCCGAGCGGCGAACCTTGAGCTGCATCCCCCCCACAGCCGGTTGGAGAGGACGGTCATGAATAATGCTAATGCTATGTAAACCGATTGGAAAACAGGCTGATGGCGGAAATATGGGAATCTGCAAGCAAATGTTGACTTTGAGAAATTGAGACAATTTGTGGTGTTTAATGGATTAAATTGGTTCATACTAGATCGGGAATGTGTGTGTGCGTGCGTGCGTGCGTGCGTGCGTGCGTGCGTGCGTGCGTGCGTGCGTGCGTGCGTGCGTGTGTATGTGTGTGTGTGTGTTTTAAGAAATGCAATGTATTTGAAACAGTGACGCTTGATACACCGCCCACCTGGAAAAAATAACCCCCAACATTTTATGCATAAAAAAAAAAAAAGTTTTCTACTTCTAAAAACCATAAATAATTCAATATTTTCCTAAAATTGCCCTCCATACATGTCCCATTAGACCAGGTTCTCCCAAACTGTTCCATATCCAGATCGTCCAAACAGCGTTAGCTTCAATGTGGGGAAGCTAACCTACAATTAAAGTCCAGAAACAATAACATTTAGAACATTTTATTCAATATACAATAGTTATTGCATTTGTTTATCATTGGAAAGCGTAGCACTTTATGCTAAAAAAAAAAAAACTACATTTTTTTGATTTTTGATTTTATAGTCTTTCGGCTTTCTGAGGCCCGCCTTGCGCCCCCTGGTGGCAGTTTATTAGCGTTTCAACAACACCGTGTGCTGCATTTTTGGGGGGAAAACGCAGCTTTTATGTTGCTTTTCAAAACTTTGGGGGGGGGTTATGGTTTGTTTTGTTTTGTTTTTATTTAGCTTTTAAGTGTTTCCTGACAGTGAGCCATAAAATCGCTCCAGCTGCAGGGGTGGAGCAGCGTGTCAGACGTTGGGTCCAAACAGCAGGCAGGTTCTGTGCAGCAGGCTGTGCGGAGGCTGCTTCACCAAACCCCGGAGTCATTTAAATTACTGAGCTTACCTGTAAATGATTAGGGTGGAAGAGGCTTAAGGCAGACAAGAACCATCACAGTCTGAATATAGGAAGGGAGCTGCGGAATTAATTTGAACTTTGCTTTTGATGTGAATATTTATATAAGTCCTCAAAAACGGGGGTTAAGACAAGAAAGCGTGTCAAATGTCCGTGTTAAGAGCTTTGCAGAAATGTCCTGCTCATTTCCTTGTAGCTGTTCAATGCTGTGTATGAAAGTTGTCTGCAAATAAAGTTATTGTCGTCATGACGTTGAGCAGATATAAGTCACAGTGATATAAGTGGATGCGTTTCATAATAAACACCTAAATATAAACATAGACAAAATGTATACGTTTATGCCACTGATAGATAGATAGATAGATAGATAGATAGATAGATAGATAGATAGATAGATAGATAGATAGATAGATAGATAGATAGATAGATAGATAGATAGATAGATAGATAGATAGATAGATAGTTTTCCTTAGTGGTCCACTAGCGCATCCAGCAGCGCAGACACGAGCTTGATTGGCAGCGCTAAGTCCCTCCTCCTAAATGATCTGTCTCATATTATACTGTCACAATACAAAAGGAGAATTGGTATGTTGTGTAACCTTCATGAATAAATATAAGAACGATGGCACCCACTGTACCTACTGATAGGGAAGCTGATCAGCTGCAGCTAAAAAATACTTTGTTTCCCATAAACACTGCCTATTTCTGTATCATTTAACGATTATGCGCTGTTTTTTTATTTCTATTTGTTTTTGTTTTTTTTAATCCTCCATCATTAACATACTACCTTTTTAAATGATTGCCCCACAAACCTTGGCATGGTGTAGGCAACTTATTGCCACTGGCTTGACCACGTTTAGAAAGTCCTTACCTGATTGGTCGAGTAAGGCGATGACTCATCAGGGTCACCAGAGGGCAACAGGAACTCAGGCAGGCCTTTTAAACACACTTCTATACACAAATACAATGGAGCTCCATACAGTATGCCTGAAAGACATGAATAAATAAGGAGAGATTGGAAATATTCTCTTTTTCTTCACTGAATAAATCTACTCCAATTAACGGTAGAACTTTTGAACTTTTTTGGGGTTTTTTCTTCCAGCCTTAGAACGAAAATAAAAACAGACGAAGTTCTTTACGAAATCTCTGCCAGCACATGTCGCCGGGCCCCATGATTTCTAAAAACATGTTTGCGTTTCACTACAACGTTGCGAAACAGCCAACGGCACACGACTATCTCCCCCGGCCACCAACGCGCCGCTAATCCACCCGCCCGACTGAGGCGCTTGAAAGAGTTCGTCCCCAAGTCATTACGGCTGCCATTTTGAAACTAAATCCCACCGCCTGAGTCACCGGCGTGTCATTGTCGGAGCACCTGCTCTTCCCACCGTCTTGTCGCCCGTCACTCTCTGCTGATTGGCAGCTTGCATTCTGGAGGCGAGCCATAAAACCGCCGCCTCAGCAGGTGCCTGGGGGGGCCTGGCTGAGCCGATATGATTTATGTAGGCGCTGATTGTGTCACTTGCTCTGCAAATTGATTGTGTCACTCTGTCCTTACACCAGGACCATGTTAAGGCTGGAAAACAGAAAATAAAAAAAAAATAATAAAAAAAAGAATCCTCAGGCTGTCCATTTTAAACCGGAAAGTTGAAGGTAAGTTTTGATTTTTATTTATTTTTTCATAAAGTTTTGCTTTTTTTTTTTTTTTACTTCTTGAACAATCCGCCTTTTTCCCAAAAAAATCCTTTTGCAATCTCATTTTTTTTTCCTTGTTCTGCTTTATCTTGTTTTACATTACATGTGTGAAGTCAAGTGCAGCATTGTGCTTAGACGTTTCTATCCATACTAAATTTGTCTAAAAAGAACCTTTTTGAAAAAGTAAAAGTGTAAAGACTTTTTTTTTTTCCCCCCTGATAGGATTAACTGGAAGTTCATCTCGAAAGAAAGGTATTTACGTAGCTGAGCGAGACGTATCAGGAAAACAGAATCTTTTCTCTCCTCAATTCCCCTCCGCTGCCACAGCGACTTGAATCTCGGCTTAGAGTTCTCAGCCGAGTGGCAAGAGGGTTTCTGCCACTCTCCTCCAGCCGCCGCTCCTTAACGGTATGAAAGAGAGAATAAGCGTTCTCGGTTGACATTTAAGAGCGGGGTCGTTCGCTCATTCACACCGAGCTCACGCCGTCACAGGCGAGGGATTTGTGTCTCATAAGACAAGCACTTAGAGCGTGGCTTTTAACAAGGTCAGACTCTTCATTGTTACAGGGAGCTTTCATTCATTTCAGTTCCACAAAGAGCAATTTTATGTAGAGGGGGGAAAAAAAAGGAAAAGAAAAGAAAGTGTGACTAATTCTGGTAAAGAGAGTTCTCACCTATGGAGCCTTTTCAGCCTCCGATCACTGATTGTGTTGATTTCCTTTAAAGCGCTGAATCATAAAATAAGGCAAATATCTGCTCAAATGGATAAAGAGGAGAAAGTGTAAATGGGCCGACCTTACGTAGTCACACTGGCCAGTCACAGTGCTTTACGTCACAGGCAGATTCGCAGGTTTACGCACCAATCGGTAGGCGACTTGTTGCCCTGCCCAGAGGCACATTGATGTGACAGCTCATCCAATTTCATAATAAATATGACTTTGTCTTCAGTCAATCAACATGGTAAATTTTAGGGAATAAGACTTCTCACACAGGTTATAAATTGTTCGAGAACTGAACTGTTCCACATCCTGTACAGTCTGCACACTTCATTTTGAAAGTATCCTGCCACAACGTGATGTTTTACACATCAATATATATTTATATATGGAAGAATTTTAGGCCAGTTTAAAAGGGGCAGTGTTACGTAAAATTCACTTTTTGTTACAGCTCTGTGTTATTTGTTATCAAAAAGTGTTGCCTTGATTCTTTCATGCATGTCTGAGAAATCCTTCGATCGTCATGGAAACCATTTAGCTCTGCAGAACGTCTGAGTGGACCTAGCTCCGCCTTCAAGGACAAAACTCCTCCTACGAGCTGCGGTTTCTATGCTTACAGAAGATCCCCACTCAGCTCCTTCAGACTAGCCGGCAGCAATTAGCAAACAGCCGGCGGGACTGCATCAGCTGAGCTCATTGTGGGAGCTGCTTCTTAGTGCAAAAAAAACTGAATAAATCGGATTTATCGATTTTTACCTCATATGGTGAGGTAAAAACATCGTTAAAGGGTTAACATGTTGTAATGACTTCCTGAAGGCGGAGTTTCTTAAAGAGACAGAGGCCCAATTTTAAAGGAGTTGAATGACAAGTCCAATTTTTTGCAAAATAATATTTGACATGTGCAGCATTTTCATAACTAAAGTCAACACAATTACGCAACCGTGCTACAAAATGGCCCTGCGTAGCCAGAAAACAGATGACAGAGCCCCTCTAACGCTTGTACGCTCAAGGCTTCAGGTGGAATCGCGACCGTTTGCGTTCGTCGGCCCGCACAATACAGCCGGGCTGAGTCACCAAGCAGAACAAATAGCACTCCAGCCGGAGCCATCGAGCCGCTAGTCATCATAAGGTCAAGAGCACATTTTGTCAGTCACATCGGCTCAATAACTCTGTGTCACAATAGCACATCCCACACTGCAGACAGCGTATCACGACCCGATCACCGGCCCACACATTGTCACACATTGCATTAGCCCGGGCTGAAGGACGGCGTGGAGTGACTGTGGGTATCTGACCTGTCATTATTAAGCATCACCTTTAGAGAGGGCCACTCGTCACACTGGGTTGTCACACCAAAGTCATTTTGTGAGCAGGAAAAAAAAGAAAAGCAGGAAATAGAAGTAATATTCTCTCACTTTGATGATTAATATCTTCTGTGCCAGATGGTGAGAACATAAAGGATGTTTTGGATGTATTATGTTTACTCTGAACGGACGGAATGTGAAAAGAACGGCCTCAGTTCTCTGCTGTCGTACATTTTTATTGTCTTCTTGCGACACATTTGGCTTCTTCTTTTGCTCTTAATTTTTTCAGTAAGTTGAAAGGAAAGGATTTGGACGTTGCAATCTGACGCTTTAAAAGCAGCCTCTGTCTCTTTAAGAAGCTCCTGCCTTTGTCGTCACAACCACGTTCGTCCATTATGCCGCTTACGGCGCTTCTTAGCATTTAGGCGTCCCCAAAATGGTTGCCGCGGGAGATGAAAGGGTTTTGCAAACATGCGTGTGAGAATCAGAGCAACACTCCAGGTGAGTCCTGGTGCCTAGTTCAAGTTTGGCTCTTTCTCCCTTTCAGAAAACGCAACCAATCAGAGCCAGGAGGCGGGTCTGAGTGCTGCCAAATGTGCTAATGGCGGAGAAACAACTTGCAGGAAAACCGTTCGTCTGCTATCATCAGAGGCTATGCTTCGTAGCCTTAGCATTCACAACAGGCTAGCTAGCTGCAGTGTAGCAGAAAGAAAGGGATGAGGTAGAGAGGGCAAGTGCAGCGCCACACAGCGGGATGATCGACAGCGCTAAGACTCGCCTCTTGGCTCTGATTGGCTGTTACAGATTATCAGTCTCATATTCTGTCACGAACTGGCAATCGTTTCAACAAATGTGCCAAAGAAAATATTTTTTCTATAAAAAACACTAACCTGAGTGTGATGTATTTAAAATCGGATTTATCGATTTACAACTCAGCGGTCACCAAGTCGGTGGCGCTCAAAACTGGACTGTTCTGGCCCTCTCTGATTTAAACATCTAACAAAAACTCTAAAGAAGAGAAGCAACTATGCTAAATAGAACCTTTTTTTTTTTTTAAGTGAAACACTTCCTATATAGCTGCACGGTTACCAAAAAGCAGCGACATCACTGACACCGTGCACACCGCTAAGCCTCAGAGAGCAGACCCGGTCCTCCTCGGAAGACGTTCCGTTGCCTGGTAACCGCGCGGAGCGGCGGCGTTAAGCACGGATTGAAAGGTCAGCCACGGGTCCTGCCGAGTGCTTTATCAAATCGCACAGCTGTGTGGCGGCGGAGGACTCAAGTGAGCTCGTCGTTTCATGTGTTTGTGCTGAGTGTAAATGTTTGGAGTTAGCGCGGCTCTCTTGGCTGCCCATGCATTTAATGGCGTCCTGAAACTCAAATGGCCGCGGGGATTTTCCCCCGTCCTCAAAAAGGCCCGGGCTCCACCGACAACGGAGAGCGTTTTGGAATTAGTCGGATCCACAGGCTGGAGGAAAACGAGAAAGCGGAAGCTTTTTGGAGCAGCGGTGGTGTTTCGGTGGGATTGTTTCCAGGCTGCAGGTCCCGTCAGCTTCGGGGTTTTTACCTTTTTTTTTTTTTTTGTGGGAAAAATAAATAAATGGGACAGGAGCAACAGAGAAGCGGTCCAGCTGATGGTGGGATCACCATGACCGTGCCTTCCTGCAGCCAGAGCTGCTTTAGTCTGTTGAGGAACAACATGGAGGAGTTTGTCTGTGTGGAAAAACAAAATGCGGGACGGGGAAAAGTCTGCTCCTTTTCTGTTCTAAAAGTTTAATCTGTCTACAATCTGACTGTCTGTCTCTCCATGCAGGCGTTGTTCCTTACTTCCTTCCTCATTTTTCTGTCTTTCTCCTTTGTGGCCTCCTCATTTCCTTCCTTTACTGTCATCATTTCCTTCTCCTTTCCTTCTTTTCTCCATTCCTTCCTCTCCTCTTCCTCATTTCCTCCATTCTCTGGTTTCTTCCTTCCTCCCAACTTCATTGCCTCTCTATCTCCTTTCCTCTCTCTCTCTCTCTCTTTGCTCCCTTCATTCCTTAATTTGCTCGAATTTGTGATTTCATCGTGAGACGTGCGGAGGAACTTCACGTGGGAAAGCGCCGCCGCCCTCACCGTAGATTCATTATCTTATAAGAGGTGACTCTCTGCAGGGTCTCTACTTTCTTGTAACGAGTCATTTCAGCGCTGGCGGTGTTCCTCAGTCAAACTGTTCAGCGGAAACCTTTCAGAAACAACAGAGCCGCGTTATCAGGGTCGCGCAACGCCGAGGAAGACAGAGGAGATGGAGACTATCAGCCGCTCACAAGGAGCAGGAACAAAATCAGTGACAACAATGGCCGCCGGGGGGGTTAGCCGCCCGCTAATTGAATGAACAACCGGGTGAGATCAGAAACGGATTCTGAACAATGTCTGTTTTCTTCTTCCTCTGAATCACAATGTCGGGTTCTTTAGCGAGCAGAAGTAGCTCTCTGAAGAGAAATAAAAATACTTTACTCTTGTGATTTGATTGCTTTTACTGCCTTGCCGTGGCCCCAACAGTCTGTCGCGAGTCAAGGTGTTTGAACATGTTTTGTAATCAATCTTATTTCCAGTAAGTAATAATAAAAAATTTTAAAAACAGTGAAGAAACGGTGGGAGGGAGACGTGGACCAAAGCGAGAGGCGATTGGACCGAGTCAGTAGAGATGGGGGACAGAAGAACCAGAAGAACTAATTGCAGGTAAATGGGTGCAGCTGGGGAGGGGAGCAGGCTGGAGCAAAAGAGGAAACGATTAACAGCTGAACAAATCCAAACGGACAATCAACGAGCTGCGTTTCCGCCGACCCAAAAAAAACCCCGCTCAGATTGGGAAAAAAAAAAGATACATTCGCTCAATGAAAACATGGATAAAGGTATTTTTTCAGACACATCAAAGTGTTTTTTTTTTCCCGCATCGCACGAGTCATGTGATCAACAGCCGAACGTCACCAAAGGCGGAAAAGAGGAAGACGACAGGAAGTGACTTTTAACGACTTCTCGCACGAGCGAACACGTAATCATGCGTCGATTTTTAATTGAGTTTCTTCTCTAAAGGAATTAAAAAAACGTGTTTCTCCAACGTTGGCGGAACATCGACACGTTTGCGATGGAAGCGCGGCTGATGGGAATGACAGAACCTACAAAGAGGTCAGGGACGTCACAAACGACCAACACAGAAAATCAAAACCGAAAGCACAAACATCCACCCCCCCAAAAAAAGAAAAATCATAACACTTTTGATGCAGACTCAGAAACCCTATTCCGCCTGTCTGAACACATGAAACATAAATAAACTGAAAAGCCAGTCAGCTCCGGCGATGAAGCCAGGGAGGCTTGAAAATAATAAAGCCTCGCTCGTCCGACCGCTCTGCATCTATTTTCACGCACGCCGCCGAACGTGTCACCTGTTATTCACGAGGTTTTGGGTTTTACGCCGCGTGTTGCCACGGCAACGTGCACGGACGCGGCGGCTCATCCTCCGCTGAGCGCGTCTGAGGGATGGAGCGCCGCTTTTAGAAGGCGGGAAGGGGGCAAAAAAAAAAGCATGAAGTGTGACATTGAAACGACATCGGGGGAGATAATGTGACTTAGCCAGCAGTCTGAGGCGTGATGCATATTTTTTTCTTCTATTTCTGTATCACCTCCCCTCCCGCCCGGGCCTGCTGGGCGCAGCTCACGCCGCCGGCCCCGCACCTTCACCAGTGAATGTGTTTAGAGGAGCCCCTCTTTGCGGAACGTGATGGATGGACCGAAGCAGGAGCATTACATCCGTTGGCTAATGCGTTCCCCTTGACCCGCTCCCACAGTGGGCCACAGTACGCTGCGTATCTACATAATAGTAATGAAGGCGTAGAGACAACCAGTACTTGGGCTTCCAACTTTATTTTTTTTTTTAATGCTCCCATTCACTGACCGGCTGCGTGTTACATTGCACGTTTCTCTGTTATCTTCCGGAAAACTGCAAAACTGCCGAAACACAGAGTTCCTTCAAATCAAGCCTAAAAAAACAAAAACACAAAAGTTTAGAGTTTATTTTTTGAATCGGAACTTTCATGTATATTTGCTTTATGATTTTGGTGATTGAATTTAACAAAATGCAACGTTTATTTCTGCTTCTGACACTCCATTAGTTGTTTTTTGTTGTTGTTGTTGTCGTGTAAATCACTTTGACCTTGATTTGATCAGTTCTGATTGATGGCAATTGTTGTTGCTAAGAGAGAGAAAAAAAATCAATCATTAGGATTAGGGGGGCAAGTTGTTGTTGGTTGCTTTTTTTGCTCCAATAAATAGAAAGTTCATTTTGAATTTTGTATTTACATATGCTTGTCTTCATTTGATATTCAAATTTGTTTGGCGATTAAAAAAAGTATTTAAGTGCGGCAAAAAATAATAATAATAATAATCTGCTAGACGTAAATACGTTTGTGTATCTTTAAAGGAGCAGTAGCATTTATTTTCTAGGCACACAGTTACTTGATTGCGCTATAAAATGGCACTATGTTATGTTGAGTTGCTACAAAAATGCTCCACATGTCAAATATGATTGAAAAGATTTTGTAATTTAACAAATTGAAATTGGGGCTCTGTCGCTTTAAGAAATTCCTGCTCTTTCTGAAGTCATCGCAACATGGCTCCTATATTAAACGCTTTAACAAAGTTTTTGCCAGCGCTGCTCCGAGACGCAGCAGCTCCGCCAGGTGCTTGCTAATTGCTGCTGGCTAGTTTGAAGGAGCTGACTGCTCTGCGAAGGGGAACCTCGTAAGCTTAGGAGCTTTAGCTCAGAGGAGGAGCTAAGTCCACAAGGGCATTTTGACCAGCTGAAAGGTTGCCATGGAAATGAAAAGATTTCCCGAACACGCGTGAAGGAATCAAAGTAGCACTTGATGAGAGAATAACATTATAACATGAGGCAAAGTCGATTTTACTTAATACTTCCTCTTCAAAAGAGGAACAATAACGCTTTCTTTCTCGATAATATCAACCAAAGGACGATGAATGGAGGCTTGCCGACATCAAAGTTCATCAGCATGCCCTGTCACTATCATAGTACAAATAATTACCACGGTTACACCCAATCAAGCTCTGTTTAATAGAGCATTATATCGGTGGAAGCCCTGATCTTTTTGCCAATAATATGTGCAAACACTATAGTCATCATTACGGCCTGATTATCTCCTAATGATGCGTTGCATCTCCTGACTACCTCGGGCTGAGCGTTACCGATGCGTCCATTAGTTCGCTGCCTGATTCCACCTCGAAGTCCACAAACTAAACGCGGAACGAAGCCGACTGATTCGCTTCACCGTGTTTTCTGTTGTTTCTTTTTTTTTTTTATCCCCGTCACCAACCCTGAAGGACGGCAGCCGCCGCTGCCGCCGCGCCTCCCTCTTCTTCCTGTGCCCCTCTAATGAATTCTCATGCTGTTTGTCATCACTTCCACCTTCGGTGAACGCCAGCCCGCCGCAGCTCCCCCAGCAGAGCAGTAAAGTCGGCTTTGAGGAATGTGCGCGGCGGCCAGGTTGCCTGCGCCAATGTGCCTCCACCCCCCCCTCCATCCCTCCCGTCTGTGTGCAGTAAAAATTTAATGGACCCAAACATGCCGTACATCCATTCCGGCAACCGAGGAGGTAGCAAAAATTGCAATCGCCTCTCTGCACCCCGTCTCCGAAGAGAGAAACGCACTTTGTTGTTGCTGAGGTGGCGCACAGTAAGGCGGCGGCGGCGGGCCTAACAAGATGGCGCCCGTCAGATAACCGTCGTCTGATTTAGTGTGGCTTTGTGCCACGTTGCCGCCTTTCTCTCTGCGCTTTGATTTGTAGAACGGGGAGAAAACGCCCAAACTCTGACTCAGATGTTCTTTGTGGCAGCTGCGGAAAAAGAAAAAGAATAAAACGTTCTGAAGAACAAGACAGACAGAAACAAAAAAAAGCCAGTTATGACAGAAAAGCTGAAGGCGATTTCTCTCGGACAGGACTCCAGGGACCTACGGCCTGTTGGCGATCTCCCAGCCCGTCTGTCCTCTTGTTTTTCCACTGACTCAGTATGTTAATTTTGGATCACAGAGTTTTGGGGGGTTTTTTCTCCCCTCAACTGGATCCATTTGGGTTCCGGCGATCAAAGAACTTCGCAAACGCCCGGTTCCACAAAACTTTTCCGGCTCACCGGCCGGGGCCGGTGGATTGATGTGTTCTTCCGAAGCGACGCTAACGCTCACGACTCTCCGAAGACTGATGAGAGTTTGCGCTATATATTTCCTCCCGCTAATGTCTCCCCCGACCGGCCGAGCGCTGCAGGAGGAGCAGGAAGAATGAGGCTGGAACTGCACCGGAGCACTTCCACAAATCCCTTCCAGCTGTATTAACAGCCGTGCACCGTGGCCACGGCAACGGGCTCAGGAAGCTGCTCTTAGAAACGGCCGATTGAGCCTCTGTCGTGACGGACGAGCTTCTCGCTCTCGGGAGGGAAAAACGGTGCGTTTGGATTCGCCGGAATGAAGGGAAGCAATCTGAGGCAGTGATTATCTTTCCGGGGAGTTTTAGGCTTGAAAAGGAAAAACAGAGGATGTTTCTGATCATTTCGGTTCTGGGAGGAAGGTCCTCGGATCGATTCCAATCCCGGGAATCAACTTTAGAGTTGACTATGTTTTCCGACGCATTCCCTGGTTCTCTCTGGGTACTCTGGCTTCCTCATGGTCCAAAGTCACGACTGTTTGGGATTATTCCAGTTATCAGTGGTAATTATTTCCCGTCATCAAGACAAATGTGGGCGCTGACTTTATTTACACTGTGGGGTTTCAGAAGCAGCAAGTAGATCGGGTCGGTAATAAAACGTTTGATAAAACCCTGAGTGGATTCGGAACCTGTTGCAGCAAATGAACGCACACTCAGCAATCGGGCACATAATATTTCAACGTTGAACTCAATTACATTTCTACCTGCAATGTTCGTCTTCAGCACCGCAGTTAATTACGTCGGTAATCTTTGTGCCATCTTGGGCGGCGCAGGAAGTGATTCAACAGCTCAGTCTGAGGAAAACTGGGTCACCTAAGGAGTCAAATATCACCTAGCGATTGATCCAAGCATCCCAAAGAGCAAACCTAGGGTTTATCAGCCCATTAAATATGAAGAGTTTGGACAAAATATTACAAACAGAAAAAAAAAAAGCAAAGTCTGTCCCGCTTGTCCTGCAGCGGTGAGTGGGGTGAAATGAGGAAGAGGGGGGGGGGATAGAGAGGCGTTGGGGGACTTTTAAATCCAGAAATGCTCGTAAACAGCAGTTTACTTAAGGTGCTGTGGGCTCAGCAGGAAACCACGTCGAGCTCCAGCAGGAGGACGACTGCAGCGTGACAAAGCTTCATGGCTTCAAAATGTCTTAGCGCCGCAGTCACAGCCATCGCCTTCGACGGCGCCATCAGCCCCCGTCATCTGTGCGAGGCTGCTCGTCGTGAAGACGTTCCCACGGTGATTTTGGCAACTATGGGAAATAATTAGCAGGTTTTTGTGATTGGATTAATGTAATCCTTGTTTTGTTTAGTTTTTTCCTGCTCGGGTAGAGATGGAAAAAAAAAATGATGATCTGGCCGTTCCCACCAGAAGGGAAAGTATTGTATGTTTTCAAGGCCCGTCGTGGCATATGTACTAAAAATGCTGCATATATCAAATATGACTTCAAAGAAATTTTTCTTTGCAATTTACCGCAGTGAAATTGGGCCTCTGTCTCTTTAAAAAGAAAAAAAAAAACCTCCTGCTCTTTCCGAGACTCCGCCTTCAGGAGTTTTGGAAAGCACAGCATCGCTTCTCCGTTGAAGCCTTAACGTTTTTACCGCCGTACAATGAGCTCAGCAGATGAGCAGCTTGCTGAAGGTGTATGCTAATTGCTGCCGGCTAGTCTGAAGGAGCTGAGCAGGGGAGTGGCTGGGAAGAGCCGCTGTATGAAGTGGAACCTTTGTTGGGAACCCCAGTTTGAAGGAGGACCTGTTCTGCTGAAGCACCCGGTGTTTTTTTTGCAATTGACCTTGTGATGCTGTCGCGCGCTGCCAGCAGTCGCTGCCAGCAGTCGCTCCGGCTCACCCGCGCTTTCGGCCGACGTCCGTTCGCCGCAGCAAGCTAATCCTCTCGCGCGCGGCTGCGCCCTGGATAAGCCGCCAGCGCTCCTTTGATTCTTGGCAGCATGATTGGCCCGTCTGGAGCCATCAAAGCCCTTCAGTGGATCAGTGCAGGTTGAGCGCCCACAAGAAAATCTGTATTTTTACTCACACGTGTGCGAATACAAAAAAAAAAAGAAGAAATAAATAAATAAGTAAAAAAAAAGAGAAAGAAACGTGCCCGTCTCTAAAGTGGCCAATATATACGGCCGCGAATTGAAAGAGGGATTGCCAGGCTTAGCATGTGTGACCTTCCTCCTACTCGCCGCCGCAGCAGTGCTTGCGCGTTTCTTCCGGCGGAGGATGTTTATCTGCGGCTTCGGTGACATCACAAAGATGGATGAAGCCACGCGTTAAATTGCCTCTTTGAAGGAAACGAATAAATAGAAATTTGAGGGGAATAATTCCTCGACTCGGTTCTGCCGCCGCGTTTCTCTTACTGTGTAATTCTCCGCGATTACTTTGCTCAGAAAACACCTCGGAGTGATGCCCCCCCAAAAAACCCCGAAGCTGCCTGTGAACAGGATCTACAACCGGAACCGAACCCCATTTGTGTCTTTGACGATCATTTGAATTGTTCACACACATTTTATTTATTTTTTTTTTTTTTTCAAAAGGCCGTGGCCTTAATCTCTCTGCATCAATTTGCCTTTCATAAAACATTGAATGCTTTTCTGCCTTTTGTATTTCTTTCCCAGAAAGCTCTCAGCTAACCGACGGGGGAAAATGTTCGGAAAAATGTTCAAAGCTCCTATTAGAGACACAACTCTACTTGTGATCAGGTCTGGTTACGGACATGGAGATACACGCCATCGATTGTTGTTTTGATGGCGTGAAGTGGCTTTTCCCGGCTTGACGGGGAATGGAGTGATGCAGTGCTGCCCCTTGCTGACCAGCTGGCTGAAACAAATCTGCTACCCTTTTTCTTTGATTGCAAGAAATATTCATTTGCCAGTTTTTAAGGTTGTCTGGCAGCAGGTGGTGGAGCACAAATCGGCAAGTTTTTAACAGCCAAGTCATAAAAAAAATTTTTTTTAAAAAGCAAAAAAGACTGAGAAGTTGAAGGAAATGCTGGCCAAACAGCAAACATGAGATTAATTACTCTATTAAATGGAAAACAACACGGCCGGGTGGGGCATCGCAACTAATCGTTTTCATTTCTGTGGTCTATAATAACAAAACATGGTTCCAAATTCACATTTTCAGTTTGCGACGATATCAGGATATTGACATTGTGTCGAATGCATAAAGCAGCTTCCACACAGCCGACCTGTGTGCACACTAAACCCATTTTCAACCGACAGCAGACTTGCCATATATTTACAAAGTTTCAGCCAAGCGCTGACACATGAGTGAGACGGCGTTGGCTGGAGGCTGTTAGGGCAGGTAGGTAGGGGAACGTGTGATGAGCGCACACAGGGAACAGCCCTGTCAGCGCTGTCACCGAGGTAACCAGTGGCTATCATTTCATTATTCTCTCTTTGAGAACAGCTTTAAAACATCTACTCCCCCTTTTTTGGATGACACCAACATACAGCTCCAGCGTTTCCCTCCAACAGGAGCGCAGAGTCAGAAGTAAAGAAGTAAAGTGACTCAAAGTAAGGATTATGAATTTCAAAAATCTCACTCCCTCTTAAGTTACGCAATGTGTATTAAAGGGGTGGTGTTATGTATTTTCCAGGTGCCATTTTATAGCACAATCTAGGAACTATTCCATCTTCAGTTGTTGTAAAAATAAAAAGCTTTATATGTGAAATTTGATTTAAAATAAATGCAACTTTGCAATGTAATGCCTTGAAATTGGCCCTCTGTCTCTTTAAGAAACTCCTGCTCTTTCTGAAACTCCGCCATCAGGAGGTCATAACAACATAACTCCTCTGCTAACCTTTTAGCAACATTTTCTTCTAGCTTTTCCACTGAGGGGCAGCTCCTGTAATGAGCTCAGCAGGTGCGAAGTATGCACCAGGTGTTTGCTAGTTGCTCCTGGCTAGTCTGAAGGAGCTGAGTGGGGAGCCACAGAGGTGTACATTTTGAGGCGGAAGCTCAAAAACATTAATTTCACACGATACTGTCCCTTTAAGGAGTCATGTTACAGCCATGTTTCTTACTGCTAGGCAACAGTGATCATGACTCTGGATTACTTGGCACATGAACGAACTTGTTCACCTGTGATCTCGATTGCCTTTCTTACTTGACTGAAATGACGCGATTGCGAAGATTTTGTTTTTTCACGACATTACGGAATGTAGCGACAAAATGGGGTTTTTTTTTGTCCAGTTCGCAACGGAAACACGTCAGAAAATTAGAAAAATGTCCAAATGGATATAATTGCTGTTAACGAGCCGTTAGCATAAATTCAAAACTCTGACTGCTTTAAAAAGGAGAGGAATCCTTCTTAGTGACACGTGAGGCAGGAGGAGGGGAGGGGGGAACGTTTAACAATAACGAATGTTGCTACTTAATGAAGTAAGGAGGGCAAGGTAATTATGATTTCCCCGCAAAAAGAAGAGCCGTCAAGCTAATTATTCTTTCTTTTCATTTTGGAAAATGAGCCGACGCTTTG
Source organism: Poeciliopsis gracilis (assembly GCA_911649635.1). Classification (NCBI taxonomy): domain Eukaryota; kingdom Metazoa; phylum Chordata; class Actinopteri; order Cyprinodontiformes; family Poeciliidae; genus Poeciliopsis; species Poeciliopsis gracilis. The sequence goes on from CAJVRI010001517.1 coordinate 3,251,273, forward strand.
TCTCCGATAGCCGAGGCGCCTGGTGACTGAGGAGCGAGCGGACACGAGTTTCCGTCGTCGTCGTTGGGCCTCGGCTGATTAGCGAACGAGGGGCCACTAATCACGCCGGGGGACGTAAAGAGAAAAAAAATTAATAAATAAATGAAAGACCAAACGATCTGTCACGCGAACAAAAAGCACAAAAGGATAAAGCGAGAAAAAAAAAAAAAAAGCACCTTAAAAATGAGAGCAGATATTTTCTATATTGTCGAACCGATACGGAATCGCTCATCGCTTGCTTAATGATCCGGAAACACCTAATGAACCCACGCGGATGAGAGGAGAACTTTTCCCTTTTTTTTTTTTCTCTTCCATGAAAATGATTCCCACCCTGCTTAACACTCATGACTTTCTGATGGATTCTAAATTGAGAACGTCAGGCCTATTCATCTGGCCCCGGGGCCCCCGTCGCTTTACCGCGGGAGCCGCATTGATTAAGTTCAACAATAGCCTTGTTAATATACAGGCTGAGAAATGAGCAGGCCCTGTCGCTGAGCCCAAGTAATTACACACATTCATAACAATAAAGACGGCTTTCAGCACAGAAATTCTGCCTCGGAATTAATAATGATAAAAAAATTTTAAAAAAGGGAAGAAACTTCAATCGCCGGCCGCTTTGATGATATTATAAATATGATCCCCGAGCCGTAAGGGCCACTTGTACAGAGTCAAAGTTGGGAAAGATGATATTACTTTACTATTATTGGCTGTTCTTTTTGCATATATTTTCCATGAGCAATTAAGCTACTTTGCTAATTTCCAGGAATGAAGTGACATAAATGAAGTTGGACCAGAGACCGAGCCGCCCAGACGGTTCTGGTCCAAGATGGTTCTGGTCCAAGACGCCTTGCGGATGCATGACTGGCACTTTAGGTTTCTTTAAAATGAAGGTTTCCTTCATTTTGTTTTTGTCTGAATTGAATGAACTTGAACAGGTTCTGGAATGAGACGGTAAAACTGAATGTTCGCTATTGTTTGGTCTAAAAACATGAAAACCGTGTGTCATTTTGCTTACACTTCTCAATCGTTCCCTACCTTGTGTTGGTCCTTCACATAAAATCTGAACAGAGTAAGATTTGGGTTGCAAGCCAAACCGTGAAAACGCCCGCACCATATGTACCTGCTGCCTGTCTACTCAGCAACATCAACGGTGGTGCAACACATAATTATTAATCATTACTGTTGAACTTTACAACAGAGTTGTATGTTTGCCAGAGTGTTTTGGCTTATTTGCATGTCCAGTGAGCTAAATGACGACTTGTTCCTCCATAAATCTAACGGCCGCGCTCTATTACAGGAGATCTTAGATGCTAATCGCCAGGCATTTAGTTTGACTATTAACCAGTGACATTGACCCGTCCCGTCTGTTAAGCGGCGCTGGCCTTCATTAGCCCCTCCGCCTCTGTAAACGTTAACCTTTGCAAGCGTTATTTCGCTTTCTAATCCAGTTAGCCGCCTTGCCTCCCAAATCCTCCATTCCATTTTCTTGGGCGATCCGGCTCGCTCTCTCCGGCTCGCCGCCTCGCTTTAGCATGCAGGCTGTTGGCTCGGGGCTCAGAAAGTCATCATTTGATAGCCTACGGGCTGTGCTTATCTGCTCCAGGGTCATCAGAATATATTTCTCACAGTGCTCCTTCCATCCTTCCATCAGCCCATCCATCCATCCATTCATCCATCCATCTATCCATCCATCCTCACTCGCACATTCATCCCAGAGATCCCGGTTGATACCGAGAGCCGGTAGCGGCTGAAACTACTCTGGGGCAAAACAATGTTACTCCCTCAAAAGCTCTGTGCATTGTCGCTGCCGTGCGGCTTGTGTGTGTCGAACCTCTCGAGATGTCCTTGGGCAGGTCACAAACGCAGAGAAGTGTGTGGGAAAAAAAAAAAAAAAGGTCTCGACTCCAGGCGAGTGCTCTGCAACTTTTTCATTACAATGTTTCTCAGTGACGTTGGTGCAAGGTTTGGTTCCAACAACTGCTTTGTTATGATTTTTTTTTTTTCCTTAAATGGAAAAATTGTGATGCTTTTGGATAAGTGGAGCTTTCTGATTGATTGCGATGCCCAGAACGCTTCCAGGAAGCAGCGAAAGAAGCGCGGCCACAAACATTTTTCATGTCGAAAGGCAACTCCCGAAAAAGTACAGTCACGGTCGCAAAACGGCTCGCTACGACTCGATGAGGAAAAGAAAGTGGTTTACTCACTCACTCGCTCAAGCGTGACCCTATTAAAGCTCAATTGTGCCATTGCTGTTGAATTTGAAGCGCCCCACCCTGCGCTGAGTGGGATCGGTCCCCTCGCTCACTCACTCTGAGACAAAAATCAATGCTCTCCCACAGCACCGTAATCAATAGTGCGGCCTCCGCTGCAGAGCCAGAAATGCTAAAGGAGACTCTCATTATCTCTGGCTGCCACACTTCTTTTTTGCTCTGACAGCTGGACATCTTGATTTACCCGATTACAATAACGTCCAACTCAGCCGGCCCACTAAATATGAAGACAAACGACAAACTGGGTTTACTTTGAAAAACGAGAGACGTTTTCAGAAAACCGTCTCTGGGATCTTTCGGCGTGTGCTGCGTTTTAATTTAGCTTTTTTTTGTTTGTTTGTTTGTTTGTTTTTCTGACCACCTCTTGATATCAAACTAAATGGCTGCCAGTCAAAAATAGGTCCGCTAAAATAATTTTCCTGCACGATAAATTGCCCGGGTAAATATTGCGATAAACGATAATATCGTTATTCTGAGACCATTTCGATGACGGCACAATGCAAGTCCCATCCTCTCACGACGATAGCGTCAGCCCGGCAGGTTCGGCTAATCTGGTTTCACCCTACATCAGGAAATGTTAAGTGTTTACATGTTTAACAATATTTCTCCAGAAATGTTTAAACTAACTTTTAAACTCGCACAAAAAAAAAACAAAAAAAACATTTCTTCGATATTTTGAAATTTCATTAAAACGATTTGCGAAGGTCCCAAATTGTTAGTTTTCCTTTGGATTTTCCGAAAATTTTATCTCAGAGGTTGTTTGTCTGAGCTGTAACATATGCAAGGGATTTTGAACATAAAAAAACCCCCGTAAAAAACGAATTTGGAGTTTTGAAAACATAAAACAGTGAAAGCAGAAAACAATTCTGTCTGGTTTAATGAAAGATTGTGCAAAAGAAACACTGTTCTACATAGTGTGTATAGATCTGGTTTTGACTGAATGAATACCAAAGCTTTTCATAATATACCTTTCATTCTAAGCCATTCATTTAAAAAAAAAATTTTTTTAACAGTATGTGCTTGTGAGCATTCATACAACTTAAACTAATATTGCTCAATTATTCATGCAAGTATCTGGATGCAGTTGGAGTTTAGATGTGCGTCTTTGAAGGTCGGACAAATCCCAACAGGCTCCCTGACAAATTCACCGCTGCCGCAAAACGCCCAAGTAGATGATAAAAAAGTGAGGTCAAATGAACTCAAATCTGCTTGCCGGTGTTTCTTTTTCTTTTTCTTTCTTTTTTTTAAATTTTTTTTTTACCTTCCTCGGACTGCAAGTTTCCTTTAGATTATGCATTTGGCTTTCTGCTGTCATTTGACGGCGCAGAGGGATACGGCCACGCCACGCTCTATGTGCGGAAAAAGGAAGAGAGTGACTGGAAAGGCCGATACACCGCCGGAGGCGAAGTCCCTCGAGTCGCTGTCAGTTGTTTGAAAATGTAAAAAATAAAAATAAAGAAAGTGTGGAGTTTGTAAGAAGGAGGCGAAGCAAGCCAATAACCACTGCAAGCACACACACACACACACAGAGAGAGAGAGAGAGAGAAAGAAATCCCCGGCTGATCTGTCAGCAGTCGGGGTGCATTGTGGGTAATGTAGGTGCCAACATTTGACAGGAAAAACGAATTTGTGGGTTGCAGAACAACAACGCCGCAGATTTTTGCTGCAGCAGTCATTGTCCCGCAATTTATGACAATGCGTCCGACACAAGAGCAGCAGCGACTCCAGGGAACGAAAGAGAAGCAACGTTAAATTGAACTATGAAGCTTCTTCTGTACTTTCATCTCCCAGATATTCATCTTGTCCTCCATTAACTGTCTAGAACAAAACAATGTTCTCTGACACAAAGTTTGAGGTGGTTTTCCAGGTTTCGCCTTTTTTTTTTGCATCGCAAGAGTCAATGTTATTTAGATATTACTAAAGGGAACTACCTGCACATTAACCAAAACTTACCTGATTGAAAGTAAATCAACCGAACGACAAAAACTTACTTCCCTATATGTAGAACATCTTTGATTATCTTAGAAAGTTAAACGATAAGACAGACACTATAGCAGCTGAAAGCCAACCATTTAGTCCCTAATGACTATTAAACAAATCACTGAACTGAAAGTTCTCTGGTGAGACACTTCTAGTGCAGATTTGAAATCACATCCAGTTTCATTCTTAGCCCCAATTTAACACATTGATGTTTAATGACTGTAGTTTTTAGAAGACTCCACTCATGAAGAAAAGTGTTATAAATTGCTGTAAATAAATCATTTTTAAAAAGCTGAAAAGAAAAAAAAACCTTGTGGTGGACTCACCCTACGGCAGTCTCACATTGAAGCTGATTTTTATTTAGAAAAAAAAAAAATAATAATAATAATAATAATAATGAGGAGGGCGATTATAGGGAGACATCAACGATGTCCTTGAAGGACAGAACGACAAGAAGATCCAACAAGAAGCGAATAAAAACCGACGGCTTTCGTGTTGAGGAGGTGATTAGTGGCTTTCAGTTCATTTCACTGAAAGCCACTAAATGACTGTGGTGCATTGTGGGAAAATAAATACTCAGCGATGAAGGGAAACTAACGTGGCGGGTCCAGAAGAGCGCCAGCAGTGCAAGTCTGAGACGTGAGTCACCGACCCTGAGAGCAAACAAATTCAACAGGAGATCAAAATTAAGGCCACAATGCCGTGGTACACTGGATCACATGTTCATGTATTTTGAAACCACACTTTCACCCAAAATACAATCACCACCTCAGTTTTATGCAGCTGGGATTGTACATTCAAAAACTTCCCCGCCGTTCTTGATTGACACAAACTGACCTCTCCGCCGTCAGCTTGTCAACTTGAATTTCGGCTGATGGCTTTGTTTTTTTGTTGTTGTTTTTTTTTTTTTGTGCGAGTTTGCCTGTGGGTTATTGTCGCGGAAGATTAGCTGCGGATTTCGGTTTGATGGTCTCTGGAAGAATTGACAGTTGTGTCAATTTTAAGTTTTTTTTATTTTTGTGAAGGAAATGAAGGAAACGTGGTGCGGAGTCTGCCTCGCCTTGGCTAAATAATTCATCCAAATTTCAGTGGTATTCTTTTTGATTGATGCTACGGCAGGCCAAGGCACGCTTGTTTCATTTATAAATCATGAAGAACCTTTTGAACGCGAAAGGATGAGCTGGACTGTGGAACGTTTGTGTACGTCCTCGAGTAGCGGAGAACTCTAAACTCTCGCCTGGTCATGTAACGTTGCAGGCTGTAGGGTAGGGGTCTCCATCTCCACCCTTAGCTGCTACTGTGCTGCAGCTTTTAGACGGATTCCCTCTGAATCATTAGTGGCTCATTAACAGCAGTTGGAAACTGGAATGACTTCAGCAACAGTTTTGAAGGAGCAGAATTATGTGTGTTCATCATTTTACAGCACAATAGAGTAACTATGTTAAGTTAAGTTGTTAAAGTAAATGCCGTGTATATCAAATATGACTTAAAAGAACTTCGACTTCAGAGTTCAGCTCCTCCGTCTCTTTAAAATCTCCTGCTTTTTCTGAAACTCCGCCTTCAGGAAGTCGTCACATCGCTCCTCTGTTATCCCTTTAACGTTTTTTTTTTTTTTTTTTTACCAGCGTTTCGCTGAGAAGTAGCATGTATTATGATCCACAGTTCCACCATGTATTTGCTAATTACTGCTGGCTAGTCTGAAGGAGTGTACAGTTCAGGAGCTGGCTTAAACTGGAAGGCAGGGCTCATCCAACCCAAGGGTTTTCTCGTCTCGAGCTGTTGCCATGGGAGATTAAAGGGTTTCTCACTCATGCATGAAGGAATCAAAACAACAACACTCCAGCCATGTTTTGATGAGGGAATAACGACTCATAGAAAACTCAAAAAAGTTGCTTTTGCATAATTCTGTCCCCTTAAGGGCTGATGTGACTCTCTGTGTGGGCGAGTGATTGTAGCCCCAGTTTCCAGGGTAACCAGAGGGCGCTATTGAGGCCCTACTCAAAAACTGCTCAGAAAGAGTTCTTAAAGAGACAGAGGCCCAATTTCAAGTCACTAAATTACAAAGTCAAATTTCTCTTATCTCATACTTGAAATATACAGCGTTTTTTATTACAATTGAAAGTAGCCTAGTTACTTCATTGTACTATATAGTGGCACTATATGCTTAGAAAATACATAATACTGCTCCTTTAATAAAAAAAGAATTATATGCACAAGTTTTATTTTTTTTAATAACACTTCCAAGTGTTATTTATTTTTTTACTCTTAGTGATTCATGAAGCTCAAACCAAAAAAAAACACTGTATTCTCTCTGCCGCTCTCCCAGGCGGCTTACAGTTTTTGCCAACATTTCTTCCCGCAAGAAGAAGAATGTCCAGCCTGCGGTTATGGGAACTGATACGGCGGCACAACCATTTTTATTGGTCCAATAAAGCTGTGGCTTAATAAGTGGAATCTGTCCGTGCGCCCAAAGGTTAAAGCCGGGCAATATATCAGTGTCCCATCGCAATATTGCTGATCTATAATTGCCTTGCTGGTGGCTTAATTGTCGGGGTGTACATGGAGATCATTTGGAAATGATCCATCACTTAGAACTGGCATAATGAGTTTCCAATGGCCGAGTGGAATCTGAAGTGCGACGGGGGAGAGATCTGAGATTTATTTATGCGCGCCACCTGTCATCGAACCACTTCTACGCCCGAGCGTCCTCCGGCCTGTGGTCCGGATTCCTCAGAAACCAGGCGTGTCTTGCGTTTCATCCTCGGGACGGCGCCTCTTTGGATGGCTGTACTGAGGATTCCCACTATCTGCTTTAATTTCCTGCCTTTCTGATGAGCACGGCCAAATAAAGTGAATGAGGGCAAATGAAAAGAAAAAAAAAAAGAAAGAAGAGGAAATAGCTACGTTTGACATCCCTGCGCTGAGACCGAGGTCAAAAGGAATAGTTGGGTTCTCCTAAAACCAGGATGAGCGAGAAACATGCTGTGCGGTACTTTGTGACGTCCTGTTATGGAACTGGAATGGCGTCCTTGGATACGCTGAATGCTGTTGTTTACATCCAGAGACAAAAACACAGACACGTGGGTAATCACTAATTTAGCGCAGTGCGCCACAGCAAAGGGAAAAATAAAGCAGAAAAGCAGCTGAAGAGTAACTCAAAGCCACTTCTATTGCCTTTTTTCTCATTCCCTCTGTCGGCTACACAACATGTAGACCCATCGCCATAGCACCTAGTGAGGGGCGGCTTGGTGTAAAATCAACTTTTTCAACATCACGTTATAATGTTATTCCCTCATCAAAATCATAACATGGACTATTCCCTTTATTTTCCATGCATGTTTTAGAAGTCTCTTCCTCTGAGATGCAGTTTCCAAGGGAGGCTTTCGCCTACACTATTCAGCTCCTTCAGACTAGCCAGGCAGCAATTAGCAAACATCTGGTGGTACTGCGCATCTGCTTATTACCTGAGCTACTAATCAGTGTAATTCTGGTAATAGCATTGTTAAAGGGTTAATAGAGGAGCCATGGTGTGACGACTTCCTGTAGGCGGAGTTTCAAAAAGAGCAGGAGCCTCTTACAGAGACAGAGGCCCAATTTCATGGCATTAAATTGCAAAGTAGAATTTATTTTAAGTCATATTTGATATGGATAGCATCTTTATAATTGCTGACGTTAACAGTGAATTGATTGTGTTACAAAATGGCACCGTGTGGCTGTAAAATACACAAGTAAAATCAAGACGTCCTGTGTGTCGTGTGCTAGCTGCTAATAACGTCGTTCCCGAATCTCGCTGGTGAAAATTCTGAAATGTCCCTTTAAGATCACCTGTCAGCAACGCTGCCCTCCCCTCCGCCCCCCTCCGTCTCCCACCCCCGAACACCACTTCCACCACTTACCCAATGGACCTCCGCAGTTGCATAATTTGCGATTTTTGTGTTTTAAATGTCAGCCTGTGGTTTATCATGCAGGCGGCTCCGCCATTAAAGCAACATCTCAAAAGAAGGCGACGCGCCTGAATAGCGAAAGGTCCTCGGGGTGGTGTTTTTGAAAGGCTCCCATTATCATAATAAAGAGCACCCTTTGTTTTGCTTTTGTTGTTTTGTTTTTTTTAACTCACAACAACCCCGCCGTTGCCTTTGACGCAGCTGCAATTTGGACGGTTTGAACCGAAAAGTGGCGTGATGTTGTTTGCTGAGCAGATGGGGGGAAAAAAAGAAGAAGAAATAACACATTTTTCTTCTGCTGGAACTTTATAACCCAACAGGCCGTTGATGGATGGGATGTCAGAGGGGGGAAAAAAGTAAATGAATAAATAAATAAATAAATAAATAAACGCCATGATAAGCTTAGAAGCGAGTGATAGTCGTCGCTGCTGTCACCGTGAAATATTGATACGAGACACAACAACAAAAAACAAACCAACAGAAAACCTCCATCAGTGGATTTTACAATATGAAGCCGGAGAGTCGTGTGGTGCCCGTTTTCTGCAAAGGGAGGTCATTTCCATTCGCGTGGCGCCTGCAAGTCGGGCGGCAGCTGCACCGTAACGAGATACGCCGCTTCGTTTGGTTTTACGGTCATGTACGATAACAACCCCAACGCTTTCACACGTCGAGTCGGAAATGTCGATTCAGTTTTCGTTTTTGTGCGACTGTCTGAACCGCAGGTATTCATTTCACATCCTCTTTAATCCGAGCAAACAAGGCGCAGCGGCTGTCTGCGCCGCAGCCGTTCTGCTGCGAGCTGCAACTTATCATAATAAGGTACTTTTGTGTTTTTTTGGGGGGGGGGTTTTGTTCTTTTGGTCAAACGGGGATTTATTTCCCCATGCTGAAACGGTGAAGACGTGCGCTGATGTTTAAGGTTTTGGAGCAGACACTTTAAGCATTAAATATTACTGTATTTGTGATATTTCCCCAAAAGCTACGTCACATGAGAACACATAAAAACATTGTATGTTCAGTTTCACAGTAAGGATTGTTACTGCTCTGACTCCTCTACTTCCCGTCTACAAGCCGCTGAGTCCTCTCAGCATTTCTAAAGATGACAGGTGTCAGAGTTCAACTCGAAGCCCGGCACACACTCACACCACGCACTCACACACTGCCTTTTCACGCACCAAAACCGTCGGCTGGCTGTCAGACAGTCAATAACTCTGGCGATTACAGCAGCACCTGCTTGTACTTTTCAGAGGTGCGGACGTGCTGAACTAAGGTAAGAGACGAGAAGACTTCAGGAAACGTTTCCGTCTTGCTGCGACAACTCAAAGCCGCTGGACAGCAAGCAGCAGCAGGTACCCGGCAGAGGCGCGTCTGAGTTCGTGCGGAGCGTCGGTGAACGTTGCTGCTTCGGGAACTCGACCAGGGTATCGGGAACTCCCGATACCCGATGTCTGATGCTGATCCGATACAGAAAATTAGCTGAACTGACCGAAGAAGGTTTCTTTCGCAGAACGCAGACATAAATGTACTAAATGAGACATTTATCTGTGAACTCTGTGAAGCACCAACAGCTTCACCGGCTTGGTGAAACGTGTACAAATAACACAGCTTCAGTTTGCTTAGTCGGTGTAATAAGGTGTATAACAGCCAACGTGAAATAAATAAAAAAAGAAACTGAAGCTGAAAAAAACAGTAGGTTAACTACATTGGTCAAATATGTAAAAAAAAAAAAAAATTTAAAATTGCAATCCATTTTTCAGGAAGTGCAGAAAGTGCAAATAGTAATTACGTACATAATGTAAAATAAATAATAAAGCGTATCACTAAAAGCACAAAACATAGAATTAGACCGAACAGATCTGCCTTTATGGGTCGTCACTGACACAATGTCTAGAATTTTATTTTCAATATCGGGATTGATACAGATATTAAGATCTGATTGTTGCGTCTCTACTACAAATGAATAACTAATAATAATCGTGCGGCTTGAAATTATTAGCTAAATTGCGTTTTCCAGAGTGGGAAGACTCTGTCATGAACACAGATCCTCTTATAAAATAGGAATTAGACGTCGAGCTTTGTCCTGCATATTTAAATCTGCTTTACTCAGACTGAGACGTTTCATGTTTAACAGAACAGCATCCGACTCCTGGTCACTTGCTGACATCTTTCTTTTTCCTTCTTTTTTAAGGGCGCTTGTTCTTAGCAATCAGCAATCAAATCATGCATTTTCCCCTGCGTCAGAACAAAGTAGATAATTGTAACAGTGACGTTTTTTTTTTTTTTTCAGAATGAAAACAGCCCCGAAAAAAAGTCCTGAAAATCCAAAAATAAAATAAAAAAAATAAATCATAAAAATCCACGTGAATTGGCTGCTGATTGGTTAAATGATTCATGTTTTGAAGTGCCTAGCGACAGCAACACATACTTCCATTAAGCTCAGAACCCACATTTATTTCTGCTTTGCTCACAGACAAAGAGCTGAGATGTTTGTCGATCTGTATTTCACGTGACGTTTTGAATCCCAGAGATCGTTCGTATTTTGAACTTTTTGAATTCTGCACCTAAAAATGAACCAGAGTCTGAAAAACACTAAAACTTATTACAACTAATAAAAAAAAAAACTAAAACTAAACAATATTTAACTAATGGAAACTCGCAAGCATACTCTAAAACTAACGTTTTTAGGCCCGAGCAGCTAAGCGCTGCGAAGGCCTATTGTATCTGTATTGTTTATTATTATTATTATTCTTCCACCCAAATGAATTGGCTTTTTGGGGGCTTTATCATATTCAAAAACTCACCAAACTTGGCGGAGGCCTTAAGCCTGTTTGAAAATTTCGTATTTTACGGTAGTTGCAAAAATTGCACAAGAAATGGCTCAACGGCGCCACCCAGAATTTCAAAAAACACCCTTTTCTACCCTCTGCTATTCACTTACTTCATCGTAGAGACATGAAATTTGGTACACTTGTAGAGCTCCTCAAGACGCACAAAATTTACAATTAATGTCATAGTGCAAGTATCACAGAAAGTCGGCCATTTTGGATTGAAGTTCCGATTTTGACCCTATTTTTGCCGTTTACAGCCTTTGTATTTGATCGAACTCCTCCTAGGGATTTCGATTGATCGGCTTCAAACTTGGTCAGTCTGTTCATAAGGCATGTCCCATCTAAAGTTATCAAAACGGTGAGTTTTTGAGTATGCTGAAGGGGGGTTAGCAGGGGTCAAAGTTCACCGACTCGCCATAAAAAAATAAACTGTTATATCTCCTACACAGAAACTCACAGAGGCACCAAAGTTACTGTGATTGATCATCATCGGGTCTCCTACAATACCCAATGGTCGAATGATGACATCACTTAGGCCACGCCCCCTGAGAACAGGAAGTGTCATGTTTTACTGTGAACGGTCGCTATCTGACCCCTTTGACCTCATCAACTTGAAACTGTACCCAGAGACAGAAGACATGTTGGTGTGTTGAGGATTCCAACCCTGACCAGCTAAGATGGAGCAGGTGGGCGTGGCGGCGTGGCGAAGTGACCTGTAACGCCACTGCCATACGCTTTGGCTCTCAATTCCAGAGTTTCAGGCCGATGCTGCTCCAAACTCACTATGATGGGGCCTCTGCCACTCCCTGACAGGAAGCCACCACAACAATTGGTGGGCGTGGCCTAATTTTTTCTATAGCGCCCCCTAGAAAACTTTAAACGACCAGCCCCAAGCCATGCTTTAACCTACAATTACGAAACTTGTTACACATGTATATCTTTTTCAGGACGTACAAAAAAGTCTCTTGGAGCCATGGTCTAAACCCCACAGGAAGTCGGCCATTTTAGATTGAAGTTTGGATTTTGACCCCATTTTTGCCGTTTACAGCCCTCACATTTGATCGAACTACTCCTAGAGATTTTGATTGATCGACTTCAAACTCGGTCAGTCTGTTGATAAGGCATGTCCCATTTAAAGTTATCAAAACGATGACTGTTTGAGACTGCTGAAGGGGGGTTACCAGGGGTCAAAGTTGACCTACTCGCCATGAAATAATAAACTGTTATATTTCTTACACAAAACCTCACAGAGGCACCAAAGTTTCAGTGATTGATCATCATCGGGTGTCCTACAATACCCTATGGTCGAATGATGACATCACTTAGGCCACGCCCCCCTGAGAACAGGAAGTGTCATGTTTTACTGTGAACGGTCGCTATCTGACCCCTTTAACCTCATCAACTTGAAACTGTACCCAGAGACAGAAGACATGTTGGTGTGTTGAGGATTCCAACCCCCAACCAGCTAAGATGGAGCAGGTGGGCGTGGCGGCGTGGCAAACTTTGACAATTCGCCATCAAACATCAAGATTGAATAACTTCCAAATGCAAGATTACAGCTGCTTCACACTTACTATGTCTTTCTGCAGAACAGCCTTGAACACATTTACATTGTCACTTGATGAAATCACCTAAGCCCACCAAAACTGTAACACCAAAGCAGCCCATGAAATATAGGTTATGTTATGCAAGTAAACATATTAATTATTTAAATATACATGATTAGAAATTGTTTGCTTTTTTTTACAAATAATTTTGTTTTTGTGGCTTAGAGTACAAACATTCATTGATTTTTGTTAGAAATAACGGGACGTCAGTGATCAGGAGTCACTGTTTAGAAACCATTTCCGTAATTCGCCACTTGGGGTCAGTCTTACTCCACCAATGAAACAACGCTCTTTCAGCACACGGATAAAGATGATGAATTTCGACAGTATGGGGTAAGTCTTACTCCACCAATGACAAACATCGACAGGCGTACGGCCGCGAAGACTGTGGGAGAGCGTCCCCCAATGACTTTTTTCAGCCCTCCGATAATTTTTGTTGGCTTAAAACACGGAGAAAATGTAGCGTTTTTGTTAATGACTGTTATTTACTACGGCAAGTAAATGCATCAATTTCACTCGTCTCTGCCTACTGGTCAGTCAAGGGCAAAAACAAATTTAAGCAATTTGATTGGTTATGAGCCGTACTGTAGTTGTGCCTGCTAGCTGCTACGTACTGGCAGTCGGCCGGCGGCCGTTCAGGGTCGAGGTTCGGCATTATACGCTGTGGACTGTAGTTTTTGCGTTGGAGCTGCTAACTTTTCCTGAACATTTTGCACGGACTTTGGAGCCATAGAACCGGACCACGCTTGACGTTTTGCTTCGGGTTTTGGAGCTACAGATCCGAACAACTTTCGTGAGCCGGAGCGGATTGTTGAAGCGGAGTTGGAGCAGTTTTATTGTTTAAAAACTCGTAACTCGCGGTGAGTAACGCTGATTATAGGAGCCGTCATGTTTTGTAACTCCGAGGACGATGCTAACCGAGTCCATTCAGGCCTGCAACGTTTTTAAAGCTAACGAAGCGCTTTACTAATTCAATATACTGAATATTGTGTTTCATACATCCAGTTTCATAAATTGAGCCTTGTTTGTTGTTACACGCTCAGTAATAAACAAGGGGCAAAGCACATTAATAGAGCACAGTTAACTTTCAGCACATCCGAACAGTAGCACAGGTTGAATTCCACCCATTAATTAGGTATTTATCACAGGAAGTGCTGCAACTAAATACGCCTAAACCACAAGAGCAGCGGATTTCTTTTCCAGACGACGCTAAATAATAAAGACGTGAAGCGAAGCCTCTCCATGAGGTTCACGGAAAGAGGACGGTGCTGATTCCCAGGTTCAGGTGTTGCGATGCGTGCTACGAATAAGAAGTTTTGGCACAATTTATTTATTTTTTCTTCACAGTTTTGTTAATAGTAAATAGGGTTAAATAATAAAAACTCCAGAAGTTATTATTTTCTTTGTTTACTTAAAGGAAAATGTGACGGTATGCAGAGTTCAGCTGCAGGCGCTGCTGCGTTCCAACAGTTTCCTGTAGGCGCCTGCAGTTCTAAACTTTAACAGCAGGAAAGACTTTTATAATCTTTCCTGCTAAATGTTTTTATCATTTCCCTCGTTTGAACTCTAAATATAAACGTCAAACGTTATTACTTCAATGAAAAAACATTTATTAAATTATTTTTTGGTAGTGCTCCCTAATAATAATGGCTATTTTTAGGAGTAGCTCCGCGGGCGACTGAAAAGGTCCCTGCAGGCGACCGGGTTGGTGACCCCTGGTTTAAAGTTTCGTTTGAAAGAGCTCTGAAAAAATCCTAAGTGTCTTATTAACGATTGATTGGGGTTATAATATTTAGTTGTAGCGCTTCCTGTGATTAATACCTAATTAATGAGTGGGATTGAGCCTGTGCTATTGTTCTAATGTGCTGACAGTTAACTGTGCTCTGCTAATGTGCTTTGCCCTTGGTTTATTATTTATTAAACTGGAACATCTTCCACTTTAAAATTTTCCTTTCATCACGTTATCCCCGCCCACTTTTAGCATAGCGTGACCTGTTTTTTTCTGCTGTATATTTTACTGTTATTCTATCATTTATATGAGTTTTATGATCTGAAAACTGACTTAAAACGACAAAATGATGAACTCTGTGGAATGCTGGCTGCTGGCCGAACCGCATTTGGCTGTAGAAATGGCGAACTGCAATTCTTCGCCATGTGCATAAGATCGGCTATAAATCACTCATGGATCATCCGACTGGCGCCAAACTGTATATGTATGACCTTTGTTGACCTCTAAGGAGCACAACAGCATTGAAATGTAATTTGACTCCACTGCGCCCCCTAGGTTAATACACCAGCTATATCTCCTCGCTAAATGCGCCAATCTGTACCACATTTTTTGTGCGTCGTCAGGGAGCGCCGCCGAACGCATCAGTGCAAACCGCCTGGTGGACGGGCGCGGAAACTGCGCAACGGCTTCTGCGTTGGCACGTGGGCGCAGTGCTGGAATCTAGCAACAGCTTCCGCGGTTTCGTGCGGCCGTTAGCCCCGCCCACTTTTAGCATAGAGTGACCTGTTTTTTCTGCTGTATATTTTACTGTTATTCTATCATTTATATGAGTTTCATGATCTGAAAACTGACTTAAAATGATAAAATGATGAACTCTGTAGAATACTCGCTGCTGACTGAACCGCATTTGGGTGTAGAAATGGCGAACTGCAGTTCTTCGCCATGTGCATAAGATCGGCTACAAATCACTCATGGATCATCCGACTGGCGCCAAACTGGATATGCATGACCTTTGTTGACCTATAAGGAGCACAACAGCATTGAAATGTAATTTGACTCCACTGCGCCCCCTAGGTTAATACACCAGCTATATCTCCTCACTAAATGCGCCAATCTGAACCACATTTTTTGTGCGTCGTCAGGGAGCGCCGCCGAACGCATCGATGCGTACCGCCTGGTTGACGGGCGCGGTAACTGCGCAACGGCTTCTGCGTTGGCACGTGGGCGCGGTGCTGGAATCTGCGCAACAGCTTCCGGGTGCCGTGCGGGTGGAGGTGCTGTAAGCTGCATGAGAGCTACTGTGGTGGCTGGCGGCCGGCGGTTGCTAGTTCCCCCGCGGTGGCCAATAGGCCGGAGCGGCGCTTGGCTGCGAGGGCCGCCCGATGCCACTTGTGGCTTTAATTTTTTTTTGTTTTTTTTTAAATGGCAGCAAAATAAAACTAAGCTATAATGAAAAATCCAAAACTATTACAAAACTGTTGCTTTGGTGACGTTTTGTCCAAAATACAAACAGACACTGGGTTTTATATGGACTGTCAGCAACACACACACACACAAACACACTCACACACACACACACACACACACACACACACACACACACACACACACACACACACAACCTAATTGTGAAACTAGAACTCCCTAAACTGTAAAGTTCTTTATTGTGGCACTGCTGTAGATTACCATCTGAATTTATACCGTCTGTATTTAAATCTTTATGTTTTTAGTGGCCAACATTTAGAGATCTTGTCATTTTATTTTTACGTCTTTTCACTGCATGACAGTTGTTTGACCTGGAAATAGAGATTGTGTCATAAAACCCATAATAAACTTGCATGTCAGTCATATTTCTGCGACTGCTCTGCGCCGTGATCAGGACCGGTCATGTCTCCGTGCAATTTAACTGTCTCATTTTTCCGCCAAAAAAACTGCAGCTATCATAGTAGTGATTTATATCTTCCACATGTGTGGGTTTTCCTCCTCCACCTCCTCCCCCATGACCCCTCTCTCTCTGTCTCTCTCTCCCTCTTTCTGTCTCTCCTGCCTCTGACTTGTCTGGCAGACTGAAATTGCTTTATTATTCCCCTGGAGTCTGTCAAATCCCCCAGCAGCTACAAACTCATCACCCGTCACCGGCTCTTTGTCTGAGAGGAAATAAAGTGTCGGGATTTCCTGGGTGACGGATTCGTGTAATCGTCCTTTGTCCGGGGCCGGGGGAACAACTCGGTGGACACATGACGGGAGACGGGGGTGGAGGACAGGGGGGGGGAGACAGCAGTGGCAGGAGGTAGTGGATCAGTCTGCCTTTTTAAGTGAAAATTGAGTTTCTTTGAAGGGGAGCACCTGAGGCGGAGAGGGTCCAAGACCTTTGCTTTTTGGATCACAGAAAGGAGAAAGTCACCTTTATCTCTCACAGAATCCCAATACATCACCGGGAAAGAGTCGCAGCGAGGAGGGAGAGACGCGGACAGAGGGAGCCGCACCGTTGGCACCAACGCGCCGTGACGACCCGGAAGCGGATCTGCTGGAGGCTCTGAGGTCGAAGGCTTCACATCTCGTCAGTCAAATATCACAGTGAGCTCGCTCGAATATGGGCGGGTGACAAACTGCAGTTTCTTTTCTGTTCTCAGTTCAGTGCAGCATAATTGCGCAGTGGAAGAAAAAAACGTGGATGATCTGCAGATTTATTTTGAGACCTTGACATCTGAATGGATTATTCACTCAATAAAATCCAAAGCAACCGATTGCCTTCAAATGTAAAATAAATGAATAAATAAATCCAATTAGTTGACCACGTTGGCTTAATGTTACCATTAACTGCTTCAAAAAAATGTACATTTTTTGATATATTTGTTTTGATTTCACGGAGCTAATGTGAAATCAAAACAAATTGTTAGCTAATAAATGGATAGTTAAAGTGACAATGAAGTTAAGCTGACGTAACACAAAGGACGTTGCGAAAGATGCAGAGAAATTGCGTCGCGACGGTGCAAAATCGCTGCGTGCTCTGTTTAGCTACCTGCCTGCTGTCATGCTGCTCCTTGTTCATTCTTCCCCTCACTGAGCAAACCGATGGTGAGTTGTTGTCAAAGACAACATTCAGTTGGTCAGATCAGCTAAAAGGCAGAGCAGCCCGGGCTGTGGTTCAGCTGCGGCAGTCCCACGGTGCGGTTTGATGCTGTGAACGGGCCGGAAAGAACATTTGCTACCATTAGAAATACAAAACGTTGCCGAAGTGTTCCTGCACAGGCTGCAGCCGAGACTGGAGCATTAGCACGGTTCAGAGAATAATACAGATTCGACATCTGAATGTAAAACATTCCTCAGAACCCGCATTTCCATTGAATGTGCAATTTCACATTTTGAAAAGGTGTGAATCTTTTGTTTCTTTTCTTTTTTATTTTAATCTTATCTCTGGTGCCAGTTTGAGGTGTTTCTTTTATTCGGCCACACATACACACACACACAAAAAAAATGTAATTCACAAAACCACGATGGAAACGCGATCAACAACCGGATGCCACGAAGAAGAAGACGACGACGGGACGCGGTGGGAGGATGATGTTTTTCTAATGACTCATCGCAAGAACAAACACGTTCATGCGTGATTTTTAACTGCATTTGATATTTTATGGTGACACGGCAATTGCAAGATTATGTTTTTTCAACATTATCAGAACACTGACAAAGTTTTCTGCGCATTTATAATGGAAACCCAGCTGCACACTTGGTCATGTACTTTAGGCATTTACTAATATGCCAGTTAACTAAATGACAAAAGCTGTTTTTATGGCAGAAAATCAAATTAGTCAAAGCACTTTTTAGTGAATCATGTCTTTTACATGCAGAAGGAAAAAGATTAAGGAAGTAGTTCGGTTAAGAAATACAATAGACACCCATGAATACCTGAAATGAAATATATATATATATATATATATATATATATATATATATATATACACATTCTTAAATATTCATCTATGTGAACAGTGTAGACTGTCGTAGCACCTTCAGATATTTCTGTTTTTATTTGTTGTCAAACTCCAACGTATTTCACTTTGATTTTTCTTTTGACAAACCAAAAAAAGACCAAAAATAAGTGGATAACTGGTAAACAAACGCAGACAAATCTAAAGTAAAAGGCCAAACCTTGGTTTCCGTTTGTATGCAACTTTAGTGCCCTTAAATAAAATGCAGAAGTTGCCTTCAGCAGTCATATCATAGTATCAATAAAAGACTCTTACTTTCATCTATCAAATCAAATCTTCATTAAATACATTCAAGCTCGTGAAAATGTGGAAATATTACAGTTATGCATATTTAGATGCTGTTTTGCGCTTGAATGTGAAACCTGCTTTTACTTACTTTTTTTTTTTTTAATCCTCTGATGTTACGGTGCGTCTTTCATCTCCCTCTGACGGTCCAATGAACCGATGCTGCCTGTCGCCCTCGATGTCTTTTGTTTGCAGGAGACGAAAACCCAAATGGAACTGAAACGGAGGCTAAAGGGAGAAGACGAACTGGTATTTTCTCTTTAATGAACAGGAACGGAAAGTTGAAAGAGAGGATGCATATGTTTCTCAGGCCGGTATAAGCAGGATACCTTTGAAATACGCTTACATTCTTTTTGATTACAGCAGCAAACTGACTAAAAGAGGCTTTTCGGTGAATCTAAAAAGCTGTCAAACATCCCGGCGGCTCACCATAGAGTCTTCTGATTAACACACACACTTGAAGGCTCAACAGTGCAGTCAGTTCTTTACGAAAACTTGGAAAAATCGGAAGGTTTGAATGGGTTTAATCAACCAGCCTTTTCTGTTGCACACACCGGGGAAAAGAACTGTCCGTGAACGTCCCCATTGTGGAAAAAAAAAATAAAAAAATCTGAAATACAGCAATGTGAGTGTTGACAGATAAAAACCATGGAGTTTTAAACCCCAGCCAACTTGTTGAAGGTTCACATATCAGTCAATCCTCTGAGGACACTCGAGCTGTAGGAAAGACGAAAACTGGTCCAAAAAGACATTAGAGACAAACTAAAGGGTAGATATATATGCTTTCTCTCAGTGCGAAAGCTCTGCTCGCTGTAGCCAAGTCAGAATCTACATGTCAGAGATTCCCTTTTAAAAAAAAAATAAAAAATTCACAGCCCAGGGCAAATGCAGGAGCCATGCAGTGGAAACAAATCCTTGTAAGCACAACAGGGTATTGGCATTGATTCCTTCCTTCTCTGTTCGTTCCTTCAGAGATAATATTCAGGCCTGGAAACATCAGCATTTCTCGCCTGCTCTCTCATCACTTTGACTCCTGGTTCCACTGACAGAGAGCCTGGATGTACGGTCTGCCTTTGAACATAGCATCTATGCTGGTATAGCAAGCAAAACTTCAAATTTCTTTCTAATCCTTTCAAAACCCCGTCCATTCATCATCTACAGGATCGAGGGAGCTAGTCTCCAGAGGTCAACTTGTGAGACGTGATTTACACCCTGCACAGGTCGCCAGCCCAACACAAAGACGCACACCTAAGGACAATATTAGAGAGACCAACTCCCTCGTCGCATTTTGGACTGTGGGAGAGAACCCAGGCGTGCACAAGGAGAAAAAAAAAATTTAATTCACAAAACCACGATGGAAACACAATCAACAACCGGATGCCACGAAGAAGAAGACGACAGGAAACGCAGAAAGATCACAAGCCGGGTTTCAAAGCCAGGACTGTCTCATTTTTCCGAACTATATCACACAGCTTGGGGTCAGTGTTCCTCACAACACCAATGATGCAACAACGGTCCGATAAATGTCTTCGGTACATCAGTCTCTGCAATGAAATTTGATTTACCAAAGATTTCTTCTTGAACACAGCATCATCCAAAAGATTCCACTCCTTAGTGCTCAGTGCCCTCCTAAGATCACCTCATTGCACCATCCTTCACTTCTCACTTAAAGCCACTGTGCTTTGGCTCTGCTCCATCATTGTTCCTGTCTTGGACCTTTCTGGCAGGTACTGACCACGACAGATTGGGAACACGTCTTTGGAAATGCTCTGACCCAATCATCCAGCTACCACAGTTTTGCTTTGTTGAACTCACTTAAATTCTTATGCGTACCCATTTTTCCTTCTTCTGACATAAACTTCAAGGACACAACATTCTATCCTCTAATCCTCACCAACAGGTGCCAAGCTGAAGACAATATCGGGTTATTTGCTAAGCCTAACAGTGGTCAACATGTAATTCTTGATAACTAAATGATGCCAACAGTAAAAGGGAAGAACTGGAAGCTCCACGCAATTCTGGTAATTGGAACATCAAAACTGGGTCAGTCTGAAAACAGTCACCTTTTGGTGAAAAAGGACAGATGAAAAGACGTATTTTATTCAAAGGTTTCCAAACATCAAAGCTGCTCACAGGCAACTGTTAAAAGACGTCAGTGCAACACACTGTAACTGGGTCAATGACACCATCTCCCTGCAAAATACGATTTGAACTCGATTACAGCCCACGGTGTGAAAGCTAAATCAATGTAAAAGCGTTTGCGCGAGACACGGGTATTAGTCATTTCATCCGACTGATACCTGTGTTCTTTTCCAAACAGCGTGAGGTTGCTTCTTCTACCTGCATTGGATCAGACGGGTAGCTCATGATGTAAAACGGCTCCCCGCATGAGGCCATTACAGAGAGATACCCAGCGGCAAAGACACAGCGAGAAGAGCAGATTTCAGATGTCATCCTCCCGATGCATTTTCCTCCCCATTTAACCGCAGCCTTACTTACCTGGTAACTGGCATGTATTACAGTCAGTCGAGTTCAGGCATTGCCATGAGAGCAGTAGGGTAAGTGGGGGCCACAAAAGTAATCAGTTTCTCCTTCGGCTCTTGGATATTGGTAACAGATGGAGGTAGGGAATGGAGAAAAGGGGTTTAGCAGTTAAGATACGTGACCACAGGGATAGAATTAGAGATTTAAGGACTTGGGGAACTTGATAAGGTAGACACTTTGTCTTGTAAAAGTACTTGTTGTGGAGCTACTAATTAATAGTTTCCCTCTCGACAGATGGCGATATTACCTCGTGAGAATATCTCAAAATTGAGTCAAAATAGTTTGGACGTGTTCTTTTTTCCTTCTTACAGAAAGTTTCTGACATATTTATGTCCACCTAAGCTGTGAATTTTTGCAGCTCCTCCAGAGTTACCATAAGCAGCTTAGCCTGTCTGGCTAGTGGGATGTCCGCATACGTCTTGCTTGCAGTTGTGCCATTGTCTCTCCACTTTGGAGACAAGTGACAAATAAAGGTGTTTATTTGCCCATTTAAATTGACATTTGTCATCACATCCCAGTGACCGTATAGAGAACATACCAGGGTGTATTTGCAAATTTGTTGCGAGGGAATCCAATAATTTTGCAAGATAACGCAATAGCAAAACTTGCCCCATGGGGACAAAAACAACAGATGGGTAATGGAAGGATCCAGCAGGGAGGGACAGAGAAAGAGGAGCTGGAAATGACAAACTCGCCAGAAGAGCTAATCACAGGTGAGTGAATGCAGGTGGGGAAGGAAGCAGGAAGAGGCAAATGAGGAAATGATAAAACAGCTGGGAAGGGGCCCACAACACCAGCTGAGGAAAAGGTGAAGCAAAGGGAATGTAGAGGAAAAAACTTGGAACCGACATAAAAGGCAAACAGAAGAAACGCTAAACTAAGGAAACAAATCCAAAGCAGAAATGATAAAAACTGCAGCTAATCTAAAACATAACATCTAAGTAAATAAATCGTAAGGAAATAATCAAAAAACGGAGACACAAGTGAGTCAAACAAACGCCTACAGATTATAACCACTGCTGTTTTTGTAAAACTTCGAGGGAAGTGAATTCTTTGGCAAAACGCTGAGCCGACTCTTTTTTTTGGTTTTTTTTAAGCTCATGGCTGACATCATACATTAGTGGAATTAGAAAGAACGTCAGAACGAGGGAATAGAACAAGAGTCTGGGAAAACCACTCACTTACAAGGAGTCTGTATTTATTACCATCTTTAAAAACAAAGGTTTCCTGTGTTCTAAAAGTATGCTTTTTTCTTTTTAACTCTTATGATCGCCTCCCGGAGTGTTTCTTGTCAATACGTGTGGATTTATGCATCTGTTGTGTTTATTGGCCTCGGTTAGGAATCCGTCGGGGGGGTTTCCTGTCAGTCTGTGTCCAGAAACCATTGCAAAAACGAAAAAGGAAAACAAAACAAATCTCAGACTCTTGCCCTTCTTTTCCTCTCTGTCTCTCTCTTCCTCTCTCCCCTCGGTTGTGAAACAATCCAACCAGCCTCGGACCTAAATGAATTCCTGCTGCTCAGAGGGACTGCCGGTCGACTAAAAAATATATCTACATGAAACGTAAAGAAATGCAGGCGAGTCTAGTGCATTTTGACTCTGTCAGTCTCCGGCGTTTTGTTTTGACATATTTTCAGCAGGCGGTGAGTTATTTTGACTGCCCACAGTGTGATTTCCCTCAGGGCCTGACAGTTGGCTATGATTATTTCATGAAGCTAATTTGTATCTGTGGGCAGGCAACTCTGGCTGATGGCTACACTATGCTACCAGAACCTATGTGTACATTCATACTGGTGTCGACGGCGAGCCAACCTGGGGGAAGGGAAGAAAAGTTTTCGTGACTGTCGGTACAGTCAACTGTGTAGCCCACGACTCCTTCCATGAGATTCATCTTTCAGGGGAAACACTATTGTAAAAAGCAGGATGTTTTGGCAGTTTGCAGATCTCCTTCAAGCAACCTCTCAGAAAGGTACTGTATGCGTTAACGGCTGACTTGGATGAATAAATTCCCTGAAATGTTGAGGTGGGTGCATCAGAATCGATGTATTTGCATCGGTTCTGCAACGGAAGCACCTTTTTCCCGCGTCGCACAAGTCACGTGATGCTGCTACTGAAGAAGACGGTGAAGAAGACCACAGGATTTGACAGGTTCTTCCGTATTATCACCGACTGCAATGTCCCCAAATCGGCACAAACGTAGCTTTTTAGTCTGATTTCTGGAAGTTTTTTCAATTTTCCTAGAGGCCGAACATGATGAGGCGGCGTGAAAAATGAGCAGGACTCCAGAAATCCAATTCTGTCCTGCGAGTGGGACATGTGCCTGAGTAGATCAGAGAGGGGGAGGTCGGGGGTGCTGCACCCGCACCCACCAACTTGCTTTTAATTACACTGAGTAGAGGAGCTTGGCGAGAGCTTGTTAAGCCTCAGATTGTTCTCCTCTGCAGACCCCCGGTGCCCATCTCTCTCTCTCTCTCCAACCCCCCGACGATGGCACCGCCCGGCATCACGCCGGCTCAATTAGCCGTGAAATATTTCTCCTGCACACATCCTCTGACGGTGCTTCACTAGTCTGTGGCCGTGCTGTTGGTTTGCAGAAAAATCCAAAGGTTAAAAAAAAAAAAGAAGAAGAAAAAAAAAGGAATGTTCTCTCTTTTT
This sequence comes from Poeciliopsis gracilis, assembly GCA_911649635.1. NCBI lineage: Eukaryota > Metazoa > Chordata > Actinopteri > Cyprinodontiformes > Poeciliidae > Poeciliopsis > Poeciliopsis gracilis. The sequence continues at coordinate 3,275,145 of CAJVRI010001517.1, forward strand.
TTTTTTTTTAATGGTATTTTTGTGGGTTTCAATTGGGAAATTTACTGTTGGCTCTTTAACCCTATCTGAAAGCAGATTGGAGGGGTGCAACCGGCTGCAGTTGCCATGACAACGGCCGGAAAACTGTGGAAGTTTTGCTCTCTCGTCGGCACAAATCGACTCCCTTTATCCTGTGACCGGGATTTTAAAGAGTCCGGGATGCTCGCACGGCATAAACACTGCTCGAAGTGTGAGCCGGGGCTCTTGGTGAACATGCACCAGGATGCGACGTGCTCAGATGTGAAGCGATGCAGCTTTTTATTATTCGGTGCCAGAACCGCACTGTGATAGCGAAACTCTGGAGTTCATCTTTAATTCATGCTTTACCACTTCACAAAAGAGAAATCCGCTCTTCCAAAACAATCCCAAAAAAAAAAAAATAAAGAGCAATAGTGGAACAGAGTGGGGCAAAAAAACAAAAAAAAAAACCCTGACAAAGGTTTTTTTTTGTTTTGTTTTGTTTTGTTTTTTTGGAACACGTCACACAGATTCAATAATGCAGAATTATGGGGGAAGTGACGTAGTTGAAACGGTTTCAACAGATTCCTCTTGAAGGGAAAACAACAACAAAAAAAAACAAAACATAGATATTTTCCCCCAGAGTGAACGTATAGGTGTTATTGTCTCGACTCCCATTTAAACTCGATGTGCAGTCAGGGAGCTCAGTCACTGCGGGAGACTCTGAGATCGAGACAGGAAAACGACTTCAAAATAAAGTCTGAGTGACAGGCTGAGGCGGTTCATCCAAGTGCCAACCGCGACGGCTCAGCGTTGAAAGCCAAACCTAAAGCTGGCCCGGATAAAGGCTCTTATGTAACATGATGGCGGTGAATAATGATGGAGGGGGCGTGGCGTAGGGGAGGCCGTGTTTATGAAGCAGTCCAGACAATTAGCACGCGGCGCTGCGGGTTCTTTTGATGGAGAACTGGAAGGGTTTTTTGAAGATGGCTTATTTCCTTGCAGGCTCAGTGAAGAAGAATTTAGCTGCTAAAAAGCAACACGGCGCTTTCAAATGTAGATGAAGACGGAAGAAAGGCTCAAAGGATCCAACTAGCATGTTTATGTGGGTAGGATGTGGATTTGTTCAGCCACTTCGCTTTTTTGCCTCAGAGTAAGGCCTGGTCCACAAGCAGCCAGATATCTGGGGAAACAAGTGCATTTTTTATGTGTTGTGGCCTGAAGTCACTATCGACGACTATTTTTGGCGCGACAAAGTGACACCGTCAGTCTACGGACGGATCCCCACTCGATTTTTTTGCTCAAGCGGCGAAACGACATCTCTTCGCAAAAAAATTGATCTGGAACGTGCAACCTCTCGTCCTCCAGGAAATCGACTTGTTTCCCGCTCTTACCAAAGTCCATCAGGTTTGAAGCTCTCGTCAAACTTGGCTTCTTCTCGGCGGCTGTCGGAAACGCCGTCATTGCGGTGGTTCACCTACGTGTTGTGACTCATGCGGCCTGAGCAGAGACGTGCTGCACTTAAACCCTGAAGCAATAAAGTTCAGGCTCCCTCCCAAACCGGCGAGGAAGAGGAGGGCGAGAGAGCGGGCTGCGCTTTGTTTGGTTTGATGAACCACGTTTCTCCTGGATATAAATAAGATTCTATCTCCAGAAGTGTAATTGAAAGAGAGCAGCAGCGTTTGAACCGCGCTACCGGTCTCAGTCAGACGCGCTAATAAGCTACATCTCCGCTTTGATGTGGAAGTGTGTCACCTCCTGAGGAGAGGCGCAGAGGGAGGGACTCTGTTGTTTTATTTTTATTTTTTTTTCTCCCTCCCTGTTTCTGACTGATAATATCTATGTACACAAAGACATTTCATCCAAAGGAAGATGAAGACCCCTGCTAACGTATCCACCGGTCCTTGAACTTTCTACAAGGGCTTCCCGCATTTTTTTCAGCAACGCATTTGATCGGGATCTTGACAGTAGACTAACACGATGTACTTCGTTTTATGTGAAGTAATGGCAAAAATGGTGACTAATTTTTCATGCATTTTAAAAACTAAAAACGTCACAATTTGTAAAATCTCCTCCGAATGACTATTTATCATCAAGGTGCACATGCATGCTTAGAAAGTCTTACATTTATTTTAAAAAAGTAAGTTGGTCTTAAATAGGTTAATGTCATATAACATCTTTATATTTTATATATATATATATATATATATATATATATATATATATATATATATATATATATATATATATATATATATATATATATATATATATAAGCCAAACTACTGCCTCACAGAGCATCCCCCCCACACTCCCTTAGCTCCTTCAAACTAGCGGCAGCGAGTCTGGGTGCCATGACAGGATGACCAGAAAGCCTGGTCATCCTGAACTTAATATTTGCTTCTCAGAACATGCAAAATTAACCGGGACAACAACCGTAAGGATTTAACAAAATTGAAAAAACCCAAACTTAATGTGGATTGTTTTTTTCTTATGCAGATCCACCCTAAAGCGGCAGCAGCAGCGGCTGAGCAGACAGCAGCTGGAAAACCCGAGCTCAAACATCTCACCAGGCGACCAGCAGGTGTAGCCAGACGGTTTCTCTTCGCCTGAGTGTCGACCCACGTTGGAAGCATCAGAGTTGTTTTTGTGCTCTGCATTTTATGTTTCTGGCTTCGCGTTTTATTCTACCTCCCCTCTGAGTTTCCTTGACTTTTCAAATTCCCCTTCCATCTCTGATGGAAAGGAAATCCTGGGTACCAAACCGAGCATATCCTCAAATTCCCTGACCACTCCCCATTAACAACCCCCCCCCCTCTACAGAGTCCTCCACACCTGCCCGCCATGCTCCTTTTCTATCCAAAAGTCTCTCCAAGGCCACCTTATCTTCTGAACCAGTATTGAAACTCTCCACAAACACTTATCCAACACCTTGAGAATTATTCCTGTTTCTTCTTCTCAGAGATCATGCTGAAAAACCAATCAAGACTTCCATGTTTTCCTTGAGTTATAAACAAATATTTTTGTGGTGAGAGTTAATAGGAAGATGGATGGAGCTAAATATAGGTTAACCTGCTGGAAAAGACCTGAAGTTGTGGAAGGGGTTCAACGTCCAGTTGGATAGAAACCCTAAACATACAGTCAATATTAAAACTTTAAGTCTTTAATGACTTTAAAGAGCCACTTGCAGTTTCACTGTACTGGCCGTGTGTACTTAGTCTTGCAAGACTTAATCTTTGAGGCAAGCATATAATACTGGCAGGATCAACCTGTCGATCAGCTGAACCCCTGATCGACAGGGTCAGCTGTCCCACTTACTCTTTGCTAAGCTACGGCTGGTTCACCACAGCACAGCCTCCCACCAATGCTAAGACAAGTCAGCTTAGCCCCCCATGACGGCAAACAAACAGTTTTTCTGGAACTGTGATGGTGCGTTCACACCAAACACGTCCAATGTTCCGAGTTCGACGCGTGTGCACTTTGCATGCAGACGCTTGGCGTTTTTGAAAAGTTAGTCTAGCAAAGTATTTAGTGATGGGTTCGGAAAGGTCGCAACATAACCAAATGTTAAAGTTGTCAAAAGTCTACACACGCACACACACTTGCTTCTCCACTTCAGATTATTAATCAGAAAAACAAGAAATAAGCAGAAGCAGCAAAAAAATTGAAAGAGAACGAAAAGTGTCAGTCCTTTTCTGTGGCTAAAGAAACGCTGCTCAGAATTAATTGATGGCAGAGACACCGCAAGGGACAAGCCGGCCGTCGTGACAAATTGCTGCGCATCAAGTAGAGAACAAAACGACGGAGGAGCAAAAGTCGGGCCGGCAAATGCATTTTCATTCCGCCGACAACAGCTCATCCTGTCGCTCCGTCAGTCTTTCCGTCACCTGCCCCCGCCGCGTCATTAACTCGCCTTTTAACTGCGACATATAAGATGACATTTAAATATAAATCACGAGCATTAACATTTGCAAACATGAGGGTTTTATGATGGCTCGGTAATGAGGTGCTGTAAATCCCTGGGCCATGGTTCACAGTGCCAGCGGACACATAAACCGCAGAGAGCTCTTTAACAAGGACGCTGCGCGTTGGTGCCCGCTCCACTTTGCTTCCCCCCCGAGACAGCATTAGAGACCCGGCGAAGCCACAGGATGACTGATTTACACGTGCATTCTGCAGGTAGTGGTAGATGTATACATTCATATACTGTACCAAATCAGGCCACATGTGTATATCTGAGGCGCGGGAGGACAGTAAATCGCAGCAGGCTTTACTCTTCTTGCTATCGGCAAGAGACTGGAACATGCATGGCACAAAATCTATATGAATTCATGTCGACCATTTCATAAACCACTTCCTCCCTAAGATGTGAGAGCAAGAACCGTCTTCATGGACCTATGGAGGCTAGTTAAAGGCATATGCTTGAAAAGGTGGAAACTTTCCTTTTAAAGGAGCAGATATTCTGAATCTGAGCCACTGTAGGTTTATGAACCATAATATCTATTTTCCAAAGTTGATACGTTTGTCAGGATAAAAAACCAATTTCTCATCTATAGCACCCTTATGAAGTTGATTAAAATGTTCCAACTTCATCTTGTATTGTTGAAGCACTTCAAAATAAAAGTTACTTATTTGTAAGTTATTGTTGAAATAACCTGATAATGGCATCAAAATAAATGTAACTGATGACTTTTTAAAAGTTGGCCTTTGTTAAACTAAACAAAGTGCTTAGAAATGTTAATCCACTCACGCAGGGGACTGCTCAGCGTTTCATTGTGAACATTTATTGTAAACGATTTTTGCTATCAGTAGAAATGGCTCTATTCTATTTGGATCAGTGACTTTGGACTTGTACCAGGGAGCATGTTGCGGCCATTATGACAGACAAGTCATCTACAAAACTGACCCCAGATGCTCTGGCTGGGACAATCGGGACCGTAAGAACCGGCAAACAAACACTGGTGTTCCGCCTACCTGATCATGTGCAGCAAGATACCGTTTCAGAAAATGGGTCTCCTGACCTTTAAATACCCTCCTAAAGTTCAAGCTAATAACTCACCAACAACTAGTTGAAGCAGAGAAGTAAACCTTTGAATCTACTAGGTTTGAGAATGAAAAGCAGTAAGCTAAGATACACAGCTACTGTACTAGGTTTGCTTTTATAGGACCAGTTTGGACCAATCTTCAATAAGTTTTAGGAAATATTCCTTAGAGACTTTACGCCATACCCACGTAGTCACATCATACAGTTGTTGTAGATTTTGCCAGCTGTAGATCAGTGATCAGTGATGTGAATCTGGTGGGCTGAGGTCTGGCGACCGTGAAGCCCATTGAAAGTCCATATTCACAGGGCTAATTCAGATAATCTGAGTTTAATGACATTGTGCGTTATCCTGCTGGACGCAGAACTCAGAGAATGGGTACAATCTCTGGTCATGAAGAGATAGGCATGGCCAGCAGCAGTACATGATGTTTAGCTGACACCAAAGAGCCCACTAAATAGTGCCGAGAGAAATACCCCTTATACTGACAACATTGCCATTAGCTGGAACCTGTTAGCATTCTGGATTTCTGGATGTGTGGTGAGTAAGTGTGAGGTTTTTTCAACAGAGGACATCTGATGGAGTATGTGGTTCACCTGTTGATGCCTTTGTACTTGAGCACAATCAAATGAGACTTTCTAAGGACCTGAAGGAACCAATCAGCAGTTAATGGTTAAATGACGATGATGGAGTCAAGCCACAATACGTTCTTTTATTGAAGTTTGATTGCTCCAGTGTTTCCTGGTTACTCGCCACTTTCCTCTGTTCTTCACAGGTTAAGGGTTCCTTAATTTCTTTGTCCTACTGGATGTCCTCACCGAATTTCACCCCCTATGGTTCAGTCCAAGATTCATTCTCTTAACCCCAAACCTCACGTGAATCAACCAACCACCCACATCAAATTTTCCAACTTCTCCAGGATCCAAACCATCCTCTTTGCCAATCTGCTCACCAAAAAGAGCAAAATGAGAAAAACAACTCAGATTTGGACTCCAGATACTTCTTGTCTTGAAGCTCTTCCCAAGTGTACATTCCTTACTGTTGTCGTAAATGAACCTTTCAACTTTCACCGTGGCTCTGTGGTTGATTCTGCATGTGGCTCAGAACACTCCCGATCGTTACGATACCGTTTAAATCAGGACCGGAGTACGCGTACATAGTACAGCAGATATGGACTCTATCTGAACTTCATGACAACTGAAAGCACTTTTCAAACTTGTTCAATTCTGGCGACCTTGTGAATTATATCATTAGTTTCCTCTGCTTCAATGTTCAAAAAGTGTATTCCCACATGGTATTCTCGATAACTTAGCTAGCTCGATAAACTAATTATCTCGGTTAGCAAGCTAGTTCAAAACCTTAGCTAGCTGTTTCAGTAGCTGGTTCTATAAGCAATCTAGCACAATAACTTAGCTAGCTTGATAAGCTAACTATTTCTTTTAGCGAGCAAACTCGATAACCAGCTCTTTAATTAGCGCGTTGTAAACAAACACTTTATTCTTGCAAATAATTGAGTATAAAGAACAATCAATCGTGAAACCATGAAAACACGAGCAATAAAGAGCAGTTTAGCTGATGCTTGTTAAAAAAATGGCAGTAAGCAGTGGATCAATAGTGGAAGACAAGAAGCCTGGCTATTAAACTGATCATGACATCAAGCCAAAGACAGAAAAGGCCTCTGAAGGTTTCCCTTTGGAAGAGCTTTATCCAACTGCAGCATTTTCATTAAGCACTGGACATAATAGATGATCAATTGACTCTCTTCCCCCACCACCCACCCGCCTCTCTTTGCCGTTCCATCTCTCCCAGCATTTCCACTGCTGTCAAAAACCCTGCTCTGTCTCGGAGTTTTTCGACAGCGGCAAGCAATCAAAAGCAAACATTCATCTTGATTATGGTCCACTCTAAGCCCCAGGAACACGATCGTTTTTGTCTATTCATCATGTCACCGCCTCTCAGGAGAAAGCGAGTACAAGGCTGCGCCTCTTATCAAACGGAGCCTTTTCCTGTTGTGTTTTCAGGTTTAATACGGGAAAAGAATAAGAGCAGGGTTCTCGTGGAAACAGAGGTAAAGGGGAGTACATGACGCTTTTCCCTTGGGCCGTGTGCAGCTGACAACACAGTCGCGTTCAAATGTTTTCCGTTGTACCAAAGCACTTCTGAGCTATTATATGTTCACTGCACTTGAATGGGCCGCGGGGTCGGAGCCGCGCACGCTTACATACACACCGCAGAAAGCGAGAGAACCTGCAGCTCAGAGTGAAGAGAGACCGGTTCCAAGTCTTTCATGATTATATAAACGGCAGACGCAATCTCACAGCCACCGGAGTGTCTAAAGGTTGGAAAAAGAAGAAATTTAAATGAGGCCTAAGCTCACCTTGCAGGGTTTCTGAAAGGGTGCAACGAAGCCTGAATTTGAATTTATGAGCAAGACTCGGCATAGGAAGGAGGCAGTATTCACCGAGGCTGAAGAGGAAGGCAAACGTTAGCTTTTTCCTTTTTCGACTTACTCACAAAATCCCTTTAACGTAAGGCTTCTTTTTCTGCCAGCTCAGTAAAAGTTTGCTATATTTTAGCTCAGTACTTTCTGCACCGTTTCTAATTCACAGCTGGATGCTCTGGTTTCAATTGGAACATGATCGTACAACGTCCAGGTGGTTCGGTTTCGCGTTTGCTCGTTCTTTATACTACGGTGGTCCTTCTTTGTCATTCTATTTATGGAATAAATGCAGGTGGTTGTTGAAATCATAAGAACCACCAATAATTTCTACTTAATTTGAAAACAACAGCTAGGAGACTGGAAATTGGACAAACCTGGACTTTTCGACAGGAATTCAATTCCCAACATCCGTCACAACTGGTTTTGAACAGGAAAAGAAAACTAACATTGGACTTTCGAAATTAACTCATATGAAAACTATTTATGGAATAACAGTAATACTCTAGTATGTAAAGAAGCAGCAAATGACATCTGTTTTCTTTAAATTAAAACAAAAGCCAAACATCATATATATATATATATATATATATATATATATATATATATATATATATATATATATATATATATATATATATATATATATATATATATATATATGCTTTCATATGTATATTTTGAAGAAGCAGCGTTTGGTATTTTGCAATCATCTCTGGTACAAACTCAGGGCTAATTAACTGCGTCGTCACACTTCGAGCATCTTTCTATCAATATTCAAATCCATATGGCGTGTTGATTGTTCTGCATAATGCAGGGCAGCTTTACAGCTGGTAATTTAGCCATAATCCAACACTATGTGGACACTTACAGTGTTATTAATTATCCAGTTTGGCCTTAATAATACAATGATGATAAGAAATAGATGTGAGGTAATTATGGATCATATCCAAGCGAAGTGGATGTGTTAGCCATATTAATATGTATGATATAATATGTATGTATGCTTGTTATTATTATAACAAGACATCAAGAAGAAATATTTTTCCTTTGGTCAAACTGAGGTCTGCTTTGCTCTAATCACTTTTGGTGTTGGAAATATCTGGAAAAATCTTTTTGGAAAGTAGGGTTTGGGTTAGAGGAAGCATATCTTACTTAATATTTACTTATTAATGCTTAGAAGAAATTATAGCCAGCTGGTTACATAGTTTGCAATGTAGAAATGTTGGGTTCTGGTTAGTTCAGAAGTCTGGAAATGCCTCAACCCGAACTAAAGTTGTTGGAAAAACCTAAATGTGCTAGCTGCACTTAGCAGCGAAACATGTCAAAGTATCTCACCAAAAATGTCTGAATTAATTTTGTTTTTTGGGTTTTTTTTAGATTTTGTATACCAGTGGTATTAGGACATCCAGCACACTCCCAACATCAGGAATCAAACCTCAGACTGCTGCATCAACAACCTCCAGCTACTGTTCATAGAGCACCACTACCACACCATAAAGCACACCAAGAGCTATAATTTTTGAAAGTTTAACAAGATATGAACTGTCAAAAGTAAGGGGAAGAAACACGAAACACTGATTCCTCCATCATTCTGGAGTTAAGGGCTGGTGAGGAACTTCCACCTTGCTAAGTCATGATTTTGTAATCATGGAGCGTTATGACAGTCCCCCCCCCCTCACAACTTTGAGCTTAGATTCAGGACAGTTTGGCAGCTAATTATTTTTGCAGGATACAAAGCTAACAAGCTAGATATGGGCAGAGTCAGAAAAATGAAGTCTTTTTTTTTTTTTTTTAACTGAGGCGAGCACAAATGATACAAGAGTAAAAGGTAAACCTCTGTTTTTATTTCAGGGTATTTCCTTTCAATGGAAACAGTAAGAATGCAGCCATGACATACAAAATAAGAATATGACTTCAAAAGAAAATGGGGTTAAATTGACAGAATTAGCTTTTCCAGTTTAAACTTGAACATTATTTTGAGTAATCCTAAAGAAAACTTTAAATTATATATATATATATATATATATATATATATATATATATATATATATATATATATATATATATATATATATCAAATCAAACACAATATGTTCAGAATATTTGAATAAAAACGATGGTACAACTATAGCAAGCTCACTTGGTTTTCGCTACGAATACCTACTATATCCATTTTTATGTCTTATTTTTTTATTATTGTTATTGATTATTTTCATGCAATTTGGAGAAAGAGTTTATAATGAGCTCTATCTATTTACCTGCATTTAAATTCTCAAAGTTGCTGACATGTAGGGGGTTAGAATAACCCAGGGGTCCCCAAGGTGGGTCCTCGAGGGCTGGCTTTAGTTCTCTTCCTGGTGGTAATAACCTTTTCACAGAATGTCAATGTCCTAACGAGCCATCATTTAATCCAAGGAGAGAACTAAAACATGCCGGGTGTCGGCCTCGAGGGGCGACCTTGGGGACCCCGGAATAACCTAACTGCTAAACTGTACCCTATTAGGCTAGCCGCGACTAGCAATGCTTTATTACATTATATCACTATGGCAACCTGTCACTACAGGAAACTGTACATTACTACGATTTGTGAAAGAGTGTCATATTGACAAGTAAACGTTTCATCACCGCAGCTATCATAGTTCGTTCTTTTGAAGGCTAGTGAAGAAGCTAACGGCTCCCAGGGCGGCTAAAGTTCTCCAGGTAATGTTTTAGCTTGAACGATAAGACGTCTGACAACTAATTGGAAGGCTTGACAATAAGAGCAATAAAGTGCAGCTTAACTGATGATAAAAAGTGCCATTAAACAGCGGGTCAATAGCGGAAGACAAGCCGTCCAAGTAATAAAGTAATCACGGCGTCAACCGGAGACGGATCGGGCCTCGGAAGGCTTCCGTCTTGGCAGCGCTTTACCCGACTGCAGCACTTGAAGACGCACACGAAAAAAAAAAAAAAAAACCTCCAGGGAGGAAAAGTTTGTTTTGTCGACACCTGCAGAGCTTCTCGAGCTGATTCCGCGTGTTGTTACTGATTGCCTCAATCAGACAGGCTGTAGGAGGAATACAGATATAAATATAGGCCGTGTGTGTCCGCGCGTGTGTGTGTGCGTGCGTGCGTGCGTGCGTGGCCGCGCACACGTCTGCGTCAAGCCAGCAGCAATTTCATCACGCATTAAATGTGATGGATGAGCCACAGAGTGCTGCACACCTCAGAGCTGATGGTGTAAAAAAAAAATTAGTAAACACTTGTTTGAAGACTCTGTGGGACTGATGCGCTGTGACGGAGGAATAATAACGAAATGCAGCTGCTGCTCTCTTCCCACTGACCTGAATTGATACATTACAAAGCGAGACGTTCAGTCAGTCAGTCAATCTTCAAGCGCGGCGGCTCTTTCTGCTCCCGACTCGTGACGTCTAATCCCATTTTGTCGGCGGCGGCGGCTGACTCAAGATTTCAAGGGTCGTGGCGTCGCGCCGCACGTGGGAAACGCTTCGACAAGGCAGCAGCCGCCGCCGCCGCTTCTCCGCGTGCATAAACGCCGTGTTTCGGTTTAGTGAGTGATGTGCTTTAGACTGTCACTGATACTAACAGTAATAAGACATCACGACTGCGCTGAAACGCAGTCGGCAATTTTGTTTTTTTTTTTTTGTTTGTTTGTTTTTTTTGGCGAGGCCTTCGACGTTAAATGAGCTTTGCGCGTGCCCTTCTACGTGTGTGTTTGGCTAACAGCCTCCCTGTGCTTGCTTTGATAGCTGCTTAATAAGGTGACGCCCGTCCGTTTCGTGTTAAGCGGATGCCGCTTCGTCGGTTTTCGCCGAACGTCCGACTCCCACGCGCCGAGTGGGTCATCAGAACATCGTCCTGCTGGCATGATGTCTGCTAGCGTCTTGCTCTGTGTTCCTGCACTGCTGCTTTATTGAGATTGAGACCTATGACGCAGGATTTCATCTCTCCCGTGATAAGAAGCTGCGACTCTTTGTAATACATCGCCCCACCGTTTTCCCTTTTCTCCTATCGTTCCCACGGGGGAAACAAAATGGAACCCTTTTTTTTTTTGTAGGGAGTAGGGAGTCGCTCCCCCCTCCTCTATCTCCCCTCTTTGAATGTGTTTTCCCTGGCAGACAGCGGCGCACAGATAGCACACACAGATGAGGACGGATGATAGCAGAGCGGGCCTTGCCATGACCTTCCTGAGCATTCAGCTCGTTCGACTTTGATGTGTAAAGCAGAGCGCTGAGCGAGCGGAGGAGCGGCTCCGCTTTAATTTGGGTCTGAATTACGAACTCGGACGAGAGCAGCGTTAAGCGAACAATGGCGAGGACGGCGAGGCGTCCGACTGCCGCTGCCGTGGCACAACAGTGCCCCCTGTTGGTGCGAGTGTGTGTGCATGCAGACGAGAGGCCTGGCTCTCGCTGCCTCCCTTCGAGCAGAGGACACACAGTTACTCCTGGTCAAAACAGGTAAAAATGCCTCGACTCTCTCTGAAACATTTATGGGAAAAGAAATCTTTTACTTTGAGTACACTTATTCAGTGAGGGGCAAATTGCAACTGCAAAAAAACAACAAAAAAAACAAATGACTATTTTTTTTCAGAAAGCATTTAGGTTCGTCATCATTGGACGTTATTGATCTTGAGAAATGGGAACGTCAGATTTGCTGTGTTATAATAGACTTTCTGTTTCCCAGGGATACACAGAACAGTGCACGCTATTGTGTGTTTGTGAAATTACACACACAATATTACAGCTCAAGCGATTAATCAGATTCATGGTGATGAACTAATTACTGAACGAATTGTCAACTTATTTAGCAATCAGCTAATGGTTAAGACTAAAAATAGGCAATTTCCTGAAAAAACAACACACTCAGATCAGTAAGAATTGCCACGTGTTAGATTGGCTCAGTCAAAGCCCAGACATAAATCCACTATGCAAATTTGCAAGTTGATGTTCGCAGACCCCCTACTTCCAATCTAGCCAAACATTTTGCATCTCGATGTGGAGAACTTGCAGAAACAGTGGCTCGCAAAAGTATTCACACCCCCATATTTTGCCACTTCTCCACCACAAACAAGAATATATTTCATTTGAATTTAACATGAAAGACCAACAGAGTGTTGTGCAGTTGTGAAGCGGGAAGAAAATTATACATGATTGAAAACACTTCTAACGTTTGCTGTGTGCAAAAAAAACAAAACAGTATTCAGACCCGTTTTTCTGCCTGCACTGTATTTGCGCTCTGCATAAAGAGGGTCTTTATGAAAGAATGGCAAGAAGAAAGCCGTTGTTAAAAGGAAACCATAATTTTCTTTCCACTTCACAACTGCTTTGTGTTTGTGTAGGTCTTTTATATTAAATTCCAATAAATTATGTTTGTGTTTGCGGCTGTTACATGGAAAATCTGGTATGAACTCTGGTTCAGATCGGTGTAAATAACCCGGGTAACGTGCACTGGTGAGTCTAGTTTAAGGTGCTTCAGAAAAGTATAAAAAAAATAAATAAAAAAAAAAGCAGGATTCAAATCCACTCTTTTCAGGAAATATTTATAAAATAATTAGAAAGCTTATCTAATATTCTCCTATTCTGTTTTGATGTATCGCAATAAAAAGCACAATGACGTTTCTGGTTGCAGCGTGACAAAATGAAGAAAGAGTTCATGGGAGTACGTACATACACACATTTTTGCATTTGCCGCTTCCTTCCTTAAGGATGCCAAAAGCACAAACATCTCTCCTCCGGCTCTCCACAGGCTGATCCTATTTGCTTTCATCTCTGGTCTGAAAATGACACGTAATTATCGATTAGAACGGCTCACCCTCTATTCAACCTACCGCTCTGTTGTTTTTCTTCAGAGAAGAACGCACCGGCACACTGCCCTCTGCAGCATTTCATCATGTAGCATGAAAAGAAAAAAAAAAAAAAAAAAAAAAAACACGGTTTCACAGGAAACACTGTTGTCACTTGATGCTTCGGCTAATTTAGAAAGGTATTTAGGAAGATTATCAGCATTGGTTTTGAAAACTCCACATTTATTTGGTGGATGTTAATTGCACAATGATTCTTGACGACCTGCAGTCACACAACCGATGTTAAGTAATAATGTTGCATGCCGTCTTGCCCGTTTCTAGGGAAACCAAAATGCCTTGTCATTTTTTCCCATGTAAATAATTTCCTTTGAGGAGGGCATCATTTGTTGTTTTTTTTAGAAGAGGTGTGCGATACTACATATTTTGGCATCGATCCGATACCACATATATAAAGAGGCCATATTGGCGATACCGATACTGATACTTTTTAATCATTTTAGTTTGTCACATCATCAAACTTCTATTACATTTTTTGTGCTTTTTCTTTTTGAATTATTTTTGTCATAACCTAAGAGATCATTTGACTACAAAACACTTTGATAACTCATCGACGTGACAAGCAGAAGGAATCGAAAACAAAAAGTTCTGTGCATTTTTTTTTTTTTCAAAATAAGAAATGTGTGGAAAAAAGTATAATTTAACAGAAAACATCTTTGGTAAAATTTAAGAACTACGATACAAAAACATAGTAAATTTCAAGAGGGAAGCTAAAGAAAGCACGACGCTAACATAGTTAGCACGTTAGCATTGATCTGATACTGATATTGACTTGGTGTTGATATTTTAGATCAATCTGTCGATATTTTTTAGACTGCTTAGCCCACGTTATGTTGTCAGGTTGATTATTTAAGTGATTTCTCACTTGAAACCTGGGAGCGGCTCGCAAAATGTCGCTAATCAGGGTCAACTTCTGATCTACCAACTAGGCCGATTACTTTTCCCCAAGGGAGCAGGTTTGTTTGGACAGCCTTCTTCTTTTAATTAATTTGATTATTTAATGATAATCCAAAACATATAAAAATGTGAGGAAAAAAAGAAAAATAGAAAAATCTGGGAGAGTTTTCACCACCCCGGACTCGGTCTCGGCTTTGAAACACGGTGAGGAATTGACAGCTAACCAGAAAGGTCTGAGAGGAGAAATTAAGAGCCGTTTATTCTCACCTTGGCTCTTAGGTGTTCAAAATGCTGCGAGGTGTCTCCTTGACTATAACTCATTCACACCGTGTTGCTCCAGCAAATCTCATTTAAGCGCTCTTTGTCCCCTGAAGACGATTGTGAAATACCAAGTAACAGATAAAGAGCAAAAAAAAAACTCCTAATGTCAGCCAAGTTTTAGAGATAATCTATTATTGAAAGTATGAGGAGTCGTGAATCTTTTTTAGGTACAAATAGAAATATGTGACAGTGCCATCCCGCTCTGCTTTTTTTCCCCCTCAAGAACCGTTGTCCGAACAAGTAGAACACGATTCCTCTATTATTCAGCCGCCTGATCGTTCCTGCTAACAACTGATTAAATCATCACCGTTTCATCTGCTGTGCGATGGCATAATGACTGAATCTCAGCAGAGCGGTTTGTGGGGTTGGCAGAAGTGTAAAGAGCAGCTATTTAGTTGGCGGGGGTTGAGTGGAGGAAATTTAGCGGGAGAGTTTATTGATGTATCAGTAAATTCAGCCAAAGCTCTGCTCTGTGAAACAGCTTAGAGGAAATCGTTGAAGCCTCCATGTCAAGCTGTTAGACAACAGGCTCAGGTTAGCATTTTCAAGCCTGACATGGCAAATCCTCAGTAGCGATCCCAGTGAAGCTCATCCTTAGCCTTCCTCTTTCGCCCTTCGATTGAATAATTGATCTTGCTACCCAAACTTTTACACTTTATGATCTGTCCAGATTTATGAATTCAGAGACGTTGAGTATCTAAGATTTGCTCTCGTGGTTTTCTGAAAGGGATTCACACCTGCCCTGTGACAGACTGGCGACCTGTCCAGGGCGACCCCGCCTCTCGCCCCGAACGTAGCTGGAGATAGGGTTAGCGCGATCCGCTGTAGCTCGGGGTGTATGTCTAGGATCAGGGCTGTTGTCCTGTTGGAAGGTAGCCCCAGTCTCAACTCTCTTTTACAATATTGTCCAGTAAATTAGAAGAAATTAAGTTATCTTCCTGTGAACTCTGATCTGCTGCTTCACAAATTTTCCCACCTGAGCTGTGAATCTTTGCAGCTTTCCATAGTCGTTGGTCATGTGTTGGTCGATTCTGGATGCTTCAGATATTGTTTCATAATCTGCTTATGGGATTTTGTGTGTTTCTCAATCACACAAAATCCCATTAAAACCCATTGAAGCGGCTGGTTATGATGTGATAGTCATACAGTAAGGAGTATGACTATATTCACAAGGGGCTTTATTTAAAATGACACGTCACGCCTAGAGAAGGCTATAACTAAACCATAAACTAAACCATGTACTCATAACAATTGCATGAACTGCAATCATTGCGTAACAAGTAACAATCAGCTGTATTGTTCCGCGTCACCTCCTGCTAACCCCGCCATCGCCGTACGATCTCTGTCTTTCTGTGTGGTTGCGCATGGAGCTCAGTCTGAACGTAAACCGGTGTTGAAAGAAACACTCCATCAGCATCGCTTTGTTTTATTGAGCCCCTCTTGATTAAGCACATGCAGATGTAGATTATGAGAGACCGCTCAGTCACGACTGAATAAATACCATGACTCAGACACACAGAGGGCCGGAAATGCAGGTCCGCTCTGATGTTTAGATGAGAACTATTGCAGAGCAGCCATTTGTTGACCAACTGTGTGTCAGGGGAAAGGCTACTGATTTTTTTTTTTTTTTTTTAGAGTTTTAAGTGGAGAAAATGTTTAATGTCACACTAGGGCACTGCTTTGTCTAGAGATCTGCGACCTTAACAATCCAAACAACCATTTTTTTTTGCCTCCTTCAGTCCAGCTAAATAAAAGTTGTTTAGAGCCAGTAATGTAACATGATCAGTTTAAAAAGGGCAACTTATAATCTTGATCAGCATCTATTAGGAAATGTATTGACATTCTTAAAGAGTGACAAAGGGAGACTGTTGTGAGTAATTTGAGGAAAATATTAAAGGACGAGTATTATGTAAAAAAAAAAAAAAAAAACAATATTCTTTTTAGGTCTACATCGTGTTATATTATTATTCCCTCATCAGAAACATACTTGAAGTGTTGCTTTCATTCTTTCCTGCAAATCCTTTAATCTCCGTGGCAACCATTCAGCTACCCTAACCCTACGGGACACTGCTCCAGGAAACGCTTTCGGCTTGCAGAGCCCCCACGACTACTGCCACTCAGCTCCTGCAGACTAGCCAGCAGCATTTAGCAAACACCTGGTTGAACTGCACATCTGCTGAGCTCATTATAGGAGCCACTTCTCAGTCCAGCGTTCTGACGAATGTAAACACTTGTTAGAGGAATGTTGTTATGACGACTTCCTCAAGGCGAAGTATCGGAAAGAGCAGGAGCTTCTTAAAGAGACAGAGGCCCAATTTCAAGCTGTTGAATCAAATCACGTCTGATATACACAGCATGTCACTTTCTGTTGAATTTGAAATTCAATGTAATTATTCTGTGACAAAACCTGCATTTGTTTTTATATCTATATTTTAAAAATATTATCTGGTTCTTTAATCTGTAAAACCACACAAGGACACTGTACATTTTTTTTGGGGTGGGAGATAACCCTCCTTTAATACATTTGTGGAAAATCTTCATATCGGAGTACATTCCTCTGGAAAGTTTCAGATTCAATATTAACCATAAGAAAGACAGTACAGTTTGGTAGGGTTTTGGTTGGTTGCTACATATCTTAAATGATTTGTATGTCCACTGTAAAAATGTTAAATAAAATAGAATGTTCAAAAAAAAAAAATTAGCTGGGGCTTCATTATTTTTATCCACACGACTACAAGCCATTGTAAAAGGTCAAAGGCTTATTGCATATAAATCCATAAATCCAGCTGCCAAGATGGAGTTTATCAGACAAACACAAAAATAAAACAGTAATATAGCATACAAGGCTCTAAGTGGAGCCTTTTGGAGCTGCATTCCTAAAGTTTGGAGTCTTATCCGGAACTTCGACTGCTGCTTTGAACAAACAGAACTGAACTCCTTCGGTCGCGGCCGTCTCCGTCTGCTCTGACTGTAACACGTAAGCCGAACACCACAATGACTGATGGGAGGAACCTGCAGAAACTTGCATGTTTCTGAGGTCTGTTGTTGCCTCCCTTTCAACTGTCTTCAAACGTACTGACGACAAATTTAAGATGCAGTGACATTCACGAGCTTCAAGCTCCCAACTGCTGTGCTGGTGCTAATTTCGACGACATAATAAGGTTCAGACATTGTGAGAAGCCTTGCGTCTGAATTCTTCAATCTCCTTTGTAATGAAAAGCGTGATTGCATTTTATTACGAGTAAAAAAAAAAAGAAGAGAAAAACATAGTTAACACGTGGAAAACGACATAGTCTGCGTGATGATACCATGTGGCGTGGGATCAAACAGAATGTATTTCTTGGTTCTTCAGATCACAGCGGCGCGTGCTCCAACTGTCTGAACAAACGGTGACAAAAAAAAAAACGTGGCTACCTCACGAGTTTATGCTTTTCTTATCTTTGTCCTGTCAGTCAGTCTCACCCACCCACCGTCACTTCCCACGAGAGCAACGGAGGGAAATAACCGGTGCTGAAGGCTCACGCACGCGTCCCGAACACAACAGGAAATGCATTATAGATGCCCACTTCACCATGTGTCACACCTTGTCTTCATTTGCACGCCTTCCGCATATTTGATCTGCCACGTGCGTCGATAGCTACCAGAGCAGAGAGATCTGAGCGAGACGCTCAGTTGCACCAGCAGGAGAGTCGCAGGGCTCGGAAATAACACATTTATTCGGAGCAACAAATGTTGACCGTCACTTTGTATTGAAGAAGTTATTTTATAGACGATCAAAGCAAAATAATGAAATGGTGGCAAACAATGAGCGTCTAACACAAAGCAACAGGAACTGTGTTTCCATTGATCATAAGATTCCTCAAACTGGAATTACAAAAAACATGTCAATAAAAAGTTTTGGCACGAGGATGGGGTGTTTTTTGGCAGTATCAAATTTTACTACAATTTAGTTTATTCCGCAAAACTGCTATGAAAACACTTTATGCGCATCACATGAGTCACGGGGTCAACAACAGGATGTTGCCACCGATGCAAATCACAAAGAAGAAAACAACAGGAAGTAGTCGGAGGCCAGCATGTTTTTAACTAGAAAATTCCTGAAGAAATTTAACCGGGGCCTTCCAAAGTGTGCCTGTCGGTTTGGACCCAGCGTTCTGATGCTAAGAATTAGCATCAGTGCCAAGCTTGGCTAAAAAAAGTACACAATATCATGTGGAGAATCACAAGAATGTTCACTAACATGGACTTGCACCATTCAGTAGTTAAAATAGTGATAAGCTAAAATTAGCCAAAATGCTAATGTTAGCGTGAATACTGTCAGTAGCATGTAGGGCATCACTAGCATGTTGTCTGTAATTGACTTACTCCATTCAGTATACTAAAAATTGCTAACAAGTAGAAAAAATACTAAAAGTTATTTAAGGTAACAGGCTAATGCTAATGCTCTACGTTGCTGCACAAGACAGAGCCCTAACCTGACAGAAAAAGATAATGCAAGCTAATAGGCGATGCTCTAACCTCAGATCAGTATGGAGGCTTTATTTTAGAAAATAGGACCCAGCAGTTTGACGTTTTGCTACACTAGCTTTAGCAGGTTCGATTACAGAATCCAAACTCAACTGAATCAAAATATGAAAAGCTTCAGACTTATAAGTCAAGACCGATACTGAATTCCAAATTTTGCCTTTAAAATCTAAAAAAAATAAATAAATAAAATAACACACACACACACTGATTTTAATTGTTATTATTTAAGTTTTGTTTCCAGGACAGTGTGTGCGCATCCTAACCCAGGAGTGTAGTGGTTGTGTAAAGGGCCAGCAGTATCCCTTCTATTGACAGGTCAAAGGGCAAAGAGTCATGTGAGGCTGATGGCCATCAGGTTACGCACACTGCCTCTGCTGACTCCACTCGAAATCTCTTACTCAATGGGCAAAGTGAAGGGATTGCTGATTTCTTTGACCAGTGGAAAGATTTAAGATGGAAAAATACTGAACTTCTCTCGGGAATGAGCCAAACCCAGTTTTTCAAAGGAACTGAAGAAAAGAATTCAAATGTAGTTGAAATGTCTTGGTGGATGTGATCAAAGTTTAGGTTTTGTCCATTGTGACATATTTTGCAAAGTACAATAAAAACCCAGTAGTTATCCGTGTGCATGTTGTGTATTTGTATAGTCGTTCTTCCATCAAAAGGAGACTTTTTTTTTTATCACAGATGGTTCACACTGAAAACAACTGGAACAAGATTTGGCGAACGGAAACGTCGCGCCTCTGGTTCAAAATCACAGAAATTTGTTTGGTATCCTGAAGAGCTCTCAGGACAAGGTATTTCCTCAAACTCTTAAGTATTTGAAGAACCTCTGGAGGGATGAGTGACCAAATAATCAACATTCAAGACACTGGATGTCGAGAAAATCCAATCAAAGAAGTTAAATCAAAACGGCTTCAACCGTTGAGTTGATGCGTTGCGCAGTGACGACGAGGGCAAGCAGCCGACATTGAGAACCTCGTCCGTCTCTCTCTGTCCACTCACGTCTTATTGCTCCGAATCGGGTCGATGACACAGAACCTCTGAAAAGAAGGGGGTTCGACAAGGTGTTTGACATTGTTCACACTCCCGGCTGGCTTTTTGCAGCTTCGTTTTACTTTTCTTTTATTTTTATTTTTTCTTTTGCTTTTTACAGATTTATTTTTCAGAATTAAAGGTACAAGATAATTACCACTCTGGGTTTTTTGACCCCAGAAACTAGAAACCTAGAATTTTAAACAGCTTTACACTTTTTGCATCAATTGAACAATATCCACCACCTTTACTTATATCTCTATTAATATTATGCGAAAAGCCTTAAAATAATCATTTTTCCAGTGCAGTAGTTTAATTTAGACATTTACTTATTTATCTTCTTTGATTTGACAATTTTGAATGTTAATTCATAATGTTAATTCCAATGAGTGAGGAATGTGGTGTGCCTGTCAGACGGTTTTAACAAATGATGATCTCCCATCAGCAGGCAGTTTGTGTGCACACATGCTTGACCATGCAAAAATAATTACAAGGCAATGGACACATGGACAATCGGTGTACACCCATTTGTTCTTGTTGTCTTTTTGTTTAGCCACGTTTGTTTATCGGACAGCATCTCCTCTCTGGTTGACGGAGTGGTGGATAAAAGGGAGGTCAATAAATCTTTGTCCACACTCTTACAAATAAGATGGCACACTGGCCACAGTGAAACTTTGTCTGTGCTCCATTTTGGTCTCCAGGAAAAATCCACTTTCCTCCCAATTCCCAGGACGACACAGTGCTTGATGGAAAGCAATAAAGCAGCAAGAAAAACGCAAAATTCCAGTTATTTGTGACTAGGTTTTTATTTCAGTTCACATTGAGCCCAGTTGAAACAGCAGCAGAGCGATAACTAGTCGTTTAATGTGTTAGTGGACGCAGCCGATGCTGCGCTGACAGATGTTTTAGTCATTAATTTTTCTCTTGAAACAGTCAATGAGAGAATGATCGACCAAGACGGGTGAAAGACGTTTATCAGCCGAGGCAGATGACAAATGATACCAAATGTTTCATGGTGACAGGCGGATTAATGGAAGCACATCCCTGTTCCTTGTAGATAGGTCTAATGCCTCATTCACACCCCTTCAATTGTCATTTATTCAATCCACTTAATATCGTGAAGTCATAATCGGCGTTACGAAACTCGGATGAATGCGCCGAAGCCGCTGAAAGTCGTTGCGCGTGTGGCGGCCCGACGTGCCACAAGAGTCTCTACGCAGCCGTCGGGTTGTTGATCTTGCCTGCGAAGATGATGCTCCTCGTCGAGTGCTCCAGGATGAAGACCAGGAAGGGTCGGTTGAGCCTCACGTCGACGGGGAGGCTCATCGGCATGATTTCAATGGTGGTGGCGGCGGCTGCTTCCGTGCCCGTTTCATCCACACTCAGCACGGCCTGGTGAGAGATCTGCAGGGACGGGGACAGGAAACAGTCAACACTTTGCTGCGATGTAAAAGCTGATCATGTGCGGACGACAATCTACCTTTGAGACTTTAAGCTTGACGTCTTCGGATATGCCAGAGAAATCAGCCACGTCACTGTAGGCCTCCGTTATTCCCATTTCCTTTAGAGTCTCATCCATCGATGTTTCAACGGAGATGGAGAATTTTGGCATGAAGAGGTTCAGGTTGCTGTAGAACAAGAGATCTTGAAAAATGCAAAACTTGCCTATTGACACATCATCCACTGTGCCGTGATGTTCCTCAACACCATGGTTCACCTTTCTAAGAAAAACAAGCGGAGCTGATCTCCCTCTTACTTCTTGTAGAGATTGTCGTGCCAGTGCCTCAAGTAGTCCTTGTTGATGAAGCCCTCAACCACATCCATTTTGTTTTTATCAGGCAGAACAATCAACATGGACGTGTTGCCCTTGTAGGGCAGTAAGACGATGGTGCTGTGGTTGTCTTGGTCGTGATAGTAATCGAAACGTCCCATCTTCTTCATCATGTCCACCTCAACTTTGGTGTTTTCATCCACATGAAACTCCGCCTTCTCTGTTAGGTTTTTGTCGAAGGGCCTCTCCCACTGTCCTGTGTGACACAACAAAGGAAAATGAGAGCAATACAAACATTATGGAATGATTGTGAGCTTGTGTATTTGGTTGCTTAGGTTGCTGTCAGGTATGGCTGGTACCTGTATGTGTAGCGTGCCTTTTGCCCAATGACTGCTGGAGATACTCACCACCCCGCCTGCAACCCTTCAATGGTTAGCAGGTGGAGTTAAAGGATGGATGGATTTTCTCCAGTAGTTCTTCTCTTAAAATATGTCAATCGATTGAGGACTGTTTTGTAGGCTTACCTCTGAAGTAGACATAGTTGAGCAGCACCATAGCCATTGAAGGGTCCAAGTCCTTCACAATGTCCTTGATCTTGTCTTGGGTTTTTGTGGCAATGTGTCTGTTGATCTGACCCACAGCTTCAGAGGGGTTGGCAAAGTCAACGCTGAAGACCTCGCCAGCGTAGTGATTCTGAATTTGGGTCAGGTACTCCTGCAGAGGACTGAAACCGGTGCGCACTGCAACAGAGTTGCCGATGTCCAGCTTCTGCTCCTGCTGGCTTTGGCCAAGCATTTGGAAAAGATGGTTGTAGGCCTCATTGACCTGTGCTTGGTCTAAGTCGGCGTAGCCCAGGCCGGAGAACAGCTGGGCCCGGGTCTTGCCACGGGCTCCTGTGGACAGCATGGACAGAGCGGAGGAGAGGCCCAGGGGCGACATGAAGATGTTTTTTCCGGGAGCGGTTCTACCATTTATGTTTCTGTAGAGGGCAAAGGCAAAGTCGGCGTTGTGTGGTGAAATGGCATGGCATTTCATGGACCCGTGGTGGTGGTGGTGGTGGTCGGCTCGGGCCGCGACCAGCAGCAGGGCTGTCAGAGCGCAAATAGCAAAGATACTACGCATCTCGGAGCCTAGCGAGGAGAAAACAAGTCAGCTATGTTACACACAGAAGAGCAAAACTGTTCCCGAGGAGCAAAATTAAAACAATCAGCAGAGTGATTGACTCCACCTTTCTACAGCTAAAACTAGCATCCAAAGCCATTTCTTTTACTGGAATTTGCTTTGAAGATTTAACCGGTCGTACTGCTGATCTCCATAAAGTGACTTACCTCTACTGTCCTCTTTGCAGCAGAAGGCTTGTGAGATATTCCCAGTTTTTATAGAGGAGCTCAGAGAAACAGCTGACAGTTTGGTCAAAGATTAACCAGGAATCATCCTCCCTTGGTCTCTGTCCTTTGATATCTGACCGGTCCATCTCCACTGATGCAACAGACCCCACTCAGCACATAAAAGATAAGAGACTCACAATGTGTCCGCACTGAAATACACAGATATTTTCAGGGGCCTCAATGTTGTCTTTCTCTTCATTTTGAGGTTTTAACAACTTCCTAAAACAAAGGCCAAAGTCATGTTTTGCCAAAGGTGACCCATCATTCTTTAGGAAGACGACATTATGTTTTAAACTGGAAGAATATGCAACAACAGCATAACGACACCACTGTTGAAGAAAACAACTGGAAGTCAAGGAAAAGACCTCTGACATTATTTCAGATCAATGTGCATTTAAGAATCGGCATACAAGATCAGTTAGGGGGAAAAAAAGTGTATGGGCGGGGGGGGCTTAGTTGTGTTTAATTACGACAGCGCAGAAGGCCCATTTGCAGCTGGAACAAAAGGAGGAGGAGCGCTTTTCTGAAATGTTTCAGAAAGAACGAGGGATTTGCAGAGTTTGAAAAGCAGAACATTGACTCGAAAAAAAAAACTCAAAAAGATTTCCAAAAGTCAAACATTTGAAAGTCAAGAATTTTCAAGTTTTTTTCCACAAAATTTTCTGAGATTAATATAAACTTTTTTTTTTTTTTTTGAGAAAATTTACTCCCCTTTCTTTCATTTTCAAACTATGATGACCCTAATAATGTGTTGCTTTCGACATGGGTCGCTAATTCAATGGATCATTTCAGTCGACAATATGAGCTGATTTATGAACTCATGTTGTTCTTTTATCAAAAGGTCATAAAAAAAATTTTGTTTTAATTGAAAAAGATGCTGGTTTGATATTTATTTTTCTTCTTCCCGCTCTCTTTTCATTCATGCAGGTGAAAAGGAAGTTTGCGAATTGAGTAGATGAATTGACTGATTGATTGATTGATTGATTGACTAGTATTCAGTTTTTTCACATAGTGTTACAAACCTTTTGTTTGCATTTAAGGATTTAACCTTAGTGGCGCAGTGGGTAGCGCTGTTGCCTTGCAGCAAGAAGGTCCTGGGTTCGATTCCCAGCCCGGGGTCTTTCTGCACGGAGTTTGCATGTTCTCCCTGTGCGTGCGTGGGTTCTCTCCGGGTTCTCCGGCTTCCTCCCACAGTCCAAAAACATGACTGTTAGGTTGATTGGGCTTTCCAGATTCTCCTTAGGTGTGAGTGTGTGTGTGTGTATATGGTTGTTTTCCTGTCTGTCGTTGTGTTGCCCTGCGACAGACTGGCGACCTGTCCAGGGTGAACCCCGCCTCTCGCCCAGAACGCAGCTGGAGAGGCAGCAGCACCTCCCGACCCCGTTAGGGAGAAGGGTGACCGGAAAATGGATGGACTTAACCTTAAAGCCATGCCAGTGTTTTAATGTGCTTAAACGAACACTTTACAGGCGCCACTTGAGAGGAGAAAAAAAAGACTCAAGTTCTGAACTTGAAATTTCTCCATTTGGATCGGGAACAGATTCTCTGGATCCAGAGTTTTGCCGTGAACCGGCGAAAGCCTCGCGGCTTAATAGGCTGACGTTCGTGTCAGTCGCGAGTGGATCTGCCGTCCTTTTCAGCAAGCCGTCCTCTATTCATCATGTTTCCACGGAGGCAAACATTCAACGCGGCGTTGCTACACTGAGGCAGGAAGCTGCAGGAAGCTGCCACAAAACGTCTCGCTACTTCAGCGTAGCTCTTTTTTTATTTTATTCCCCCCCCGCCCCCTGTTTTGTGTCGGCGAATGAGCCTACATACTCTGGCGAAGCAATTTCCCAATAATTGCCTAAGAAGATAAAGAGATGTTAAGGGAGGAAATGGGTTTCGGAGTGGTGGTGGAGGTTCGGGGGGGGAGACAACAGAGAAAATGCTTTTGTAATGGCAGAAAAAAATGTTTTATGTTTTCTGTCAGACAGCAGCGATTCAGTCACAGGGATAAATTGCAGTCATTTGAAAGTCTTTTCATCATTTTTGGCGAAAAATGGGGGAATAAACCGTGAATCATCTCATGATGTTTGAAAATCAATATGCACTCGCTTCTCTGAACTCTCTGGAAATGTAGCTTTCTCCTCTTATGAAGTGCAACGCCGCTGGGGGAGAGGGGAAGGAAGAAAAAGTTCAACCAAAAGCTTCCTCGCTTTGTAGGTAAATACGGCACAATGAGGTGAAGAGACAGAAGAGAGAGCACACTGTCTTCCAGGGGAGAACCGATCACCGATTACTGTTCTTTGTCGGCCGATGCCAATTTTTTTTTTTTCTTTTGCCTGAAATGTTCAAAAAACACAGCGAGACGGTTGCTTAGTTGGCAACAGTGTGGTAACTATTGTTAAATGCAGACATGACCTGGTCTGCCAGCCAAAGCTCCCTCATGGCAGAGCAGAAGGGGACAGTGGTTGATTTTTTTTACACCTTTGCTGAGGTCGATAATATCGGCTTCACCTGTGAGTATCGGCCGATCACCGGACTCTCAAAATGAAGGAAATATGTGACGTTTTCTGCGGTATCGGCAATCCGGCCAACAAGCAGCACGAGTCGGGCCAGGCAATCCCAGACGACGAAGACGAAGGGTCTGTCGAAGGCGATCCTCTGGGAGGACGGAGAAGTCCAGGGGGCGGGGGGACGTCCCGTCCACCTCCCCCCCTCTCCAGATCCTGACTCTTCCACTCACTGTCCTTCAAGTGATACCTCACTCTGAACTCTTCTGAACCTTGCAGAGCTCCAGCTTCCTCTCCCGTGCGCTGGAGGAGTTGGCAGCGTTCAAGGAAAGCGACGAAACGCCGGCGTTTCGCAAAATCCAAGCTGTAGGAGTTTCTCAACTGAAACTGCCCTCCTGTGAAAACAACAATCAGCGCCTCAACGGATCCGCCGGCAGAGGTCCTGCGAGAGGCACTGATGGCTTTAACAGGCCCGCGTATAGGGAAGAGTCATTAGCGCTCGTTTAGAACGTCCTCGGCTTCATTCATCAGGGGGCAAAAAAGGCAAAACTGGCCGCCGAAGACTGAACGGAGCGGAGAAATTTTGGGCACCCGCTTAAAGCGCTGAGATGAATGGACTCGTGTTTATTGTTACAGCAGGTAAAATAGCTTTTGCAGCGGCAATGGAAATGTTACGCTCACCAGACGCTTCGCATGTGAAACGAAAGCAACTGCTTCTTGTCTTCTATGAGAAAACAAAGGGGATTCTGTTGGAAAACCAAGTTCAAAGCAGAAATTGGCGCTTTAAAGCACCGATTCTCCCGTTCTGAGTTGTGCGTTTATTCTTCTCTGAGAGGGCATACTGGCATTATTACGTCATCACAATTTCATCACTTGAAAACGGCTTCCAAATTAAAATTTTTTTAAAAAAAAGACCATTTGTCGCGACAAGTTTCTACTTAATGCCACTTAATCCACAGTGCTGCACGCAAACCAAAAGTGGCCCCCGAGGGCCAGCCGCCCCACGGTGGCCGAGCGGTCGGCGTCGAACAGCATCATCGTCCAGGAGCGTCATGGCGGCCTCCGCGGAGGCTGCGACGTTGAGGCCTGATTTACGGTCAATTAACGGGAAGAGCGTGTTATGAATGAAATATGACAGTAAAATGGCAAAGACAGAAGTTGCACACCTATAAAAAATAAAAAATAAAACCCTCCCGCTGCATAGATTTATGAGCGGCAACTGTTATAGAAGGATATAAAAACAAGAGCTAATGAGAAAGCAGACGCTCGGTCGCTCTTTGTTCTTTGACACAGATCCAATAAAGATGTATTGTGTTACTGACTAAACATTATGTAATCTGCATCCAAATCATGATGGAAGTGAAACTCATGTATTTATGACAGAGTGATCAACTTTTCTCTTTTTTTTTTCCCCCCCCAGATTATTCTGGTTTACAGTTAATAAAATAAACTCAATCATTTCCTTTGGTTTTTTCTTTCCTTTTTTTCTTTCTACCAAAAACTGGATGATAAAAGTCTTCAGTCTGGTGCTTTGGTCTAAAAGAGACCTTTTTTTTTTTTTGGCAGGTCAATTTTGTTTACAAAATCTTCAAATTTGATTTTGTTTCATTTATTTTAGATATTTTAAAACGTCTTCCAGTTCCAGTATTTCTGCCATCGCCATTAGATTAGCGGCAATCGTCTCGAAACAACAATAACGTCGTCTTCAAAATAACTTCTGGACAATTTAACGTCCAGGAAAACGTCTTGTGACAGGCCTGGGTCCAGGTCCAGGTCTCTGCAACCAGACAATAATTGTCTGCTGGACAACTGTCAAGTCAGCAGTCTTTTGGTGAAAATGTTACAATCTGTAAGCTGTTATATAAAATAAATAAATAAGCACTTTGTGTGTATGCATTCGTGTCATCTATATATTCTGATTTACTGAGGCACTATTCACACCGAGGTGATTTCAGGTGTATTTACTATTTTTTATTCATTGATTTATTTTTTTCAGACATCATAACATTGTCATTGTCTATAAACGGAAGCTACGGGTTTAGATCTATGGTCTGTGTTACAATTAGACCATTTCTAGGTGTCCGAATGATCGAATTGTCCAACTGTTGATTCCTGCAATCCACATTGTTCCCAGAAATAAAGGGCCCCAAAGCCGAATTTCGCTAAGGGCCCCATGGAGGCTTGGGCCCGGGCCCCGCATGGCCCTGCCATCCCGGCCCGATTGGGCAGACGACACGCAGCACCCCTGCTTTGGCGAAGCGGCGAGGGCTCGGTGCGGGGGCGCCCGTTGAGCTGAAAGCGTATTGATCTCTGGAGCCGAGCGTTTGACCTTTGGGCTGCTCAGCTCCGAGCAAACAGCGGGAGCCTGTTTTTAGTTTCTTAGAATTTCACCA
This sequence comes from Poeciliopsis gracilis, assembly GCA_911649635.1. Taxonomy (NCBI): domain Eukaryota; kingdom Metazoa; phylum Chordata; class Actinopteri; order Cyprinodontiformes; family Poeciliidae; genus Poeciliopsis; species Poeciliopsis gracilis. Next base: position 3,303,311 of record CAJVRI010001517.1, read on the forward strand.
ACAAATAATGAGCATCAGGTGGACTCTCAGGACAGAGCAAAGCCGTTCCTCCCTCGCATTCTGGTCAACATGGATTTTGAGCTCTTATGCAACCGACGCATACCTTTATTTTGGTGAAGTTTCCCTGCACACATGAGGTTGCATTCAGATATAGTCTCTCCGGGTACAGATGTGTGAAAAGCGGTTTACCGGTCCGCAGTCTACGCCTGCATAAGGGGAACAGTGATTTCTAGCTGTGTTTCTATTACAAATCTGCACAAAACTTTGTCAGTATTATTTTGTCAAAACAATACAATTTTGCATTTACGGCGTTTCCATTCAACAAGAAATGCAATTAAAACCCCACATGAATAAGCTCAGCTCATTAACAGAACATGCCGGACCTTTGTTCTCCTTCCACTACCTTCTTCGTCTTCTTCGTCGTTTCCACCAGTGGTAACGCCTGCTTCTTGATCGAGTGGCTCGCGTGACGCTAAAGCAGCGTCTCCGAAACCGTTTTGCGAAATACGCAAATTTTGATACGACGAACCCAACAACATCGCACCGGGAAGCAGAAAGCGAAACTTAAAAAATATCTCAATTCATTTCAATGGGATTTTTCTCGGCTGCAGCGTCGCTGCGGTAAGAAGAAACGGGCGGCGTTTTCGTCTGTTTGCGAGCCAAACGCGTAAAGCTCGATAAATAGCGGCACATTTTCATCCGGCCTCTGAAGTTACCGAACCTGCTTCCGTCACAACGCGAGAGACGAGGCGTTACGACAAGAGGACCTCAGAGGGGAAACAAAGTTTAAATTTCCTTGTTAAAAAAATGTCATTATCTCCTGTTAGCAACTCCAATAAACGCCGGTGTGCATGAAGAGTCTTAGATGTATTGTATTATTTCGACGTGGTGACAAATCCAGGCGAGCAGCTCGTCTATTTAAGACGCCGCCTCAGAGATGCAGATCCGTTTGTCCTTCACAAACAGATTTGCATAGATACGTCTAATAAACTTCTGACTTCAGATGGAAATATGGACATTTCGGATGCCTGTGAACCGCTTGGGCGCCCATTGTTCATCAAACAAAGAGTGAGTCTCCTCCTTATTTATTATTGGAGGTGCGAATAACTGTCCCGACAATAGTTTCATCAAAAACAATCACTTGTCACCGTTTTTTTTCCATTAAACATACATTTACCGCACAGCTTTTAACAACGCGGGTGCAGAAACATTTCCGCCTCCTCGCCCCACGCTGCAAACCAGGATCTCTGTGGGAAGACAATGTGGCTGATTGAAGGTGTAAATTAAGTTATGCGGACAAAAACAGCGTTTCTTCCGGCGACGGCCTCGTTAAACGTCGCCGACGTGATCTCAGGGTTGGAACTGAACAGCAGGTCGTGTTGGGTTCTCAGCAGACGAGCAAAAAGCTCCGGCGTCCACGCGCAGCTCCCGCAATGCTACGATGCCACCATCTGGCGGGTCGTGTCAACTGCGTCTGAAAGGATTCATTTCTCCCAAGGGAAATTTCCAATCCGCCCCACAACATGAACGGAGTTCTGGTCATTTGAGCAGCAACGATCACTCTGAGGACCCTAGAAATCAATCAAATCCAGCAGATTATCAGAAATGATTACCACAATCACGACCGCGTCAAACCTGCTGGCAAAAGTCTGCAAATCTCTAATCCTCCGATGTGACCCTGAGGGAAGTTTAACGACCCGCAAGAAAAGCCAGGCCAGCCGGAGAGTCTCCGTTTGCCCCGTTAAGAGGAAACCAGTCTAATTAAGTGTGTTTTTGATGCGAGGATGTACAGCCAGGTTGACTCAGAGGTACATCTGGGGCAGGATGAGGTAGCAGTAGAGCGAGATCCACAGGAGCAGCAGGACCTCCAGCTCCAATGGGGTTGAGTTGCAGCAGGCCGCTATAGACTGAAGGCTGAGTCCTCCGTTGTCCCTGGAATTCATACGAACACAGGAGAGCTCCATTAGGGCTTTTTATGTTGCATTTCAAATACTGCAGTCAGAGAAATAACACAAAACAGGACTGATTGCCTGGTTTGGACGAGTGAAGCAGTCGAGGGGACGGTTTTCCCCTTTGCCGTCTCGTCCCCACATTTTGACCCGCTGCGTCCCTTCATACTTCCATCTCCGTCCCACAGACGGTTCCATTACCATCTGCCTGAGCCACTCTGTCTCACTGTATTTCTCTTTTTTTGATTTATGGAGCTAAATGGTCAAAAGGAAATCCTGTAATCACATCTATGATTTAATTTTGTGCTATATTCTTCTCTTAAGGCTTTTTGTTCAGGGTCGTTGCGTGGCATAGTGGGTAGCGCGGCGAGGCCACAGCCCACCCCTGTGTTCAATTCCCGACCTGAGTACCTTTTGCTGCATGCCGTCCCCGCTTCTCTATGCCTCCCTCCTGCCTACATACTGTGAGAAAAATGGAAAAAGCCACCAGTGCTAGCCAAAAATGTATTTCACATATAAAAATACTTCTTATCCCACCCCAGCCTAGCGCCTCCTTCTACGCTTCGCTTCATATAGAGGGTCTAAACTCTCGGCTATTGAGAAACAATTGCTGACTGGAGGTGTGGACTGTGCTGACCGGATCCGATTTTACCCAGCGTGGCAGCTGGATGAGAGACCTTACAGAAATTGCTTGTTCCTGTCACCAGCTGAGTGAGGGGAGTACGCAGGGCGAAGACAACAAGGTGCTAATCATTCGTGTCGGTTTGACTTTCATTGCTCAATATTTGGAAGCGTGGCCAAACACGTACACTTCTTCTGTCACCGTCGTCAGACTATAAAACGTCTTCCTGGCAGATGGCAAGTGATGCAACGTCCGACTGCGGACAACAACTTGCTGTAGCAGGTGAAAACAAAGCAAGCAAAGCTAAAGGGATGTAAGGGGGTGAAGGGACTTTCTCCTGAGCATGTTTTGTTGTCTCTGTCCTCTTTGCTTAGAGCTCTGTGAAATTCAACACCGGTTTACTTGTGTTGTAGTATTTGCATGAGAAATTACTACAATAGGGTCTGAATTCAGACTTTTGATCAGGCACAGGGGAGACTGGGACGTATCAAGAGGTTGAGTGTGTGTGCAGTGAGGAGTCAGTACCGTAATGACTGAGGAGACGCCCTGCAGGACACGGTCCGAACGTTCTCGCCCTCGTGGACGTCATCAGGACGGCTTTCGCGGGCGGTTCTCTGGTCTGCTTTCGGACCCTCGAGCATGCTGCCGATCGTAGGTTCCCGTTTCCTCCCGTCTTCTGTTTGAACGGACCCGTAATCAGAAGATGTCATTAGATGACCAGCTTCCTTCATTTTCACTTCAGCGCCACAGCCCACGCTGCTGATGGTAGCCCCATTTGTGTTCAGGATGTTAAAACCAGCGTCTTCTGAGGAAGCTTTTCCCGCCGTTTTATCATTCAAACTTTGTAATTTCACAGGTTTCTGACTTCCTGTGTCTTTCTTCTCGACGTGAGCTTCCTCTGACTCACTCCGTTCCCTGAGATCCTCCACTAAATCGTCCTCCGCTGTTCCCTCGCTCACGAGACCCAGTTTTCCAGAGAGCTCTGCTCCTCCTTCCTCAACATGTTTCCAACTTGCTACTTCAAAAATAGTAGCATTTACCCCACCGTCTTGAACTTTGTCAAGCCCATCTTTCTGTTTACCATCACTCTCCATCCTTTTGTTGCTTTCTTCCTCAGTGTAAGTGTCTCTGTCTGTTCCTGTCCAGGCCTCTGGCTCCAAGTTCAACACAGCCCTCTTGTTTGTCGTCTCTCTACGGCTGCTTTTGATCTCGTCCAAATCCGACTTCCTGTTTGCCCTGAGATGACCGTCTTGTTTATGTCCGGCTCCGTCAAACATCCCTCGCATTGCCAGATGTTTCGACTCTTCCTCCATCTCCTCGGCCGTTTCCTCTTCTACTTTTGGTACTTGTCTTTTTGACGGATTACTTGGTCGGAAAACATCTTTACTCAGATCCAGGATGTAGCTGTAAGCGTCCTCTTCGTCTGAATCCAGTGCCGACAAGCTGTAGATTCCTTCTTCGGAGCTCTGGGAAACGAGGCTTCTCTTACCGTGGCCTCGATCCGAACTCTTATCCATCCACGATCGGATATCCTGGTTGGCTATGCCTGCTTCCAGCGGACTTGGTGGCTCTAACGCTCTGTGAGTGAAGGGAAAGTTAGTTTCGGGGCTCCCGCTCTTGTTGGAGTTGTGGGCTCCGGAGGCCTCCGAAGATTTCCTGGACCATCGTCTCCACAGTCGCTGCTCGTCGCTTTTCTCAAAGGATCTGAGCAGAGCTTGGGCTTCCGGGTCGTCGGCCAGGGTCTGTCCGAGGCCGACTGGTTCGAAAGACGCGAAGCCGGGAATCTCGTGAACGTCAAACTGCGCCAGGTGATCCTGTAACATGAAGCAAAGTCACGTTTTAGCCTGTTTATAAATACTTATGATTGTGACGTAAAAGCACATTTTGAGTCATGTGATGGAGGCATATTTCAACATATAACCCTAACCCTATCCCTACCCCCTAACCCTAACATCTGAATTATTTCTAGCAATAACTCATAGGTGCTGTAGAGTGTGACATCAAGGGTGTAAATACATTTTGTGGCATAGGGGACACTGTACAATAATGAATGTGTTTTTGGTGAGATGGCTAATTTATCATTTCTTTTTTGTGTAAAGTTTTTTTTTCTATGGTTTTTAAGAATATGCCACAGTTCCCAAGAAATGAATAATGTGGTATAATGACAAAAAACACAATTTTTGTCAGAACATACCCAATCCAAAAATCACCTTGTCTTTTCTTTTACTACAAATGTGGATAAAGGTGATCGGTGACAGTCTTATGGTGTCATGTTAGGCTGTATATTAAATAAACGTGTGTGGAGAACCAGCTTCTCTCGCAAAAAAAAAAAAAAAAAGGTTGATGTTCCAAGTGTGAAACTGCGCCGACCTCATCTGTGACCGAATGATCCCCCAGAAACATCGACACGTATGTTACGATGGACTGCTCGTCCGGCGCGGCGCACGCCACGTCTGCAAGGAGGGAAATAAATGATTCTTCATGTTACTGTGGTAACCATTGTGGCTTCTTATGACGTCTTCGTTCTGGTTTTTACCCTCAGGCTCCAGCAGGGGGGGTACATCCAAACACTGATGGGCCAGCATGAAGGCCTGCCGGAGATTTTCCCTTGGCTCCTTGGACAAGCTCTCCCTCAGGTCGACCAGCTCCGGTTTTATGGACTTAATCAAAGCCAGGAAAGCCATTCCACTTCTCCAGCTGGCCCCGAAGTCGTCCACATCCACGCCGTACCTGCAAATTCATGGCTATCTTTGGACATTCGTGGAAAATTGTGGTTTTCTCCCACTCATGGAGTGGATGCGGGCTTACTTTGACGTGCATCTTTGGACCCAGTGCAGGAGAGTCTTGATGGCTTTGCTGTGGTACTTTGGCTCCCTTTCAGCCTTCTTCCCTTTCCGAGGCAGAGTGTTGCAGGAATAGCCATCATTGTCACGGGTTTGAGGTGAGAGGTCACTGTTGGAAGGGTAGGCGCTCAGCGATAAGGAAGACAGGCTGGAGGACAAATGTCTCTGCAGGCCTCCTGTCGCCTCCTTCACCTGTTCGGTTTCCCAAAAGAGGCCAAGAGACAAAATATAGTGTACATTAAAAAAAAAAAAAAGAGATTAGACAGACAATGAAGGTACCCGGTCGCTCACCTGGAAGTGGAGGATGATGTTCCAGACGAGGTTGAGAACAACAGAAGGGAGGCCGTCGGCGACGCCGGAGGCGTCGATGCCGAGAAGCTTCACCTGGGGGGGGGGGCAACACTGCTGTAAGTGAGCGGGTCACAACGAACCGGGTTGTATTGAACTGATGAGCGAATCCCCACATGTCTGTCGTCCAGGAAAGCGAGGGCTTTGGAGATGTTGTTCAGTCTGAAAATGCGATGAGACGAAGACCTGTACCTGTAAAGCTAACATGGAAGTGACAGTGTGAAGAGGCAAGAACAAAAGTAACCCGACCTCTTCAATTCTTACACTATTTATCTCATTGGAGTTGTATGGCCTGGCCATTGTCTTTTAACTTGACTCTCATCTCCCTCCAATGCTCCATCTGAGATTTCTCCCATTGAGCTCGATTTCAATGAACAATTTCAAGTGGAGCAATCGGCAAACAGAAGTTATGAACGGTGACTTTGACTTCCTGTGCTTGGCCGCCACAGAACAGGAAGTGAACAAAGACGTTGGGTTTGCTCGACTATTGAAAATCGTGAGTCGGAGCAAGAGAAGTGTTTGGGACATTTTATTGCTGTCGTTCAATTTCACAGTGCAGTTTCCTCCACGGTCCAGACCCTCTGGGGAAGTGTGGACCTTTGAGTTTGCCACAGGATACAGAGAACATGTGAAATGGAAACACAGCAATTTCCCACTTGATGTGTTTTTTTTTCGACACTAGTGGAATATCGGCAAAGTTTTGTGCACATTTTGTAACGGAAAACAGAGCTGGAGACAGACGTTGAGACTGAAAGAAAAGATTGAATTGAACTAAAACACACAACTGGAGCAAAAGTGGAACCATTTTAATTGAATGGCCCAGTCAAAGTCAACAGAAATCTTGGGAACTCAGTCAAAAGCAAAAATATTGGACTTTAATACGTCCCCAATTTGTGTTGCTCTATTCCCCCCCTGCCCCCCCCAAAAAAAACATTTTTTTTTTTTCATGGTTTCGAGATGAAAAAAATATAGGAGTTCTCACTAGTTTGCAGCCAGACAGCTCCTCCAGGAGCGCCATGAGCATTCTGCCGTCCTGAATGTCCGTGAACAGGTCGGAGACTGCGAGGGGAGGATTTCGCTTGGAAATAAACAGAAACGAAAGCTTCTGTGGACGATCGCTTTTATTGCAAAAAATAAATAAAAGTCTTGTGGTTCACGCCTTACTTGTTGCAGGAACACGTTCATCCATCTGGTGAAGGTTCTCTTCTGCGTACATTCCCTCCTGTCTGAGAGGAGAATTGGGACGAAGCGCAAAGACGGCAATGAAACGTTTCCTAAAACACCTCTGAGACGGCGACACCTCTAACCAATGAAAACATTTCAGGTGATAGAGCAACCACAGCCTGTAACGTGGATGAAATCTAGCGAAAAATAGTAACAAGTAACCTTTTTGTATCTTTTTTCTTTTGATTACAGGGTATTTAGCTGGCCTTATGGATCACTAAAACACATCGTACCTGGAGGCTGCCCATTGTGATCATTGATTGCCGTTGCTGCTTTGCTCTGTGAATCCAGTAGGTCCTGCATTCTCAGTCACTCCTTTTGCTCAAGACCCATTGCGGAGGTAAAAGAGGTGCCAAGAGCTGAACATGTCTGCAATCTTCTCTTGAGATTTCCTCATACAAAGAAGGACAGAGGTGAGGCAAAGTGAGAGCACAGCTTGCTCCAGCACGCCCAAACCTCCCACCGAGCTGAACTCCCCCCTAGGAGGATGCAGACTCCCTGCCATTGGCGGGCAGCGGTCCACAGAGTCGTATTTGCAGCACCGTTTGCCAGATTCCACTGGATCTTTCCGTGGGGCAAAAAAAACCCCAAACAAAACTATCAGCTGGTTTTACTGAGCTTCATCACATACCAGGAATTAAGACTTGCACAAGAATGTGATCTCTGACTCATAACATTTTAGTTACCGCACTCTGTTTGAGCATGTTCGAAACAACCTGCAGAATCAGCGGGCGAAGGCATTTATTTTAAGCGCCTTAAAAACAAGGTGCATTGTGTATTTAATTATGCAAAGAACGGATGCATGTTGACAAACAGCAACATTTCTGGAAGATGTCTGGTAGGAAACTGGATGATAATTATAATAATCAAATAATTTACTACACAATCATTTTATTCTCAGGTCGTGAGAATAACATGAACCACCAGCCTGATGTGATCTTTACAAATCAAAGATTAACTCTGAGGGTTTTTTTTTTTTTTTTTGAAGGATCTTGTTAAAATTACAGAGAATGATCCACTTTTTGTGATTGATGCCCAGTTTCTCTTCCCAGTTGGCATGGTTACTTCCTAGCTGATGAGGAAAACACATAAGTCACCATATGAATCACATAGAAACCCATGTTTGGTGTTCTGGCTTTTTGCTGACTTGGGCTCTAACTGTTCCGTTTCCTCCCTAAAGTTCTTCCAACAAACGTCAGAGGTCCAAACAGAGGAACTGGATTTACGCTGCGATTGAGAGAAAAACGTGTCCAAAAGGTCGCAGTCGATTTTATTGTCAGGAGATAAAATTGGCTTTTTTATTTCGAAAAAAAAAAAGAAGAAACGAATTTCAAGTTTTAAAAATGCATCAAACCAAACTTTTGCTGTGTTTTAAGTGAACATAGCAAACTCTAAAGTGTCAATGTGTATATACAGTCATTTTACAAATCTTTTGGGTAATTATGCATAAAAAAAAATAATTCCTTTAATCCAGAAATCCAGGCTTAGTGAAAATAATTCTTTCCATTTGCTTAAAGATCGTCATAGGCGAAAAGTATGATTGATCTAACACTTTCAGTAAATCGGAATGTAATCAGAATTATATTCTCGTTTATCAAACATGGCTGCACATTACAAGCATATATATATATAAAAAAAGAAAATCTTCTCAATCTCAAATCTGATTCCCACCAATGTTAGTTCTGGATATGGATCAAAGTGAGAGTAATACAGTGGTACTAAACTATCACTGTGACAGCAGACAGTGTCTGACAGGAAAAGCTTCCCCTGGCCCAAACAATATCAAGCTGCCTTGGTTTTTACTCTGCCTGCCTCAAGAAAGGAGGCGGCCACTGAGCAGGGCCGCCTCCTCCGTGGGAAGCAGGAAGTCTGTCCAAGGAACATCGCACGTGGGACTCCCAAGCCTGCGGAAGCCACGCCTTTTCATCCCTCGAGACGCTTTGTGCAGCCTTGCTGTTCCCACGGGTGATGGAGGTCACCAGGGGCCGGTCGACAAGGCGGCAAAGACGCGCGGGCGTGACGTCATAACCTTAAGAAAAAGCACATTTAGGATGTGGAACAGTGTGCAGCGCGCGAGATCTCCTTCTCGAGAGCAACATAGAACGGAAACAGAATTAAAAATGTTTTTTTTATTAAAACAAAACATGAGCAAACAATTTAGTCAAAACCCCAAGAGGTTAACATTTTTTGTTTTGAGAGTGTGATCACGTGTCCAAACCGAATCAAGTGATTGGTTAAAATCCACTCAGGGAGTTCTGTGTTTTAACAGTGAAACGGATCCAGTTAGTACGTCTCTCCATCTCTCTTGACCAGTCAGGCTAAGAGACCAGGCTAACACCACCCCCACTGGTTGTTCACTTCCTCCCCATGATGAAGCTCGGGGTCTCAGCGTCGTCCTCCTTTTGCTCTTCTTCCTCACTCTCCTCCTTCCGTTCTTCCTCTCCGCTACTGTCAGAGTCCTCGTCTCCGTCTTTTCTCTCCTTGCCCTCCGTCTTCGCCTTCTTTGCCAGCAGCTTTTTCTGCTTCAGCTTCTCTCGCTTCCTCCTTCGCTTCGCCGTCCGCTCCTCGGCCTCCAGTCGGTTCTGCTCCAGTTTCTTGATGTAGTCCACGTCCTTGCCCTGCTTCTCCGCCATTTTGTCCAGAAAGTCCTGCCGCTGGTATTCCCTGCGGCGCAGGTGGCGGTAGACGTGAAACTCCCCGCTGCCTGCGCCCGCGCTGGAGCCCATCACGTCCCGGACGAACTCCGGCGGCGCCCGCGGGGCCCACTCCTTCTGCCGCTCCGGGATGGGAGCGACTTTGTCGGGGTTCCGCATGAGCCGCTCCAGCTTCAGACGCTGCTCCTCCGCCGGAGTCTTGGGGAGTATCAGCGGCTGAGCTTCTTTCCCCCCAGACTTTCCCGGTTTGTTATTTTTATGCGTCTGCGCCGCCATCTTTAGTTGCCTTTGAGTACTTCCGTTCTTGCCCGGTTCACCCCGGAAGCTCTTAAAAGCTCCATGAGTCAATTTTAAAAATGTTTTTTTTTTTAAGAAAATAAATTATCTAGTACAAGAATGCAAATGCGGTTGTTGAGTGACTTTATTTTATTTTTTTAAACTTAATTTTAAACAATTTCTTACGCAATCCACGTTTGACGTTTTTACGCTCTGACTGGCGTTCGCTTTGGCCAATAACAGCTAAGCTTAAACTTGAGCGGCCTACAGCCGTCCAATCTGCATCCAGGTCCCGCCCATTAAGCTTGAAGTCTATGTTGTCCTGCGAGTTTCACTCATACAGAACTCAGCTGTCCGTGTGCGGCAGTTTGCTTATCGAGACCAGAAAAAAACCTCGCAAACAAAACAAAATGAACAGTTTAATCAGCTCCACAGCCAGGTGTATACGGTCCGGCGCGGCCGTGTGCTTACTCAGGCCAGCCGACGGACTCGTGAGGGCGGCCTCGGCCCGGTTCTTGTGCGCGGCGGCGGACCTCCAGAAGGACCTTGGCGAGATGGTGAAGAAGGACAAGGTGGTGGTGTTTATGAAGGGGACCCCGGCACAGCCCATGTGTGGCTTCAGCAACGCCGTGGTCCAGATCCTCCGGATGCACGGCGTGGACCAGTACGCTTCCTACAACGTCCTGGAGGACCAGGAGCTCAGAGAAGGTCAGTAAGTCGAGTCCGAGCAACAAGTCGGCGTCTTTAAATAGAGGTTTAATCGGTCAGACAGTCTGTAAGCGTCTCTCTCTGCTGCGTTTGAGTCCGTTTCAGGCAGACTGTCTCCCTGAGATCAGCTCTTTGTACTTCCAAACAGTTTTGGGCTTTTATCAGCGCCCTGCAGCAGCACCACGGGGTGTGGCTCCAAACAAACCAGATGAGATCAGAGACTTTACTGCTGTTAACATCTAGTGGCCATCTATTAAACCCAACTGAGGGTTTGTGTTCTCAGGTGTCCAGTCTCTTTTATTATTATTATGATTATCACTTTAATCTTACTTCTTCCTCTCAGAGCTAATGTCATTATAAGACTTGTTTTGACTGTGGATAGTGGATAAAAATATGATCGGAGAGCAAACAGTCCTGTTGTTGGGAAAAATCTGGATTATTATTATTCCACCCCCCCCATAAATCAGAGTGATGTCATCACACCTTTTTTTTTTTTTCTTTTTTAAAGAATTGAGTGACTGAAGTCAGAATATTACAAGGATACAGTTGTACGACAAAGTCCAAAATAACAGAGAAATGACGTTTTAATATCTCCAGGATAAAGTTGCGTTATTGGGGGAAACGAAGCAGTGACTTTGTGAGAACTGCAGCGCGAAATAAAATAAAAAAATCAGAACAAACAACAAAAATAAAAATGAACGTGAGGAACGTCGAGCGTCTTGTGGAGTCGTACTGCAGCGTCTAGTTTACAAATGAGGAAATGCTTTATCTTTTTAACAAACCGGCGTCAAACGCCAGGAGGATCCTGAAACGAACATGAGCTGATCTTATTGATAAATCTATTGATTTATTGATAAAGCTATTTTTTCCCCCTCATTAAAACCATTTTTTTTTTATCATAATTTTGAGACAATTTTCCGTTTAAAACAAAAAACTAGCCTTAATACTCCGAAGGGATGATTGGAACAAAAGTCGCTATTTGAAGATATTTTCTGTCATTTGTGTTGCATTTTAAAATTGGTTCTTGTATAATAACAAAGCAAACCAAAAACTTCAATCGTAGATTTAGTTAAACCACGTCGTCCGGCCTCGACGCTGACCGGTGCTCTCCGTCGTGAGCGTCTTGTACCTCATTGTTCCCTTGGTGACTGATCTCCTTGTTTCTGTCCGGACTTTGACCCGCAACCACAGGGGTCAAAGTGTTCTCCAACTGGCCCACCATCCCTCAGGTCTACTTCAACGGCGAGTTCGTGGGAGGCTGCGACATCCTGCTGCAGATGCACCAGAACGGCGACCTGGTGGACGAGCTGAAGAAGCTCGGCATCCGCTCGGCTCTGCTGGACGCCGAGAAGGAATCCAAGTAGGAAACAGGTGGTGGTGTGCGGGGGTGGAGGGGGTCAGGGGCTGGGAATAAAGGAGAGAGAGCAAACGTCAAAGGAATGAGAAGACGGAAAACACTTTCATCAGGTCCACGCTTCCAACGATTGGAGATGAGTCGGCTGACGAGGCAGATTGGATACGTCGTGCAGCCGGTTTGCTGCAAATGAAACCGACGGCGTGTCAGGGCCGTTTGTAGATGAAAACAAGAAGCAGTAAACGTCTGAGAGAAAAGCTCATTCTGAGACTGATCTCGGAAATTTTGTGGGGGAGGTGGGAACCTCAGAAAATTTCAGTTTTTCTAGGAAATTTCTGAGAACCAGCCCCGAGTTTCTGAAAAACCTCAGAAATTCGAGATTGACCTCACAAGTCGTCTTAAAAAAAAAAAAAAAAGCCCCCGACAAATGTCTGAATTTGTAGAAGTCGGTGCTCTACAAAAAAACAAAGAATCAGAATTTCTGAAATTAATCTCAAAATGTACTCCTTTTTTTTTTGTCCATCTACAATGTCCTTAATACGCCATCGTCAACAAACGCTTTAAACTTATTTTTTTATGCATCACAATCGGAGCCTTTAGCACCAGTCCAAAAATACAAATCATATCACCTTTAAAGTTCCCGTTTGATTTGTTTGTTGTTGTTTTTTTTACCTAATTTTGCCAACTCAAAATGGATAATCCCATTGGGTGGCGTTTAAAGGAACAGCGTTCTGTATCTCCGTGCCACGGTTTCCATCCGTGTTCCCTTCAGAGGTCTGGACCACCTCTGGGTCACCTCTCCTCCACACGTGGTTCTCCCGAAATTCAGACGGACTTTCAGTTCCAAACGATGATGTCGACACACTTGAAACCTTCCAGACGCACTGCCTGTAGCTCCACTGCATAAAGAGGGAACAGGGATTAATATGCATTATGATTAAAAAAAAACAAACAAACTCCAGCCTCTTTGCCTATTATTGCTGTGATTTACATTCAAAGTCTACCGACTGAGTGTTTTTCTGCTGAAATCCGCTGAAACGCACCAAACACACTTTGCCTCTTCTTCTTCTTCTTCTCTGAATTATTTCCTGCCCTGCTGGACAAACTGCGGCAGTTTGAATTTGTTACATCCGTCTTTTCCGACTTGTCTTTTTTTTTTTTTCCCCTCTTTTTGTCGCCGAAGGAAGAGTGTTTTTCTATTTTGTTTTGGAGCGCCCTCCAACAGTTGTATTATGAAATGAACGTGTAGTACACTGTAAGATATTGTACATTTAAAGCCTATTGTTAAATGTATTTTAGGAACACGTTAACCCTGCAACAATTAAAATATTTTCAGACGCAGACGACGAGTCGACTGTTTTGTTTCTGCCGTATCTGATGGTCGCTCTGAACATTTGGCACGAGTGACTGGAAAAAGGCTGATTTTATGTCGTTATTTTTGGCTTGAGCAAAGTATTGAATCATGAATAAACTGGGACGAGCTCATATCTCAAGAGCATCGCTGAGCCACGTCTTGGACGTTTTGCGACTGTAAAGATAAAAGTAGTCACAAACATTTTGATTGAAATCAAAACAACAACAAAATGTGGTTATGAAAAGATGAGTCGTGTTTATAGTCCTCCGTTTTAACATTATTCTATATTCGCCTAATTTTTTTCTGATAAAAATTTTACTTGCATTTTTTTTAAGAGTATTGCCATCAATAGTCCAGTGAGATAAATCTGCCCACATTCATTCTAAGGGCCCCAAACGGCCCCCAGGGCCACACTTCAGACACCCCAGATCTGGGACTTTGGGGCTCCAGAGGATTGTTGTTTAGTAATTCCTTGATATAATTTTGTCCATTTATTCCCCAAAATAATTCAGTCATGTTTCATTTTTGTATTTCTGCAATTTAACCCCATTTCTACCACAATTAAATGTAATTCATTTGGGATTAATAACATTTCTGCAAATTTGTCCCAAAATAATCAATAACTTTTAACTTTGATCAAATTAAAAATGAATTATTTTCAATTTAATTTTCAAAAATGTAATAAAATAATGACCAAATGTAATAATTTTTTTACATTTTAGCGTGTGTGAAAATAAGCAGCTGCCTCTTTGCAACAGTAGGTCTCTCTGTGTTTTTGCTGTTTTGAACAGCAGCAGCATTTTTGGTAGAAACTTTTTTTTTCCTTTTTTTGAGAGCAGGCTTACAAAAGTAGCGATATCGGATGCGTCTTTAGTCTCCTCGCGCTCCTCCAGACGATCGTCCGTCTCACTCTCACGGCAGGATCTCCCGTCTTTCCCGTCTTGAATAGTTGAAATGGAATGGACCCGGTGAGGAAACAGGAAGTGGTGTAGATTATTAAAAATGCCTCACTTCTGCTTATTTTCTAGGAATTGTTTGAGGGGTTGCACAGCTTGCATCATTAGTTTTTTCTCCTAGTGCCTCCTCTGAGTCTCCTCCCCCCCAGTGTCCCCGAGTCCAGGTCTCCTCCCGAGTCCCGTTCTCCTCCCGAGTCCCGTTCTCCTCCCGAGTCCAGGTCTCCTCCCGAGTCCAGGTCTCCTCCCGAGTCCAGGTCTCCTCCCGAGTCCCGGTCTCCTCCCGAGTCCAGGTCTCCTCGCGCTGCTCCTGAGTTCAGATTTTTTTTACTTTCTCAAGGATGTCAGCAAGGTTCTGAGCTCTCTGAGCAACCTCGAGAAATAAACTGAACTTCTGAGACATAGTCAGGTCTTCTTTTGGAGGATCCGATGGCTGAGACTCATGGGGTATGATGCTCCACTGGATCCTCCAGAACTTTGGAAATGAGAAAATTCAGGGAAAAGCGAAGGATCACGAGGAACAGGAACACGAGGGCGGTCCAGCCGTGCCACACTACGTATATGTAAACTATTATAAAAAAGAAGGCAGGTGCGTACCCAGTAGTCCAATTGAATAAAACAGCCAAGTGATTCAAAAAGCAGGTCACAGGAATAACATCTCGTTTTAGGCGTGGCAGGTTTTCAGTGAGCTTCTTGTCCGTCTGCACGATCGTCTCCTCCGGCTGGAAGTGCAAGCCTTCGAAGAAATCTCCAAAGCGATGATAAATCCCTTTCATGAAGCTGCTCCACAGTCTCTCTGTCTGTAGGTTTCAGGGATGGAGGTGGTGGGACTTCCACATGTCTGGTATGTTCAAGCTCAGTGCGTCTCTGTCTGTCTCTCTCTAATTGTTGTTTAAGGGAATCTATGAGGGTCCCGTCCTTCTGTTTCTTCACTTCCTCCTCTAACAATTGTTTTTCTAGTAAAACGATTTCCCGTCGTCCTTTCAACTCATTGTAATCCATCTCTGGTTCTTTCTTTGTGACCCGCCAGAGAAGATCCAGGAACAACCGCGGCCGTCGGCTCTTCTCGCTCTCTGGGCAAATAGGGCGTCGTCGACATGTCGTCGATGGATTCTGCGTCCGACGCGTTGGGCGATTCAAGGCACCGAAAATGGAGATTGCTTAAAACAAACCTCTTGGTGTTTGCTGCTACGGCTTCTGGTCTCTATCAGAACTCTACGGGCTCAACGTTGGAGAGAAGCAACAAATATTTTCACCTGGCTAATATCTATGTAAAATCTCCAATAAAAGTTCTTTGATCCTATTAGTTATTATGAGTATGAGGCCATAAAAAGATTGCAATCCCATCTATGTTTACTTACGGGAGTGGAGAACGTTTGAGTTCTGTTCTGTAAATTTCTTATTCATTATATCGGTTCCTTCAATTGAAATTGAGCAATGAAGGTTTAGATGGTTTGGATGTTTGGTTTGTGCTAAACAGAGCAAACTATGAGGAGCAGCTTTAATGACCGCTTCAGATTCTTTGAGATATTTCTATGTCATAAAAAATTCCTCAAGTTTGCCTTAAATAAAAGTTTTATTTTGAAATTCTGTAACATTTTACAAGGTTGTGTTTATGATGGTGTTGGAGAAAGTCCTCACATTGGGAGGTTTGGGGAAAACTGTTTTAAATGATCCAAATCTTTGTTTTTGAGAAATACGTTTCAAGAAATTCAACATAAGATAATACACAAACAACATAGTCTCCATATTTTAGGAAAAAAACCATCACAGTTAAAAGTTGCGCAGGACCGGGGTGACTCCATATCAAGTCCGGAGTCATCCCGTCCTTCCAAACAGCGATGGCGCTCAGCGGGGATCCTCGCCCTGATGCTCCTTCCCGCCTGCCTCACCCGGAGAGCCAGGCCGCCGCTGCCAGGACCTCTGTCCGTGAAGCTCCGGCTCCTCCGTCCACAGAGGCGCAGGCGATTCTTCTTGGTGGCTGTGTCCTTGGCGCGCCACCTGCAGCTCTTAGCGTCTCTCTTTTTGCTGCCGCCATCTGGATCACAGCCACAGGGGGGATCTGCCTGCGCCTGCTCACCAGCAGGTTTCTGGAGGTCCAAATGGCGTCTTTGATGGTGGCAAGGGTGAGCCACATCTCTGCAAAGTCTTTCCTTGCGATTTTCCGGTGGCTCACCCCGTACAGCACTAGCTGTGCATCGAGGACCCCCCCTGCTGGTAAGTGTGGGAATTGCGAGGAGCCGGCCGTTGCCCACAGGTCCTCAGCAGCGCTGCACTCCCACAGCAGATGCCTCACCGACTCCGGCGCGCCACAACCGGGTCGGGGGCAGA
Organism: Poeciliopsis gracilis; assembly: GCA_911649635.1. NCBI lineage: Eukaryota > Metazoa > Chordata > Actinopteri > Cyprinodontiformes > Poeciliidae > Poeciliopsis > Poeciliopsis gracilis. The sequence continues at coordinate 3,319,927 of CAJVRI010001517.1, forward strand.
TGGACGTCGCACTCATGCTGCGGGAGTGCATGACGGCTCTGACCGGGAGGATCCCATGAGCCGCCATGACAGGTCCTTCAGTCTGTTTGGGAGGACGGGACGACTCACGTTGCGCCAAACCGTGGTGGCGTCTCCGTACAGGAGGCCACGCACTGGAGTCACTGGTTCCCAGTCCTGCACAACCGGGAACCAGTTTTATCATCAGAGATGATAAAACGGTGATTAGTTAAAGTCCCGCTCTCCTCCCCTTCCAGTTTAAAACAGTCTAAAAATCTCTGTATGAAAGCATAAGCCGGTGGGAGGTTAAAAGCTACAGGTGTTCTAAAATCACTTTTTAAAAATTTTAATTTTCTTAAAAGGGAGCCCATCCAAAATCTGCACATTGCGTTTGTTTTTTGATTTTTTGATATATTCAGTGCTAGTTTTAAGTGAGTGCTTGTATAAAAGCTGCCTAAAAATAAAAACAGGTCTGGAACTCCTTTCCCTCCTTTCTCTTTTGGTCTCTTCATTATTTCTCTTCTCAATCTTTCCCACCTGGAGTTCCAGATAAAATAAAAGATGGCTCGCTGCAGCTCTAAAAACACTCTCCTAGGAGGAATAAAAACAGAACTGGTTAGTAAAAACAGGGGTAAAATCACAGCTTTGATGATTAAAATTTTTCCTTCTATAGTTAAATTCCTCATCCCCCAGAACCCCAGTCTTTGTTTTACTCTTTTTGTTATATCTGCCCAGTTTGTCTCTCCTCCTCCGTTTTTATCAAATTTCACCCCCAATATTTTACTTTCATCTTGTATCTGAAGTTGTATTCTTGATTTCTCGCTGTTCTTCCAGGGCCCATAAAATTGTGCTTTTGTTTTTTCTTTGTTTAGTTTTGCACCTGATGCTTCCCCAAACCACTCTGTTAATTGAAATACTCTGTCGACTGATAAAATGTCTGTACATAATATGTTAAAATCATCCATATATAAAAGACATTTGGCTTCCTGCCCTCCACTCCCCGGTATCTTGACTCCTAGAATCTGTGGGTCCCTTCTCAAGACCTGCGCCAGCGGCTCGATGCAGGCCACGTATAGGAGGGCAGATGACGGACACCCCTGACGGACACCGCAGTTCACTTCCACTGCTTTTGTCAGAAACCCGTTAACCAGAAATCTGCTGGAGATGTCTCGATACAGCAGTCCCACCCACGCTACCAACCTCCCTGGAAAACCCATTTTTCGCAGTACCTGGAAGAGGTACTGGTGCGAGACCCGATCAAAAGCTTTCTCGAAATCTAGATTTAGGACTATCAGCCGAATGTTTCTGTCTCTCGCAAAACAGATGGTGTCTCGGATCAGTACCAGGCTGTCCGTGATCTTCCTCCCCGGCACGGCGCAGGCTTGATCCGGGTGGATCAGATCCCCCAACACTCGGCGCATCCTGGCTGCTAAAAAGTTTACAGTCTACATTTAATAGGGTGATGGGCCTCCAGTTTTTAATATCTGTTTTATCTTTATCTTTGTATAAAAGCTTCACTATTCCTGTTCTAAAACTACCGGGGAGTCTGTCTAGTTTGCTAAAATCAGTAAAAACAAAAATTAAATCTGGTGCTAAAATGTCCCAAAAGGTCAAATAAACTTCTAAAGGGAGTCATTCTGAGCCTGGAGATTTTCCTCTTTTAAAACCTCTCAAAGATTTTAAAAGTTCTAAAAGGGTAAAATCCTGCTCTAAAACACTACTGTCTGTGATACTTTTATCTATAAAATCCAAAGTTTCTTTGAGGTTTTCCTCCTTTGTTGTTTTTTCTGCGTATAATTCGCTATAAAATTTCTCAATCACTTCCTTCTTTTCTTCTATATGAAGAAAAGAAGGAATTTTGTATATGAGATACAAAATTTCCATTGTCTGATTTCAGTTCAGGAATAAAACTTGGATTATTTATTATTTTCTTAAAAAAGTATCTAGTGCATTTTTCTCCTTCCTCTATTTCTCTTTCTCTACTTCTTAAAATACTCCCTTACTCTTTATTTGTGCTAAAATGCTCATTTATTTTTTTAACTTCTCTTATTTCTTTATTAAAATCCAGACCTTGCTGATTTAAAATAAAATACCTCTGAAGTCTTTTCTGCAGCCCCATCATGCAGCTCTGTTCTTTCTTCTTTTTTGTTTTCCCTGCTTGTCAGAAGAAAGTCTGGGTCCTGCCCTTCACCATCTCCCACCACTGTGCTCGTGAATCGTACAGGTCTCGGAGGGTCTGCCGCTCGCTGGTACCGCTCCCGATACTGTCCGACCAGAACCTGGTCCTCCAGCAGGGAGCGGTTGAGTTTCCACAGACCTCTCCCGGTCGTCGCACCTGAAGGGAGTGAAAGCGTGCAGGACAGAAGGAGGTGATCGGAAAAGAAAGCCGGTGACAATCTAGCATCGGTTAGGGCGCAATCCCTGATGAACAAATAATCGATACGAGAGGCTTTAGAGCTGTCATCACTGACCCAGGTGAAGCCCTCCTCTCCAGGATGCATGGCTCTAAAACAGTCCGTCAGTTTAAAATCCCTAACTATCCTCTGTAATAAAAGCGATGTTTTGTCTACCTTAAAATCCCGTCTGTCTCTTTTCCTATCTTTTCTCGTTAAAATACAATTAAAATCCCCCCCAACTATGAAAGGTTTCCTTCCCAGCATGTGGGGCTGCAGTTCCTCTAAAAAGTCAAACCTGTCATGTTTGTTGTTAAAACCACAAATATTCAAGAGGTTAAAATCCTGTCCGTTAAAAGTCAGATTTGCTAAAAGTGCTCGTCCCTCTCTCACCACAGTGCTGCCCTTCACCAAGATGTGCGGGTTGTTTATTAAAATGGCCACGCCGTCTTTTTTATTTTCGTTGGAGCCGCTCCATATAGACGGTCGTGGCCATAATTCCTGCCACCGGGTGTAATGTTTTAAAAACGGGAGCACACTGTTGTAATAAAAACACATCAGACTGTACGGAGCTTAAAAAGGATAAAACACTCTGAGCTCTAACTCAGAGCGACTTCATGCTTCTAACATTTATGGTTGAGAAGGTGAGAGTCATGAGTGTGATGGTTAAAAACAGGTAAGACATTTTAAAGGATTAAAACAGTCAAAACGGTACAAACAGGCGGTAATTAACACACTCTAGTCTCAGAGACTGTCCTGTGGACGGAGCTCGTCCTCCGCCTCGTATGGGTGCACGGGGCAGGCCGGAGCTCCGTCCCCCCTTCGGACTCTCGGGTTCGGCCGTCTTTCTAGAGTCGATACTTTATTCGTCTTTGTTCCTCCCCGAATGAACCGAAGAGTTCCTCCATCCTCCCAAGTCCTCAGACATTGGGAGGAGGTTTGGGGAAAACTGCTTTAAATGATCCAAATCTTTGTTTTTGAGAAACACGTTTAAAGAAATTCAATATAAGACGATACACAGACAACATAGTCTCCATATTTTAGTGAGAAAATAAATTGTAATCGCTCACCATTGTGACGAAGTTTGATGAACCTCAAAGTCAGTGGTATCAGCCGAGTCACACCCGATGGAGGCGACCGCTGGAAAGTGATTGATGCAACTCAAAAAAAGAATTTGGACAATTTTTGAAAATGTTTTTGCTGTAACATTAATACATAAATGTATTTCATTTCTGTTTTGTGTTTTCATTTAGGATATATTACATTACATAGGAAATGTAAAGGTGGCCATTTTATATTTCATCTAAATCTGTCTTCAAGTTGGAAGAGATAATTGATCTTGGTTGGGGTTTCGGGTTGGCTGGCAGCAAAAAAGTTGCAATTTTTAAATCCAAAACTTCGTTAGAATGAGAGTTTTCATTCCAAAACTTCATAAGGACAATAATAAGTGAAGTTGAACCTTCAAACTCAGTTTGTGAGTTTTAATATTTTCATTTAACAGTAAAGGGGGTGCACCGTTCCTGGAGGTACTGCAATACCAGGTCAATGCGTGGAGTGGACGGAGCAAGCCCCTATTCCATCTCCCTGTTCCAAAAATCAATTTAATATATGGTCCCCGGGTAGGGGACGTATCAGATATTAAACTGATAAGAACAGATACTACACTTGATCTTAGCCAAAAGGCCGAGAAGCGATAACCTGAATAACTGGGGAGGAAACCATATAAATCTCATCCATCCCATCCTGACTAACGGTTTAGAAACGTCAATATTTTTATCACTCGCAAAACAAGCAGCGTGAATGGAAATTGTTGCTTGTAAATCACTGATGTTGTTTTGCAGTGCAAAAATAACAACGAATGAGCCAAATCAAACTAAAAGCTTGAGTGAAAAAGAAACCGATATGCTTTGTTTCTGGTCACATGACATGATCATAGCCAATAGGAAGCCTGAAGGTTGAAGGTTGTTTAAAGTAAAGAATTCTCCTTTCATAGACATTTGGGTCCAACATTAGAATAGCTGTTATATCAAAATGGCTGCTATTTAATCCACTGGACTTACAATTGAGTAGATTGAATACAGCTGTATGGTTGAAATGAATGAAGCCTTTCCCGGTTTTTGGCTCCATTTAATGAGGTTACAGCGGCCTCTAGTGGAGAGTTAGAGCCTGTTCTGCACAAACTAAACATAAGAGTTTTCTTAAGTACATTTAAACATAAAATGATACAAGAGAATATTCTTACCATTTGTAATGTATTGTTTAGGGGCACAGTCAGGTCTTCGGACACACACATACAAATAAAAAGGATTTTAAAAAAATAAAAAAATAATGAAAAGGAACATCAAGTGACTCTTATTGAAAAGTACATTTCAATAAGAATGTCTCATTCTTGTGGACTAAAAAAAAAAAAAAGTATTCTAGCCCACAATGAACTCAAAACATAAGAAAACAGTTTGCCCATCTTTTACAGTGACAATTGTCAAAAAACTTTTCAATGGTTCCTCTTCAACAAAAGTCTGTTTTGTTCGTTTCAAAAAGATCTGAGATTTAATTGGGAAGTTTACTTTATAAAAGTTCAAAGAATCATCTTGATAGTTTAATTGTTGTGTTACCATGGCTACAATATGGTGCAATCTTTGTGTTTGTTCACAAAACGGCAAATGGCCAATAACCAATAATCAGTAATTGATTTTAAACTCGGCAAAAAACCTGGTCTCCCTCTTACAGATTCACCTCATCTGTAAGATAAGGTACAATCTTTATATAATCTGTAAATCTAATTTCCCATTATTTATCCTGTATTATAAAACAACTAATATATATACAATCCATTCTTCATATTCCTGTATATTATGTATAATCTGTGTAATTTGTCTAATATGTACATAAGCTCTCATTTATATTATATTTGTACAAACATTTTATTTATAGCACATCAATCTATTCTCTGTTTATATCTTCATACACCTGTTTATAAATATTTATATCATGTATAGCACTTCTGGATAGATGCAAACTACATTTCGTTGCTTGTACATGTGACAGTGCAATGACAATAAAGTTGAATTCTATTCTATTCTATATTTAAACATGTTAGTGATGCTGAGGTTTCGGGGGTCAGAGGGCTTCTGCCTAAGGCCCCATATTACCTTGCATGAAGAGCCGCTGCGATGCGCATCTCTGGAATCCACCTGGAATCCACCTGGAATCCACCTGGAGTCCCCCGGCGGCCCCTATGTCATTCCGCAGATGCTTTGTGGACATTTTGATTAATTAAATTTTGACACGTTGTCAAAATTTAATTGACGTCTGTCATTGCTCCAGTATTTTCTTTGAATCTTCCTTTAACACCTGAGGCTCTGCAGTAACTTCTATTGACAGCCGCTCACCTGGTGGAAAAGTGATGGAGAAGCAGAGTAAACAGTCACCAGGCTACCAGGCATGTCTGATGTAAAGAACCCAGAATCACAACAACATGGAGGCAGAGAAACTGAGTCAAGCAGGCCTTCTGACACACAGATTTAAAAAAATAAAATAAAATAAAATAAAATAAAATAAAATATTGCCTTTTTTCACTTTTTTCACTAGTGACTAGGAGCATCAAGGATAAGAGGGGCAGAGAGCCGAGCAACTGCATTGCTGTAAACACCGTCCTGCTTCACATGAAGCCTGTAAAACTAATAAAACTTCACAATACCAAGACCTTAAGGAACACGGCCATATTTTTCGAAAGGCAACAACTCTGAACCTGGACATTCAGCTGAAGCTACGGGCTCGTTGTGGTTCGTCAGGCTTCGGAAGCAAAAAAAAAGCACGAACCTAAAAAAAAAACCCCTCTATCAATTGGTCTCTGACTCTAACGACAATAAACGCATGTTAATATACTTGAAAATAAGGTAAAACATTGTCCGTTAGAATGGAGGAAAAAATTTTACTTAAAATAGCTGATTTTCACGAGAAAAATGTCCGACAATATCGCCTACTAGCATAAGCTAAAGTTAAGTCATAAAGTAAAACTCACCTTTATATCTGTTAATGTATAACGAGGCGTACATTTTAAAACCAGTTTACCTGTTGGGGCTTCGGATTGACGTGGATTATGAATTGTTATCTTGGCCAAGTCCTGCAAGCACCGAGTGTAAAATTTTCAAAAGACCGGAAACCACTGGGCAGCTTTACCCCGGACGCGGAAGCTGAAGTGCAAAGAGGCGTATTTCTTCCGTATTTCTATAAATGTCCGATACAGGCGCCTGTCGCACACATATCAACACTAAGTGAATCAAGCCAACTGTTCTCAGCTGTTCAAAATATCTGACAGTCGTTTTTTGTCGCTTGTGTTTATGTCCTCTCAAGATGGCGCTCATATTAATTCGGCTAGAGCAGTGACGTCACTGGAGGAGGCTCTATACTAGTTACCTGCAGCCCCAAGCTCAACAAAATAAATTCTGACTTTTTATATAAATGTGAATTACCAATGAATGAAATATAATTTTTTGATTCAAATTGATTGATTGATGCCAGAAAAATTTGTAAAAAAAAAAAAACAAAGTGTGGAAATGTCAGCGCCTCCAAAACACTGTAGTGACTCAAGAGACACCGCACAGGATGTTTGGGAAATTATTTAATACAAAATAATGGATCTGGACACATTTGATAAAAAAAAACATGCAACAAAAAATAAAAACTACAGTTAAATACAACGTCTCTCCTCCCCGGTCCTGTGTTTGTGCTGCAGCAGAGGGAGACCAGACCAGATGGATACGCTCAGAGTTTCTGCAGGAAGCGCAGCACCAGGTCTCTGAGCGTGGCCCGCAGCGGCTCGTTGTTGTCGCAGACGATGTGCGTCCCGTCCTCCTCCAGCTGAATCAGGGTGTCCTCGGCCTGCAGGTGCAGGATGTGTCCGTCCGCCGTCTCCTCCACTTTGACCTCTGTGATCCCGTGCTGCTCGTTCAAAAAAAAAAAAAAAAACCCACAGGAGTGAAAACTGAGCCCAGTTTTAAAGAGACACTGTTCTGTGTTTTACAGGCACTTTGGCCAGTTTATACCACAGTCAAGTAGCTATGTTGTAACAATGCCATATACATCAAATATAATTTAAAAGAAATTTGACTTCTTAATTTAACACTTTAAAATTGGGCCTCTGTCTCTTTAAGAAACTTCTGCTCTTTCTGAAACTCTGCCTTCAGGAAATCATCACAACATGCCTCTTCCATTAACCCTTTAACAATGTTTATACCAGCGTTTCTCCCATAATGAGCTCAGCAGATGTGCAGTTTACCCAGATGTTTGCTAATTGCTACTGGCTAGTCTGAAGGAGCTGAGTGGGGGAGTCCCAGAGGGTTGCTCTGTGAGGTGAAACTAAGTCCACCTGCGTGTTTTGCTCAGCTGAATGGTTGCCATGGGAGATTAAAGGACTTCTCACATGCATGAATCAAAGCAGCACTTCAGGTATATTTTTGATGAGGGAATAGCATCATAAGACGATATAAAGCTCTAAAAAGTTCATTTTTACATGATATCGCCCCTTTCAGAGAACATTCACTCTGACCTTTTGCAGGGTGGCCAGGAAAGCCTCCAGGGGCACAGCGCCGCTCAGCAGGGGTTTGGGCGCCATTGTCACAGGGGGCTCCTCCATCACCCGCTTCCTCTTTTTGCTGGGGGCCACAGGAGGCGCTTTGGGCACCGACTTGTCAGGGTTAAGGGTTAAGGGTCAGGAGAAAAATGTCAGCCAACTCCAGGGACACCAAACACCTTCCAGCACATCCTGCGGTCCTCACCTGCAGCGTGTGCTTGTTGTCCTTGGACTGCAGCACTGCCGACACGGTTGCCACGGAGACGCCGGGTTTAACCTCAGAAGGCACCAGTGAGTTGGCGAGCTAGAAGAGGAAGAATCAGGATTCCGGGAATTAAAACCCGCTTAGAGTGGGACTCTTAATTGAATGTCAAGTTTCCTCTAACTGACGTCAGGGTTACCTCAGGCAGGATGTAGACTCGCTCGTAGCGCCGCCTGAAAGGCAGGTTGAGCACGGAGCAGCGCCTGTAAGGCATGGGAGGGGGCTGCAGCTCCAGCATGAGGTCCGAACGGTGGGACTGCGTTAGAGGAGGCTGGGTGTACTGCTCCGGACACACCACATGGAGGGGCTGCAGGGCAGACACACGATCAGACAGTTCACATTTGGTCTTGTTGCAAACACAAACGTCAACGTATTCACATGGGATTTCATGTGACAGATCAAAACTCACTATTTTGAAATGAGTAACTTACGTCTACAACACCACTGCCCCAGTGTAGTTTGCCACAGTCAGTGATCGATGTGGCAAGTAATAAAAATCAGACTATTTAAGATTTTTAAATAACAAAAATGTCTGTTGAATCTGTCAGCTTGTTTTTTTTTCCCCCATAATTTTTTATGTCTTTATGTATATTTTTGAAGAAGTTATATCTATGGTAATAAATCCAGAGGTTCTACAGGTTTGCAACTCAAATTTCAGCAACATATTCTTGCAAAATGTATTTTTAAATATGTAGAAATAATTGCAAAATTCCTTGCAATTATTTCTAAAGCAGCGTCACAAAATCAGTCATTTTGATGGAAAAAAAGACATAAAAATGATTAAAAAAAGACATAAAAATGATTAAAAAAAGACATAAAAATTATTTAAAAAAAGACAAAAAATGATCACAAAATCCTGTGACCTGCTGCTACTGCTATTCCACTTGTCTGGCAATCAAAAGTTAAGGTTTCTGCTACAGTATCCCACGTTTTACTCTTCCACAAAGCACATACATTTTCTGAATGATGTGATGGCGTGAGCTGAATACCTGCACTTCCTTCAGGAGCTTTGAGACCTGATGGAAGTTGAGCCTGGTGTCGATCGGACAGTAAACGCATTTCATGGCTAACGGCTGGTACGGAGCCAGGGCATCCAGGTAGGAGAAATCTGGCTCTGAAAGGAAAAGAAAATCAACTTCAAGATCAAGTTGGATTGGTTAATAGCATCTCTAAATCTTTGTCAGCAGAATGACAAAGTCCAGCTGCACTTTTTCTGCACGCTGGAGAAATTGTAAATCTTTTTTTTTTTTTTTCCTATTTCCTCAGCATCTGTGTGGTAGTTACCTGTAAAGATAACGGTGTTGAGGCTGGATTTGCCCCACAGCTCCATAAAATGAACCACATCGCCGAAGCGCAGTGAGGGGTGACCGGTGAAAACCACGCAGGGCTGGCGGAACTCGCTGCTGAAGTCTCCGTGGATGCTAGGATAGTGCTTCAGCTTGTTGGTCTGGATCAGCTGGAACACAGAAACCCAGATCACCACATCGGTGTGGTAGAAAAAGCCTTTGCAGATCAAAATGTTGCCCATATTAAACATTGTTTAAATCTTGTTTCTATTCAGTTGTCAAGTTTGACTGAATTTTACATTCAGGGGTTCTGCAGGTTCGCAACTCAAATTTCAGACTCTTTAAGACTTATTATAAATGGAATTTAAGTCGTATACCACCACAGACGTGAATGAACGTGGCCCTGGTAACTGACGATAAATTTCCACTTACTCATGATAGACGCCAATAAAGCTACTAAGCTTGTAGCAAGCGTTTATTAGCAGCTAGTTAGCGGTAGCTTCAACTATCTCGAGGCACAAACCGCAATGAAGATGTCTGAGTGCGACTGAAACTTTTGCCTGACGAAAAAGTTGCATGAAAAAAATAAAATAAAATATAGAATATATGGCATTAAATAGTCTTTTCAAGACAATATGTACTGTAAATGCCTTAGCTAACTAGTTAGCTAACTAGCTAGATAGCAGTTAGTTAGCTGCTGCTCATAAACCCTTGCAAGAGCTTATTAGCCTTTTGTTTTTCACCTAAAGTATCAAAAAATGACTTAGGCCATTATTTTAAGCTAGCTATATTAAAAGCCAAATTACTTTTTAAGATGAATCTAAGATATTTTAAGGCCTTAAAATGTCTTAGGATACATACAAAGACATGTGCAGACTTTTTAAGGGTGTGCTGACACCTTGTCAGTCTAACAGATACGGTCGCCTGACGTGAATGTTGCTCAAACTCTGCACTAGTGGAAACTCAAGTGCCTGGAAAATTCCAGAGGAGACGAACATTCCTGGATCTTAAAAGCGTCGCCTCAGTTCAAAATGTCTGATCTAGAAAGCTGTTTTCCAGCTGTAATAGTCCAGCTTGTGAGGCCAATTGTTTTGTCAGAAATCGCAGCGTCATTGTTGGTGCAGCAGGCGGAAATTACCTCTGCGTGTGGGAAAGGAGGCTCAGGAAGATACACCTTAGTTTGCTTGTTATGACAAAGCCTGAAGAGAGAACAGACAAGACCGAAGTTAGGAGTGGAATACGAACGACCAAGAAGCAATGACGAAAACACGGAGAGGTCTTAAGGAAGAGCTGCTCACCACTCAGCAAAGATCTGAGAGAACTCCAGGGAGCTGTTGGCTACGGGTGAGATGAAGTAGAAGGGCGTGGTCCCCAGGTTGGCGCTCTCGATGAATTGGTAGAGGCACTCCAGCAGGTCGTATATCACTCCAGAGGAGTAGCAGGGCACCAGCACGTTGCCTCCTGCCCGGATCGTCATGGCTGCGGGGCCAAACCCAAATACAAGCTTCAGTCAGTGACTTACATCAAAAGTTAGCCTAATTGTTTCTTCTGGACATTTTTAAGCTACCCAGGTTGCTGCAGAATTCTCCCAGCATGCCGTCTGGGTTGGCGGTGGGCATCTGCGTGAGGCCCGTCAGGATCAGAACGTCGCTGTTCTTCAGGGAGCTCTGGTCCATCGGCTGGGAAGAGAAACAGGAAGCACACGTCCCCTTTACCAGAGCGCTCCGAGACTGTGTGGTTCAGTCTTTGTGGGAACGTAAGATCGGTGGCGTTTGCCTCTTCCCCCACTTTAAATTCACCAACACAGTGAACAGAGTCTTATTTTCACACCCCGATTTTGTTTCAGGGTATCTGCAGGTCTTGGCAAGAAAAATTTAAGGCTTCTTGATAATTTTTTTTTTTAATGCCACCTTGAATGAAATTTAAGACAGAAAAAACTATAAATACAAGGAATGGTTGGGAGATGCTACTGAATTACAATCAGGCATAGCAAAAATTGAAATTTTCTGGCTCCGTTTGTGACTCTAGGCAGCAGCTGCAAACCCAGCATGATAGAATTAATTACGTGCCGAGATGCAAATGATTAAATGACGGTAATTAATTGGAAGTTTCCGACTCGACGCATTTCTGTCAATTGATCCAATTAACAACATGTTTCCCTCACAATGTTCAGTTAATTACTGAATCAAGAAATATGAAATGTGTTTTATGATGATGTACGACAGATTGTACCACAATTTAGAGCAACTGGAACTTTTTTTTTTTTTTTAAATCCACCAAATGAAATGCAGGTCTCCTCACTGATCCAAACATTTCTCCGTGCAGAGGAGGAATTTACCTGCGGGTGTGTGGTGAGGAGGGAAGAACCCGACACGTAGGACACCTTCTCGTGATGCGACTGGATGATCCAGTTGGAGCTGCCCAGCGAGTAGCCGGAGCTCAAGGGGGAGACCTGCACGGCTCCGAACAGCTCCTGAACAACGGAGTCGGGGTGAGGAAGGCAAACAAATGCGAGAAAAACAACCGTGGCCTGGAAACACCGCGTTAAAACATCTGGCAACAGAAACAAGACGCAAATGGACTGAACTGCTTCGATTTATCTATTGTTGTGTTTTAGCATAAAGAAAAAAATAAATAAATAACCGTTTAGTGTTTTAAATTTCTGCAAGCTCTGGTATCAGTCAGTCTGATTATCAGTGTTGTCTAAAGTTTAGCTGCGATGCTTTATATTTTGTCAGCATTTCCGAAAATACACGAAAATATTCACAAGCTTGGTCAAACATGTAAAAACAACTTTAATCTAGAATTCTCTATCAATATCGGGGCCGATACAGATATTAATATCGGATCGGCGCATCTCTACTCTGACATTTCAAATGACTTTCAGGCAGGAAAAAAATAAATAAACGTATAAAAAAAAAAGCTAAAAAAACCGACAAGCAAGCCCGGCCGACGTTGATTATCCAAACAATTTGTTTAAAGAAGCTGGGATGACCTTCAGGATGTGGGTGTGCGAGGGTTTGTCTGAGTGAAGAGTTGTTCCTACCACTTTCTGGGAATAGCCGACGAGCTGCACTCTGCTGAGCGCAGAGTTGACCTCCTGCATGCTGTAGCACCGTTTCCACGTCCACACGTCCACCGCGTCCTTCAGCGGCCCAGGAAGCGTCCTGCAGAAGAGCGTTGTTTACTTGCATCGACCGATGGTCTAATAAAAGGTTTCACAACCCCGAAGTGGTTTTTTTTTTGTTGTTTTTTTTGTTAGCTGAAAAACAAAAAACAAGAAAGGAAGACCTGGAAAATCCTTTTCAGGCGGAACACTCTGCACAAGACTCCACTGCTGAAGAAAAATTTCATTTCATTTCAAGTTAAAATACTAACAGAGCAAAAAAAAAACCCAACAAAGTTTGGAGGTGGGAGTATCATGATGTGGGGCTTTTTTTCACTGAGGGAAGGACATAAGAAAAACTGGACCAAGATTTTTTTTTGTTATTATTATTTTTCAAAATGAGCAAATAAATAATCAAGGAAACTGAACTGGTCTCAAAAAACTAAAGTCAACCTCCAAGTCTTTGTGTGTGCTTATTATTTGAGTCGCTGGGGGATTTAATTCTACTTGGCAAAAACAGGCCACGGAAAATTAGGAAAAGCCTCGAGAAGCATAGAAAAAAAAAACATATTCTACAAAACTCGTTCCCTTTAAAGTTTTTCCACTTCTGTTGCGTTTCATTTCCAGACCTCTGAATTTCCTTGTTCTTCCAGCAGGTGGCAGACTGCGCTTTGGGAACCCTCTCCATGAAGTTCACCAGTTCCTCCATCAGCAACCTGCAGGGCAACGAGGGTTCTTACTCGTTAATAACTTCATCGGTAAATTACAGTTATTTTACATGTAAGCTCAGATTTGACGGTGAGATTTTTTTTTAACTAAAATCAAAATCAACAAGTTACAAAAAAAATAAACAAATAAAATAATAAAAACATAAAATGATTTTTTTTTAATTTCTTGAATTGCTCTCTTTTGTCATTAACAAATGAAGTAAAACCAGCAAACAATGTTCCATCCACTCTGGTGCCCTTTGTACTCGCCTTCCTATCTGCAGGGTGGGCTCTGTGGCGTACACCGTTCCAGTGAATCCGGTGTGTTCGGTGATGTAGGGCAAGGCCATCATACAGTGGTAGTTGGAGATAAGGATGACGTCGATGGTGGAGAGATCCAGCAGTTCCCTCTGTGGGAGAGAAATCAAAAAGAATTAGACCAAGACGAAAAGCAGAGTTTGCTTTTTAGTTGTTTACAGTGATGTGCAGAATGCAGACGATGCAGCATAAAGTGCATATTGCCTGGTTTGAACCCTACCCACGTTTTCTTCTAATATCCGTTGGATTATTTACCTCAGGGAGACAGAACTCGGGCTGGGAGTCCACAAACACTCTGCCGGCGCATTCCTTCAGCTCCTGGGAGGATGAAGAGGACTTTTTTTTTTAAATCTGTACCTTAGAAACTATTCTGAATTTACAACCTTACACTGTACGCCACACTAATTCAATCCCTCAATCCTGCAACTCCTCTGACCTTTTCCAGGTTTATGCTCCCATCCTTTGAGACCCAGCCAGGCAGCTTGGAGAGCCTCGGACTGATTATATACAAAAATAAGATAAAATGTAAAAAAAAACATTAGTACATCCCAGTCATAAACAGTTATCACTTTTTTTTTCTTTACCTGTGCACCAGAGGAAGAGGCAGGAAGTTGAGGACAGACGTGGTGTCCAGTCCACAGTCCAGCATTATGGTGGTGGATTTAAATTTGAGGACATTGCAAGGCAGCGTTGGATGACCGGACAAACAGTACTGCAAAGAGGAAAAGGGGACCAGGAGGCTTTCATGCAAAATATAACCGGGCAACGTAAACACAACCCCAGAAAAGATGCAACAAACTGTTGCTTTTCAAGTGTTTTGAACTGAAACCACCTCTCTTTTTCGTTGCGAGGATATTAAATCTAAATTATAAGACTATTAACAAACGAACTACTTCCAGTTTTCACGATATCAAGCAGCATGGGAGGCTCAGTGTGAGTACAGTCCTTAGCCTTGTTGTTAGCTCCTTGGCCAACCACAGTGAATGGATTAGCTCCTAATGCTACTTTCTAAAGCTCTCGAGACCGCTTTTCAAGCTACTATGGCATTATGTATTATTTTAATATTTGTGTCATTTACTCACCAGCTTCATTTTAAAAGAAGTTATGACTGAAAAATGCTTTCTTTTAGCCCTCGTAGCTAACCTGCTAATATTTTGTGTTACATTGTTGAGTCGCCGCTCGTTATGCGTGCTCTCTTCCGCCCCCTACAGGAACGGAGTATAATTCCACCAGGCGAGCCAGCTCTTTAACAGGACATCATTGATTTTCCTGCCAAAGTAAGCAGCACCGTGGTCAACCGAATAAAAATAAAAATTTGTTTAATTAAATTCAGTATTTATCTAAACAATGTCACATAGCTATTTTCCCTCTCTCCCATCGTTATGACTAAGTACTGAAAAAGATATTCATAAAAGTATTGTCACATTAACAGCGGGATGAGGGTCTATGCTTAGTCTCATAACACAACTTCCCTGACGTTTTATTATTATTATTATTATTTGAGTCCGTAGCAATCAGCCGGTGCGTGACCTGGCTAGAAGTACCGGTGAGCGGCGCACGACCGCTTTCTCTCCTCAATGGAAGGCTACGGGTTTGCAGGGTGACGCAGTCCTATTAGTTTTACGTCAATACGACATATACGGTTGAAGTGAGTGTCCACTAACAACCCCGAAAGGCACAGACAGAAGGTCAGCAGAAACACAGCCCCGCCCCGCCTAGTCTCGCCGGCTTGTAAATGATGCGGAGCCGGTGCAAAGCCGCTACCCCTCCCACCCTCCCGTGTGGCTCCCAGTTTTGCTCGCAGCAGCAGACCCGTCAAAACCCGAACAGGTTGAGCTACCGCCGAGTGACTCATACAGGTGTCGCTAACAAATGCCTGCGACCGCACAATAATGAAGCACAGCTGATGCGGTAACAGCCGTGGGACAAGCAGGTTTCCGGAGCTGCCGCAGGCCTTGTTGTTGTCGCTTTTCTGGTGTCAGCCGCTCAGCTCGTGCGTTAAACTCAGATTTAGTTGTTGTTGTTGTTTTTTTCAAAACGACAAAAAAGGTCGATGTCTATGAATGGAGGATTTGTGCAGATAGCGGCGAAGAAACTTTACAACTGGGCAAAGACAGGTAAGCACGACTTTAACGCGACGAGCGCGAGCTCTGCGTTCACAACCTCGTTGATGTTGTGACATAAAAGTTTTTGCGAAACGGGTCGACAGCTTCTGACACGGACTTTACTACCACGCTATTCACGAAGTCAAGGGACCAATAGAGGAACGTCTAGGCCAGGGGTCGGCAACCCAAAATGTTGAAAGAGCCATATTGGACCAAAAAAACAAAAAACAAATATGTCTGGAGCCGCAAAAAATTAAAAGCCTTATATAAGCTTTATAATGAAGGAAACACATGCTGTATGTATCTATATTAGCAATATTAGCCTACTATCAAAATGACTAAGTTGGCTACAAATACATAATGAGCCTTCACAATTAAATGTTTTTTTCCCGCAGTGCATCCTAGAGAATGACGCACCACGTGACTACTCTGTTGTACGATGCCGCCTCAAGTTTAACTTCATTACAATATTAATGAATTATGTTTCATTGCTTTGATGAAATTAAAGAAATGTAATAAAGAAATCAGATTTTTTGATGTCGTTTTAATGGTGAGGATTCGAAAAAAACAACAACAAAATGGAACGTGCATAACGTGCCCCTTATGTGGGCAACAAACAGAGTGCAACAAAACGCAGCCTGCATTTATACAAATAAAACCGCAGCCTTTTGCAAATGTAGCATGCCTTCCCTGGAAATGTCTTTCCACATTACTCTTTTTGTTATTTGACAACTTCTCGCTACATAGCAAACATTCAGGCAATCCTTCCACATTAGCAATGAATGCAAATGATTCGGTCCAAGAAACGTTGAAACCTCTGTTCTCCTCTGTTATTTTTCTCTTTTTTCCCTTTGGGATCCATGGCCCATCACACAGCCGCCGATTTGTTTACACCAGCCACCTGCCTGGCATCCCGCCCTGCTGTTAGAAACGTGTGTCGCAGGCTATGACGCAAATCTTCGTTGACAGAAATTTTTAAATTTAATATTTAATCTACACATTTTTACAGCATTGGAAAACGTTAAGAATGTTTGTGTCATGTTTGTCCTCCTACAGAAACCATATTAAAACAAAAAATATATTTCCCTCCCCCATCTTTTTCCATTTTCAAACATTTTTGAAAAAGCTCCAGGGAGCCACCAGGGCGGCGCTAAAGAGCCGCATGCGGCTCCGGAGCCGCGGGTTGCCGACCCCCGGGTCTAGGCCAAAGGGCAAAGACTGCGAATGCTGTTTTAAAACTACAGCGTTGCTATGTCCACAGTGACGTGGCCGTCAGCGTCACTGTCATTTAACTTTCCAATAAATAAATCACTATCTCTTCATTTTTCTGATGTGGAATGATGGGACAGACGTTTCCAAAGGTTTTAAAATCATGGTGGATCAATAAATTATATACCCGACTTCAACGTCTCCCATGGCGTCTTAACCAGTCGGATGGAGAGTTAAAAAGGTGGATAAACATAATTACTAGTAAGTTTGGAATACCTGGAAATGGAGCCGTTAGCCTAACAGTCCTGAGACTGTGGTGACCAGGGCCGGATTTACATGGATATGAGCCCTGGGCTAGAGCCTGATTTGGTGCCCAATAAAAAACGTGAAGACTGATTTGACTAATGCAAATGAATGGTTGAATTGCAAATTAAAGTACGTCGATAGTTGGACTTGTATGTCAGCGGGTATTAATCGATGTGTAGCAGATGTTGCCAAAAAAAACAAAAAAAAACTACTGTTACTAGGATCAGATATGTGTATATGCCTGTACTAATGTTCAGGGGGCTTTAGAAGGGCCATCCAGCAGCCTGCTGTGTTTTTGAACACAAAAATGTCTAAAATCAACAGGAAATTTGAAAATATCACTTGTTGTAATTAACAAGACCTAAACAAAAACTATAAAGTTTTAAATAAGGAAAAAAGAAAAAACTAAAATAAATAAACACTGCTTAGCCTGGCAGGGACCAATTAAAGTCTGGTGGCCCACCAGGCTTATAATACACTATCAATCAATCGATCAATCAAATTTTATTTGTATAGCACATTTCAGCAGCAAGGCATTTGCTTTACATCATAAACACAAAGTCATGCAACATAGTATAAACAATACATTGTATAAACAATACATTACGTTTCAAATACAATTCTAAACAGGTGCGTTTTTAGTTGAGATTTAAAGGAAGTCAGGGTTTCCGCTGTTTCACAGTTTTCTGGAAGTTTGTTCCAAATTTTTGGTGCATAGATGCTGAAAGCTGCTTCTCCTCTTTTGGTTCTGGTTCCGGGGGAAACCCTGAACTTTTATCCGGTCCAAACCCAGTTTCAATCATTTTCTCCAGTTTTAACCACCAGGCTGTTGACTTGAGGTGAAGTTAGAAGCGTTTATCGGTAGTTTGACCTTTGTCTCGTCTAACCGCGTCTGTATCGTGGTCTTTTATCAGAAGATTGGAGGTACACGCTAGGCCTCTTTGCCATGGGGAGCTCCTGCAGTAATCATCTGGGGATCCCTCCTCCCAAGGGCCCCAACCACGTGGGCTGCACCGACTTCATGATGGACCACACCGCACAGGTGACAGACAGCAAGCAACAAAACCCACTTCATGTCCACACACACACACACACACACACACACACACACACACACACACAGGGCCGGCTGTGTGTCTGAGTGGGCGTTGGATTTAAATAGGCAAAAATGGTTGTCTGGTATTCGTCCAACAGAGTCCGGGCCAGTCAAAGGCATATGCAAACTAAGCAGCCATTTCAGAGTGGTCAGACTGCGGAATACGTAGCTGTTTGTTAGATTAAAGTTCAAAAAGAAAATGTTATTTTTCACTTTTCTGCATGATTCAATCGTCACAAAAGGAAAAAAATAAGCTTAAACTAGAATATCATTGTAAAGTTGTTGGGGGGTTTTTTCAGGAACTTTATTACAAAGCAGAACACATTATTTAGATTAGTTACACAGATGAATGTCTGGAAGCCTTTATTTCTGTTTATTAGAATGATTTTCCATACGGCTAATGAAAACATGACTCTTAATCTGACAAGTCAGCTTCGTTTATTGAAAATAACTGCGATAATGGATCATTCAGATGTAGTTAAATTGGGAACTTTTGAAGACTGATGAGATGAAAGGAATATTGCCAGAGCTGTGCTGAGTGATGTCAGCTGGACGGGGCCCGGAGGATTTCTGCCCAGGGCCCCGAACGGTCACTGGACTGGCCTTGATATCACAGGCCTCAGCAAACACGCAATTATTGTCTCCTGTTTTACAGGAGAAAATGTCCTGCTGATTTAAAGTGAGTCGTGTGTGTGTGTGTGTGTGTGTGTGTGTGTGTGTGTGTGTGTGTGTGTGTGTGTGTTAACAGGGCAGCTTCTTCCGGCTTTACTATCCCTGCCAGGAGACGGAGAAAGCCGAGAAGCCCGACTGGGTGCCGAACATGGAGTATTTTTACGGCCTGGCCGACTTCATGAAGATCAACCGAGCTTGGAGCGAAAAGATTTTCGAATACCTCTTTGGTGAATATCTGCAGTCACACACAACCTCCAGATGTGCATCATGCTTCCTTCTCTTACTATTAGTTTTTGTTTTTTTTGTTTTTTAATCGTCAAACTTAATTTTATGATCAAAAATGTCCAGATTAAATCCAAATTTGAATCTAATTTTTCTTATTACCAGTAAAAAAAAAAAACAATACAAACCTGCTTAGCTCCCATGTGGAAAAGTAATTACCTCCCTTTTTAAATTAGAGTGTAGCTCTTATCAACCACATCGCTTACAATTTCACAAATCAACGCTCGGGTCTGTAGTCACTTTACTGAGAATCTGCCTGACAAGAAGAAGCAGTCTAAAAGACTAATCACTTCTTCAGATTTCATTGGAAATTTGACACCAAATTTCTACTGAAATCTGAAGCGTCAGGGTTTCGAAAGGCCCGGTTTAAGGATCGATAGTCTGTGGCGAGGAGGCAGCTGATGGAAACCAGATCAGAGGGAAATCTGAAAGCAGAAGTGAGTGCAAATTCACACTCGCCGCTTCAGCTTCATTTCGATTCGGTCGGGGTTTAGCTCAGCCATGAACTTTCTCCCACTTTGATCTGTAATGTCAGACGCGTTTCCCGAGCAGAACTGTCGGGTCGATAACGGAGGGTTTGTTTCTGTCCTGATTCGTCATCCCACTCTGACATTCCAGGCTCCTATAAGATCCCCGCCTACATGGACGCTCCGTTTAAATCCAGTGAGAAGTGTCCCGTGGTCATCTTCTCCCACGGCCTCGGTGCCTTCAGGTACGCGCGCCGGGTGTAGGTTTTCTTCCCGCTGCGGCTGGAGCCGCTGTTGGCTGAACGTCTTGTCTGTTTTGTTCCAGGACTTTGTATTCGGCTATATGTGTAGAGCTGGCCTCTCAGGGCTTCATGGTGGCGTCGGTGGAACACAGGTAACTCACCAGGCTGAGCATGAAGTGAACTCTCCCTGAACTCGCCTGACTGCCGATGCGGCTCAGTTAAACCGAGGTGTGAAGGAGCCTCGGTTTCGCCCAGATGCCGGGGAAAGTGTTGCATCGACATGCGTCGCCGTCGCCGTGCGCTGCCGGTCAAGCTTGGCTGCTAACACTTTTCGTTTTCTCAAGAAAAGAAAAAAAAAAAGCGAATTTGGCTGCTTAGAAATATTTCCAGTCGGGAAATTCCATTCAAACGCCACCCGCGTGTGAAAACTACAGTCGCCAAACGAGCAGGAAGTCTCAGCTGATGTCAGATTGACACGAGCGCTAATTCTGTTAGCATCTAGGGAAACCTGGATATGGCGCCCGTTTTAAAGATGGGAGTAGAAGTGCTAATTCAGGACACTGTCAGAAGCAACTCCACCTCTGATTGGTTGAAGGTGGGAAAAAAAGGCATCTCCATGTTCAAAAACCCATAAATGTGGCTAAATTAAAAAAATAATGCTGCTGAGGCAACTCGGTATTTCACTGGTTTGATCTGAAGCTTTTAAAAGGAGACGATTCGTTTGTCACAGCACACGTTTTTCCATTCATGAAAAGCCTGTCACTTTTCATGAGTGCCTGATGACACGGAGTCCAGAAACGCAAACCTGGATCCTGTCGTTTTGAAGAAATTCTGTCTGACCGTCAGCCAAACGCAGCAGAGAGGGCCGGCCCTCCTCTGCTGTTTGTCCGTGGAGTCGGAGTGGAAAGGGTGCGCAGACAATGGTACGGCCCAGCTCATCACATTTTCTTTTCAGTATAGAGACAAGGGGACCGTATGGAGGAGAGCATAATGGCCTCCGCTGCTCTGTGAGGGAGCCGGTTCCGGCTGCGGCCGGGTCGAAGGCAGGAGCCGCGGAGCCGACACGTGGCCCGTCGTCGGCGGACCGGTTCTGTCACACGCCCGGCTCGGGTGCGTCAGCTGGATTGCGACAGAAAACCCAGAGAGACGTCTCGCGGACGAGCCTGAACACGAGGGCCAAGCCTCGCGCAGATATGTGCAGATCTCAACATAGATTTGCTCTTTAATTCACCTCAAAAACAGGATGTTTCAGTAGACGGACCTGAAACCGAGATTTGTTTTTTTTTTTTTTTTTTTTCTAGTCCCATAAAGGAAGTTTATATATCTGCTTCTGCTGCAAGTCACAATCTCATATAAGCCTCTTTGTCCCAGATTTGTTAGAATTAAATATAGTTACGGTTTGCCGTACCAAGAAACACAAGCAAGAAAACCAATCATTGAATTAGTCCCATAGGGAAATGAAATGTAACTCGTCTCATCCAAACTGTTCTTGTAGACACTGATGGCTGTTGGGAGGAAGCGTCTCCTGTAGCAGTCTGTGTTACAGCAGTTCATATTGAAACCTCTGATAGTTGCTGTAGAACAGTCTGTTGAGGAGGATGCTAAGAGTGATGTGTAATCTTATTAAGAATCCTTGACTGGAGCGCCGTGTCCAGAGGTTCTACAGGAGTCTCCAGAACTCCTGGACGCTCTGGTTCTGATTGGACGGTGGCAGGAAACAGAAACATGGCCGGGTGACAAAGCTACCACAAAGGATTTGAACAGCTTTTTGCTGAATTTAGTTTGTGTTTATGTGTGTGGTTTATGCCGGGGAAGCTTAAGCTGACGGTGACATCGGCTTTAGATCTTTATCTCCGTCTGATTGGTTTAGATGCAACATCGCCACGTCTAAGCCAACCGTATACAGCGAGGTCCGTTTCCTCAGAAACACCCTCAACGGTTTCATTTTCTGCCTCCTTTTTCTCTCTCTCTCTCTCTCTGTCTCCCTCAACGTCTCAACGTCCGTTTTGCGTTTTTTCCCCTCCCGGCAGAGACGAGTCGGCCTCGGCCACCTTCTACTTCCACGAGAAGACGGAACCCGGGCCGACGCAGGAGAGCCGGCCCAAGTCGCCGGCGGCCTCGGCCCGAGACGGCCTGCTGAGGGAGTGGATGTACTACAGAGCTCTGAAGCACGGCGAGAGCGAGTTCCCCCTGAGGAACAAGCAGGTCGGTTGAAACCTGCAGCGTCAGGCGGAGAGGGCCGGACACTGACGGGTTTCATCACTTCTCAGTTTTCAACACACAAAGCAGGCTTGACAGCGAAATAACCACATCCTTTCTCTCTCTTCTTTCTTTTTTTTTTTTCTTTTTCTTTCTAGGTAACTCAGCATAAATGCATTTTCCAAAGAATTCATTTTCTTTGAATTTTAGCTCTACTTAAATGAGGGCTTCTACAGGTTTCACAAACTCGAATTCAAGACCTTTTAAGACCACCATCGACAGTAGTGATGATGGAATTTAAGACCCGTTTCTCCACAGAAACGTACGAAAGTCATCCACCAAACTGGGGAAAAATTAGCACAATTTATCCACCATGGACGCAAAAAAACCCCTAAAAATCTAACTAGCTAGTGGACGCATGTCAGCAGGTGCTTAGCAGTGTCCTGCACCGCATCGTGTCAAAGAATCTATAAAGATGCGACTCAAATCTTGGCCCAACAGAAACGTCGCACAAAAAAAACAAACAAAAAACCTACAAGAGATTACATAAGAGGAAATAAATTATATAATCCTGGCGATGTGGTTTCAAGTTGTATCGCAATATTTTGCGGTGCTGTTCTAATGACTAAGAACTATTTATGTCTTCGACTTGATGTAAGAAAGTCTGCATGACTGACTGTGTGTCACGGAAATTATACCCCCACACAGACAAATATTGCTCTTGGCAAACATCCCCGTTTGTCATGTGCCTCTTTAGGACACCGGACTCACGATGGAGTGCGATTAGTGTCACTCGGCTGAACACGACAGCTGTACTTTCAAATTCATCGGACAAACAGTGGAGGAAATAAAACAGATCGACCGCGACAATGAGAGCATGAATTGGAATTCATAGCAACAGTAATAAATCGGAGTTCTTAAGACGTTTATCGCGATAAACGATACACGATACAATCAATGCCCACCCAGGCCTGCG
This sequence comes from Poeciliopsis gracilis, assembly GCA_911649635.1. Taxonomy (NCBI): domain Eukaryota; kingdom Metazoa; phylum Chordata; class Actinopteri; order Cyprinodontiformes; family Poeciliidae; genus Poeciliopsis; species Poeciliopsis gracilis. The sequence continues at coordinate 3,343,122 of CAJVRI010001517.1, forward strand.
ATTAACTTCTTAAAGGCCAACTCGCTTTTTAAAAAATAATAAGAAGAATAATTTCTGACATTTTAAAAGACAATAGAGTAAAAACTTGAATGTCTGGGAGAAAAACAAATTTGGCAGAAGTAGTGAATCTACCAAATGTTTAAATACAAATGAACACTTTAAGGATTTTTTTTTTTTTAATTGCCTCAGAATTCTGAAAACCACGTAGCGTTTTGCTCTCACTTCACACTTCCAACACTATTTGAGGTGGGAAATCCACAGAGGTGTGTGGTTATGATCATCAGGTCACTTCGTTTGATCTGGTCCCGTTTTGTTCCCGTTTCCAGGTGAAGCAGCGAGCCGACGAATGCATCCTGGCTCTGGACAAACTCACCCAGATGAACTCTGGCGTGGCGGTGCAGAACGTTCTGCAGACGCCGTTCGACTACACAACGCTGGAGGTGAAGCTAATGTCGCTATGGCAACAGAAAAAAAAAATACATGTACTCTTGCAGATGAAATGTTGGAGCTTGCTGTATTTTTCGCAGTGCAGCTGCATGTCAAAGCGACTTCGTTTAAATCCTGGCTACCTGCTGCCCTGATGATGGCGTTTGCTTAGAAAGTTAGCGGAGTTGGTCATTTTGTGGGCTGTCTTCCAAACTAAGCCAGCTTCTGATGTCAGAACTGCAATGAAGACAGCAGCTATGACATCATTTTTCCATATATGTTGGACAAAACTCATTTTAAACGACTTCCCTCTCGTCTCTGTGGCACCAGAACTCCATGGACCTGTGCAGGACGGCAGTGATCGGACATTCCTTCGGCGGCGCAACCGTTATCGAATCCCTGTGCAAAGAGGTTAAATTCAAGTACGTTCTCTCTTCACTACACGGCCACTCCAGGAAGTCGCACAACATCGTACAGTTCTCTTTAGAAGCGGCGGCATCGTATGTGATGATGAAACACTCGTGTGTAGTAGAATTGGGTTTTGTTTCTGCTGCTGCTAAAAAAAAAAGAAAAAAAAAAAGAAAGCAGAAGTCAGAAGAATGGGCAAAAAAATGTCAGGTTCTCGTTACAGAGAGCTGGTTTTATAAAGTATCGACTCGCCGGGCAAGGTCCATTTTTCTGATTTGCATTTGAAATGTGTTGAAAACTGTCTACACCTATCATCTTATGCACTTGTGTCGCGTTGGTTCATCAGGAAGTCCCGATTAAAAAAAAAAAAAAAAAAAACAAACTGAAATTAGTGGTTAAAACATGGCTTTAAACCTCTGCCCTCCAATCAGGTGCGGCGTAGCTCTGGACGCCTGGATGGTCCCTTTAGATGACGAAATCTTTCCTCGGGTCAAGCAGCCCATTTTCTTCATCAACTCTGAGAAGTTCCAGTGGGCGGGAAACATCAGCCGCATGAAGAAGATGGACTGTACCGTCATAGACAGGAAAATGATCACCATCAGGTACCAGGAAGGACCCGCCGCAGTCGTAGTGACATAATAAGCCGGTCGTTAATGCCCTCATGTTCCGACAGAGGCACGGTTCACCAGAGCTTTCCAGACTTCACCTTCCTGACCGGGAACTGGATCGGGAAGCTGATGAAGCTGAAAGGGGAGATCGACCCGGAGCTAGCCATAGACCTCTCCAACAAAGCAACGCTGGCCTTTCTGCAACGCCATCTTCGTAAGAAAACCCCCACCTGGTCCAGTTAAAAGCCTCCGTTCAATGTCTCCAGAGTGTCAGCGGGTCAAATTTAAGACTTTTTATATCCGCCTCAATGACGTTTAAGACAGGGAAAAAAACTATAAATACAGGGGATGTATAGAATAAACTGAGATTTCTGTGGTCTGATGGTGGCTCTCGACACCAGCTCCAATCCTCTTGTACTGCATTTTCACCTTCCTAGAATAACGGTCCTAGTCGTTTTTTGCCATGTGATGCAGGCCAAAAGGAAAAACAAAAATGTATGCCAAACCTTTGCTTAACTGAAAAGTCCTACAAAAAAAAAAAAAAAGAGAAAAACATCCAGCGATTTAGCAATAAATTTCATGAGTTTTTTTTTTTTGCTATCTGGAAAGGAACAGTTTCAAAAACCTCCCAAATGTTTTGTCAACGTTTGGCCAGCAGCGAATTATTTGAATTTAAAGCGACAAGAACCCATAAAACAACTTGTTCAATCTCATTATCCAAGAAGGATTCGGGGCGAAACCTGTTCAGGGAAGCGTAATAGTTTTCATGAATTTGAGACATTTTCAGGCCTCAACTTCAGACTCATCCGGATGTTGTTTTTTTTTTCCATCTTTTGTAGGTCTGGAGAAGGATTTCAATCAGTGGGACCCTCTGATTGACGGACAAGACGTAAACCTCATCCAAGGAACCAATGTCGTTCTGCTCCAGTCTTCTATGTGAACGCCCTGGCGGGTGTCTCGTGCCACAGAGTCTCTCCCAGCCGAAGCCGGTTCCTCTGAACAAAGCCGAGGAGAACGCGTTGGAGAGAAAAGCCAGTCTACCTCATAAGCAGGCAGGACAAATCCAAGTGTACCGCTGATTGTATCAAGAGGCCTCGACGTACAAAGGACTTCCTTTTACCGTTGGTGGAATGTTTTCTTTTAGCTAGCAGTTTCATATTTGTTCAGTAAACACCAAGTACTTTAAGCGATTTGTTTGGATCTCGACTTAGATTTTTGTCCTAAGCTATAATAATCTGATGCAAACTGGTTTTAATTAGTAGCTCAGCCAAATAAAAAGGCCTAATTTTTTAACACTAAAGCCTACAGTAAGATCCTATGTGCTGCAGCTCAGTATGATTCCTCATGGGTGAAAAGCGCGTACAAGTTTTAATCGCATACCGTCTATAATCTACGTGTTTTAAATAAACTTGTATCAAATAATCAGTGTTGTGTATTTTTCTTTTTTTTTCTCTTTGGTTTCAGGGAATTAAAGATGGAAAAAAACCACTCGTCGATACTGACCAGGAATATTTATTGGGTCAACACACACACAAAAAAAAATTATTTCAAAGCATGCATGTGTTCACAACAAATAAAGAAATTGTTTCCACTCCACAAACCAACAGCTACTGAAGTATTTTAGATGCATAACAAAATTAGACTCAAGACAAAATACTGAAATTCTTACAAATAATTCACCTACAACAGTGCTCCGATTAGCATCACAAAAAACACGAACAAATTCCTACAGATAAACGGTTTTTTTTCCCCTCAGAACAATGAAAAACAGGAGAACCTGCTGAGTCAAATATATATATCTATATATATATATTAAAAAAAAGAAATCAAGACAAGCTAACTGATCTGTACCCGTTTGATTCAGAGCAGAACACAAGTAGCTGATAAACTTCGATCTGAGACACACAAAGTAAACAAAAAAAGGGCAGGCCGTTACTCCTCTGGTTGCTGCTCGGGAAGATAGTCAGCAGCTCCGTCCTTTACGATCAGACAGAGGTGAGTTATCTTTGACAGCTGGGCCTCTAGAAGAAAGCAAAAACATGCGTGATTGTGAACGGAATGAGGAGATTCTCCCAACAATGTCAAAAGAAAACTAGGTGTACCGAGTGAAGTTCTAGAACTGTACAACGGCGTTTACTGGTGTGCATTCTTTCCAAATCGGAAGGGAAAATTTGCTTACTACTCGTTAATTGTATGAATTAAAACATTTTAAACTTATACTCCTCTGCAGATACTGGTAAACGGTTTGTCCTGTAGAAATATGATCTATTTAAAGCGGTGATTAATGTAATCTGACGTTAGACCACTATTCACAAATATAACAGAAACTCTGGTATTAGGACAAATGTATGTATTTTCCACTTATGCAGTAGTTTCTAATTCCTTAAAGCTTTGTTAAACAATTAATCCTGTTACCAGTGGTAAATAGAGTAACATCATGACAACATATTTTTTTAAACAAGGAAAAGTAAGAAGCAACAATCCTAGAAATTACTAAAGAGTAAAAAGTATTGACTAATTATCCTAGTGAAATGCCGTATGCCGGACAACAGAGATGAACACATTTCTGCCCAAAAAGAAAAAAAAAGATTTGAGTTTGAAAAGTCGAAAATTTGCTAGAAAAAAATTCAAATCTTTTCAACTTTGGAAATCCAGAAATGTCCACGTTTTTTCTAGAAAATTTCTAACATTAAGCTCTAAAATTTTCAGCGGAAATTTGATTTCTTTTTTTCTCTATCTGCGATAGATTTTTTTCCTATCATACGCCGGCATACATTAGTCGAGTAACTCTGCTTCGTCACTATTTTTCCCTGTGAAAAGCAAAAATCTTCTGGTGAATTTTCCTTGGCGAGTGAGCGTTGGGGAACTTTGCTTACCGAAACTGTCCTCAGCAGACAAAGATTCCTCTGTGAGATCGCTGTCATCAAACTCCTAGAACAAAACGAGTCCAGTTGTGAACACAGAAACACCAACAGAGAACTCTAGTTACTTTTTAGCACCAGCCAAATGTTTGAACATAATGATCTCATCTCATTGTAATATTTAGCTGAATCTGTTCCAGAAGAGTCACTGATATTCCTCTCTGTTACTTTGAGCAGGAATGCCGTCAACGGTTCTGTTAAACTTAAAGAGGTGAAACCGAGCCTTGAGCGTTTCTGTCATCTTTTCTTCCTTTACCTCGCTCAGCGGTGGAGCCGTTTCCTCAGACTTGCAGTCCGTTTCAGGATCTTGCTCCGAGTCTGACGGAACAAAAACATGTCGGCATCATTTCTTTGTTAAACCGAAGGACTACTCCGTTAATAAAGTGCGAGTTCCAATCGTTTGTTGAAGAAGTTTGATCCGGTACCTTGAGAGTCGTCTGCCGAGCGGCTCCCGCTGACCAAACGCATCAACTCTTCATCCACGTTCTTCTGAAACGGCGTCACGATCGGGATTTACTCAGATGAAAGAACGCGCAGCATAATTAAGAGGGGGAAGAAACTCTGATATACATTACCACATCTGCGTAGGTTTGTGACGCCCCGTCAGCTGGCAAAACAGAACAGGGAAAAGTAGAGAAATAGATGAGGGAAGGGGCCAAAAATGTGATCAACGTTCACTTTTAAGACGTAAAGAAGGAAAGCAGCAAGTTCATTACCTTTAACGGGAACGGTCTCGTCTTCCGACGGCGAGTCGTCCTGAAAGACAGGGTCGCGTTAGCCGCTCGTGGATCACACGTCAGACGAAGCAATGGGTTATTCTAACCGATACCTGGTCAGGGCTGGGAGTGCACGGTACCTCAACGCGCTGAGGAACATCCGCCACCGCCGCCGCTGCGATTCCCGACACACTTTCTGTGCAGAAAGAAGGAATGGAGGGAAGCAAATCGCTTTCCAAACTTGCCCTCAAATCAAATCGCTTCCATTTGTAAAATTGCTCATTAACCCTTCCAACATGTCGGTGACGACGCAGGCAAATTTACGGCACTGCAATTCTGCAACGTTTGCGCCGTCTGAAAAATCCCAACGGTTTCTGGAACTGCAGATGTTGCGCGTTCCAGCCAATATCGGGTTATTACGGTAAGTTCACTCCCGCCGTAGCAGGGAGTGAAATTACGGTAAATTACAAAAGTAACTGCTCGATATTGAAAGTTCCTGTTGCTGTAGATAAATGGCGTTAAGGAACATCCACGCCTGAGTTACAGCAGGAATGGATGTTGCAAAGTGGCAAACACTGACGGGCATTTGAGAGAAATTATCACTCAGAAAGAGAAATCAGAATGTATTTTGTATGTCTGCAGCACATATTTACTTCCATTAATACATTTTAGTACATAAAGAAAATGCCATCAATTAGAACAATTTACATTTTTATTCACATTCTCTTGCTAATGCAGCTGCTTCTTTCAAGAAATGTTGATTGATCTGACGTTACCTAGGTGACCTGAACTGATACTCACCCGCTGAAGCTTCCTGGACCTATCGTTTCAAAACAAGCACAATGCAAGAAAAATTAAGACATAAATAGAGTATCTTAAATGTAATCGTGAATGATCAATCGAATATGGCGCCTTCAAAAATGTTCATTTATTCTGAATATTTTCACATTTTGTCACATTAAAGTCATCAATAGATTTTAGGTGACAAGACTATGCTGAGCGTGTTTTTCTGAAATGAGAAGGAAGCCGCCTTCTGATTTTATCTATCAAAAAAAAAAGTTTTTCTTCCTTTTTCTTTCTTTTTTTTTTTGCTACAGGCCTCTCACTAAACTCCTCTGATAAACATTGACGTTTGCAGCTGAAATGCAGCAAAATGCCAGCACTATTCAAGAAGTATGAACGTTTTTGAAGGGCGCCCTCTGTAAACCGTTCATTTTGCTCCACGGCAGAATGTTTCACCTCATCTGACTCTTCAGCTGGCTCGGTTCTGTCACAAATATGATCTGCGTCTCCTTCAGAAACCTTTTTAAAAAAAAAAAAAAAAAAAACCCCAAAAAAAAACAAACAAGTTAATTACACCACTTAACATTGATTAGTCAGCACTGAGCTGAAAAGTCAACATTCTCTTCGCACACACGATGTTGACACTCACAGAGAAGCAAAGTGTCATTTCCTCTGCTATCTCCTGGCTCTGGTAATCTGATGCACTTATCTTTTCATCAGAGGTTTGCTCTGAATCTGCAAACCAAAGAAAAACTTGTAGCAAAATTATAATCCAAGCAGCACAGCAGATGCTGTAGGAAGAACATTTTTTGTTGCTCTTTTCCAACTGATGAGGAGTCCCACCTGCTGGATGGGTTTCTTCCAAAGAGCAGACCGAGACACGAGGATCCTCACCCTGAAACAGCAACAATATTCACCTTTCAGGGTTCAAACATTTGAAACGTGTCAATGTCTTTTCTTTTCTTTTTTTTTTTAGTCTGAAGTATTTCTAAAATTCTGTGTGGAGATGTACAGCTCTGGTTTGGATTTTCACACTTTTCTCCCAGGTTTAGTTTGGATTTTGTTGTTGATGTTGTTCTCAAGTATCAGTGACACGGAGAGCAGATTTGTTCTGTTAAATAGAATTAAATTAAATACTTTTGTAATTCGTAATAGGACAAAATATAATCTGACTCAAACATGACAGAGACTCTTCCATGTGCACAAAAACACTTGTTTTTTGTGCCAAGATTAAAGTTCGAGAATACTCCCACGTCTTTAAAGTCAATACAAAATGAACTGTAGGTGATGAAATCTCCTCCTCAACTTCCTGATTGCACTAAGGCGTGTGGCCCAACCTGAAAGTGAAGGAAGAGGTCTGCTTTTACAGTTTCTTTGGGGGGAAACGTGCAGTTCTGTTCTTTGCTTGCGGTAGATCGTTGCACCAGGGCTGCCGAGACAGAATGATATGCAGATATTTGGCTGCGTCAGTCACCAATGTGAAACTCCTGACTCAAATAGCTTCACGGTCTGATGTGGCGTAAGCAAACCTGGCTCTGCGTCCACGTGCTGGGCGGAGGCATCCTCTTCGCTCGCGGAGTCATCCTGAAACATTTCAGAGGCCGAGATGAAGATTTGACTCAGATTGCGGCCTTGTGGGTTTGTTACAATGCCATTTACAGTTACTGCCAGACGTTCAGAAACACTTAGCAGAAATGTCTTGTTTTTCCAAATAATTCAGTCAAACCGCAACGTTTCCAGCGTGGAATTATAGTCAGAATAAAGTCAATGTTAGCAAATGTTAAGAATTAGGTGCACTTTTCTTCTACACAATATTAAAACTGTATTTCTAAGGCCAAATATCTACAGTCCCATGAATATCTGGTTAAATGTCCCCCTGCTATCAAAACACATCCAGGCTCAATTAAACATAACTGATCTATGGACAAACAAAATGCCTTCTGGACTGAACTGTTTGGTCACAATGACAAGAGGTATGGTCGGAAGACTCAAGATGGAGTCTTTTAAACCCAAGACATTTGTGTCAACTATCAAGCATGGTGGTGGCAGAATCATTCTGTGGGGTAGGCTATGGTGTAACACAGCAGCTCAATGGTTGAAATAGGAACCCAGCTGGGTGATTTAACAGGGAAAACAGTCCAAAACAAGTGAAGCTTGATGGTAGATTTCATTAAGCGTGTTCAGACAATAATTAAAAGCTGGCTTGTATCAGAAAAGAGGCTCAAATGAACCAATTCTATTAAGGACAAAGGTCAAATATTCAGCCAGAATCTTTTCAGACAGTGTTGCTGATGTACACCATAATAAAATGGTGGTGGGTTTGAGCCTGGATGTTTAATATGGACTCTGTAAACACACAGCATTAAAAAAAACAGCAAAACATAAAGATCTAAGCACCAAATGACTTATAATAGAAGCCCAAATTATTACGACTTCCATTACCCCAATCGTATCTGCTAACGTCTTACCAGAACTATAATTCGTTACCTTCCTCACTTCTGTAACGTACCTGCACATTTGCAGAAACGCATGTCTCCTCCTTATGTAGGGGGCTTTCTCCCGCCTCAGTTTCCTGTTCTGTGACAACAATCACACATTCCTTCAGTTGAAACACGTCTTCATCTTCATTATGACTTGACAGAGAGAAATACCCCACGACAAAAATAACTGCATAGAATATGCAAGAATAAACAGTCCTCTCACAACCAAATTTAAGACCTGTCTTTAATGTATTTAAGACCAACTTTTTAAAAAACTACAAGGACACTTTAAGGCCTTAATTTTATAGTACGGGCTTAATCTAAATCTTAGGACAATTTTATGGGATTCACGGCTACCCTGTAGAATAAGCAATTTTCAAAGAAGCTGGAACCTCTGTATTACATGATGAACTTAAACAGTTACTCACCACACAACTGCTCTTGAATTGTAGTTGAGGAAGGCGCCAGTTCAGTCTAATAAGGCAAAAAAATAAATGAAAACTTAAAGCAGGTGAACCCGAGGTCACTCCAAATCACAGCAGGCTTCTACAGCCATCGGATATTACCTGTTTTGAGAAATCCAGTTCTGTATCCGCCATCTCCTTCAAAATATCTTGAAAATCCTTTACAGAAAAATAAAGTTAGATTTCATCCATCCTTAAATTTCCCCCATCACACAATGATTAATTTTCATCCTAATTCATTAACTCTGACCCCAATATAATCTACATTTACCATTGTATCTTCTGATGTAAAGGCCATTAAGTCAAACTGTAGGGCAGCAACATTTCTTTCTTCTGCTGCCATAGCTGGAGCTTTAAGAGGAAGATATAAAATAGGGAAAAGAAGAAATGAATGAAATGTTCTTTTTTTTTAAATAAAATAAAATGTGCTATTTGGGTTAGCAAAATGACTAAATTGGATTTGTACATTTTTAATTATTACATGACAGAAAAAAGCTGAGTTGTATCTTACCATTTAAAGTGTCCACCTCCAAGGTGCAGGAGGAAGTACTAAGTGTCTCCTTGTCTCCAGTTCCACCCTCCAGCTCACCCTTGGCCCCTGAAGCACCATCCCTTGGAGAAGAACCGTCATCATTTGACTTTCCAGGATGAAGCACTGAAGTATTTTCCTCCTCGGGATCTTGGCCAGTGACCACAATTACATTTTCACTCAAGCATGAAATGACTTTTTCATCTGAAAGGTCTGCTGAAAATTGGAAGGGTTCCTTTACGACACCATCAGAGGGAAAAATATCTTCAGGAGGCGTCGTGGCAGCAGGGATCATGATTATCCCTTCACTGGACTGCTGTTCATCCTGTCCAAACTCAACAACAGTCTCATTATTGGAGTCTTCGGAACACTCAATCGGCTTTGGACTACTGGCTAACTTTAAGACCCCGTTTTCAATTGGAAGGAAGTTGGGCTCTTCTGCAATGTGTTCCTCATCCTGAGACACTGTACAAGTGGAGTAACAAGCAACATCATGAAGAAGTTCCTGTAGGGTGTTGATTGAGTCACGCTGCTGTGGAGTAGACGACCCACCCGAATCAGGCATGTCTTCTGTTCCGAAGTAGCTCCAGCAGGTATTCATTGCTTCGTTTATCACCTGGCCCTCACACTTCATCTCTACCACATACTTCAGTTTTCCTTTTGTGCTTGTTACTCTGGTGACAGTGAGCTGTAGCAACTTGTCTGCTGTAAGTGCAGACAACTCATCTGCTGCTCCATCTCTCCAAAATCCGCGGGAAGCGTCGAAACCTTCAAGCTCACAGAGAAACGCTTGGGCTGGAACTTCCAGTAAGGCAGGTGGTACCACTCTGACATTGGTGATATTTGCCTGTGACTTGTTTCCATAGTCCACAAAAAGGACAGAAAGCTCATTGTCACTTTTATCAACAACTTCCGCACGATACCACAGTTGATCGTCAACAAACAGTGCAACACATGGCATTCCAAGGTAAAGAGCATCTGGATTAATGTTTTGATCTGCTGTACTTTCAACTTCTGAGACAGCTGATGTTATCATACAGAGCTCCTGTGAATCGGCAGACTGACACCAAAATGTCTGATCTTCATTGATTGTTGCGACATAGACCTCTAGCTGCTGCCCCTCTTGAATATCTTTTTGGTGTGGGTAGCCAAAACTGCAGGGCGGCAATGGTTTCTCAGAGTCCTCTTCCACTTTTCTTTCATCAAAACTCTGCACCTGCTGCTCATCGACTACTTTTTCTGGTTTAAAATCACTCCCCTCTGTAGACAATTTACACCCAATATCCAGGCCGCCATCTTCCAGAGTTACCTCCCACACAGATCCAACCTGTTTGATGAACTGGCATTTGAGTACCTTGTCTCCACAGCTGCCGATGTTGTCTTTAAAGGCAGAACCACATGTGGTTCAAAAACTTTCTCTTCTCCAAGAACAGTGTCCTTTAGCATGCAGTGTGTACTATAAACTGGCAACAGCAGAAGAGATTTGGGAAGTTGTTCCATTTTAGAAATTGGGATCACTGCTGTGTTTCCAAAGTCTATAAACTCAACAAGAGCCCTTGCATGTTCGAGGGTTTCTTTCACAACCGCTCTGTACCAGGACAAATCATCTGCAAACTCTGCTTTGACCAGGTCACCAGGTTGCACATCTTTGATAGGGCTTGCTTTTGATGTTGAATCTGGATTGTTCAATTTCTCCACCAGAGAAAATAGGTCAACCTCTTCACTGACATGTTGCACAAAGAAGCTTAACGGGCTGTCACAATGCGAGACATAAACATCCACTACTGTGCCGGGTGTGATGCATTTCAATGGGAGGTCTATGAGTTTTGGGAGTTTTTCAGCTAGGGTTTCCTCCTGGGATTCTGTGCCAGATGATTCTGAAAAGAACCTTTCAGTTATAGGGGGGAGACTCACTTTTCTGGGTCTCAACTGACCACTGGCTTCCTCAGAACCATCGTTATTCAATGTTCTATTTGGTTGCCTTTGAGATGGAGTTTTGTATAGCTCTCGTGGGGCTGGTCTGTGCTTCTGAGTTGTGGATTTCAATGCAGATCTCAGATTCTCATCAGTGGATTTACAATCGAGCTTCGTTTGACATGGAGGTTTTGGGGTAGAGAAATTGCTCTTTTTAGAGGCTTGCTCGTAATCTTTATTGTCCATGGCTCGGTTTGAAAAAGTCCTTTCTATCTTTGGTGCATGAGTTGCTGGAGCCTGATGTGGTTTCCAACTCTGGCAGACAACTTGCTCTTCTTGCTTCTCAATCTGAAATGTTTTCTTTATCTTTGCATTAATTTGGGTGTTCCCATGGTAGAGCTCTACCAGTAATTTGCCATCAGCTTCTCTAGCCACTATCAACGCACGGAATTGGCTTTCTGTTGCCGTTTTCTCAAACCATTCGTTTACCTCACTAGGAACATCAGTAGGAACATCAGAGAGAGCACACACAACTGCTTGCACAGGCACAGACATAATGTCATTTGCCTCTTTGGGGACAGGGAGCAGGTCAGATTTGTCCACCTGAAGAGTCTCACCATAGTCCACAAAGTGAACCAGTAGTTTTGGTCTTGTGGCCTTTATCTGAGCCCTGTACCACTGTCCATCAGTGTATCTTGCAAAGCACAATGTTCCAAAGACTGCTGGAACCTTTACCCTCTCAAGCTGCTGGCAGAGAGTGTTTACCCTCATTGTAAGATCTTTCATCACATCAGCATTCTTGTCAAGATGGCAGTAGAAATCGCTGACACTGTTTACAAACGCCACAGTGACCTGCTCCTCTGTGCCAGTTTTGATATTGTGCGTTGAGTAGTAGTATGTGTCCAGACGGAAAGACGGCCCAGAAGCTTTCTTGGGAGGAATGTTTGTGATGAGACTGGCCAAAGTGTTGCAAATGCTCTCGAATGGAGTCTCTAGATCCACAATGTTGTGAAGAACCATTTGTTCAGAGTGCATGACGGCATAAATGGTGCACTTCAAAATGATAAAGTTGGAGGCAGCATTTTCAACAAAGTTTTGGAACCTTTCCTTTGCTTTGTAGTTCCATTCGTTAATCGCCGATGTAGAACTGATGAGGTTCAACAGGCTACATCGAAACGCTTGACCGTGGAGCGTTAGAAATTCTGCACTTATCTTTCTCAAGTCAAAGAGGGAGACAGTCTTGGTCTGTCCATAGTCCACAAACAACACGTCAACTTGAGGGGTTTCATGTTTGCGAATGACTAGAGCTCTGTACCACATTCCATTCTCAGGGTGACGAGCTACACAGGCAGCATCTACATTAGGCTCAAACTCACTGTTTGCATAATAAGCCTGGATATCATGCATTAGCAATCTCAAAGAGCCGGCATTTTGAACCAGTTGACACCAGAAGTCATTCGGGCTTTCAATGCAGGAGACATTGACATCAAGGACACTTCCAATGGGAAACATTTGTTCCTTAAAGGTACTGATTTTTCTCTCATTGCTTAGAAGACCAAATGTAGGTCTGAAAGAGATTCCAATGTCTTTACAGACCTGTGGCAGTGCTACGTCAGTAAGTGGTGCTGAAGATACAACAGAAGGCTTCAATGCACCTTTAACAGTGGGTTCTATTGGAAGCTCAGTTCTTTCAGCGAAGCCATTTGTGCACATTTGTGTATTAACATCTTGTTCTGTCTGTGCTTCAGGATTTATCAGTTGGACAACATAGCTGTCACTGTATCTTCCTTTCACATGCACATTGAGTTCTTTATCTGTCACTGTCTTGATGAAATATTCCAAAGCATTTTGACTCCATCGCACATCTTTTGGTCTGACACCAGCCAGGGAACATTTCAGACCCAGTTGGGGCATCTTTCTGAACTCAGCAGGGAGGATCCTGATCTTACTCCTATCAACCACTTCAGTGTTGCCATAATCAACAAAGAACACTTTGATTCGTGTCTCACCAACTTCTGTCACAGTTGCTCTGTAGAATTCACCATCTTGCGCCTGTGCAGCACAGTAGAGCCCAAGAGATGGATTTATAAGCATGTGCGTATTCGCTGAATCTTGGTACAGATGGTACATTGCGTCCAACAGTTCCTCCAGATCTTTTCGGTAGTTATCGGTTTGGATCCAAAACTCTGATGGGGAGGATACGTGATGAACGACTGCCAAATGTGAGGAGTTTATGGCAAGGTCTTCAGCAGGAATCTCTTCCACACTCTGTTGGGAAGGTAGCATCTTTCTTTCTGGTTGGGGTGGATGCTGCTGGGTATAAACTCCACTTGGCAGGGCATAATCTCCAAGTGTTTTCTCATACTTTGGGAAACAGTTTTCTTTGGAACCAAACAAGCTGTTCATGTTAATGTTGTCATCACCATATAGTGTAACATAGTAAACTTGGTCAGAGATGCTTCGGTATTCAACCTTGGCGATCAGAGTCTTGTGAAGCAGGAGTGACTTGAGGAAGTCAATTTCGCTTGTTGTCCATCCTACCTTTTTGTCAAGGATACCATGGAGGGAGCAAACGTAAGTGACAACTGGCATCCTGGTAAACTCTGTGGCAAGTCGTTTCACATTTTCCACCTGGACAAACTGCTTTGTTCCATAATCTACATTTAACACTTCCACCACTTTATTTGTTGGGAACACCTGCTGTATAACAGAGCGGTACCACCTTCCATCCCTTCCTCTTGCTGCACATGGATACCCAATCATGTCTGGGCTTATCATGCAACTGGACACTTTGCTCTCGCAGCTCTGTGTAACCTTCTCAGTTAGTTTCTTTAATTCGTGAGAGAAAACTTTCAACTGACAAAAAATCTGTTGAGGATTTGTCACTTCTGTTACAATGACAGTCTCCACAGTTCCTCCTGGCAACTCTGGGTACATGAATAGCTCCTGTTTCTGCAGTTGCTCACCCGATCCCAAATAGAGTTGCTGGACCTCTGTCAATCCTTCAGCTCCACTGATCGATTTCAGTGACATGTGGAGAAAGTCCTGGAAGGTTGCTGGAGACAACTTTTTTGCAAATCCCATCTCATACATTTGCTTGGATATGCAAGGGATGTTCAGGAGAATCATTCTGTCTGGCACCAGAACATCTTGCACATGTGCGTTGACCAACTTTCCAGTGAAAGATTTTAGAAACTCAAGAGCAACTGGAGACCATCTATTCTCAGATGAAAGTGGTAACACATTTGCTAGTACGCATAACTCCACTTCAGGGGGCAAAAGAAAATGTTCTTTTTTACCCCATGCTAGCTTGCTTGTGGTGCCAGTGTATGTCATTCCTCTGTCAATGAGGAAAACACTATATTTGGAGCCATTTCTGGACACAATGCGTGCTCTGTACCAAGTAGTATCAATGTGAACTAAGCACTGGTCACCAGGATTTCCTTCCAGGTCTTTAAATAGAGCTCCATGAGACTGAATTTCATCAGCCAGAATCTCATAATCAGTCGATCTTTGCTGACTAAACTTTCCCCAGAACGCCACCAGCTCACATAAGGGATGCAAGTGAACTCTGATTACAAGCACTGTTACATCTGATCCTCTTGCAGGAAGTCCAGGGATTGCAGACATTGTGGCAGTTTCCTGGACGGCAGCTGCTCATGACTTGCCACCTTCTCAGTGCCGGTGTGCAGGTACTGAATATTACCTGTGAAAAAAAGAAAAAAAATCAAAAAAAAAAAAAAAAAAAAAAACACATGGTGACCAAACCGAGACTGAATAAGGGTCTTTACATATGGGTCAAAGAGCTAATCTGAAATGAATAGCTCATGACTGCCAAAAACAGATTAGATTTGATAATGTAATACCACAAAGAAGGTTAACCCACAACTAACTGGGCTAACATTAAAAGTCCTGCTCCTCCTCATAAAAGAATTGGAGATTTTTCTGTCAAAAACAAATCACTTATTTGGGAATTAGAAATAGTTTAGATCAATCTAAAAGGGTAATATCTACCTTTCAACATTTAAATCCATTTTATATTTTTTAATTCATAGGAAGAAATGTTAATTACTATCAAAAATTGTTACCAATACTTGAGCAGTCATTGTCCACCATTAAATGCCTGATTGGTGCTTCTTTTATTAGGTTAGACAAGTTCACTGTCCATTACTAGATAATGCCATTCTCATGTGGGGGGAGAGGCGCTGACGACTGCTGACCAGCCATCCTCAATTTCAAACTCAACTTTTAAAGTTTCATTTCATCTGAAAGACCAAAGCAGAGAGAACTAACCGTTGTTCACTTCTCCCCCGCCCTTTTTAAATCATTTGTTTTCATCTAAAACTTCAAAAAAAAGCATTTGAATGTCATTTGAGTACAAAGGGAACAACAGTGTTGAAGAATAAAAAAAGAATACCAACAAAAACAAAATCAATCCAGAAATTACACATTAAATTCCCATTAATCTTGTCGAGAACAAATGCTTTTCATTCCCTTTTGTAGTCAAGTACCTTGGCTGTGGAGATTACACAGCCATATGTTGGAGTTCCTTGCAGGGAGTTGACCACTTCTTCGTTTAAATGTGAAATGTTACCACACATAGTAGAAGTTGAGTGAAGAAGATTCAGTCTTTATCCATGCCCTTATCATCAAAGCATAGTATAACATCTTTGTCTGTGGAGCTTTCGGACTTGGAATTTGTACATATCTTCAAAATGTAATTACATATTTACATTGACAATATAATGAGAAACTCTTTCCATGTCTAGTTCACAGAATGTATATTAGTTGATATCAAGTCTAACTCTTTCCAGTGGTTTTTTTGTGGAGTATATATATTATGCACAATTTAATAGGTAACCTCTAATTTTTTCCCCTCCATTTAAGCAAATCTGCCCTTAGTTAACTTCTCCAAATAAAGAAGACCAGAAACATTTCATATGAAGGTAATCTTCTGTAAACAAGTTCTCTTAAATATATTGTGACATATTTGAAGAGACGCTGATTACGCCCTTTTTTAATAAGTACAAGCATAATCTGTGTGACCTGGAGAAATATGACTTAACAAGGACAACCGTGTCTAATTTCCTGACTAAATATTTTAGTTGCCCTGTGTGCTAAATTGACTGAGCTATTGCAGCTCTGATATAAAGGTGTTATAGATTTGGAGAAATAATCTCCAAATCCAAAAATCATAATATTCTTTGACATACATTTGGGAGTTTTGGGGTCAATTTAACCAATCCTTGAGAGTAATTCACCTCTCAGTATCTACTCTTAACATATTAAAAGAATGGGGTCAGTTCTTTTCAATTTTTAAAAAACAGAATTCACAACTCACGCCATCGTTAATAGAGAATTTATTATCCTTAAAAGAGGTAATTGGAATGTTAAAACTTCTTTTAAATTAATTTCTCAATCATAAGTTCCCTTAAAGTCGATATCAGTTTTGTTTGTTACCTCAGAAATGTGTCCGTTCAGGCTTCACTTTCTAAATCTGCCAAAATATTAAGTTTCATATAAAAAAATTTAAATTGAGACATACTTCAAAATAATATACAGATCTTCAAAAATCATTGTTGGTCTTAAACTAGCCAATTAATGATTGCTCAAAATTTGTCTTCTCTAATTTAAAGAAGCATTTGGAGCACCTCACAAATGCCTCCCCCCTCCCTAGCTTTGCCCTCATAAAGCTCATAATAATCCAGATGTGGTGTTGAAAGCTCCTTTGAGACTTCTTCTTTGGTTTTCTTCAATATTCTCATTTTACATACGGTATTATTGGGGATTCTCTCTCTCTTTTTTCCCCCCTTTTGGGCAAGTTTTATTCAAGTTATAGTTGCCATTTAAGTCTCCTCCTCATAGAATGTAAATGAGTGTAAATATTTTGTGATAGTTGCTGATAATGATCATTTCTCGAATTAGTTGTTCAGACAGTTACAGCTCTCATGTTAGTAAGTCTGGTCTCATCGCCATCTTAGTCGACCACTGTAACCCCTCGCTCATTGGACCAGGGTGTTACGATGATTCTCTGTACCCAAGACATATCACACGCACTGTTCACGCGCATGCGCAGCACCGAAAACCCACACGACATACTTAAAAATGATAAACACTACTGTTGAACTTTTTTGTTGTTGTTGTTGTTCATTACTAATTTTTCTTTCAGTGAGACACACGGAAATAGTTGTATTTGAAAGACTATGCTAACTCTGTAATACCCGTCAAAACTTAATACCCCTTGATGCGCTACTTTGAGCAAAGCATTGTGGACTTCCGGCATGTTTTCTGGCAGGGTGCACCAAACCAACACAACACCGGCACATGTTCATCATTACCGACCACAGCAAGATTAGCTTGCCATGCAAATATATGATTTTGTCCTGCGCACAAACAACTGTGTGAAAAACGTTGTGTTTTTCCGGACTAACAACGCGAGATCTACCGAAAGACGTTATCCTTTTGTAATAAATAAATAAATAAATAACGCCATATGCGATACAGTTAGCTAATTTTACTTTCAGTAGCAATTTAGCTAAGTTACTACTTAAAACGGCCGTTAACATAACAGGTCACGTTGTTCGCTTAATTATTAACGGTCTTCCAGTTGTCACACAAAGCCTTAGCCGCAATTAATCGAAAATTATCCGCTCCAATATATAAACTCACCGTTTTTTGTTGTTGTTGTTGGGTTTGTTTGTTGTTTGGGTTTTTTTTGGCGAACCTGTCCAATCCTCTTTTAACACCTGGAGTGATGGTAGCTCACCAACAAGCCGCCTGGGCTCGGCGTTTTCACCTCCGCCCAGCAGATCCACGGAGCAGCCGCGCTCACGTTGACAGCGTCGAAACTTTCCGGGCTTTCCGCTGCTTTACAAGTCGGTCCAGTCACGACGTTTTTCTCTTGCGATGATCTGTGTTCTCGGTGAGAAGTTTAGCTGTTCCCCGAGGAATTTAGTTTAATGAGCAAACCTTACTGCACACAGCCGTTAGCTAACGGTCGCTAGCCTAAAACCCCCCACACAAGCGCGTGCCTAACGTTTCTCTCGCTCTCTTTTTTTTCTTTCTTTTTTTTTTTTTCCTTCTCGCGTGACCCGGAAATACCATTAAGTTGAATTAAAAAAAGTGTTCAAAAATATCAATATAATATAACAATACGCTGTCTAATTGTCAGGTAAAAATGAAAAATTAAAGAAAAAAGAAAGAAATACATAAACGGCGAGTTTAAAACCATTACTCAAATGTGAGTATTAATAATTTTATAAAAGTATAACCTAATGTTAAGCTTAACTACCTTCATTTATCAGTTTGTGTTTAGATGTCAAAAGCTTATTTTAAAAAAATCTGTTTCTGACAGATGTGAGAACAGTTATGAACCTTGACCGTTTTCATCCATCCATCCATCCATCCATCCATCCATCCATCCATCCATCCATCCATCCATCCATCCATCCATCCATCCATCCATCTATCCATCCATTTTCTAAAACCCTTGTCCCTTGTGAGGTCAGGAGGTGCTGACTATCTCTAGCTAATGTACCAGGTGAGAGACAGGGTCACCCTGGACAGGTCGCCAGTCTGTCGCAGGGCAACACAGAGACCAACAGGACAAACAACTATGCAAACACACACTCACACCGAGGGAGAATTTAGAGAGACCAGTTAACCTGACAGTCATGTTTTTGGACTGTGGGAGGAAGCCGGAGTGCCTAGAGAAAACCCAGGGAGAACATACAAACTCTGTGTAGAAAGACTCCGGGCCGGGAATCGAACCCAGGACCTTCTTGCTGCAAGGCAACAACAACTGCACCACTAAGCAGCCAGATTGGAGTGTGGTTCTGAAAAATAAGCAAATATTAAAAAAAAAAAAAAAAAAACTAGATTCATCTATCTAGATAATCTAATTGCCTTTAGAAAGGAAATAACCTTATTGCACACGTCAACTGATTGAACCTCCAAGAACCCAGAATTTGGGTTCCTTCATAGTGACTGAAAATAGATCTGTATGGAAGTTGTATTTATTGGAGTAAAACCAGGACAAATTCTCGGTGACACCTAAATCTCCTATTTGGAGTCGAGTGAACACATTTTCTTCTTTTCTATTCCCTCTTGTTTCCCTTCCTTAACAAGGTGACAAAATGTTTCGCCTTTCGTCTTTCACTGGTTGGAACAATCATTGCTTGTTCTCATACTGATGGAAATTGACCCTTTTTCCAAATCATTCTACGCCATTTTAATCTGATCTGTTTTTGGTGAACGGCTACGGTCACCAATATTTAGCAGAGGTCAGAGTACTAAACAGCCTTTCTAGGCAAGGTAATGGCTTGTGAAGCTGATGAGACATAGAGAGACACCTACTGGACATTTTTGTAAGTAAGATAAGAAAAACATATATCACATTTATTATTACTAAATTGGGACAATAATATTCTATAATGGTGGCTTACTTATAAATCTGAATTTATTTTACAATATACAGTCAGAATGAGTGCAAACCTAACTGTCTCAACAGCATGTCATGTCCAGAAAGGTGGAGCAACAACAGTCCCATTGTGATGAATTCTGTATATTCATTTTAGCACCACAGGGGGCAGCACCGCGTTGTTTGCCTCCAAGTTCGTAACCGGAAGTTTGTCACAAACCAGCGACTGTTGCCATTTTGACGACGACAGGAAAACTCAGAACACTGCGTGCTTGTTATTTATCGACTTGTTATTTCTTCAACTTAACCCGCCACCATGGCTATGCAAGCAGCGAAACGCGCTAACGTAAGTTAAAAACCAATCGACTGTAAACGTAAATGTTAGCTAAGTCCTTACATGCTTAATGCTCGGTGCTAACACGGCTA
This sequence comes from Poeciliopsis gracilis, assembly GCA_911649635.1. Taxonomy (NCBI): domain Eukaryota; kingdom Metazoa; phylum Chordata; class Actinopteri; order Cyprinodontiformes; family Poeciliidae; genus Poeciliopsis; species Poeciliopsis gracilis. The sequence goes on from CAJVRI010001517.1 coordinate 3,363,216, forward strand.
ACCGTGTTAGCCGTGTTAGCACCGGGAGAAGAGCCTCGGTTACTGTATTTAGAGCTATTACAGTGCAGATTTCTGTATTTGTTGCACTGACCTTGAAGTTTCTAATACTTTATAAGTGTGTGAGAGCTTTGAGGTACTTTCCTAATCGTACATGAGGCGAAAAATCCTGTTGGACATGAATGCTAGTTGCTAGCATATGGGTGTTTACGTATAAAGATGTTTAATTTGATGCGTTTTTACTAATAAAACAAACTTTTCAGAAGCTTTTGACAAACGTTGATCAATTGTAAATATGTTAAGAGTTTGAAACAGAGCTCCTTAAAACGTTCAATTAAAAATAGGAAATAATCTGGCAGCTGCAATTTAAAAATCTAGTCATAATCTTTTTGAGCTGTAAATTTACTTAAACACGGTTTCTTTGCTAGTCTTTAATGTGTTCAAGTGAATGGTTTGGAATGCTTTTGTATTTTTGTCTTCAACCAGTGTATAGGCCTGGGAAGCTGTAAACAGTCTCTGAGATGTTGTTGCTTCCTCTGTGATTGGTGGAAATCTTATTATTTTCTCTCCCCTTGTCATTGCAGATCCGATTACCTCCTGAGGTGAACAGAATCCTGTATGTCAGGAATCTTCCTTACAAGATCACAGCTGAGGAGATGTACGACATCTTTGGGAAATACGGACCAATCCGACAAATCCGAACGTGAGCTCAGTTTCAGACACTTTTTTGGGGGACTGTATTGAACTCTGTTGATGCTTTTGCCGTTTTGTTGTTACGCAAAGAACGTTGTTGGTTTAAGCCTCCGCACATGCTGCGTTTTGCTGTGAATAATGAAACCGCACATGTTGGTCCGCTGCTCACCGTGTTCGTTTCTCCTCTCAAGAGGGAACACGCCTGAAACCAGAGGAACCGCTTACGTCGTGTACGAAGACATCTTCGATGCCAAGAATGCCTGCGACCACCTGTCGGGCTTCAACGTCTGCAACCGTTACCTCGTTGTTCTCTACTACAATGCGAACAGAGTACGTCTCAGCGGCGCAAGTTTCCACAGTCTGGTGCCCGAGCGAAGCCAAATGATGTTAATTTCTGTGTTACTGTTTTTTTGCAGGCGTTCCAGAAAATGGACACGAAGAAGAAAGAGGAACAACTGAAGCTCTTGAAAGAGAAATATGGGATCAACACAGACCCTCCGAAGTAGCGTCTCCGAGGCCCCCCCGTCCTTCAGTTTTCATTCTTTGTAAAAACAAAAACAATTATTTCCCCTCTTGATTGGTTTATGCTTGTGATCACAATTGTGGATAATGCCATTTTACACATTTTCTTTTATTTCTCTTGCTTTGAATTGAAGCCAGATAGTTTCTATTTAACTGTTTTATTTTGAGCAGTTCAGCAGAAATGGTTCTGATCTTTTGAGTCATCTCTCTGAGCAGTAAGCTGGAGTCAACACGAACCGCTCACGTGGAGTTAAACTTTTCTGTAAAATAAATGCTTGTTTTTCTAAAAGCCCGTTTCCCTGCTTTTCCTCACATTCTCCATATAATTATGTAAAAGTGTCGAGTAAGCCTGAGAGATCAATGCACTTCAACGTGAGCTTTATGCAACCAGGAGGTCTCTGCTTATGTGTTAGACACGTGTCTAAAAGTAAAGCCTCAAAATGAGAATTACTATATTTAGGGAACTGATTTCACCCAGAAAGCAGTTCAATTTAAACTCCACACAAGAAAACATAAATGTTTATATGTCCTTTTTGAAAAAAAAAAAAAAAGTAGTTTTATCAGGTGACACTTTTAAGTCTGCAATAAAAATTAGAGCTGAAATCCAAAACTGGGCTTATTTAACAAATGCCTTTATTAAGGATTTCAATTTTAAAAAATTGTCTAAAAAGTGATATGGCAGCACAAACTGCCTCTTGCAAGAATCAGGGAAAGGTAACAGTAAAAGTTGAGATATGTAAACATCAATTTCACGTTCAGAGTTGGTTTGCAGCAGCGTTGAGCTAATGCTGGCTTGGAATTTACTTTGTATTATTTGTTACATTTCTGGCTATTTGAGCGTAAAAAAATATTGCTTGTGCTTCTTGAATAGTTGCATTTTATTAACAGGTCCACAAAAAACAACTTTCATATTTTTGTGATATATATATATATATATATCTGTTCAAATTCTAGAGACGCTTGGACTTAAAAAAAGAAAACAAAAAAAAAAACTTTATTGCTGGTTTGACGCTCTAGACCCAATTTAAGAAACAGTTGCAATTCAATCGAAATTTAAGGTTGTCGACAGACAAACTAGGTCATAAAATGAACTTTTTTTTGTTTCAAATTTCTGAAGAAGCGTTCATTCAATAAAGATCAATACATACTCCTTAAGAAAGGATAAATTTGTTTGTGTATGCGAGGTGACGAGAACACAATTTTCTGTTCAAAACCGATCGATAAAATGTTGCCGTCAAAGACAATGCATAGCGAATCAATAAATCAAAGTGGGAACTGTTGCATTTGTTAAGCATTGCTAGGCTTTTCTATTCCTGTTGCATTTCAGCCGTGGATGTCGGCCGAAAGGACGGTTGGTTGAGTCACCAGACCAGACAACTGCCCATAGAGTTTATTTTATTAGATTAAATCACAATACAGGGAGTAGTGCAGCCATGTCGTCAGGGACACAATACATGCTACAAAAGAATAGTTTTTTTTTTTTTTGCTTTTGTCTTTTTTTTACACAGTTGCCATTCCTTTGACTTGGTATCCTCTCGGAAGTAAGAGGGTCGTAGTTAGAAACATCATCAGGCCTAAGATGTTCAGATTGGACACTTTTACCAGGGTTACAATCCACACTGCTGAGGGGACGAAGATGGACTAACATGATAAAATCTTTATTGCCAAATCTGCGTCGTTCTCCTGTCATCCCACCAAACAAATGCATAAAGCCTGGAACATACTGGGGCCAAGGAACGTCAGTGACGTCACCGTCGGGAGGAGCTGCTTCACTGTGGGGACGTATGAAACAAAGGGAGTAAAAAACATACAAAAATCTGACAGATTGGTAAAAGAGAAACACTTTGAGGGCTCCGGAGAGGACAAGTTTGTAATAAACCTACTGAGCAGAAAATCTTGACCTTAAGAGCTGACCTCTAGGGACAAACGCCTCGCCTCTGGGTTACGTCAACGCTCACTTCTTTAATTCCTCGTAACGATATGCAACCTGTGAGCCAAAAATGAACTAAACGTGACAAATGAGTAAAGGGAGTTGAATCGGAGTGGCTTTCCTAATACAACTCCAGCCCGTTCGATCCGAAATCAGTCGCCTTCGTTGGGTTTACCTCGGGGGAGTTCTGCGAGAGATAAGTGTGCTCAGATGCACGTCGGGCAGGGGACATTTAGGTCTTAGCAACATATAGCACAGCTGATCTACAAGGAAACATGCTCCCACAGTTAAAAGCAATCCAAAGAAAAAGTCTCAAACGGATCACAGAGCTTACAACCGGTACAAGAACACTCGCAGGAAGGCTCGCGGCGGGCTGAGTTATTTTGAAAAAGAAAACAGAAAAAACGACAACAACAACAAAATAAAACTGTCTCCCCTCAAGAGTCACTGCGTCGCGTTGATAAGGCTTTCTGTCTTCAATCACCGGATGGAAATTCGACTTTTAAGGCAGAACCTAAAGGCATGCAAATGAACAACATTGACTGTATTCGTGGACGGCGCCGGCTCGCTTCGGTGGGGAAACCCGGGCTGGTCCGCCCCGTCTAGAGCTAGTATTTGAACAGGCGGATACGGGGGTTCTGGAAGAAGGTACGCCGTCGCAAGGGTTCGGTTCGGTCGACAGGTTTTGGGTGAAACACGCACAGCTAGCATCGGTAAACTCGGAACAATAAATAGAGTCAGCGGCAAGTTCGACGTCGGCACATCACACGATGCGCAAGCTCTGGTAGAATGAAACTGAATGGAAAATACTTTTGCACACTTCACATTTTGGCAGTTGATCTATAAATAATTTTAATATATACTCATATTTATATTTCTTCATATATATATAGTTGTTATTTGTGCAAGTTGTTTATATGTAGAGATGTGTGTGTGTGTGTGTTTGCAGGTATGCTGTGTGTCGATGTTTTTGTTTCATAGCAAATAACATTCTCATGCACACGAGTGTTTCAAATACAAGAAGCAGATCCATTGAAAGGTAGTCCAAGCATATAATTTTTTTTCTCTTTTTTTTTTTCTTTTCTTTTTTCAGTGGAAATAGCTGCAAACCGAATGGAACATGAAATTCTTTCTGTGCAGTCCGTGGCGGCTGGTGGGGGTGCGGGGGGAGGGACGCTCTCTCTCTCTCTCTCTCTCTCTCTCTCTCTCCGCCGTCCCGGCCTATTTCTGCAGGTCGCACTGCAGCAGTAGTACGATGGACGGGTCGCTCTTGGCCGCCTCCTTGAACTCCTCCAGCGTGATCTGGTCGTCGTTGTTCTTGTCCATCTTGGAGAAGATCTTGTCCACCCTCTGCTCGGGCGTCAGGCCGTCTTCGTTCATCTTCATCATGATCACCGTGCCGACCATCTTGTAGATCGCCTGCCGGGAGGCGGCGGGGAGGTGGGGGGGTGGGGAAGAGAGAAAGCACAAAAGCGAAAAGAAAGCGGGTTGGTGAGCCCGTGTGGTATAAGGATATAATAACACGAGCGCGTCGGACCGAGGCGGAAGAAACAGGGAGGTTTCAAATTATTTTACACATCTGGCAGATTTGAAGCCCGTTCATTGTTTTATTTATTTTAATTCACTCAGTCATTACTGTATGGCAGCCTATTAGGGACTACAGAGGAGTACATTTCCACCCGAAATCTGAGAAATTTTGAGCTAATCTCGGAAACATTCTAGAAAAGAATTTCGACTTTTGAAACAGAGAAATAAAAAAAAAAATTATTAAAGAAATTTCTTAGATTTATTTCACAATTTCAGAGTTTTTTGTTTTGTTTTGTTTTTTCAGAACAAATGTTTTGATCTTTGGATTTCAGAAATGTCTTTGTTTATTCTAGATCATTTCTAAGATTAATCTAAAAATGTTTGAGTTTCTTGGGAGAAAATGTACTCCTCTTTTTTATGATCGATCGCGACCCTGCTACGCCGTCGTAACGATTAAAGACATATTTCAAAAGCACAAAAATAAAGAAGATATGTTTGTTTTTTTTATTTACAGTTTTGCCTTAATTACCGCTCTGACTTTGTTGTTCTTTCGGCAAATAGTTAACAATCAATCCAATTTGTTGACGATTGATTCAACAAACGACTCGTCACGATTAATCTAATTTATCGTTTGAACCCTGATTCCAATCCTAATATCTGCATGGACAGCCTGAAAACATCACCATGTTTTCCAGACTGACTTCATGTTTTTGCTTGGTTTTGCAGTTATAATTTGTTACTTTCTTCCAGATTCAACCATTTGGGGCAAAAACATTCACCGGATCCCGTAGCACAGCAACGTCCTGTCCAGAACAGACGGCGCGGGAACTCGGTTTAAGACGCGACAGACGTTTCGTTTAGTTCTTTCGCGCGGCGATACCTCGATGATCTCCAGCATCTCCACCCGCGTGATTTTGCCGTCTCCGTCCAGGTCGTACATGTTGAAGGCCCAGTTGAGCTTCTGCTCGAAGCTGCCTCGCGATGTGATGGACAGCGCGCAGATGAACTCTCTGAAGTCGATGGTGCCGTCGCCGTTCTTGTCGAAGGTCCTGAAAGCGTGCTGGGCGAACTTGGACGCGTCGCCGTAAGGGAAGAACTGGCAACGAAACAGAAAAAAATATATATACATTTTTCACATATTTGGTACAAGAGTCTTACATTTTTTTCCAAACAGTTCTGCATTTCTCTCTCTCTCTCTCTCTCTCTCTCTCTCTCTCTCTCTCTATATATATATATATATATATATATATATATATATATATATATATATATATATATATATATATACATATGACTGAGAACATATTCTGGATGAGTGAAATCTTTGCAGTCATGTATCGGGTAGCACCGCCGCCTATGCTGCCGTCTCTTTAAATGGTTTATACTGACTTCCAGTTTGCTCGTGGCGATAAGTGTAAAGTCAAGTCGAATTTTTCAAGATATTTAATGTAGATTTGCTCGCCGTGTTTCAGTGCTGGCAACAAAAAAAAACAGGCTTTCTCTTTGTGCTGCTGTCCGTGCAATCAGTGCATGTCAGAACATGGGGTCAGAGGTTAATACAGTGACTTTGTGAGAGAGGCCTGAAGCTCCAGCTCAGCTGCTGTTAACTATAAACGCTGTGAAGCTGAGCGATTCATTAGATATAACCTAACACTTGACCGCTCCAGTGGTCAAGTGCTGCCCTCATGGGTCTCACGCAAACCAATCAGGGTCGGCTGCTTCATCAGGAGAAGACAGAAAATATGAAGAGAGATATGTTTCAAGAGGCAAAATGTTACATTTTTTTTTCTGTTGTGCTGCTACTTCCTGATTGCTAATTCCCATTTGCATTATTTATTATTTTTCCGCTTTTCTCTTTTTTCTCTTTCTGCCAAAAACTGGATGACAAAAGTCTTCAGTCTGGTGCTTTGGTCTCAACGAGCCAATTTTTCCGAAGGACGATTTTCTTTACAGAGACTTTGTAATTAACTTTATTTGTTGTTTCAGTTACTTTTGTTTGTTTATTTGGGATATTTAAAACATCTTCCAGTTCCAGTGTTAAACGTTCATTAGAAATTAAAGTTTATTGATCTTCCAGGATGTGTTTTTGCTTTATTATGACATTTATGGCATCAAAACGACAATATTATCGTTCATCGCAATAGCTTCTGGGACTATTTATCGCTCCGGAGAATTTGTTATCGTGACAGGCCTAATTTTGAATTACGTTTCAAAATGATCTTGGTAATATGTGAACAAACACAGAAGCTGTTCAATAGGTGAGTTGTTGTGAAGCTATTGTACAAATGTTTGCTCAACAAGAATAGTAAATATTGTGTTCACTAATTGGTTTCTTGTGTGCCAATGGCTGGTGAAGTAGATTCACCAGCCATTACTGCCTTTATTGTTTGTTGGAAAAAAAAACAACAATAGGTTCCAAATCACTATGCCACACTGTGTCCTTCCCTATGTTTGTAGGAGTCCAATCACAGAGAAAAAAAAGGCAAAGACGACACTTCCATCTCTTCTCCCCAAAGAAACAACGGCAGCATCGACAGATTGCGTGGTGTCACGACAGGCGGGTTGAGGAGTGAGGGCAGAAATGGCACACCAGCAGAGAAGTACGGAGGGGCGGGAGATAACTGAAGACAGTCAGAAGAAAGAATCCCAGAGAAGCGAGGAAGACGAGGCTGAAGGGGCTTAGGCACTTTCAAACAGATGCAAAGCCGCTCATCTTCAATGAAACGCCGCCCGTTGCGGATGGGCGAATTATCCATGTAACGTGCCGCCACTGCAGCAAACCAAACCATCAGCAGGGGAGGGAAAACGTGGGGGAGGAAGTGCTGGATGGCAAAGTGATGAGGAGAGAGGGCACTGAAGAAATGGCGGAGGAGCCAACTCAAGCGAGTGTGACGGAGCAAGAATTAAGAGGAAGCTTCGCGGCTCTCTGATCCAAGTTCGCTCTAATAAGGCCAAACTAATCTTAGCAAGAAAACCCCTTTGGACTGAGCGGGAAGCCACCAGAATGCACAAAACAGTCCCTGAAGAAAAGCAATGTGGCTTCCTTCCGACAGGCGCAATCAACTGTACGGACCCTACATCGGTTCATTATCCCCGTCCAGGAGGAGCAAATGGCTGGACAACTACGGAAAGACCTACAAAGGATTGGGAAGGGACAGTACAAAGACAAAAACACTACATGACACGCAACTTCCCTTTACCGCCCAAACTGATGTAGTGGCAAACGAACAGCCGGGGATATTGGGCCGTTAATGCTTCCAGAACATCTCTGTCCTCTGCTTATCTCGACCCTATTTGCTTTCATGGCTGTTTAATGTGGTGGTTTGGATCGGGTCATCAAAGGACAGGCTGAATGCCAGACCGCTTCTGTCCACTCTAGGAGCGAACAAGACCGCCAGATGCAAGGGAGCAGGGTGTAGCAATGGCTAATGTCATTCAGCATGTTTGTGTGCGTCATTGAGAGGGTAGACTACACATATTCTGTGAAACTAATATTTGCTTTAACGTCCAATCTCCACACACTCTCACACACCCCAAAACAAACAGCAGTTAACTGGAACATTAAAGCCTTTATTGTCGGCCTGCAAGTCGGCACTGATCCAAAAGCCATCGTGGGTGGAGGAAGGAGGGTACAGGCAGAGGACACAAGTCTTCCCATGGACTGGATTACCGCTACAGCCTAAACCCTCAATGGCGACAAATGACTCAGGGGTTGATTAAAACATATCTGCGTAAAAGCCAATTCTTTCACGCCCATCTCCATAGTCTACCCTCCCAAATCTGCATTTGAAAGTGGAGCTAAACACTTGAGCTGACTTAGTGATGGCTTAAAGGCTTCAAGAGAAGCCTGTGTGGGTTGTGATCTAAGTGAGGAGGGCATATTTCCCACTCAAGAGATGCTGTTTCAGTTTGGGAACTGTATTTAACTGGATTACTGTTATCTAAGAACCAAAAGAGTTATTTGTGACTCTGAAAGCGATGAGTTATTTCAAGTCCTTGTTATGACTCCCTCTGGTTCTCTCTCTCTCTCTTATTTATGAATATTTATAGGGAACATCCTTCCCACTGACAAATATGAGGCACTTTGCTGATTGTATTATGTTGAGTATTAGATCGATCGGTTATGTAACGGTACACTTAGCATTTCCTGCACTTTCTAAGGATGAGGTATTCCTCTTGATGGCATCTCTGAACAGCTGGTTTACGAAGGGTGGAAAATGAGCCAAAGATTCTCAACTGGAACAAAGTTCAGGTTGGGGTTCAGTCTTCCCCCTTCATCAGAGGTTTTAGGGATCTTGGTATCTAGTGGAAATGGGATGGTAGGATGGAATAGGATCAGTGTTCCTTGAACTGGTATGTTGAGATAAAAAAAAGAAGCTGAGAGTCACTGAGTTGATTTGGGAACGTCCCATTGGGAAAAGACTTCTGGGACACAGCCAGCATTCTCGACCCTCGACCCCCCACCCCCCCGAAAAAAAGGAACAAGTAAAATCCTTACTTGTTCTATAAGTACGTAAAGACCTGGTATCATAATGCCGGCATTCATTGAAGTACCAGCTTTTTAACCCTAAATGCACTGACGTTTTTAGGAGTATCTCCAACATCAAGACATTTGAATTTTAAGGAATTCAAATGTCTTGATGTCTTGTTTTGAGAAATGGGGTGTCCCATCTACCTTAAAAGTTGAATCTCGAAGTTTCAAAACTGCGATTAAAAACTGTGTTCCAGTTTTAATTCGCGGAACAGCTATGATTTGCTAATTGACTATAGTCAGCCGAACAAAGCGAAAGTGTTTCTCCACATCTAGAAGATTCAGTCCCTTTAGCAAATGTTCTGACTTGAGCTCCACAGCACTATGTACCTGATCCAATGAGATTTAAACCATCAGAAGGAAATGGTTTCCTGATAACACTAGCTTTAATTACAGTGGCACCCATATTTGTTTTTCAGATCAGAGCTGAGGACAAGCCTCCAACCTTCCGAGGCCAACCTGGGGCGTCTCGTGGTCATCAGCTTTTTCAACTCTCTTCATCTGTCGAGACTAAAGGATGACCTTGTTGCCACGGTTATGAATTATAACAACTGAAAAAAAAAACTTCCAGCTGCTCAGGATTCAAAACCAGGGGGAACAATGCAACGAGTCAACTAAAACACATAAAAGATCAAACCAGAGCTAATGTAGCCTCGCGACTCCAGGATGCTGCCATTAGTAGCACCACAATTCCAATATAATGTTAAGAACTTTAAGACAAAAGATGTCCTGATCATGTCTTTAGCTACAGCATCTATTGTACTTTTAACCAAAAGCACCCAAAAGTCTTACATCAAATTACTTTTCTAAATTGATGAAAAAATACAAATGATTTTAACCACTCTTATGAAATGATTATCTGATAATATAAATGTAATCTTAACATGTAAAGACAAGGAAATACAAAAAAAAAAAAGCAAAGTATTAATACATAAAAATAAATGCTTTTGTTGCTTCATATGACAAAGTTGGCGGGTCAGAAGCTCAACAAGCTGCCAGACAGCCAAACAGGGCGACCTTATACGTGATCAGCCATGCAGTCAGTGTCCTATAATGTCTTTTCTGGGCTGCCGCCATGTCAATTCCACGCTCCTGATTTAGGCTCACAGACTGAGCCTCTATTCTGTTCCCTGTCCATGTCGTTCCACCTGCTGCCTCCATGTGCGTGCAGACACCACGAGTGTGTGCAGACACACGGTCGGACAAGCACCACACATCGCATGGCTCTCTCTCCTCCATCTTTCCAAACTAAATGGATGGTTCAATATCATTCGGCCAGCGGATAAATGGTTGCAGGAGCGGTGCCAAATAGGAAACAGGCTGTCTGCCATTAACTGTTTACTGGCCACAAAAACATAAATGGAAAAGCAATATGCTATTGCTAAATAGGTATACCCATAATATTTTGTCACAGTGCAACCACAGACGTCATTCTGTTTTCCTGGGATTGCTTGTGGTAGTTCAGCACTAAGCTCATGTGTTAGAACTGGGAGGAACATTAAACTCTTCCAATTTTCTTCCTTTTTTTTTTTTTTTTTTACAAATAAAAACTGTTGCATGCATTTGTATTCAACCAACTGAGTCAAGTCAATACTTTGTAGAATCATGTACTGTTCCAAGTCTCGTGAGCCTACATATCTAAAGATATGCAAGGCCCTTGGAAACGTAGGCCTTGCATATCTACACTTTCTTTGTAGAATATATCAAGGTCATTCAGACTGAATGCGATTCCAAATCACAGTGGCAAGCTTTCGTCTTGACGCTTTTCAATGAGAAACAGATTTTTGAAGAGAAGCCAGAGTTTGGCTGCCTTTTGAGCAAATGCATCACTAATGCCTTTGTTTTGATATTCTGCTAATGTCGCAAAATACAATTTCACGACTGTGGTGTTTCCTTTAGATAGGAAATTCAATTCAAATCACAGGTGAGCGAGTTTGTTTACACGAGGAGTCATTAAAAATCCTGGTGGTGATGGAATACCTAGCGATACCATTGGCCTTCAGAGGAGACTGACGTCTTATTGAGGCACTGCAGTGACACTAGCGTGCTGCTATTGCTGTATATAAACCAAAATGATGTGACATGTGTTTCCATTACACCAATTTTGATACGGCTGAATAACCAGCCCGTCCTAACGTGAAAACGTTTTCACAAATAGCATGTTTTTTCAAAATCGCCTTGTTTCCATTAGACTATATTATTTTTGTAATTCCAATTTGCACTAATTTATGGTAAATGGAGTTTTCTGCTCAGTTGCTGTTGAGGCGTGTGTCCATGTCTTGGTAGGTTTGTTGAGTCATACATTTCTCCACTTTCAGACTGATGTTCAACAATCTGAAAGCTGGGGTATTAGAACATACCAGCTTTAGACATTTTATACTGAACATGACTTATGATCCAGAAAATATGGTAATTATTTTACCATATTAGAGGAAGACAAAGTGAAGGATACTTTTTGTTTTTGAGCTGCATTGTTTCTTTCCGTTTCACAAAAATGTCCTGCTTTATGTTTGCTTCTCACATAAAGTCCAAATAAATTACATCAGGGCAAAGTTTAATATTCAGCTCCTACAATACAAAGCAGTGGCACCATTCTTCCCCGCAGCAAGCATCCGCAGGTTGAACTTCGCGTCTGACGTATTCCCACCGTGAAGCCGGAGAGCGGTGTAAATAACGCCTTATGTTTCATGGACCCTTTTCTCCAATATTGTCAGATGAAATGCAGTCTGTTAGCAGAAATACAGAGCTGTTCCTGACAGGGCGAGCTGCCTGTGCATATGGGTGTTTACAGTGCTTCGTCAAGAGCGCTCCGTAGATGCCGCTTTATTGAGCAGAATGCAGGGGCACGGCGGGAGGGGAGGGCGGAGGGGTTGAGAACGGGAGAGGGAAAATGCGTATAATCCATGGCAGGGACACATTTACAGTGTCTGTCTGCGTCAGCTCTTACGTAAACCCGCAATGACGAGCCAAAAAGCGTCAGAAACTGAGCCAGCGCAAATCTGTAGCCGCGGCTGCTTCCAAGCCTGTGGGGTCTGCACTGGTACACACACACACACGCACACACACATGCACACACACGCGCACACACACACACACGCGCAAATCCCCTTTTGCCCTGGAAAATACGTTTTTAATCATCCTCTTGTTACTTTCGCCTGGGTGTTTGTCATGATGTGATTATCACCAAGCACCAAACTGAGAGACAAAGAACTTAGTTCCTTGTCCGTGAGTAAATTTCTCATTGATAGAAATGTTGTGCTCTTTTTAAACAGTGCACAGCAAACGCGCACAATGAGAGGAAAGTCCATCGCGCATCATTCAGAAGACGTAAAGGAAACAAAACGAGAGAAACGACACACAGTTTTGAGAGGAGAAATTGTACCGTTCAGGTCTTTGCCCTTTGCTACTCTATAAATCGCGGTTTCCAGCAGGGAATGATTGTTGAACACATGAAAATAGTAACTCTACACACTTAGGACTGAGTGAGGTAGGAAACTCATCCAGACGTTCCTGCTGCGCCCTGGAGGAAGCAGCTGGTATAAGTGTTTTTGCTCATTTCAACAAGATACACTCGAGACAACACCGATGTTTTGGATATATCCAAACAGAAGAAGGTTTCAGACAAACCCACTTGAGAATGCATTATTGTCCCTGCCGGGAAAAGCAATATGTTAATACATACATTTCTTCTTCTTTTTCAGTTTTATTTTTGTAGATACAAAGAAATGTTTCCTGGCGGAACCTTTGTATTCGTGCGTTTCTGGAACCATCAGTAAATCTGATGCACAAATTTTTGTAAACAACTCCTTAGATTAGCTTTTACCATTTTTCTTTTTGTTTCTCTAGAAAGAAAGAAAGCTTCAAAGTTTGACTAGTCCGCAGCTAGCAGCAGAGAAAAAGGTCCAACAGGAAACTGGTGCTGGAGTAGCGCTGTTTTTTTTTCCATAGTCAGAGATCAGAGGTCTGAAGCCCAAAGAACAAGTTTGGTGGAAAAGCTCCTTTAAGCATTAATTTACCATAAATAACTAAACATTGTGGGGTTTGTTTCTGGTCAGGGAGGTGGATGGCTGCATCAATCCTTGGCAGTGGCAGCTGTATTGTGTCTCTGCATTTTGTTGTCCTACATTAGTGTGAACATGTGCAAAATGTTGAAGTGTGAGTTAAAATGTGAAATACGTACACTGGCTTTCACGCTGACTCAGACTGAAACTGTACCTCGTACTCTTCTGGAGCTCTGCAGATTAAAATTTCATAAGCAACCAGGCTCATCCCTCCTTTTTCTAAGACACTGTAATCTGAGATGAAGGAATGGTTGGATTTAGAGAGTCCTTCCTCTTAGTTATTATTTGATGAGAATAGTTTCTACATTTATTCCACATGTCAAACATAGCAAATACAAAGTCCCACTTCTGACACCAAATTCCAGACCAGAGTCCCCCCAAAAATAACAACCGACTATTTGCTTGCAGTGCCTGGAGATATGCGCCTGGACATCAGTGCCGTACTGCGGCACATGGGATTGAGCCTGAACCACTGATTCCTGAAAAGCTGCTGGTCACTCAGCTTGAGATTTAAGAGGAATTTGGCCTGGCTCCCACTTTGACCCCGGTTATCTGTGGTTACAAAACGCCCATCTGCTGGCAATAGCCAAGTGTGAAAAGCGCAAATGAGAAATCCCCAGCAGATGGCAGCGTTGAGTATGAAATCTCACTTCATGTGTGGGGATGGGGAGGAGAGCAGTTGCGGGAAAGCGGGAGAGAATAAGCGACGGAGAAGTAAATACAACTAATTTGTACACGGGGCAATGTGGAGAACTGTTCATTCTGATACAGAACTTTATATTTAGTGCTAAAAATTGATTTAAAATAATCCAACTCTCCATCAGAGCTTATTTCTAGTTGTTCTCACTTCAGACTGAGATGTAAATCAGTGAGAAAGAAAGATGCCAAAGATGACGGCAAGCAGAAAACGAATCACGGCTGGGCTGTCGGGTTTGCCAGGTAGACCTTAGGACTGCCCCTCTGTCTTAGTGACGCAAATCAAAGCGAGGCAGAACAACAGAGGACGAGCAGCTTGCTTATCTCCCCTCACCAGCGGTGTGTCCGGAACGGCTCGTCTCTTGAGCGCTTGGCAGATAAAGGCGGCAGCAGCTCGCGCGGTTTGAAACGGCCTATTTAAAAAGCTGATATCAGGCCCGCGAGCCCCTCCGGCATAGCCTGGGCCAAAAGAGAGGCAGGAGAAAGGAAGAGACAGAGAAATAAAGAGAGAAGGGAATGGAAGAAAGAGGCGAGGGTAGGGAGGTGAGAGCGAGATGTGAGAGTGTGAGGAAGGGAGACGGTGAGGAAATACCACAGGACAAAACACAACACACAGCCTCCGTTTCTCGGGGTGGCCACACGATGGTTCGTTACTCACGTTGCGCCTTCATTTCACATGACTCATCGGATCTCTTTGGCATGGATTTATTAATCATGACTGCTCAATCCTTTCTGCGTCTCTGCATGCATTGGAGAGGTTTCATCTATAAGTCTGCATGCAAATGTTTGCGTGTCCCCATTACGTCTTACCAGGAGCACATGCCGTCAAGATATGGAGATGACATCACATCCTGTCCCTCTGGCCTAGTAAAAACCAGCCCCTGCTATGCTTTGCTTCATCCAGAGGATCAGCCAAACGTGGCTGTGACACACATTAGCACACATTAGCACAAATTGCCGATAAACTTCATAAGTTTATTGGCAAGGATGGTCGTTGACAGAGGATGGCTGTCAGTCAAAAACCGTCCTCCGCTGCAAAGACAGACATGCCGAGCCGAACCAGGCAGCTTTCGATGCTAATTTGACATTCGGAAGCTTAGCCGATGCGGCCAGAACGGCTTCATTCACCTCCTCTGCTGCCACTGCTGAAGCCACAGGTAGACTACGATTCTGAAGCACCACGGAAAATTGTTGTCATCCTTCACAGCTTCTCCTTCTTTACTCTAACTGGCCTGGTGGAAATTCTAGCAAAGAAATCGACTTCAATGGCAGAAAAGAAGTGAAGGGAGTTGAGAATTGGGCAGAACTGTATAGGTAAGCATTGGCCAGGCTACTGTCCTTCATATTTAAAAGCCTTTCTAAAATGACCTAAGAAAAACATCTATTCTCACCAGTGAGGGTGAGAATAGATGTTAAGAACATGCTAAGATCAGTAAACAACAACATTTCTTTGAATTAAAGCAGGGAGTTGCATTTGGAAAGCATGCATAAGGATGTCGACCCGCAGGAAATCCCCCTTTAGAGAAAGGGCATCGGTCGCAGCTCACTCTGTTGTGACACGAACGGACAGCGCGAACCGCAACGGAGGCGGAGGAAAAAGTGAGATCTGAACAGATTAATCACCCACACCGTCAAACTTAAATGGTGCTCGAGGCTTGGCAAAACTGTGGGAGGTACTACATGCAATTATCACGGCTCATTCCAACGGAGCAGCCCATGGAGAGCTCGTATTTATACTGAGCTCAGAAACAAACGATTAAAGGTGAAGGCGGAAGCATTAGGTTGTGATGCGATGCAGGATTGTGAGGTGTTGAACTCAAGCTGAGAACGTTAACTTCAAAGTTGAAAAGCCTTATTTATGTGCACACTGGGTGGAAGAAGCTGAAAAATTGCGAGGACAGCTGAGACATTTTTGTGCCAAAAAGGCAAACGTTTGTCGCAACAGAAAATACTTTTTCAGCACAATCTGGCATATTTTGATTCATTTCTAAATGCTGAGATATTATAACAAGATTCATTGTTTCTCCACTGACCCAAGCTGAGAGGTCCTGCTCTCATGGGGTCCAGGATGGCTGACCAGAACGGATGCTAAACGCTTCAAAATCATTCTTGCTACCACCAACGGCAACCCGTGATCCCACGCCCGCTTCGTGCAACTGATAGCTCTACTCTCTGCTTAGTCATGATGGACAATCGAATGTGCTAACGTTGCCATTTCCCCTGAGAACGAAACCTAAAGAGTCCGTCTGTCTGAACGCACTCACACGACAGAAGTGAGCCTCCCTGAAACTTGCTGAATAATTGAATCGCCGTTGCAGCCCACAGGGAGGCGCTTTCGAGAGGCCGCAGAGCGCGACAGGGTTCAAAGCTATTCATTTTGATAAATCCAACCATCTGGCCTTTTGCATTCCTCCTTGTCTCAACGTTTCAATCCTGTCTTCTCGCGGTAACTCTCTTCTTTCTGTCTGTCTCTGGTTGCATTTGAGTGTCCCTGTTCACTGTTGCAGCCCATTTTGGGGCCGTCTCACCTGCAGCCTCTAACTCAGCGGTGCTCAGTAATTAACACCCGTTATCCAGTCTGAGAGACCGGAGAATGTTCACCATGGGAAAATGACAGACTTCTGATTCAGAGTCAGATTCTCCTCCTTGTGTACTCTGTAAACATTGCAAATTCCTATTTAGTCCAGAATGTATTCAATTTGTCTCCTTTGGTTTTCTGCGAGTTCAAACAGCAACAGAGGCAGGCTTGCGTGTGTGTGTGCGTGTGTGTGTGGTGTGTGTGTGTGTGCGTGCGTGCGTGTGTGTGTGTGTGTGGGTGCCTGAGTTGTGGCAACGATGGAGAATGGCATCAGCTTCAGAGATGACAAAAGCTATTTTTAGAGCGTGCCAGCCATGAGCTTTCTTGGGCAGAAGAGGAAAAAGAGACGAGGCAGAGTCCGGAAATGAAAGACGGAAAATGTAAGGAAGCGACACAGAGAGGCTGATAACAGTCGGAGGGGCAAATCAGAGGAAGAATGTTTATAATCGAGGCTTTCAGAGGCTCCTTTTTAAACGCTGTTGCATTCATAACAGCCCAACATCCTTTCTGGACTTACGATATCCATTCCACCTTTTCACATTTTACCAGCCCACAACTACAAACTGCACAATTTTAATGGGATTGTGTCGCATAGGCCAACACAAATGGTTCAGAAGTAAAAATATACATTTTGTACAAAAATATAAAATCTCAGGTATGCACAAACCCCATTTATTCTGATATTCCAAAAGAAAATCCAGTGAAAGTATTAGAGCTAATTTGGCTCACAACTATCTATCTGTTTATCTATCTTGTTGCTATCTATCTATGTCGCTAGCTTTTTAGTGAGCTATCAGTCTTGCCAGCTAGTGCTAGCTAGTCATTACATGTTTCCTCTGTTTGTTTGTTTTTTTTTTTGAAAATGAACTCTTTCTTGATTAGCTCAAAGTCTAAAAAGGAAGAAATTAGATAAAGAAAAAATACCTTCTCTTGGACTTTTTTTATTTAGATTTAAAGACAAAAAGTACCACAATATTAAGGAATCTGCAGGTTTGTGTTTTTTGTGCTAACTGCAATCTTCGAAAACGAATAGCAATAATTTCCCAGGATTGTTTCAGCCGAACTCATCAACCCTTTGCGTATGTCTGCTTTTACCAAGTCTGAAGTTTGAGCAAAACATCCTCAAAATGATATAAACTCCAGATCACCTGATGCCGTCTGAGGCTGATGAGTCCAATTTCCCGCAATGCACGCCTCGTCTCTTTTCATTGAGCATTCCATTAGTGACACCCAGTGCATCAGTGCCTTTAAATATTCACATCAATCCTGCAGCATGGATGTTATTTAGCTATAATCTGTGTGTCTAGCAACGCAGTTAGCAAATAAGAGGATGCTTAAATAGTTTTACTTCCCGTAAAACTGGACGGATCCCCCAGGGGTCCGCTACGCCTTCTGCCACATCTGTCCTAATGATCCACAAAGGGTCTCCAAACGAGTCCTCTTTCATAATTAATGTTCCATGTCAGTGTGACGTGGCATCTCAGTCTTTTTTGTCTGTCCCTTTGTCTCCTGTGATTAGGCCCCATATGTTTCCTCGCAGAAACGTGGCTGTTGGCCAGATGATGTCAGTGTCCCTCTGTCGCTCCGTTTACCTTCCTGTGAGCTGTCTGTCAGTCTGTCTGCGGGCCGCGGGGAGTCTCACACTCGGGAGGCAGGCGCGCAGAGAGATGGGCGCTCACACCGCACCTGTAGACAACGAAAAGCCTCTGGGCGCGGCAGGCGATCTGCATCGGAGCGGAATCCATCCATGCATCTTTATTCAGGCCAGTGCATGTGTTTACTTTGGGCTTAGGGCTACAGCCATCGCCTTTTCAGCAGCGCAGGGGAACAAAAGTTATTCCCTTTTCGAGTAAAACCCTTAAAACCCAACAATCGCGACGTGGATAACATTTCTACTTAAGACATACCTCAATCCAATCACCTGCAGCTTCTCAGGCGTCAGTGCTCAAAGGGAGGCTTGCGTTTTAGGGCGAAGTTTTCCACGGTGTGTGTGTGAATTAGTTCAGAAGGCTAACTGCCATTTTCGTGCCGCCGTCTGAGCCCAGCCACACAGCGAAATGTGGGAATCCACAGGGGAAACAGAAAGCGCAACAGGTTGTTTTAATGATTTGGAGACTGTGTGGTCAGGAATTGTGAGCAGGGACGGTCGTATCAAATGTTTTGAGCAGACTTTAACCTTTAGATTTTGGAGGTTAGATTCAGTTAATAATTCAGTGAAACTGGCGACTGGATTCTCTAACAGAAGTAAAAACAACTTAGACATTTGTTTTAGTGCTAAACTATAAGTGTCGAGCAGCCCCAAAACTGACAGCTGGGGTAACAGCATGACAACCATCTTTCTGTTGGCCAGAGGCACAACTATTATCCAATTTCTGCTAGAGTTAGATGCTGTTTTGACTAGAATCCATGTTAAATTTGTTTGACTGACTGGTGTTGGAGTTTAGCGCAACCCCAGAGTTTTTTTTAGCTATTCACAAACAACTGTGTTACGTAACTTCTGAGACCTGTTCTAAAATCTCTCATAATTGCCTTTTTTAATAGTCCATACAGAAAATATACCCTAGTCTGCGCAGTGGAACCCGTCTTACCACTAAACATACAAGCTAATGTTTACAGCCTTCCTTAGTTCTCCTCTTGGGAGGCACAACCAATCAGTACAAAGGAAAATAAATAGTCCTCCTTATAGGCTGCTTTGCAAAAGCCAGCCATTAGCATGTCAACTAGCACTGTGAGTAGGCATGCCATTTTCCCAAGATGCATTTTTTTCCCCTGAATATTTCTGATCCCTGTTATTATTGGTCAACTGTTTGTGTTTATGTCAGCAGCAACGTGAGCCATCACCTTCAACAACATCGCAGCGAAAAGGGTTTTGGAATTGAAAACGTTTGTTTCGTCGATACGCCGTTTTCAGTTAAGATGCGACTGACTTGAGTTCATCAGTTAGAGACTCTGAAACGAACTCCATGAAAAATGTGCACAGAGTCCCACCACTGCGCAATATGCAAGGTGGCTTCCAAGATAAGAGGAACCCAAGCAGGATATTTTGAAATTCTTCAAGGCGGTGTATGGAAAACTCATGTCAGATTTTGAGCGTGTGGTAAAACAGAATCGTCAAAGTCCCATAAAGCCTAATGAGGACAAACTGCTTCATCGTGGGCTCGCCCTCCACAGGCCATTGATCCAAGACGCTTTGATGAATGGCGGTTTAGAGCTACAGCCTCCCTTCATCCATCACCTCGGCCTCCATTCTAGTTTCCACCACTATCTGTTTAAAGAGGAATGCACTTTTCATATCATTATTTTTCTAATGGCCAACCTTTTAGGTGATTATGCCGGGCATACTGAAATATTGAAATGTTCTAAGTGGAAAATTAAAGCTGAGTACTGACTTCTGAACCACAAAATTTGCATTTAAATATGCTATTTCCATTTAATTGACCAAACTAATGGGTGTTTTAACTGCTGGTTTTCTGAAGTGCTCATGTTTTTCTTTTTGTTCTGGTCCTCAGCTTGAGTTCTTTCTGTCATTTGCGAA
Source organism: Poeciliopsis gracilis (assembly GCA_911649635.1). Lineage (NCBI taxonomy): Eukaryota > Metazoa > Chordata > Actinopteri > Cyprinodontiformes > Poeciliidae > Poeciliopsis > Poeciliopsis gracilis. The sequence continues at coordinate 3,383,286 of CAJVRI010001517.1, forward strand.
CATTATCGGCAGCGTACATAAAATAAATGGGATTCCTGTTTTAAAGTGCTGAATATGAAGGAACACATGGAGCTACTGAGGCCTAAACGTGACGTTTTGTTGCGCCGCATCAAAGGAAGCTCTCAAGACAGAGGGCCATTACTTCCAGCTGACATGCTGCACCTGCTTTTACCGCTTTATTTTCATCCCCAAAACAGTTACATTTGCTGCAGGTAGACCGCCGGCGGGAAGTAGCACTGTGTTTATCACCCTGCCTGGCAAAAACTTGGGACATTTCTGAGCTTGAAAATTTGGATATTTGTTAGAAAAAAAAAGGAGAAAAAAAAAGGAAAAGACTCAGAAATTTCTGTAAAAACATTGGGAAATTTCTTAATGTGAAAAGTCAAAAATTAGTAGGAAAAAAAAAAAGAAATTTTGATATCAATCCCAGAAATTTTCTTCTTCTGGTCACCAGTAGATGGGCTGCAAATATTCATCCAGGAAGCGTCTTTGCCCTCATTTCTACATTTGCCATCACTGCTCTCTGACTCCAGAGGCTCTAATGACTAATAAATAATTTAACCACACTTTCCTTCACTTGCTTAGTTTTTCTCACCTCTGCCCCTTTTTCTGCTTCTCACTTTCTGCCGATGCGACGATTCCGCCTCCATCGCCCTCCCACTAAACATATGACCCCCCCCTCCGGCCCCCTCATTTCCAACTCCACACACACACGCACCCCCCACACAGTCGCTCTTCACAGGAACAATCTGTCCCACTGGTGTGAGGTCGCAGGCAAACCTTTTTTTTTCTTCTTCTTCCATTCGTTGGCTATTCAATTTTAAAAAGCCCCATCACTGATATATTGTTGTCTAGAAACATCAAAATGAGCTGCAATCAAAAAGCAGGCGGTAACCCCCAGCCCTCTCCAGATATTTGTGACTTTTCTTCCTCTGTTCCTATTTGAATAGAATTGAAAAGGATTTGCAGTTTGCTAAACGTGCTATTCATCATGCTCATAAAGTAAACACAGCTTGACTGAGACATCTTCTAATAATGACTTTGACTTATTGACGGTTTTCTTCATGACTGATAGTGAGCTGATGTAGAAAGTTAGGGTTAGGGTTAAAAAAAAAAAGTTGCCATTTAGCAGAAGCACCCTTTAATGCATAAGTGTGTGTTATGCAATGGTAGACCCCCCCCACCCCTTCGGCAACGATGCATTTCCCAGCCCCACTGATGAAAGATTAATGCCCATTCTTAAACTACTGTGAGTGCTTTCTTCCTTGAGGACTTTCCGGAAGTTCAAACATAAAGCACAAGATGCTAAAAAAAAAGCCAAAAAAACAAACAAATAAAAAAAAGGCTGATTCTGGATGTTTTCCTTACTGGACTTACAGGCTGCAAATATTTACTGATATATATATATATATATATATATATATATATATATATATATATATATATATATATATAATGTCTAGACCTGCGCCAATAACAAATTTTTGCTGGACAATAAATTGTCCCAGAAGTTATTGATAATATTGTGGTTTTGTTACCATTTTCAAGTCATATGATGACATTGGTATCTTCTCAAAGATCTATAAACTTTCAATTCTAATAAACATTTAACACTGGAACCAGAAGACGTGTTGAACATACAAAATAAATAAACAACAAATAAAATAAATTTTGAAGTCCCTGGAAACAAAATGGTCCTTGAACGGTTTTCCTGAGCTGCTTCTCCGCCGTCAGTGAGTACACAAGCTTAATTGACAGCGCCAAGACCCTCCTCCTGCTTCTGATTGGTTGTTTTTGGTCAGGAGTGATGCGTTTCCTCAGATGGCGACAGTAGCTCAGTGAGGAGGCGGAGGAGCTCTTCTGTGTCTGATCAGACTGTCACCACGTCGTGACAGACATGGTGACAGCTTTAGAAAAAAATTTTAAAAACATACTTTTTATAAAAAAAGTTGCTGTTTTAAAGCTCTTTTCAGACTACATGTCTAAGTTGTCTTTCATGGGTTTAGCCCGGGGGTCGGCAACCCGCGGCTCCGGAGCCGCATGCGGCTCTTTAGCGCCGCCCTGGTGGCTCCCTGGAGCTTTTTCAAAAATGTTTTAAAATGGAAAAAGATGGTGTAGGGAAATATATTTTTTGTTTTAATATGGTTTCTGTAGGAGGACAAACATGACACAAACATTCTTAACGTTTTCCAATGCTGTAAAAATGTGTAGATTAAATATTAAATTTAAAAATTTCTGTCAACGAAGATTTGCGTCATAGCCTGCGACACACGTTTCTAACAGCAGGGGCGGGATGCCAGGCAGGTGGCTGGTGTAAACAAATCGGCGGCTGTGTGATGGGCCATGGATCCCAAAGGGAAAAAAGAGAAAAATAACAGAGGAGAACAGAGGTTTCAACGTTTCTTGGACCGAATCATTTGCATTCATTGCTAATGTGGAAGGATTGCCTGAATGTTTGCTATGTAGCGAGAAGTTGTCAAATAACAAAAAGAGTAATGTGGAAAGACATTTCCAGGGAAGGCATGCTACATTTGCAAAAGGCTGCGGTTTTATTTGTATAAATTCAGGCTGCGTTTTGTTGCACTCTGTTTGTTGCCCACATAAGGGGCACGTTATGCACGTTCCATTTTGTTGTTGTTTTTTTCGAATCCTCACCATTAAAACGACATCAAAAAATCTGATTTCTTTATTACATTTCTTTAATTTCATCAAAGCAATGAAACATAATTCATTAATATTGTAATGAAGTTAAACTTGAGGCGGCATCGTGCAACAGAGTAGTCACGTGGTGCGTCATTCTCTAGGATGCACTGCGGGAAAAAAAACATTTAATTGTGAAGGCTCATTATGTATTTGTAGCCAACTTAGTCATTTTGATAGTAGGCTAATATTGCTAATATAGATACATACAGCATGTGTTTCCTTCATTATAAAGCTTATATAAGGCTTTTAATTTTTTGCGGCTCCAGACATATTTGTTTTTTGTTTTTTTGGTCCAATATGGCTCTTTCAACATTTTGGGTTGCCGACCCCTGGTTTAGCCAGAAGGTTGCAAACCGGGAAATCTAAGAGCCTTATTTTTATCAATCAAATCAATTTCTGGTGCAGGCATATTGATTCTTGCATCACAAAAATAAGAATATCGATGTTTTTTGTCGAACCTATTACACTTTCCTAAGTGTTTTTTGGGGGGGGATTTTAGAATCAGAGGGTGGATCAAAGTCAACTCTAGGTTACCTTCAATAGCATACAGGTTTTCAAAGACATGCTTGCCATGCAAATGTACTTTTAGACTGGAAAAGAGTAAATTAAGGTACACAAGATCCCAGGTGTGATCATCCTTTTGGCCAGGAAGAAAGAATAATGACTGCATTAGTTATATCTGGCAGCAGACTTAGTCCCAGATGCGTAAACACCGACAGCATAAATCTATAGCTGCGCACATGGATGCTTATCCTAATATTAGTCTAATTCCTATGTCCTCTTAGTGAATAGGATTCTTCTCCTTTTGTGTGTTTAAATGAATAAACCGCAGAATAATTTCCCACCGCTTCATCAGAGGTAATAAGATACGGTGGGATGCATATTAGCATGGGAGCATGATCGTTCAAGTGCCTCTGATTTCAGACTCTCTGTTGGATTTCTGCCCAGATACAGGAGGGGGCGAGTGGAAGCATAGAGAGAGAAAGGGGGGGAGGTTAAAAGCAGGCATGCATGAAGAGTGATAACACTGGTTGCTGTGGTGATTCATGTGACCCTAACTAACACTTCCAAAAACCAGCTGTGCAAAAACACGTTATGAAAGTGTTTAAAGCTTCAATGTGAGAGCAAATGGTTCTAAAAAAAAAAAAAAAACAACTCCTGCAAGTCCTAGTAATCTGTTAAAGGAATTAACTTCAGTAGCCGTCTAAATCACTGTAAACAGTACAATCAGCGGCCATTTTATAATTTACTCCGTACTAGCAGAGGAGCAGTCTTCCTGCTGGTCACAAGGCCTGTCACAATACCAATTCTTATATATTGCCCAACTAATAATTGCAAAAAAAAACACAATAATATTTGCAATATTTGCAAACCAATGTTTACATTTAACCTATCAAAGCCATTCTTCGACAAAGGCTGTGTTTCCGTTACATATTCCGTTGTCAATATTCGGCTAATGTCGAACAAACCTAATAAACGCAATTAAAATCACACATAAATAAGTTTGCTCAAGCGATATGTCAAAAACATGCCATTCCGTCATCCAACCGCTTCCTGTCATCGTCTTCTTCATCATTTCCACCAGCATCATCTGGTTGTTGATCACGCGACTCGTAAGATGTGAATAAAGCATTTCTGTTCCAGTTTTGCAAAATACACTAAAATTGATACGATTGAAAAACCATCTCATCCTAGCTCAAAAACTTTTACTCGGAAAATGTGTTTTTTATAAGCTAGCATGTAGCCATTAAGCAAAATTATTTTTGTAATTAAAATTAGCATAATTATATGGTCTAAACTAAGCTGCGTTTTTATCAACCATAAAATTGCACAATTTCAGAATTGGAAACACAGCAATAAAAGAAGTTTTTCAGTAAAAATGTTTGCGCTTGCATGACAAGGTTTTTCAACCATATCAAAATTTGTAGATTTCCCACAAACACCAGCAGCAACACCTTTTTCGTACCGCGCGAGTCATGTAATCAACAACCGGATGTTACTACTGGCAGAAAAGATGAAGAAGACAACAGGAAGTGGTAGGAGGATGATGGCGCAGCATGTTTGAGTCTGAGTTTAGACAAGTTGTGCTCAGAGTTTCCAGCTCCATCACTCAGTCTCCTTCGTCCTTTTCGCTCCTCATCTTCATACAAGCCATCTCAGCCGTCCCGCTGAGATTGCTTCTGTGCTATAAACGCCATCCTGCAACTACAAGCCTTTCAATTCAACACGCAATTCACCTACTGCGTCTTATCATCGCCACAACTCTCTCATCTCTGACACTCAAACCAGTTTGACATTCCTTGAGGAACTGCTTGTCTAGACCAAGATTCCTGTCAAATCTCTTCCGTTCTTCAATGAATCTTTTTTGCTTTCCTGCCTCGGGGTTTAAAACGCAACGCAAATTTGGCGCTCCTGCGGCGAGCGCATTAACGGACGCGGACAAAGCGAGTTGTGATGGACGGAGCGGAGCCGCACCTTGACGTAGAGCTGCTGGAACTCGTCCAGGTTTAGCCGGCCGGTGGGGCAGTCCTTCAGGAATCCCTTGTACCACTGCTTCAGCTCGTGCTCGTTGAACTCCGTGTTCTTCACCAGGTCCTCCATCACTTCAGGGGTCAGCTTGCTGTTCTGTTTCCCCATTTTGTTTTTCCCTGGAAAGCAAAAAAATGAAGAAGGGACACACACACACACACACACACACACACACACACACACACACACACACACACACACACACACACACACAGAGGGTAGAGGTTAGGCATTATTCAAATGTTGAGCAAGACCAAGAGCTAACAGTCCAGGCTACTGTACCGAGGTTTTGGGGAGAGCGATTATGAAAGCTGCAGGCAGAGATTTCTCGAGAGCGCTAAAAATACGCTTTAAACAAATGAAGTGCGTTACGAGGCAGAATGGCTGAATGTCACACGGTGTGAATTGGGCCTTCCCGCATCACAGCATTCAGTTTCTGCTTCTGCCTGTGAGCAGCTGTTGGTCCTCATTTGTTCGTCATTTGAACTGGTTTGAAGCAGAGTTTCTGTGTTTTGTGCCAAAGCATTCACACCACCTGAGCACATTTTGTCAAATGGTTTCGTTCAGATTCTATGTGCTAGAGCAACACAACGTAGTATAACTTAAAATATGATTTGCATTTAAGATTCAGCCTGAGCAAAAAGCCGCCTTTCAAGTCTTCAAGGCCTCTAACTTCAACGAGTTTTGCTGGATGATAAATCATACTTGTAGTTATTGCGAAAAACAATTATTTTGCAGTTTTGAGACTATTTTCTAGTAATATAAAGATAGTGCCATATTGGTCCAAAAAAAAAAAAAAGGTCCAAAAGCATTTTCCTCCAACTTCACAATTAATGCTTTATGGCAGCAAAGACAAAAACAAAACTTCAGGGGTGTGAATACTTTTATTCTCATTTCCCAGTTTAGTTTAAAGCTAGTTATTTGTCCAACATATCTCCCTCCGTGGATGGAACCCGTTCAAACGGATTTAATAGCAACCTTTTGAAGTAGCGCGTCCCCACTGTGAAGCTGCAGAAAAACTCTGGTACGTCTCAGTTTATCTTCCTTCATTGCTCCTTCTGCTGCCGGCTGCAACGCAGCTGCCTCAGCTCCAGTCCGCCTGGTGCTCATCCTGCCACTTTATGGCCTTCATTAGATCATTACCCAACCCCTAATTATCATAAATCTGCAAAATACGGTGAGAGTTTTGGAACATCCCCGCTCTCCATCTCTGCTGAGACGCTCCTGCAGACCTCCTTCTGCGTGATAAGACCGACACTTAATGGATGGTGCCAGCTATCTGTCCGCATGGCGGCAAAAGACGTGCTGCAGCAATGAACCGCCAGAATCGGCCTGTCATTTGTTGGACGATAAATTGTCCCAGAAACGGTTATGATAAACGACAATATTGTTATTTTGAGACCTTTTTCTAGTAGTGCAAGGATGATGTCATAATAATGGAAGTTTGCTCTCTGAAAAAATAAACTTTAACTTTGAGAAGAATAGTTCAGACTGGGAGTGGAAGATATTTTAAATAACCAGAAAAACAATACGTAAATTGCAAATGACCAAAACCATAAATGAAACAGATTATGAAGTGAAACAAAAACTGCCCTTCAAAAAATGTTAATCATCAGAAAGAAAATGAATTATCAAGCCCATTTCAACACTTATCGTCGCGAACCACCTTCACATCCGAAATAAGACAAGATTAAGTCAATAGCGGCATTATATTGTGCTGCACACTGAATTGCAAGTCGTTTCATATATTGTGGACAATTGCGTTTTTTTCCTACATAAGACTCTACCTTGCAGAGACGCTACAACAGCCCACTCAGAAGTTGGCTGCCAAACAGCAGACCTGTTACTGTGAGATATTAATCATTTCGCTCAGGCGCTTTCAAGGTGTCCGGGATCCTTTATTGATCAAGCGTTGACTCCGCTTCTCCTACGACATCGCTTTGGAAATGCTGTTCGGCTGACTTTTACATCCTGCCTGTCAGTTTCTCCTGGTGCCTGGACGACAACATCCAGGCACCGTTCCAAACAGCCCCCCTGCTCACAAGCGCAGCAAACGGAGGCGTGAAATTTAACTCCGCTGGAGAGATAAAATCAGTCGCTTTTTGGTGACAAGTTATGTCAAGAGCCTTTACAGTTTTGTGTTTTAAATTTTATATAAATCTGGAGTTTAATGGGAGAACAATCCGCTCGTAATAGACAAGAGTACCAGCTCGGTATTGTGTTTCAATTTGAAAATTATATATATCTTAGAGCCGTAGCGACACGTTAACCTCACAATATGATACCCAATATTCTGCTCACGATATGGTATATATCATGGTATTCAGCAAAAAGGTATGCTTCGATACATTTTTTACATTTTCTGAAAGATTTTAGAGGGACAGAGTGATTTTGGTGACACTTTGTTCCACAGACTTGGATTAAATTAATTGATCTAATGGTATAATGCTGGTGTAACAAATGTTGTTTTGTTATACATTTGAGCTCAGCTGCTGGTAGCCTGCCACCATGTGAAGCAGTAACCATAGAAACGTCCTTGTTTGCAGCAGTGTGAGTATTTATAATAATAAAAACAAAATCTATGTTTTATGTAAAATGTGCTTTCAGGGCACAAAGTCACCTCAGAAAAACAAAAATAATAAATTTTCAAGAAAAAAAAAAATCAAAAATAATTAATAAATAAAGAGATCATGCAAATGCCTGTTACAACAGTAGCGCGTCCAGCAGGGATTTAAAGACAGACAGCGAATCAGAGAGTCTTTTGAGTGGGAATTATTCCAAATAGTAGAATCATGTGCAGAAGTTGCACATTCCCAGAACAGAAATGATTTCTGCCCGTAAGGGGCATTCACAAAGCGGGCGGATCAGCAGAAGGATGACTGCAGCTGGACCGGAGCTGGTACCGCACGGCTCCTTCTTTAAGTTCCCCTCAGAGCTCCAGGATGATCAGTCTGAGCGATCTAAACACTAATAAACCATCATCAACATTTCCCAGCAGATCAATATGATCTCTGATCAACCGCTCCCTCTGACTCCTTTCATTGGCAGTATTCTCCATCACAGCCGAAGCGCTATGCCACACTGACCGAATGTAGTCAGATTTCAGTGTATTTAGGAGAATTTTGACACTTTGTAGTTTGATATTGCTCACAGAGAAAGTTTGCGTGGCTGGCGCACATTTTCATGCCCGCAAAAAAGTGTGCGTGGATTTATGCAAATTTTGACACAAAGTTCATTTTCATACATTGCCCGACTTAAAGATATGGAAAATATGGAGCTGCATATTTTTTATGCACGCGCAGGCTTTATGCATGAGGCCCCTGGTCCGTGTGGAGGTATCTGAGCCCCCTCTGCAAGCTGCTGTGTCCTTCGGCAAGACGTGACCCTTTCTGAAGAAGACCTTTACGTGGGAATGCAATGCATCTGGCAGTTAAAGCACAGATTACGCAAGAAAAACACACAAAAGTGCCTGGATTCACAGACAGAAAAGAAAACCTGCACCTCTAAAGAGTGCAGTTTCTTAGTGCCGCCAAAGAAGCTTTGTGTTAATGCAACCCCCCTGAGCATCCTAAGTGCATTCAGTTGCTAATCAAAAAGCAGAGGAAGTTGTACAATTTTCTCATTCATAGCTGACCCTGCGATCCATTAGCTGCGGTTTCTCTGTGAAAATCACCTGAATTGGAGCTTGGGGATTGTTGAAGAGGCAAATTCATTCTTTCAGTGACCACTTTTACAGATTCTTAATAGTATCTCACACGTCTGCATGATGGCATAAAAGGCACACCTTTCTACCAAGGTTTACCAGGTTAAAACAAAAGGTATGGAAACCTCATGGGATGAGGAAATACTTGGGTTTTAATGGAACCATGGAGAACAATAATCTCTACTGCCACTCCACACACACTGCTCCATGTCTTGGAATATTCATCTAGAAATCCATAATGTTTGACCTCCCACCCACAGCAACCCATTTCCTTTTGCCACTGGCCTCTATTGAAGGAGGAAAAGAGTGTCTCCAAGTCTCTATAATACCAATAACATGCCATCCACAGGCCAGAATAACCTCTATCTGTCCTACCTTCACAAACGTAAACATTTCTCAAACTCTATTGGGGTTTTAATGGGAACCATGAGCTGACACTAGCAAGTGTTTTATTCCGCAACAACACTCCAGCCAGGTTTAACGTGAAATGCATGTAGAATATGCTGAAAAGTTATTCATGCCCATTGTTAAATATGGTGGAGGACCTGTCGTGATGTGTCCCTGTTTGTCTTCTGAAGGTGCTTGTGAAGAAAGCATGGCACAACATGATTCTTCAAATAGCAAACAGGGTCTAAAGACATCACAACTACCCCAGTGCGAGTCCAACCACAACATTGGTGACCACTAATCTAGTGAGATTCTTCCTAGAGGATGCTACGCTGTTGGCAAAAGGGGATTGCACAAAGTGTTTTGTCTGTTAACTTGGAATTTACCGGTCCGTCTACTTTCTGACCCTCGTCTGCGGTCACGAGATACGGATCATGGCATGAAGAATGACATCCTGGTACAACCAGTCGAACATGAGCTTCCATTGTAAATTAGCTATCTCTCCACCTTAGAGATAGCGTGGAGTCTCTGCATTAGCTGTTACCATCCAATTGTCCTGGATGTTTTGAGCGAACTTTTAAAATGTTGCAAGAAAAGGCAAATTAGCCATGTTTCCATTTACTGGTTTGAAGCGAATCAAGCAGGATATGCAAAGCGTACTTTCATCAGCTGTTGAAGTTACACATGGCTGTAATTACAGGAAATAGAAGTTGTAACCTGCTATGTTACAAGTAGTTTTCAAGAATGTGCTGCTATCAATTGTAATTGTTGTCATGCCAACCAGTACTGATGATGTTGCATACTGTAGACGATGTATGGAAAGAACAGCAAATCTAATGCACACCAACAATGGAAATAGCTGGTGAGTCACGTGATTTAAATGCTCACCACAACAGAACGTAATTGGCAATTGTGATTCCATGTCCCTCTAGCACATTAAGAAAAGCCAAAAACCAGTTATGAGAAAGTTATGTCAAAGTTTGTCATTTCCATCGTTTTCTACTGCGATACATCAAAAACAATGAAGGCTGTTGAGCGAAATCAGTTAAGGTAGTTCAGGCATTCAACAAGGATGCCTTCTGGGAATCTACCTTTGGAGATTAAGGGTATGTACCGGTAGGAAGAGACCCCAATGAAAACCCAGAAACAGGGACTATGTATCCCATCTGGTTTGAGAAGGCTTTGGGATGTCCTATTGAGTCGGTGGGTGTCACTAGACGGAGGGAGACGTGGGTTTTCCTCCTGGACCACATCTTTGATAATAGTCAGAATACAATGGATGAACTCACATTTAGGTTTGGTGAAAATATATTTGTCTACATCCACATCTCCAGACCATTGGAACTGCACAAATGCGAGTGTGTATTGAACTCTACCCTTTGCCTTTGTTTTGTCAGTCTGTGATCTCAGAAGCAAATGTCAGTGCTTCAGGGAATGTGCAAATGCAATGCCCTCTGACAGGAAGGTGCAAGACACCACTTTGTTTCAAAATAGGTCCAGGATGAAGAAAGCAGCAGCAGCGGGATGTGTGCACACGTCCAAAGAGAGATGTGAACAAATGACATAGTTCATTGCCATCATGACACTGTGTGTGTCTCTCTTTGTACTTGCGCATGGAGGCCTTTCCCCAAATCACACGTCAGTAGGAACATTTACGTCTACTTTTAAGGGCGCACGAGAACGGCCGTGAGATAAGGTGGACCTCTTGCAGAACTCTTGCGTTTTTAGTCGGATATTCAGACTTGCGATGTCTGATGTGGTGCCATGTGGCATCACGTTCGCAATGTCCTCACAAAGCGCTCACGCTGCATCGTAATGTGAGCAATACTCTTGTCACTCGCTCAACAAACAAGCATCAGAGACGGTTTCGCATCTGTGCTGCATCAGTGTGCAGCCGATAGACCCAGCATCAGATTTTCCGTGCTGCTGAGGTACTTATTTTTCACTCTTTAGACAGGAATTTGTCTCAGGAAGAGTTTGATTTGAATTAGTCTTACGTATATATTTTTTTCCGCTTCTTTGCAAGGGGATTCACACCAAGTGTTTCACCTTTTTTTCAGGTTACAACGAAACACGCAGAGTTAAAGGGAAGCTGGATGGAGCCGAATTTAGAGCAATCCTGAAAGAAGACCTGTTAGAAGCCTCTAAAGCAAAAGACACGCGAGGACAATATCACAAAGCATGACATAAAGCAAGAGCAAGAATGCAATGATTTAGATTAAAGTATATTCATGTGTTAGAACGGCCCAGTCCAAGTCCAGATCGAAATCCAGTTGAGAACCAGTGATGATAATGATGTGTTACTTTGTCTTCATTGAGCTTAGAGGCAATAATGCGACAAACTGCGAAAAAGATTCAAGGGATCTTTGAAACCTAATCTTCGTCCACATCCATCAAATGGATGACGTTTATCTTCCATATAGGGCTGCTTGTCATTCCCATTTGGCGCCTCGGCTGATTGCTATTCTTCCAAGCTTCCTACGACCCCTGTCAGTCACCCATCTGGCTTGTTACTGTTCACCGCCACCCTTGTGATGCAATCAACTAGCACTGGGATGAAAACAGCCTGTAAATGTTATATGACTGAACTCCCTACGCGCTGCATGCAAATGCGACGATGACTAAACTCCCTCCTCACATTCCGCCAAGCATTTTCTGATGCATTTACACTACTGGGTACGCGCGGTGGAATAAAGAGTGATGCAAAAGTAACCGGGAGGTGGTGGGGGGAGGCAGGGAAGGTGGGGATGGGTGTGTTCCGAGAGAAAATGCAGAGGCATGACGCTCCTGTTGAATAACAGAGAACACACCCCGGCCTGGGCGTCTGTTGTCTCGATCTATGCGTTTTGTGATGTTCTGCGCCACTCACTCACAAGTGCCACAGGAAAGAGACGAAGGAAACAAACACAGAACCACCTGGTGCATCATCAGCAAATGCCAGTGAGCCCGCTTCAGGACGAGACCCGAGTATGAGGCCAGGCCCGGGAGGGACAGGGATGCCGAGGGGAGGGGGCAAGGGGGGTGGAAGCTGGGGCAACGAGGCGCACTGGTTCACTTTGCAGCACTTTGCGTTTGCCGATCACACCCCTAACTGACTCTAAACCTGAGTCACTGGAGGGTTCAGGTCCTTTTCAACCCTTTTTGGCGAGAAAGCAGATGGGACGAATAAGGCGACAGGTGCAAGACGGACGACGACATATCTGCAGCGTAAAAGAGGGGAGGCTCCACAGCCAGCAGAGTGGCCCCTGAGCTGGGGCAGTGGGCCATTACATAACACCACCCCATTTCCCATCATTTGCCAACAGGGGCTGACCTTGAGAGGAGGGCAGAGTGCTGGTATAGAGAGAGAGAGAGAGATCAGATCTCAACGAACCAGTCTGAGGTTTTACTCCAAGCAAATTTGATAGTCTGTAATATCCTGAAGACCTTTTTGTCTTGGTGTAGCTTCCTACTGAGGGTGGGTTGAGGAGACACCTCAACCCACCCCCATGCCTCTCTATCTCTCTGTGTCTCTCTTTCACACACACACAGACACACACACACACACACACACAATTGCAACATCAGTGACAAACCAGCTCCACAGGCACACATCACACCCCATCCAGTGCCATGTGACGCCAAGCCACCCCACGCAAGTGCCAATTATAAACCAAGAAAATCCACACATCTTGAAGCACCTCTGTGCTTATTACCTGTTCACTTTGGATGCTGATTCAAAAATACTCCCGTGCGCATGTGTGCGTGTGTGTGTGTGTGTGTGTGTGTGTGTGTGTGTGTGTGTGTGTGTGTGTGTGTGTGCGCGCGTGGGCTGCAAGAGTAAAGCAAACAAGACGTGTCATGCTTATTTTGACGTCTGCACGAAAAAAATATCCTCCAGATTTAAGCATAATAAGTATAATAGGGCGGGTTTTACTGATAAAACGCGGATGCGTGCTTATTTGCCAATTATGTGCTCAATAAATCAATGAATCACTCTGGAAATTTAGAAAGGATGACGCACCGCGTTGCATCGTGTCACACATGAAGCACTCGGAATGATTTGAGGAGGAAAATGCGAGAAACGCAAAGCGCTCGTCTTCTTACCTTGTGAGAGCGTCAAGTCAACGATGAGAAGTCCGGCGGTCTCAAAAACCCTCCGAGGACGAGGGGGGGTTAGGGGGGGAGAAACAAAACAAGCACCTCAGCCGTATGAAATGCTCCTACAGCGAAACAAGAAGCTCACGGCTTTAATGTCTGCTTCTTCTTCTTCTTTTCCCCCCAATTTTGCTATTCGTTCCACTGTTTGGAGGAGGAGAGTCAGAAAAGTACGGGGCGCAGATCCGCAGAAAGATGCTGCTGAACACGAAGTGCTGCTGATGCACAGAGAGGAGGAGACAGACGCTCAGCGCGCGCGCGTGTGTATGCGCGTGTATGTGTGCGTGTGTGTGTGTGTGTGTGTGTGCGTGTGTGTGTGTGCGTGTGTGTGTTATCAGGCTGATGGGCTCCGCACACAGCGGGAAACCGGCTGTCAACAACACCGGACGAGAACTAACTGTGAACTCGCCCTTTCTCTACCCCACATAAGCATATTTTCTTAGCCGTCACGCGCCGCTCGTGCTAGAAACGGGGTCAAAGTAATGGCGGACGCGCGGCGCCTACTTATTATGCAGCGGTTGTTTCTTTAGCAGCCGCAACAGTTTCCCGCCACTGACAGCAAAGCGCGTTAGCCAGGATGCTAACTAACTGTGGGTTAGCGACAAGATTAAACTGCTCATTTAGTGGGTGAGTAATTTGAGCTGTCTCACTGCCGAAAAAAGGGCATAAAATCATCACTACTTCAAATGTAAACTAGCCATTTATTAAAAAATATAATTTAGTTTCGCACTAAGCCAGAGTTTCCTTATAACGTTTGCTAAAATTGATAGCTAATTAATAAAAAAAGCTCTCTTTTGCTCTGAAGAATCATGAATAGATTAGATTTACGCAGTGCTTTTCTATACACTTTATTGATCCAAAGGGGAAAATTAAATTAAAACAAAAAGGTTTCATAGTGCGAAAAACAGTATTCTGTCTATTCCAGGATTTTAACAAATTTATATTAATGTGTCTATATAAAAAAAATGTCTAAATGAAAACTGTATAACAATAAAGTTCAGCTCCCGACCCCGTTAGGGAGAAGGGTGACGGAAAATGGATGGATGGAATAGAGTTCAGCCCGAATCTTCCTGATACCCCAAAAAACTCTCTCTCTCTTTCTCTCTCTTTACTTTTTTTTTTGTTACCATAATTCTATTCTAAATCACAGCTGGTGCAATTGTTGCTGTCAACGCTTTCTACAACCACCTTAGGTCAATACATTTATCATATAACATTAAGGTTGGCGTAAACAGGGATAGAGATCTCCTCAGTTTACCTCAGTTGTTTGACAGCATTTTATCATTTCGGTCTGATGATACATATCATGATGTACATTTTCATCGGAAGCAAATAGTATTCTTTTCAGTGTCATGTTTTTTTTTTTTCTTGAAAATGACAGGAAAAATAAAAAATTATATGACTGATTTGTGTCACTGTAAGGACTCTGTGGAAGGAAAAATACCAAAATAATGGGAGGGAGGAAAAAGGAGACGGAAGGTTATATCATCTATGTATGTATTTAAATGTATTTAAATTTTTTACTGCTGACTGTAGACTTAACTTGAGGTCCATGTAAGATCATCACATCCCTGGTTCAGAAAAGGTTGTTTGGTGGCTTACTTACTGACAAAATGCACACAATAGCACAAGGAGATTCTTAGAATAACTTTGGCATCTGATAAGTTCACAAATGTGCTAGATATATAAGTTCAAAGCAAAAGAAGAATCTTGAATAAATTTCACTTCAAGCTGTTCTCCTAAAAAAAGAATGTTTTTCTGTACTTTCATTAACGGAGAATAATCATGTGTTGCCACTCTCAAAGGTAGTGTTAATGTTGCTTATCTGTTTGGGTTTTTTTAGGTATTTTTACTGGAAGAAAATGGAAACAGTCACCCTAGAAATCAGTCCACCTAAAGAGCCCACTTCCCCGCCCTCCCCGAAACGAGCAAGGACAGACTGCGCTGCGACAGAAGACCTCCACGGGAACAGTGGGTTCGACTCTTCCCAGCTTCGGACGTCTCGGGACGCGATTAGCAGCCTATCGACGGATAACCTCCAGGAGACCGACGGCCTGATGACAGCAGAGAGTGGGCAGCATCATGATGAAAACCCCACAGGCCTTCCTTCAGACCTTACCCCTGCTACTCATGTGACTTCAGAGTCAAATGAGGTGTGTGTAAGTGTCGAGGGAGAGGAGAAGTCTTTTGTTACCGAAACAGACGAGCTAAGTCCCGCCAGCAACAGCACACCCCGTCTTCCCGACTGTAAACAGCTGGAGAAGTCGCTCGAGGGTGAAAATCCTGGCGTCTGTCTTCGGAATGACAGGAATGATGGGAATCTTGGGACTTGGGCTCAAACTCAGCCCAGTCTCGTCCAGGCAGTCACCTTCTGTTCACATCAGGCGGCTGACACAGATTTCTCTCGTGCTTCCAGCCAACTGGCGGATGCTGCACAGGGTGATTTGAAGAGAGAGGAGGCACCTCTGAGGAGTCCCACATCCTCCTTCCAAGATGCTCTCCCACTCTGCTCAAACGTCGAAGTGGATCATTGTCAGAAATCTGACCATTGGATGCCTGAAAATGTCTCAGACGTAGGATCAAAAGGTCAAGGGAGCAACACCTTTGTCAAATCTTGTGAGGGATTGATTCCTCGCTGTGAGTTTGTGTCAGGCACAACCACGTCAGCTGAAAATGTGAGTTTCAAGGAGCACAACTATGTGGTAGAGGCAGAGATTCCAGCAGCTGTTAGAATAATTCAAGAGGCTGCCAGAGAAGATAACGAGGCAGACGCATTCTGTGTAATTGACCCTGTAATCTGGAGTGAAATTGACGAGGGTGAAAAGCTGCTCTGTAACTCAGACGGCGCTGCAGGTGGAGAATTATCTCCGTTCGTTGAAGTCCGCAACACTGAAGCAACTTCTCCGCTTTGTTCTGAAGTCAGACCGTCACTGGATTCAATTCAGACCAGACAGAGCAGCTTCAGAGAGATGAAAATATGATTGGCACAAGCAACTCGATGCAAGACCAGACCGACGACGAGGGCAAGTCCGGTCCTGCATTTGCTGAAGATGGCGGAACTGGAGAGAACTGCGACACGACGGGAAGTCGGCCGAAAGTTGCTGTCAGCCCTGACCACATGGAGAGCCTGAGCTGGAATACTCGCCCGGCAAAACCGACGAAGTGGAAGAGGTTGCTGGGATCAGACAAAGTCATTCTCCAACAGAAACCCACGAATTTAGGAATTTAGAATCGGAGCGGCAAAACGAACAACGAGACAGCAACGGTTACCAGAAAAAAGAAGAAACGCAAAAACACGGCAGCAATCTCAATAGTGTTGACGACGAACAAGAAAATGAGCTCGGTGAAGCTTTTGCGGCCAATATTTGCGTAAACTATGTGACGACCGAAGGCAAGGAACAAAACCAGAAGGAAATAAACATAGACGAGCAGGAAACAGGGGAGCACATGCAGAAGAAAAGTGAGTTTGAAGACGAGATTAGGGAAGAGTCTTCCATTCAGGATGTTAGTGAATGGGCAGAGAACAGGTTGAGTTTTTATAACGGAGAAGATCCAGAACAAAGTCTTAGTTGCTTCGCTAACGATCAACACATGCCTGATGTGTCCACGCTCTGCACCGTTCCTCCTACGACTGACGCAGTCGTTCCGTGTCCATCTCAAAACGCTCTCCGTGGCGTCAGATATTTCCCATCGGCCTTCACTCCCGACAAGGATGCACGAGGCGGGTTTGACACGTTTGAAAAGATCAAACTCTTTCCAGATGACGATGATGGTGCCACAGAGCTCCTGAACACATCCCAGGGAGAACAACACCTCATACAAGTGTCAGAATGTGAGATCAAAGAGAAGACACTTGAAGATGAGAAGGAGAGCACAGAGAATGAATTCGTCTCCAGTGATTCCAGTTCGAATGAAGTCCCAAACTTCACCCCGTACCTGGAGAAAGAGCCGAACAGCGAATCAACCAATGATTCCTCTCACTGCTCACATGATGAACTGAACCCACAGTCAGCGTCTTCTGCTGCTCCTGCTGACTCTGATGGGCCCTCCTGTGATCTAAGCGCTAGTTTGGACTTTGAGATGAAGGAACAGTTCGGCATTGTCTTACAGGAGCTCAACTTGTTCTTTGATATCAGTAGAAACGAATTCACAAGGCCACCCTCGCCTGATTTACCCGAGGCCTCAGAGGACCACTGTACCAAAGTGCTGAGTGCCCCTGGACTGGAATGCTACGCGCACACATCAGCAGGTAGCTGTGTTGAAAGATAAATGATTTTGTAGATTTGTTGTTTTTATTTTATTGAATATGTTTGTACATTGTACCATTCCTTGCATTCCCTTGGACCTTCTCAATATATTTTATTGCAATTAGACCAACACAGGCAACAGGGAAGCTGGTCGTAGATTATGGGAAGTTGGGTAGAGATAAATCTTGGACAATCCTGGAACAAAGCCTGGGTTACACTTTATTTGAAGGGGTGTGCATAGGACCGGCATATGCATAAGACTGACATATGCGTATTTATGACATGTCACGTTAACATGACATGACATAACATGGCTTAATGTGATCAAGTTCAATGTGATGTGAAGACTTTCACCAGGTTAGATGGTATATATTTTCATATCTAAATGAAGAACACTCATGCATCTTTAGCTATTGCCCCATCATATATAATGTGGCAATATTCAAACTCTACAAGAAAAACGGTAATATTTGCTGTTCTTGGTCTCAGTGGTAAAACAAACCAGAGGCTGGTGTGTGTAATATATCATATACCAGAAACAGGAGAGGAAGGAGAGTGCAGTGGGTCTGGATTTATGTAGGAAGAGTAAATAATATGTAAACAATCTGAGCCATAGAATATCATTCATATTCAACATACAAGTGATTATTTATTGGACTCCAGAGAGGTCAGCTGTCTTGTGTCCATTTTTAGATAAAGCTATTGAAGGCCACGGCCTGGTGATGTGTGGACTCGATCCAGCCGTTTCCTGTCCGGTTATCAGCAGCGATGGCGAACAGGAAGTACCTCTCAACAGAAACCTGAAGCAGGAACCGTCGATGGACACCACAGAGAAGAGCAAAGGTTAGATTTAGACATGTACACGTGAGTTTTCTGACTCATGTACAAAATTTATAAAAAATGAAAATTTCCAGATATTGATTGTAATACATTTTTCTATCCATCCATCCATCCATCCATCCATCCATCCATCCATCCATCCATCCATCCATCCATCCATCCATCGCCTAATTTTAAGATTCTATGTTTAACCCCTGACATAGAGGTCTTTAACTCGATACTAACAGGCTCAAAATCACTGAAAACTTTGTAAAGTTATGAAAAGTTTTGAAAAAAAACAACAACAAAAAAACATGTTAAAATGTAAACTTTGACCAGCCCTGACTTGTGATCATGTTGTATTCAGAGTCCCCGGAGGCGGAACAGAAAGTTAAGGTTTGGTCTCCATCCTTCATGCGTCTGCCTGACTTGGAGCAGCTGAGGCACAGTGAGTTTCATTTTTAAGCTGTGACTCATGCCACTTATATATTTGCCAAAACCAGGGTGGCTTCTCACAGGAGGTGGGGGAGATTTTCACGTCAGAGAGAAAAGTTGTCAAAATGAAATTGGCAGGTGTAGAAAAATATCACATCTTCATTACAAATAGTCTGGTGCAAATGAGGTGCATCAAAACCGTGTTGAAACAACATAGATGAAGGTTTTATATATGAAAATCCCTTCATTAACAGCAGACAAGTAGGAAATGTAGTTGAAACAAATCCTCTTCTTCATTACCAGTCTGACGGCATCTGCTCAAAGTAAAGCTGCCTTTAAATATTTCAAATCCTCAAAGTGAAGTTTGAAAATCTTTTCAAATCGAATGCAGATTTTCCACTAGATAAGAAAATGTTCCAACAAACATACGCTCTTTAGGTGCATTCACAGCAACCCTGTTTAGTCCGCTTTAATCCGACTTCAGTCTGTTTGCCTACACAGTCTGGTCGGGTGGAAATGCGCTATTGAACTGATGCTTAACCAAAATAGCTAATGGTACGTTCACACCAAAAGCGTCAGACGGCTCTGGTTTACGTTCAAAGTCAATGTGGAGGCATTTGAAGTACCCAGAGCGTCCAACGGGAAAAAAATGGCTAGGACTGATGCATCTGACACGCCCTCGACGCGCCTCTACAGAGACTTTGAACATAAAGCAAACGCGTGAAATGCTAGGTGTGGAGCAAAATGTCAAGCGTCTGCATTCAAAGTGCAAACGCGTCCAACTCGAAGCTTTGGACGCGTTTTTGAAGCACGTGACGCTTTTGGTGCGAACGCACCATAACTCTGCTGCTCTTAAAAACGTAGGCCGGTTCAGCTGAAGTCAATTGTGGTGCGGTTTTAATGCATATGTGAACACCAAGCAAACCGGACACTGCTACAAAAGCAGGAAGCGGACTACGGGGCAGGGCATTCTGGGTAAGCATAACCAAAACAAACATAGGAGTCTGGCATTACTGTGAGAAATGGCTTGTGGTCTATCGCCAAACACAAAGGTGAAATCCTACAACCGCTAAAATCTGACGCCACTCCATTTTTGTTTACATTTCATGAAGAAGGAAGTTGCGCTCAGTGTCTTCTTCTGAGGTTTTCGTGTTGTTTCCTTCAGTAGTTCTTTTTGCAGTACAGGCGGTTTGGGGGGGGGGCAGGTTTTTCCAAAGAGTTTGGTTCGTTTTACACAGAGTAGCGTGAAAACAAACCATACCAAGCTGAAACTGGAACATGTGTTGCAATTTTGATCCCTTGCTAGTTGTGTTCCAGCTGCTATGTACACAGAGTTCAACCCCAGCACTCCCTTTGTGTGCAGGACCACCAGAGCTGCCCAGGAGGCTGGAGCCTTTGAGAACGTGCACGCGGCCAATCAGGGTTGGACTTTCAAAACGGGCCAAGACCAAACAGCTCCACCACGCGCATCCATACAAATAGATCGGAGCCCCGGAGGCTGTCGTTTCACCAAATGATGTTGTCAGGGTTCTGTTTTGGTTTCGACGTTCAAGCGGTGTGACGTTGCTGTCTCGGGTTGTTTAACCTGGTTCTGTTGTTGGTCCTGGTTTCCTTCTGTCACAATGTGGCGTTTGTCACATTTAGCAGCGGTGGTGGTTGGGCGTGCGTTATCAGCTGAGTGAAGCAGCAGCAGCAGCAGCTTGGTGCAACTTAAAGTAAAATCTGCTTATTTATTTATTTATATGCAATATTTAACTATTTAAATCTTCCTTGTTGTAATACTTACTTTGTATTTTTAACATATTTTATTGTATTAAGGCAGTTTCCGTTACTGTAGGCATATTTGCTGTAGGTATATATTGTTCCTGGTATGTGTGGGTGTATCCAGGCAGTTCTCATTAGAGTGATGATGTTCTTTGTGTGTTCTGTTATTTTCACCATTAAACGCACTTTGATGTGTCTGACATAACACAAACCTTAATCAAACTCTTTCTTTTGAAAGTGTAGAGTGTTTGAATAAACTAGTTAAGATCTCCAGGGTTTCTCTGTGGCCTTTAAGCCAGGCAAAATGGTGGAACTGGACTTTAATTTGCCTCCAAAAATCATCCTCTTTTTTTTTATATTGTCATTGATTAAACACCTTGTATTGTTTTTCCTTCCCCCTTTAATTGGTGACCTGCTTTTCTTCTTAAATCTAAATGTAACATCAAAGTTTGCAGCTCACGTGTGACAACATGTTTAAAACCTCAAAGGGCTTGAATACTTTTGACTTGCCAGAATTGTACTGGTTGATCATTTTCAGCTAAAAAAAAATTAATAATTAATTCGGGAATTTATTGAAAAACAAAAAAAAAACAAAGACTGCATAAAAGGCTTGAAATTCGCTTGTTTGGTGAGTCATTTAAATCTGCAGAGAAAAATAGTTTGAGTTGTTTTGTCTTCAGTGACACCATTCCAGCCTCTCTAGCTTTATTTCCTCTTAAGTCGAACTTGAAATTCTGCTGCATTCACTGGACCTGAAAAAGTGGGATATTCTTGTTCTGCTGTACATTTTGCAATGAACAACAAATATTGAAAGAAATCACCAGAATTTTTCTTTGAGATTTCAGGATAATTAATCGGAATGACACGGGGATGAAACGGTACATGTGTGTTGTTGTTTTTTTGTTGTTTGTATTTGAGCATTTTGAGCAGTGGGATGTTGGAGAACCCTCCCCCCGAACCCCCTTTTAACCTCCCCGCCGCTTCCAGGTCCTAATCATGGCTCTGAATGGAAACAGTCGGGCTTTCCTGTCGGCGAATGGAGCTTGGGGTGGCATTTTGTTTCTGCGGGACGGGTGCCTCAGCTGGCAGACGGCGGAGTCACAAATCAGAATGAAACGAGGAAAAAGGGGGACGGCTCGCCAAAAACAATTCAATTCTGCCGCTGCGCATTCCATCTGCCTCTTAAACAGGCATCGTCTGTCAATTCTGGGAGAAATTATTTACAAACACTTTTCCAGTGTTGAACATGTCGGCACAGGCTGGTTTGTCGGTTTATTATTGTCGCCTTTTTCTTTTGTACCTTCAAAATAGATCTTTTTTTTTTTTTTTCCCCTTTAATTGCAAAACATTCCCTGCCCCACTTCCTGGTATTTCATCTATCCTTATTGATTACGTGAGCCGGTAATGCTCTGGTTTTAGTAACAGTTCACTTGAAGCACGCTGGGGGAGGGGACGGCACATATGCGTTATTACATAACCGTCACATTTCAGAATTACAGAATAATGAGCCATTGACATACACGCATCCAACATGAGTGGGACATTATTTCCAGTTTGTTGCCGAGGAACTTATTTGCGCTCCGTGTTAGGGGAATTCAAAAATAGATTGTTTGAACCACTGCTGCAGCCTGAAAAACTGATTTTAATAATATTAATCTATGGTAGAAGCTGTGAGGGGGGGGGTCGGCGGGGAGGGTTAGCCCACCCCTTCAAAGGTTAAAACAAGGCCAGATCAAGAGGTCAAAAAGGTCAAACCAGAGAACTGATAGTACAGCAGTGGTTTCCAGAGCTATAGTTACTTGATTGTGCTATAAAATAATGTCATATGGCTGGAAAAACAATACTGTGCCTTTAAATCACTTCATTAAATCAGAATTTAGCTCTGCTCTGATGTCATGCATAAAACTCCAAATACATTGTCTGAATTTTTTTGGTCATAACATGACAAGATGGTAAAAGCGGACGGGTTGCGAATGCTTTTTTTAGCGTCGCGCAATTCCCGTTTAGCAACTGCAAAACAACAGCAATCTGCAACGCCAATCCGCCACCGACTAGAGCCTGAACCGTGTGAGCCGAGCTGGTTATTTACGGCGTCCTTGTCGCGGGGCTGAAGAAAACACCGGCGTTTACAAAGCTCAAGACAACGCTGCTCATAACGAGCTCCGAAGCCGACCAGGCAGGTCATTACAGATCCTGAAATTCCTCGCACAGGAAGTGACAAGCGTTACCTGAGCAACATTTGTCGTTGCATCCGTCTGAAGCAAATGAGGGAACTGAGGCAGCAGCACGAATCCACCTCTCGTTACGCTGCCAGACAATGGAAAAATGTGTGTTGTTATAGAAAATGATCTCTGCTGTTTGTGTCGTTCGTACACGTTGGCAAAAAGAAGAAGAAAAGGGGGGTTTCTTTTAGCTAACCCAGTGACCTATTAGGTACAGTAAATTAGGCAGTTGTTTTTGGGGGGCTGGGGTTTTGACTGGCATAATTTTCCCAGCTGAAATTTTAGGCTTTCCCCAGGATAAAACATGCATCATCTGTCTCCTTTTATCTTTTATCTCAAACACCGTTGTAGATTTGTTTAGTGCTACTGCCTCTCTCTGTGTGTGTGTGTGTGTGTGTGTGTGTGTGTGTGTGTGTGTGTGTGTGTGTGTGTGTGTGTGTGTAGCATGAAAGAAGCTTTAGAAACAGAGATGACTTCAGAGAGTCCAATGCAGGCAGGGGTTTCCTACTTTTTTCTTTTCCTTCCTGGTGTTGCCTTGGCTCTGTCTCACAGGTTACAGTGTCTTGCTAAAGTTCACTAAAAAAAAAAAGAGAATGGAGCTCCAACATCATAAAAAAGTGAATTTGTGACATGAAATTGAAATAAGATTGTCAATCTTTAATTTGACTAGTAACAAAATAAGTATTCCCCCCACCCCCAGTTGGATCACCTGATGTGTTTTTTTTTAGAGGGCCTTTTAGTGAATCTCTTC
Organism: Poeciliopsis gracilis; assembly: GCA_911649635.1. Taxonomy (NCBI): domain Eukaryota; kingdom Metazoa; phylum Chordata; class Actinopteri; order Cyprinodontiformes; family Poeciliidae; genus Poeciliopsis; species Poeciliopsis gracilis. The sequence goes on from CAJVRI010001517.1 coordinate 3,406,983, forward strand.
ACATCATATCAAACTACCAACAAAAAGTCAGACTTCTGCTTTGTTCTCTGCTCAATCTTACCACAGATTTTTAATCGTGTGACTTTGACTGGGCCGTTCAAATACACGAATTTTCTTTGATCTTTCCACGTTTCAACTCTTCCGCTGCCTTTAAAAGTATCTAAACCCACAAATCTTTCAATTAAGAGGCTTACCTGTCATTTCTAAAGAAAATGAAGCAAAGTAATCCATCAAGAATGCGAACGTGTGGATCGTGACAAAAATGAACAAAAATGTGTGTCAAAATATCTTTTGTAATAGTTTTTTTGGGTTTTTTTTTAACTGCTTCTTATTTTCCCGCACAATATTCTCATGCTAGAGTATTCATACCAACTTCATCCGGACATAAATCACAGATCCAACATAGAAACCGAGCAGAGAAGAAGTGATTTTTCCATTTCCTCCTTTTGGCTAAAATGAAAGGCTTAAACAAATCATTTATTTTCATCAGACAGGAGAGAAGAGTCCAAATAGCGAAACAGACCTTTTCTTTTATGGCCCCTCTTCATGGGTCCGTGGTGTAAAAAATAAACACACTAGCCTATTATTACCGACATTACTTTTGGAAACCAATAAGAAGAAATGGGCATCAGATGGCTTGGCCTCAATATTTCAGCACCATGCAAGAGGCAATGGAATATTATTTTGTATCTTTTCTGGCTCTCGAAGGTTAAAAAGAAAAAAAAAATAATGTCGAAAAATGAGCAATGCAGAGAAAAAGCCCCGGCATTCTTTCATCAGATAAAAAAAAATAAAGGTTGGATTTATTTTTTTCTTCTTATTCTGTGTGAGGGGAAAACATCCGCTTCATCCTCAACAAGTACGCTCTGGGGTCTTAATGTGTCTGCTGCTGTCGAAAGGCTTCTTTTATGTTGTCAACGGTGTTTTCAGTGCAGCTTCGCTTATATAAGCAAAAGGAAAAGCTCTCCTGTTAAAACGATAACTCTGGGTTGGTTCTGCTCAAAATGATGAGCAGTTCATATCTTATTTGCCTGTATAAACACAGGAGACCCCTGGTGTTCGTGAGGGTTTGGGACCAAAGCTATTTGTGTACATTGTGTACAAGCTATTTGGAAACTGTGAATACTTGAGATTCCCTCCTAGAACATCTAGGAGGGAAACTCCTAGATTCCCTCCTAGATTCTGTCTGGGAATCTAGGATTCCCAGACAGAAGTCTGCTTTTCAAAGACTTCTGTCTTTTCAAAGACTTCTGTCTTTGAAAAGCAGAAGTGGAGCTTCCTGCACAACCAAAAAGAAAACTTCTTGATGGTAAGTCAACAGCAAAACGCTTGTCTTTTCTGGCAGCCATTGCGCATACTGCCGAAGACCCATGTGACGAAATGGGCTGGACGAGACTTCGGTTGCTAGGTAACGCCACGGTGCCTGTTGATTGTGACTTAACCCTACCAGACCGAACGTATCAACGATGATATTACCAAATTTGCAGTACCATAATTCCGTTGCGCTTTGCGTTATTGGAAAAAATCCAACGGTTTCTGAAAGGGGGAGACGATACTTAGGTCTTATCAGGAGGTTTTTGAAACGGCACAACTTCCAGACACCAAAAAAACGTCAAATCACTGATGGATCACTTTATTGTATTGCGGTGATGAATTACCGCAATACACTAAAGAGCTGCTGTTGTTGTATCAACCTTGCAGACCCCTCAGGTCTTCTGGTTCTGGTTCTGGTTCTGGTTCCACCCTGCATCCCCAGAACGAGGACCAAACATGGAGTAGCAGCATTCAGCTTCTACATGCCACAAATCTGGAACAAACTTCCAGAAAACTACAAAACAGCTGAAATCCTGAGCTCCTTTAAATAAAAACCCAACTGTTTACAGTTACTTTTGCACCATAATAAATGAAACTCTAACCAACATTTTGACATGTTACGACGGCACTTGGTAAAATGTAATGTTTCAATTGTTGATGACTTTTTATTTTTATGTTTCTATGATGTAAATAGCTTGTTTCTGAAATGCGCTATAGACATTTTAACAATTAACTGATTATTGCCAAAAAAAAAGAAGAAAGTTTTGTTGGGGGGGGTTTAAGTTTTTAGAAGCGGCAGAGGAAGTATAAAAATGTCCGAAATGTGAATTTTGCCCTAACAGGTCTTGTTCAAAACCTCTGAACAGTGATGAACCGTCCCTTTAAGCCAGCTGCAGCAGAGAGCACCACAGAACAGTAGCATCCATCCACAGCAAAACACGAACAGAACAGCAGAGCATCATGCGGCTCTTCGCTTTCACTCACTCGGTCCAGGCCAAGCCTCGCTATTTCCTCCCCTTTTGCAGATCAATACCAATCACAGGAGAAACACTCGCTCGACTCACACTGACAATACACACTCCGCTGCAGTTCAGTGCTGGACTGTGGAACCGTGAAAGTGAGCAGAACTAAATGTTTTGACCGTGTGGAATATTGTGCCATCGCGGCACACCGACCCCCGACAGAGAGCTCCGTTTGGGAATATCCAAATATACAGGCCTACCCGGACCGTAATCTCCCTGCTTTGGCGCTGAGCAGAGCCGAGAGCGGAGTGGAGCGGGCCGAGAGAAAGGACAATAAGAGGATTTCACAGTCTGGTGTTATGACACAGCGCCGTGTTATTGTTTTTTTTCTCCCCTAACCCTGAACAGCTCTAATTAAATTGCCGATGACTGAGCAGCAGACCTGTCTGGGAGAAGCAAACAGAAGCGTTGGTTGAGTAAACGGGACCCGAGCTGAGTCATGACAGTAGATAGATCAAATAAAGAGACCCTGGTGTGGGAGGTGGGATGCTCTGCAGACAAGCTGTCCGGAGCTCTTAGCGAAGGTTTGCTGTCGCCTGTGGGCTTGGCTTGGATTCAACATTGCAACCGATGTCAAAGCCATTAATAGATGCTTTCATTTGGTGATAATATCATTATATATATGACTCAGGCCTTAATATGCTAGTGTATCTAAAACCCCTACATCACTGCAAAAACTCCTACTCCTTTAATCCTCCTAATGTAATTTATAAACAGTTTGTCGTGATTCCTTTAAGGGAAGAGTCATTCCTCTTCTCTTATAGCTTGTCAGCTCATTAAGGACCAGTGGAACTCCCACTTATTGCCAGACTGTCCAACTACAGTCGTGTTAAAGCTGCCTCATACTCGGGTTTACTGTTTGTACTCTGTGAGCCACACAAGCTGCGTTTCCATCGACCGCATAACTGCTCAGTTTGACATTTCGAAAAAAAATTTTCCTGATGGAAAAACAACAGTTCGGAAAAACTCTCATTCATCATCCTGCTGCTTTAGGACGGCGTCTTTATTTTTTTTTGTTGTTTTTGTTTTTTGGCCATTTGGAAATTTTGCAAAACTCATGATCAATAACCGGATGTTGCTACTGGCAGAAGCCACAAAAAAGAAAAGGCGACAGGAAGTAGTCGGAGGATGACGGTGCAGCATATTTTTTAACGTCTTAATCCGTGAACAAACGTGTTTGTGTGTGATTTTAACAGCGTTTCTTATTTAATGGAAGCGCCGCAATTGCGAAATTGTGTTTTCTTGACGTGAGTGGGATATCGACGACGTCTTGCCAACATTCGCGATGAAAGCGCGGCTGCTGACTCCTCGCACACGGTCAACGGAGGCTCGACACCATTTGCTTACATTTCTCGTGACAAATTCCTTCGTTTCCCACGATCCAAATGGACGCTAGCAAGTTTGACCGTTTCTTGCTGACTGTCGACTTTGTGAGCTGGGAGTGGCATACGAAACATTTTGAAGTTTCACCGTTTCCTGCCGAATGGTTCACTTTATGGCGCAGAGTCAAATTTTACCTTCATGGCAGGACGGCTTCCACTGTCCACAAGTGTTGTTGTGGGCATCAGTGAATTCTTTGGCAGAGTGCTGAGACCGACGGTTATTTTTGGGAGTCCAGATGAGTGTGCGGTGCCTGAGTCGGGGCCAGGGCCCATCAGCTGAAAGAATGTAGGTGGGACCATTTAGTAATGGCCTGAATTAACAACAAAAATCTCCCATAATTCCATTACGGTACTTCATTACTTACATGCTTGCGGTACCATTTTAATCCTCCCACACTCTGAACGCTGGCCTTTTGTGTCCCAGCTGTCTCCCGAGCTCAGATTTGAGACTAAATGCAACATTCCGCAGCTCAAATATGAACATTGCAGAGAGAGGGGGAAAAAAAGAAAGAAAAAAAAACACATTTGCCTCAGAATTGGTGACAATTCAAGAGGACGTTTAAGGCCTCTAATGGACGTCTGGTGAGAGCGGAGTCGTTCTGAATGTTCCGGCATGTTCACGCGGGGCCGATTAAAACGGAGCACATTCAGAGTGTGCGTTCGCACCATCACTGAGCTGATGCGAAAATGAGGGGCTGTCATGAATTCCCAGAAACCGATGACTAATCGCTCGCTGCCTCTCCGCTAACCCTGCAGGCATGATGGGGAAACGGCGCTAATCTGCAGGGGAGACTCACTGGGGAATTTATCTCCCCCAACTCCCCTATCTTCGGGGGGGTGTGGGGGAAACCGCGGTTTGGTTTGTTAATCCGGGTGAAAAACAGACACCGTTTTAATGAGTCGCCTCTATTAATAAATGCTATTAACCCACAAGTCAGACGCCAAACATCACGGGCCACGAACTGGGGAGTTTAATCTATTTTGGAGCGACTCCCGCCGACCGACTGCTGCAGAAATGTGATGCTTTAAATAGTATGACATTAGCCTTTTCTTCTGAAACCTGACCCCGCGCTACAACTGGGAACGTGCTGAACGGAAAACGGATGCTTGTTCTGAGTAGATGTGACTGCTGCCTGGCTTCCCGAGACGGCGTTATCAAATATTTGATGGCCTGAGGCCATCGAATGACGCTTATTCCGTTGTAGGGCCGTGGCTTAGCGCGCTCGCAGTGTGACGCTTTGGAGAAGAAGGCTGCAGTCAAAAATAGACGGCACATCAGCAGCTTCTCTTTCTTTCTGATCAGATCGAGAATTGTTTCTTTTTTTGTCGTTGGGTTTTTTTTTGGGTTTTTTTGCCGAGCTCTGTGAAAGGTTGACCTACGAGGGATGCCAGGCCTCTTGTCTGGTGAATGATGCGTGGTCTTTTTCCTCCTGAGTAGTTTTCTAGCAAAAATGTTTTCACATCGAACTACATCAAACCTTTGAATCACAATTCAAAGGTTATATTATCAAGTCGTCCAGGCGCCACCGTGACAACAGAGACAGGACGGAGCTGGGACCAGCAGAGTCACTGAGGCTGCAGCAAAAGCTAATTTGAATAAAATGCTTGCCAAATATTTGTACGACAGATTCTTGGTGAACAAACTGTCAGAGCTCTATTTCTGCCTGATTTCAAGGTCCTTAAATTAATAACAGCTGGAATATCTAAAAAAAAAAACAAACAAAAAAACTTGTTACTGTGATATGCACATCGTTTTTAAGGACTGGAACTTTGTTTGAAGCAAAGCTTGGATTAATCTCATGTGTGATCAGGTGCATTGGATGATCATACACTAAAATCACAGCTAAATCCGGAGTCGTTACACCGTTAGAGCAGCTGAGGTGACACAATGAGGAAGCACTGCACTCAGCAGCACGCCGGTATCGATTTTCATCAGTAGCGTTTGATGTGTTCAGAGCCGCTCCAGACATTTATCTGTTGCTCGGTGTTAATTTGTTTTGCTGAGCGACTCTGAGTCAGCGTTCCTCCTGGTGCTTAATTGGGTGAATTTATTTTACTTGTGGAGCCGAGGGAAGCTGACGCCGTTGTCACCGAAACCGTTTATAGCCCATTGATCCCACGGATGAATCCTCATTCCACACGAGCCCCCGTGATTCAGTACTCCCTCTCGCCTCGCCGATCATTGAGCTTCGTGTCTTTGGCCAAACAGAGCGGGCCTCAGGCGCGCAGGCCGTTACAAATGTACAGATGACGGATGTACGCTGGTCGGCCGGAGCATGAAATCTGAAGGCTGCAGGCTAAATGAATCACGTCGATTATCCTGTTACAATATCATTCATCAAACGCGTGGGAAATACTGAGCCACGTGGAGCTGCCTCGACAAGTGGAAGAGAGGCATATCAGGCGACCACCACAAACATTTTGAGTAACATTTGATGCAATCTTTGCTGTAACAAAACGTTTTGGGACGTATTCTGCCGAAGCGTGACATAAGTCTCAAAAATACTCGTGTGCTCCTATCCGGATCTGGGCGTAAATGCAGTTTTGTGTGTGTGTGTGTGTGTGTGTGTGTGTGTGTGTGTGTGTGTGTGTGTGTGTGTGTGTGTGTGTACCAGGTGGCTTGTGGGTACTTTTTCAACATTTGTAGGCGTAGGAGAAGGTTTGTTTTATTTTTGAGGTTCACAAATCCAGTATCACACACGCGCAGATGTTTTTACACACAACACAAATATTTTGAGACTATTTTCACTCCATAGTAGCCGACCCTGAAGATGAAGTGTGCTTTTGAAGAGCTCTGTGAAAGCTGCCAAGAATGTCAGGGCCTTGCAAAGGGACGGCAGTGATGACATAGTATCTTTGGATGCTGCTCTTGTTTTCACCAACACACAGGAAGGTAATGGCTGTCCCGGCTCCATACCAGAAAGGAACACCGGCTTCCGCCTTGAACAACATGTCAAGAAGAACCACAGCTAAAATATCAGGCAGCACAAAAGAGTTCGACGTCCTCCTGAGGTTTTGTTGATACGCTGACCCAACATCAGGACCAGGAGACGGCTGATTTAGCGTGCAGGGAGAACGAAGCGTCGGGAAAATCTTTGTGAATCACAGGGAAGCAGACAGAAATTCTTCCAGATTAGATGAATGGTTTTTGGATGGATGCCTGTGTTAGTGCAGAGGGCTAATATACTGACTTTGTCTGGATGAAGACATAGAAATCCCTTGGAATGTGTGAGGTGTTAGCGCTTTCAGTGAATTAACACACAGCTTCAGTGGATTTATGATGCGAGTCTATGGAAGATAAAGCTGTGCGGTTATGAGACTTTTTTTTTTATCCACCACAAAATGGAAGGAACTCAGAAGAGCAGCTCATCAATATTTACATTCAAGCAGAAGTAGGAGCAGAACGATAAATCCGGTTCAGTCGTCACCGTGTGAGAAGTTAAATCACTCTTTCGACAGCCACGTTTTATTTTATTATTTTTCTTGAACTCTCCCTCCTTTGCAGAGAGTACACCATGAGGGAACTTCTGCTGCAATGCAGCAAAAACAAATGGCGTGGATCTATTAAATGTTTGTGATTGCGCGTACCGCCAGCCTCTCCCCGGCCTCCCTCTCGTCTTCGCTCCGCTCTGTCCCCTCGCCCAGTCAAGCCGAGGAACAAAACGTTACCACGATCAAACGCCGAACGCTTCCCTCTGTCTCTGTTTTGCACGAAGGCTGCGTATGCATAATGAAGAACCTCTACGTACGGCGCCCACATTAGTTCTGCGCTGCTGCAGGAGCTCGCGCCTGCAGGGCTTCCACGTGTTCTGCACGCAGAGTTCCTGCATCGAGGGTTAGCGACGGGCCAAACCTCGGATAACAGGCTGCAGATGACAAACGCTTTCATCTAAAGGCCTAAACAGAAAGAGGGAGGAACAATGTCTCATTTTTTTTTTTTTTGTCATTTCCACAGTACAAGCTCGGGTTGGGCATTTTATCTCTTTGTTTATCCATCATCGTGAAAAATTTCTTATCGTGATAAAAAAATGGCGATGTAGCGATTATCTCGATAAATTCCAATGAACGTAAAAAAAACCCGCAAAAACATCAGAAATGTTATCTTTACTTCTCCGCTTTCTGGTTAATGAGAGCGTTAAGAAATAATGCTTTCTTTAATATCTGACTAAATGCTGATTAATGACTTAATCAGCATTTATTTCTCTTCAATGATTTCAAATGGGAATGTTTTTCAAGAACAGTATTTGTGCCACACAGTCGCAGCCATACAGTTAGCTAATAAAGAAGCAATGATGATTTATCTTTATTCATTTTTATCGTTATCACTGCAGCACCAAAAAGTCGATTTCTCCCACCGCGAGTGTGAACAATTGATTTTCCAAATTCTTGCTTTGGATAGAAATTCATTTGAACTGTTGGCTTCCTCTCTCAAACTTAACTTTCTTTTTTTTTTTTAATACACGTTCGATGCTATAAATCTGTCATGACAGAGTTTAGGAAACATATACCACAGAAAATGTTGCGTTTCTTCTACGTTCTTGCTTCCCCGGGGGGACTCTTCCTGACATTTCCTGCAGGAATGAAGCCTGCATGTAAAACTCGGCTGGTCTTTAGTTGACCTCGCCTACATGTGCCACCCAGAGCCCGTCAATATTTCTCTCTGCCTCGGCGCTCGCAGTGGCGAAAGGCCACACGGTGATGGGAAGCGGAGAAGCAAAGCAGCCGGAGTTGCAGCAGCGCGCAGGTGTTCAGCTTAAAGCCTCTGCAAAAGCTGGCATGTACATGTGCATAAATGTAAATCACAACAGCGAGACGCACACCCACTAATAGTTGAGTGGAAGATTTTTTTTTATTTTAATTTATAACCTCCTATGAGGGAGACATACAGTTCAATCTGGGGCAAAGTTTGAAATAGACGGAACTGTCTTGTGACCCAACTCTAATTTTTACATCTGCTATGTTTTGCACAATGTTTTGGTCTCTGACAAGAAAAAATAGATTGTTGTTGGTTTTGCTTTCATATGACAATCTTTGACATCTTTAAAGTTGGGAAGATATATTTTTTTAAAGAACTTTTCATTATCCTGCTCGTCTCATGCTTGTGTTTGGTACAAATTTCAACATTGTGCTGGTTCATAAACTTCCGTTTGTCGAGAACTTGAGCACTCTTTAAATGGAGAGTGAAACCGTGATTTTTGGCCGAGACGTTCAGCTGATGATGAAAAACTCTTCCTGTATTTGTCATTCATAGAATAGAAAAGCTGGGGAGACACCTTGGTAAAATCCTGCATCAGTGGATAGCTAATCATTTGAACTCTTGCTGTGCTTATTGAACCAACTCCTTACCACTCGATAAATGGTGTGTTCACGTCACGACGCTGCACTGATCAGTCAGCCGGAAAGGACTGCGTCTAAAGTTTCAAAGTTGAAATTTCAGGCATGTGAAAGAAGCTGAAATTTTGAACTGATTGACGCTTTTTTATTGATCTTTTCCTGCCAGACATAGATATGTGATTTGACAAGACGGGAAGATTCAAGGCTGCAACTTTCTCTGCCGTTCTGCGTATGCTTTCTCTCTCCGCCCGTCATCCGCTAGCTGCAGTCGTCGTCTGTCGTCTCCCCAACATCAGCATCAATTTTCCTCCGCCGTAGGCCGCAGCCGCAGCCGCAGGCGCATCGAGCCACGTTATGCAACGGGATTCGTGTCAGCACGTTTTCCACAGCAGCGAAACTGTTCCTCCCAGCAGCCCGGGACGTCCGGAGCAGAAGTTACAGCAGTGTGAATAGAAATGAGCGCCGTGACTAAGCATTGTCTCAGTGTCGGTTCAAGCAAGCAGCGGATCTCGAAGTATCGCCGCTGTTACGCGGTTGGATGAGGCGTGAGGCAGAGGCGGCGGAAGCGAAGGGAGAGGAATCCTGATGTCAGAACTGGAGGAAGAACCGGCTAAATTACGTTCGGCAGGTCGACGAGGGGCTCATTGCCATGGTAACAGGCCATGTGCCACGCCACCTCCCGTCTCCAGCCTTCGTTCTCACTCCATCCTTCCCTGCTCGCCTCCCGCAGCCGTCACTCGTGAGAGGGAGATGATCTTTTGGATGTCGCTGATCTTGTCTGGCCGCCACACGCCGAACATCCAACCCGAGCGACCCGCCGCACGTCACACCCTCCCGTTAACGGACCCTCTGAGTCTTCGTCTCTTCGCATCCATCTCTCACGCGTTATCTGCCCTGTTATGACAAGCTTCAGCAAAAAAACCCAACTAAATATTACCTGTTGACATGGTAAACAAAGGGGAAGCTTCGTGCTTGTTTCTGTGCAGGACTAAGAGAGGTTTGTAAAAGGTTTTCCACATTATGACATTGCGTTATGTGTTATCGGATTTCCTGTGAAAGACCAACACAATGCATTAGGTGGAAGAAAAGAATAAATAAATTATATATATATATATATTTTTTAATTTGTAGAGAAGTGTGACATGCTTTCTGGACTCCAAAATGAAATGGAACAAACGGATGCTTCACCCAGAGCTGACCTGAGGCGTGTGCGAGTTAAGCGGCTGCTAAGGGCCTCCGCACCTCCAGGGGCCCAGCAAGAGCACCAAGTCAGCATGGTAAAAGAAAAAATAAAATAAAATAAAGATATATATATGCATTGTTAAACATTTCTCATTTTCTGCAAATAAATACAACATTTTTGCTCGGACATGTCAGTAATTCACAGAATAAAAAACAAAAAAACAATGTTCATTTTATGCAAACATGTCTCTGGACAATTACCACTAAAATCAGAGAAATTGGTCGTTAAGTGGTCTCTTGATTTTTTTATATATATATGTGTGCAGGACATCATTTATGCACAAACCACCATCGTCGGCGAACAATCGGCATCGTGACCAAGCAGACTTAGCAACACGTAACATTTCAACTGATATCAAAAAATGGAGAGAAACCATCGCCACTGCAGAACTGCCGGCACATGGCCGTTCGCCTGAAATTAACGTTTTGTTCGTTCCCATATAGATTATTCAAGCTCGCCCACTCCCACAGTTTGCGGTGTGAAAACAGCCGTGCGTTTCCTCCCTTGCCTGTGGGTCTCTCCGGACAATTATCAGCGAGTCAAACACAGAAGACGCAGCCACAAATGAACTGAACTCGGCTTATGGGTAAATTTCACACTCAGCTACCCTCAATGCAGCTGGACGGAAGCAGGAAAGAAAGAGTCAGGAGACGTGGAGAGGAAAGTGTGCAGCTGGCACACGCTGTGTGTGGGCAGCTTAAAGCTTCCGTGGAGCTTGCTCCAAGATCCGATGAAAGTTTAATGAAGTTCTGCCGCTGCGGCATGGAAACGCTCAGTCTCAGGGGTGTTGGAGATAAGGACTGGCTGGAGCCTGCCTCCAGGTTTGCGTTTCAGCTGCCGCTTCGCTGCTCAGAGCAGTCTGGTCGCTCCGTTTAAAGTGTCTCTCCTCCAGGGCCTCACTCCGCCGTAGGGCCCATAGATGAAGACGGACGCCACGTCGGTTCTGCCAAGTTGGAGAGAACCGCTGAGCTCGTCGCTTGTCGGACAAGACGATAAATGACGGAGAGATTGAGAGATGTTGTTCTGCTTACCTGGACAGGTGAGCTGAAAGTTTAGGTGGTGGACAGAGACAGAAAGCGACACAATGTTTAGAAAGAGTTTAGTAGCCGTTACTGAGGACTTGCACAATAAATCCCCATGATTTATAACAGAGCTAATCTGTTATTTAATTTTATTGTCAACTGCAGCCAAGTGCCAAAGTCCTCTGGCTGAATACCAACCCCAACTCATTATTCCCCAGACAGTTGCTATGGAGCATTTTTTGCTGATGTTTTATTATTTTTAGACAAATGTTCTTGCACTTCCCGTTTCTGGGAAGCCTAATAACTCTCTTTTACAACCGCGCTATAAAATACTGCTGCGTTGTAATTGGTTAACTTTGCTCTCCATCTGGATTTGGAGTCTTTTGAAAAGAAAACTTGGACTAGAGGCTTCAGATACAAAAAAAAAAATCACTTGAGACTCGGAATCAAAGCGGTCGAAGGCTGAACATCTCTGCATGTTTCAGCAGCGGATCCCAGCAGAAAAAAAAAAAGTCACTTATCTTTTGTTGTTAAACAGGAGAGCAAATCTTCTGGAAAAGCAGAGTGAATGGATCCGTTAGGACGTCGCTGCACACGAACGCCAGTGATTGCTCTAAAAACATGCTGAAATTCAGTTTGTAGCTGATTTCGTATTGCAAAAATGTGGCTAAAAGGTTCGTGCGGTGAAGGGCTTTTGGAGAATTTTAAACGTTGTTGTTCAAAAACATGCATTTAGACTCAATTTCGCTTTTCTTTGAGCAACAGCACCATCAATAAAATACGGTGCTGTGAACAGTCTGCTTCATTCCTAATGTTGCCCATGGAATCACACCTAAATGTACAGTAATGGTGGCGCAATGTTCAAGTTATAAACCTCCAAATTTAGCATCTCATTGAGAATATTGCAAAACACATGGAATATATATTCATTTGTTTTTTCATTTTGCACAGTTGGATTTGCATTTATATTACCAATAAGGTTTATATGGTTCTTTTTCTTGCCAGTGAATAAAATCTGTGAAAAGTGGGTTTAAAGGTGCCCGGCTCCGTACAAATAGGAGAAAAGGTATTTTTCCATCTCCGACTGATGAAACTGAACACAAATGTGCACACGCAACCTTCCACACCGCGTTTGTTATGAATGCAGAGATGCCGTTTTAGGGTTAGGATGGCCTCATTGCCAGCTTTAAGTCAGCAGGTGTTCACACTGCATGCGAGGATTTCTGGGTTAACCTCATGCCTGCCGTCTGTTTTACACACAAAGCATGAAATCCCCGCGGTCCGCGTTCACACAGCTCCTGGCAGAAGGTGTTCTTTCTCCAGCCAACACTTCATCTGATCCCGTAGTGTTGTGGGTGGCGCTTTGCTCGTCTCCTTTCTACTGTTACACTGCAAATAAAAAAACGACAGAACGAAAGAGAAACGCAGCAGGCCGGTGCGACGACTCACCGCTTAGCAGAAATGCATTTCATGCGCGTCCGAGTCAGACTCGACTGACGGAGACGCTCATACAAAGAGACGGGGTGAATACGTGCTGCTTCTCCCAGTAAATGCGCGGCGAACAAATGAAACCTGATGTGTTTGGGAATGTCGCCAAGCTAAATAAAATGTGACTGGATGAGTCTGATTAGACCACACCCCCTGTAGGTCAAAATTGGGGGTCTTGTGTCAAAGGAATGTTTAAGCATTCTAATATTTTCAAGGCTCTTTTTACGTGCATATATATATCTATGTATATATATTCTGACCTAATTTGCTTTTAAATGGCAGCTTACTTCATGCGGAATAGCCGGGAGTAGCGACTATCTTACCACTGGTGAAAAGGAGGAAAGCCAAGCAAATGAAAGTCAGGAGGAGGGACAAAAGTTGAGTGAACCGGCCTGATCCAAAACATAAAAAAGACAAAAAAATTAAAGGTTAAAATCATGTTTACACCTTATTACTTTTGCACCAGACAGTTGCTCATTTTTCATTATTTTGTAAACAAACCAGGGCTGTTTCACTACTTCCTCATTGGATGTCCTGCTAAATGCCAGTAGTTATAGATAGCATTGAATAGAATATAACGCTAGTTTCTGTGAGATACGTATTTATAACTAAAACTTGTACGCATGCGACGACGTGGCGCTTTTATGCATTGGATAGCATTATACCATTGGCTCCCCAGCTAAGCCAGGTTGCCATATATTTTGTTGCACAGATGGAGCAATTCAGTAGCACCTGTACTTCACTGCTGCAAAAAGTAAACGTAAATTTCACAGAAGTAATCCAAAAAAATAACACAACTTAATCTCATGCTACGATATGCGGACATTCTCTCTGCGCTGAGGAAAACTCTTTATACATACACACACACACGTATAGATATATATATAGTTGTTTTTTTTTTTTTTGCCAGAATCACAGATTTTGTGATTTAGAAATATTTGTAAAAGATTTTGCAATATTTGCACTTATCTGAGATGCTAAATGTGACTTGTCTTGTTATCTACCAGATCAATCACAGACTATACAACTGATGAAGCATCAGTGGAGTAAGTGGCAGTGTTAAAAAAAAAAGACTGCCACCTACAGGTGGGAGTTGGCATCCCTTAGACCTGGTGTTTTTCAACATTTTTGCAAAAAAAAAAAAAAAAAAAAATTGCAATAAAATGACAACTAAGCACAAGCATGATAGAATGCTTGGATCTGTTGATTTCGCATGATTTTTTGGGGGGAGGTGGTAGGGGGTTATTTTTCATTTTTCTGTTATCTTTCTTCACTAAAACCTCAAGAAGGACAGGACAGCTTGCCGTGATTTGCACACGTTGGTGGGAGGCATCAACATTTAGTTTATTTATGCTACTGGCAGGCTCTCTGATGCCGTTTCTCCGACAGGATGAAGTGGAGTGCAAACATATTATCCTCAAGTACACTTCTTTAATGCATCATGATCATCGAGCCTGAAGCTTGTGTCGTCTCCTTACCACAGCAGCAGGCAGGATAAACGCGATGCGCTCACTGTAGCAGCGTTTGCACGTGTCTTTTCTCCAAAGGCTGCTGAAACGAGGAGAAAAAGAAGATTTTGACAAGAGTTGTGCGGTTCGTGACATTCTGGTCTGCTCCACTGAACGTTCCCCCATAAAAGCCTTCTGTGGGTGTTTCGATTGTGAAGGAAATTATATTAGATTCCAATAAAAACTCAACATGGAAGAGATTCACGGCCCATTCTGACGATAAAAGTCACATTTTACATGCCCCCTAAAATTCTTTATACATAAAAAAAAAAAAACAAAAAAAAAACACAGTTAATCCAAATTATCAATAAAATCATATCTAAAATCTTTATATTTTTGCACTATATGAAACACAGGCATAAAAATCGGAATTAGCACAGCGTGACGTCGACGCTGCCCGACGCAGAGATGAAAGTGCAAGCATGTGTGAGGACTCTGCAGGACGAGGCGACCCGGTTCACAGATATTATTTAAGGGGGTCATTTGCTCTCGCAGCGGCTCTCTCCTCACTGATAAGGCACCAAGGCTGCACACCAGGTGTAAGATTGCTGAACTAAGCAGACGAGACTGGAAAATGAAGAATCTCTCAGGGCGCCGCACAGCTGCTCCCTGCTCGGGTTACTGCAGCTGGAACCGAAGGCAGCAGAGAGGAAAAAGCTGATACTCTGCAGTGCTTCTAAAGCGCAGGCTCTCAGATAGAGGTGCATCATTGTGGATGCTTGGACTTGAGTAAATTTTATAATGATTTCATTGCAGGTCTGCGTACTTTTTAGAAGCATTTATTTTGCGTTGTGCTGTGCTCCAGTGGGGCTTTTAGTCAAGTCTCCCTCGATAAAACTATTTCAACTCAAGGGATTTTCTGGAAAAATTGTGGATGACTCAGGGTGTTTTCAGTCCAGTAGGCTTGGTTTGATCGGCGGACCGAAATTCCAACTTTTGTTGTATTTTCAGCTGGGTCAAACAAGCCACACTCTTTAGGAAATCACAGGAAAACCTTGGAAGGAGACGCAGCGCAAAATGCGAACGGGAAACGGAGCGGCGTCAGATGTTAGAGAAATCTCGCGGGATTTCTCTTTTCTCTTTGGTGAAAGACCACAAGCCATTTCGCCTGCCAGCGCCGAACTCGCGTGTATGTTTGGTTGTATTTACCCAGAATGCCCTGCACTGTTGTTCACCATCTGCTTGTGTTCAAACTCGGAAAGAGTTCAGTTCAACCGAACCGGTTTGTAGGCAGACCAGAGTTCACTCACTTGATTCTCTTTTTTGCAAACGTAAAAAAACTATATATTTATACGCGCTTTTAGCATTACTTACATTTTAGCTTTACCACCGTTTGGCTTTTTTAAATTTTTTTATTGTTGTTGTATTTTGGCTTTTGCACCTCGTTGGCTATTTTGAGCCACTCTAGTTGCTGCCTATAATAAATAAAGGCCTCCACTCAGCAGGGAGTAAACATGCTGACGTCAGCCTAGCTGTTCAGCAGCGGACTTCAGATGCAGACACTTTCAAAGCCTGCGTGATTTAGCTGCTCTTTTCGCTGCCACTTGCCAGTGTTTCACATAAACTAAAAGTTCAAGCAAATCTTGGCAACCGCTTCAGTGTTTTTTCCTTGTCGATTTCTGTGAAGTCTCTATTTTGGGAGTCTTGCATTTGTTTTGTTTTTCTTTTACATAATCGATTAGCATCTCATGTACCACAGCATTGATTCTGCATATCTTACCAGTGTTATGTAAGTATGATTCACGCTCGTGTACTTCATGCACAACAGTCCGTCTTTAAAATGCATTGTTGTGTGTGCGCCGATGCTTTATTTGTT
This sequence comes from Poeciliopsis gracilis, assembly GCA_911649635.1. Taxonomy (NCBI): domain Eukaryota; kingdom Metazoa; phylum Chordata; class Actinopteri; order Cyprinodontiformes; family Poeciliidae; genus Poeciliopsis; species Poeciliopsis gracilis. The sequence goes on from CAJVRI010001517.1 coordinate 3,423,112, forward strand.
ACCTTCACGAATACTGACTGAGATAAAACTTAGAGTCAGCCCTAGTTTCTAATTGAGCTTGTCCCCTTGGGCTTAAACATGTTGCGTTAAACTGGATCTAGACTGTAAAAGGTAAATTATATCTGAACTGGCAAGAGTCCCAAGCTGAGGATCAGCAGATGTTTCCGCGCCTTTATTTCTGTTAATCATGATGATTTTCTGCTTACCGCTCGCGAAAACCCAACATTAAAGATTAGAATATTACACCAGCTCAATAAAACCCATCGATTACGTCGAGTGTGAGCTCTATGAAGTGTTCGTCTGCTCAAAGGTTATTTTCAAAGTCATTTCAATCTTATCCACAGGCCTCATCAGAACCGACGTTCCAATTTATTGAACATGACTGTATTAGCAGATATTAACACGCTCAGAGGTTAGTGTTTTATAGCCGAGCAATATTAGCAAGTTAATCGATGCCAGTCGTCCACCGGGCTGTTCCTAAAGAAAAGATGTTGATGGGATTTCATCGACATTGGATGGAGAGCAACGATCTAAACTCGCTGTCGGTTTTCTGCCTTCGTCCCACTTTGAAGAACGGCGAAACAAACGAGGCTCGTACGTCCCGTCACATTTATCCTCCACAGAAGCAGGAATCGTTTGGTGCGTTTTATCTTCGAGGCTTAGCCGTCCATCTTCTTAAACGGAGCAAAACTGGAAGACGGAAACGTTCCCGCCGATTGTTTCTAATCAAACCGACCAGTTCCTCTACGTGGCTCATTGTGCAGTGGCATCATTTGCTTCGTCAAACTCCCAGGGAAACGATGCTGACATATTGAAAAAAAGGGGTCTGGGAAACGAAGCGCTAAAGCTGCACAGTGAGGGAAACTGGCAGGACGGTCAGATGGGGACGGAAGAGCTCAGCTGCTGCTGGCCATGTCCGCATGGTTACGAAACAAAGACGAAGACTCGGCGTCATGATGCCTTTCGGACCAAGCTGCCGACATCCTCATGCTTTAGCCTGTAATCATAGTAATGACTTCCCTCTAAGACATCCAATGGCTTGTTCTGGAGTTGTGTTTTCCATGACAAGTGTGCGCAAAACTTTGTCAATGTTCCTCAAAAATGGCGTCGTTTCCATTGAATCAGAACCGATAAATCACACGTGAATAAGTTTGATGACAGAAGTCATTGAAAACACGGCGCGCCGTCATCCTCCTACCACTTCCCTTCGTCGTCTTCTTCTTCGTCCAGACGTTGATTGCGTGATGCAAAGAAAGTGTTTTCTATTGGAATTTTGCGAAATGAAGCAATTTTTATACGTGCAAGTGACCCACCTCATCCGACCAGAAAAACCTTGGGGCTGACGCTTCATTTTGGTTAAAACTGCCTCCATACTAGAGACAAACAGGCAAATTTACATATCCAGCCCAACAAAAGCGAGTCATCAGTCTATGGATTTTACTGCTAAGACACCTCCAGTGCTTATGGTTGAGTAATGCAGCCGTAGGTCGAGAAAAACAAAACCCCAAACCGCCAATATGACAGTGACTCATCCGTTCAAGCCAGCCTCTGGTGAGCTGTGTTGAGAGTGGTGCCAGCTTCCTGCTGTCGACTATTAATGGTGCGCAGTGAGCGCGGTCAACGAGATCAAATCAATGGATTGGGATTTAAATGGGTTTCTAAAACATGGCCCTACTGTGTGGCTTCAGACGGAAGCAATGATGTATCCCTTTGTGTTTTTAGATTCAAACATTTCGGCCGTTTGGTCAGTCGGTTTCCGTTGGGTGTGTGTTTGGGCGGACTGAACATATCCAGTTTAGGCTTCTACATTTGAGGATTGGGATTTTTGAGGACACCCTGGAGTCCATCAGCGGTCAAATGGTGGTGGGGATGTGGATGTTAGAACAGCTGCTTGGGTTGGTGGTAGTTACCTGTACTCTGTAGTTTATATTAATTCACATGTGAGAGCCAAATGTGGCCAGAGTCCCTCCAGTATTTCAACAAAGCTGCAAAACTCACAATCTATGGATTCCCACGTTTTACTGCATATTTATTAGACAGAAACATTGGGTCAGTGACTGCTGCCTCAGCCCTCCTCGATGTCTGTCACTGACACTGCGATTGGTAAAAAGTTGCACATCATACATAAATCGTAAAAATCCCTTGCAAATATTGCTAAATTAGCGCCACAAAAATCTGTGACTTTGATTGCAAAAAAGACATTCACGTAAGAAACACGAACTGAACGTTAAAGCAAACAGCTATTTGATATTTGATATTATAGCAGCTGAAAATTGAATTGGTTTTATCAATGTGTTCTGGCACAACCGGCCCTTTAAGAACATTCCGATTTTTGAGACGGCCCAAGATGAAAATGAGTTTTGACGACTCTGCATTAATTGATTGTCGAACTTTTCACTTTCCTCTCCCGGTATTTTATCTTTTGAGCTATAAAACTCGCCTTGCGGACTCAGGGCGGGTTTCAATGCCAGGCGTAAAACACCCTTGTGTTTTTATTCACCTGATCGGCCAACACACGCTTAGAGCACGTGAAAAGTTGTATGCAGAACCCGTTTTTAAAGTCCAGCAGGCCAGGCTTTTTGCTTAAACGGAGATTCAAATCGTCTGTGCGGCAGACAACCAGCATGGCCTGCAGCTCTACATCTGTCAGCTTATGGATGCTGTGTAGCAGCATCATGCAATGAACGCAGACCTGACTGCATCCCGTTACAAACAAGTAAAATAATGCAGCTTGCAAAATAGAGTTCATTGTAAACTTGCTGAGTTATAAGATCCTACTCTTCAACCGGAGAGCAGCTGCTTGTCTTTCTGCTTTAGTTTTTAAACCGCGAGCTTCTGTCTGAGACCCCGGATGGTTCCAACGTGAGCTGTGGACAAATCCTGGCGTTCAAATCTCTTCAGTTCTGTTTCCCCCGCCTCCCCTCTCCGCCGAACCCTCATTAAAACGAGGCGAAGCGCGTATCTTGTGTTTGCAACAACACAGCTGGGCACGTCGAGAAGGCCAGACTTCACACCGAGTGATTTTGACAGCCAGTGCGCCGAGCGCCACTCCGCCAGATCTAATCACACACCAGTCTAATTTGAGGAGGAAATGCGAGCGAGGGTTCTGATGAGACTCGGAGCACCAGGGGAACCGCGGCTGCTGAAATCTGTAATTACAGCCAGACAAAGAGAAGCAGGAGTGGGAAAAGTGAGCCAGCCAGTGATCTGACGACTTTCTGACGGGAAGGCGTCACAGTGCAAGAGGCTGATTCTTCATTCAGGGAGACAATTTATGACTGATTAAGCTTTGTGATTGGACTTCGCCTGCACTCAGTCGACAGAGAGGATTTGTTTTCTTGTCAATTTAGTTACCAAAAAAAAAAAAATGACTATAAAAAATATATGACTGCATAATCTTACAAATAACATACGCTAACTTCTGTTAGCATATGTTAACAGTCTGATCATTTATGACTTTTTATCGTCGCAAAGAACGTCGATGTCAAAAGGAACTGTTTCCTTGGAAACAGCTTCGTCCGTATTTCACCCGCGTTTTGCATTCGTTTAAACTCGCAGCCCCAATACCTGTTGTGAGCTGCGTCAGCACATGGAGTCGATTTGTTTCTGAGGCCGTTGTCACGCGCCCGCTATGTTCCCACTAGCGTGAGCGAGGAACGAAAGGCAGTTTCCTTCACAGCAGTGAATGTCGGTGCAGGAAAAGCTTTTGCATCAAATTGTGCGACGTTGAGTTTTGAAATCTTTGTCCCTTGAAGATTGCAGAGCTTCATTGTTCAGCCCAGGCTTGCCTTACACTGTGAGAACGATGGATTTGTTGTCGTTTTTAGGACTTAAGTTGTAAAACAAAATCATCTAAAGTATTGATTGATAAACCATCATGTGGTCTCTCTCTCTACATTAATATTGTTGCCATTGTGCCCATAAACACCATCTCAGGCGCAGGCAGCAGCAGGTAGAATATCGTCGAGCTGAATGAAACGTCCCCCAGGGGCAGCAATAAAAGCTGCTGATTTATCAGAGTCCTCTAACAGGAAGTCAGATGTTCTTTCTTAATAGAGCTAATAGATCAACATAATACCGTAACAAACTGCGCCTCCAATCTCCAGTAGCGATTTAAAGTCCTCAGCAAGTGGAGCGTTTATGTTGTTTGTGTGCGAAAGCCTGCATTCATTATCGCGTGCGCGCCTCGGCTGCAGGGAAAACGAGAGAAACGCTGAAAGTGGTGGGTGCAGTGCCCAGCCCTCGCTGGGGTTAGCCTGACCTCCATCGCTTCGCCGGGCGACCCACCGCCGACCTCACTCCCGTTACGTCACGCAACCCAGGAACGCAGAGAAAAGTGCAAATGCATCCACTCACTCTCCCTTTTTTTTCTCCCCCTAGTAGGACGGTGTTGTATATGTACTTTTTTTATTTTTCCTCCAACTGAAACAGCTGAATAGCGTGTCTGGCGGCTTTTCTTCTTCCTCGAGTCTTTCTTTTCACGCCGCTGCTCTGATGAAAGTCCTACGCGCCTCACTGTTTGCCGGTTTATTTCCAGCTCAGGAGCAGAAGGCCACGCGCACTCGATGGAAACGGGGGGAAGAAAAAAGAAGGAAAAAGAGAAAACAAGAAACGAGCTTGTCCTTCCACTTAACAGCTTGTTTGGCGCCGAGCGTCAAGGCGAAATGCCGGCGAGGAAAACTTTCTCGCTTCAGCCTGAGCAAAGTGGAGGGACATGACGCCCGCCCACGCAGAAAAAAAGCTCGAGTGGCGAATGTGTCGCGGCTCCTTGGTATAAAATCTTGACAGCTGTGCTCTGGCTAATGAAATAACTTGCTAATGCGGATGTAATGGGTCGTGACAATACACTTTCACACTTGCAATCAGACGAGAAGGTGCTTCAGAGGAAGTACGGCGTGGAATCTAATGCAGGAATCGGCCTTTTTGCCACGATCCTGACTGCTGAGCTTCATCAGCCCGACGGCGGATTCATTTCAGGACGTACTTCGCTGTTGGCTGCTGGTGTAGGAGCAGCCACAACATCAAAAACATTAGCGCTCTGGTTTAGAAATAAGTCATTTCTCTTGATTTCAAGGGGAACCGTTGTATCGGTATCTATTAATCGTAAAAGGAGAAACTCATAGCCACCGGCGGCTCTTGCATTAAAGGCGAGATTCACCATGAGGGCGACGTCACGCAATCAGTGCCGGTTCCGTCCATTTCCATCGTTGAATCCTCTGTCAAGACACTTCAATCGCCTCGCCTGCCTGCTGGTGATGGTCAGCACCAGGCGGTACAGGCCATTTACCAAACAATCGAACAACGGAAAAGCTAAAACTCATCTGAAAGAACCGTAAAACCCCATGCGGTCTCATTCAAGCCCTTCCTTCTCAGACTTTAACGGGCTCTTTCCAAGTCTCTCTCGTCAGATCCATCTCCATTTGCGAGTTAGTTTTTGAAAATGCCCTCAAGAGCGGTAACACCCAAACCCGGCCGGGCATTGCGCACAAGCAGCGTGGCCGGCATCTATTGGCCCGTTGATGTGGATTTACATCAAGAACGACGTCTCGACCACCATTTTTAATCTGCGGCGAAGTGAGACGGCGAGCAGCAAACCGATAATCACGTGGTCAAACTTTTGAGGTTCAAGCCCCTATAAGAGCCTCTTGGAGAGAAATAAAGGTAATTTTGAATATTCAAGACCTCTGCATGTTTATGAGAAAGCCCGTTTTCCGTTTGGTCTGCGTCTAACTGAATGTCAAGAGAGTCAGAAAGCAACTTTCTACCCTTTCCTGTAAAATTTATGTTAATATAATCTTGTACTGAGCGCAGCTGCTGCTTAGATAATACAGGGATATGTTTCTAAGCATGTTATGTGGGCCATGTGTTTGAATATTTCATTAAAAGGTTGGGCTGCTCCATTAGCCTAATGTACAAGAGGAAAAGGAATTTCCTGAAAGGTCAGCTGTCCGAAAGCTGACAGTGTGAGGCTGCGGCTCAAGCTACGAACATTTGTTCTTAAAATACCAACATCTTTTCATCGTCCAGTTTATTAACCTGTCAATGTAAAAAAAAACCCCAAAAAAACACACAACAACCCACAACTAACTACAAAATTCTTCAGGCTTTAAGCTCAATGGGTCATTCCCTTCACTTTACTTATCTTACTCAGTTTGTATGAGTCGCTTTCAAAAATAAGACGCACCATTTCCGCTGTGATCTGTCGCCGGCGCGGTCGTTGTCATCTCGCCATTTATGCTCCAATCAGGCAAAGAGCTGTCAGTAGAACAACTTTATGCACTGATGTGGAAAGTCGAAACACTGACAAAGGCCTGGGGGGTTGTGTAAAGTTTGCCTCCCTCCACATGTAGATGAATATCTACCTCAAATACTCATTCCTCTGACTATCTGAGGTCTGAAAGCATTGCATCTTTGTTTGTTTGTTTGTTTTGACCATTTCTCACTTTTTTTTGCAAATGAATAAAACATTTTTGCTTGAATTTTTGTAGGCATGTTGTCAGCAGTTCATAGAGTAAAACAATTGACTTCATTTTACTCAAACACATTAAGAGTAAAATCAGAGAAACTGATCATTTTAAGTTTTTTTTTTTTTTTCTCCAGAACTGTAATTAAGGAAACAGAATAATCCAAATTAAAGTCTTGAGTGCGAGCCTTGAATGTGTTTCCGATCTTCCATGGATCGAACAGGGATGCGTCCAATCAGGAAATTCATATACGGGTCCAACAAACATGCTAGGAGGTCACCGACTGCAGACATGAAACGTAACGAGCCTCGCTCTTACTAATGTCAGCCAAATATCTGTTTTCCTCACGAAGACCCAAGAAGTTGCATCACTTAACTTCTCCAGCGCTAATGAGCACATCAGCCAGTCTGTAATTACAGTTGGGATCGTGTTCAAAAGGCTGAAAAGTTTCAGCTTCTTAAATGATGTCTTGATTTTTTTTTTTTTTTTTTCTTTTTATGCACAGCAGCTCTTTCATACACAGATCTGCTGATGCGGTGGCAGTGAGATACAACCATGCAAACAAACACATGAGCTGGGATAAACAGGGCATGTGTAATAAGACCTGGCAGTGAAATCAATAGCATATATGCCTCTGTTCTGACACGAGCAGCAAAACAGAAAGGAGGGAGCGTTTGTCTCTCCTGGCCCGGAGGGGAATCCCCAAGAGAATAAATCAATTCCGATAGTATTTTCCTTTTACTCGATAAAAAACGGCTATTGCTTGTGGATTTTGTACGTCCAGGTCTGTGCAGAATTTCACACACCACATATCATCTGAACACAGGAGAACTATGACGCAGCTGCAAGACTGAGTATTAACAAAATTAACACCAAGTGCAAATTCTAAATGCAACAGGATGGAGATGAACAGTTATGAAAAGGTTGCAAAATAGAAAGTATTCATGAGTCTTCTTTTTTTCTTGTATTTTAAAGAAATTGTAAAAAAACACATTTTATTGATGAGTTTTTAGGTCTTGTGCACACGTAGCCTTGCCTTTATAAAAACAAATATGTCCGGCACATCATTTTACAAAATACTATCGTGAGCACAAGATTGGTTTCAGGAAAGTTTTCATCCACATGAACCTGCAGAATGAACCAGGCCAACCAATTCGATTGGCTCAAAACAACCACGACTTCCTGTTAGAAATCAAACATGGAACCAAGAGGTTTGTTTGTGAGAACAGGTTCATGGGTTGAACTACAATTTAGTAGCGCATTAGAATATAAAGTTAATAAAAAAAATAAATAGATAAGGCGACGTCGATTGGGAATTGTGTCAAAGCAAGTGTGGCTCTTTATTTGTCGCGGGCTGAAAAAAACTGCTGCATAAGGTTCACAAGGCCAAAGATATGAAAACCAGCCTTCAGATGTTGACTTCTGAAAACATCAAATATATTTCTCCTTCCACATTATGTTTGGGCCTGACATGGAAGGATCCAGCTCTGTGTGCGCGGGAGCTTATTGTTGGGGACTGAGCAGCAAATACGGAGCGTTGCTCCCACACTGTGACATCAGCGGTTAAATGACTTGGAATTGTTATCTGACATCGCATTGGAGGCGAGTTATAACCTTCCTAGGAGACGCTGGCTGCCTGATGCTGCGTCTGTACAGCACATATATAATCATTTGCAGCCCTACTTCAAATTATGTGAGAAAAACTGCTACGAGATGGGAAAAAAATATCCATTTATATTCCATTCTGGCTGCTATGAAAGATGTGGTCAGTCAAACCGAAGAACGAATTAGTTTTGCATAATTTTTATAATGAAATTCTGATTTATCGAAGGAGGGAATACAAAGCCTGGCAGATAATTGCAAATTAGTCTCAAAGTCTGCTGTAGTTGTCCAACAGGGAAAAATCCCCAAGTAGTTAATTAGCTCAGCACCAAGAAAACAATACAGAAAATAAACAGCCCAAGGTTTTTACTACAGTTTATGGCTTGCATGCATGACACGCATGTGAGCTATGCTTCGCGTGCGTCGCTCACATTGCGGCGTCTGAACCTTGTGGAGGCTCTGGGAAGCGTTTGCAGTGTGCCACTTTTTTACATGTTTGTGTATGTGGCAGCCCTGTGTCAAAACGGGTTACATTTATCCTGAACGACCTTACACACAGCCAGGTGAAAAGCGTTTGCTAAGTTAATAAAAAAAAAAACAACAACAAAAAAAACCCAAGAAAGAGCAGCGGAGTTCACATCTTTTACCCGAATCTCCAACCTTGCTTGTCTCCAGGCAACCAGGCTCATCACACGGCAAACAACATTTCAATAAATTATTTAAACATATGTTTTACAGTAATGATGAAAAATGTGATTACATGTGATTTATTTTTTAAAAAATTTTGATGTGTTTCTTGGTATTCTTTTTTCACTTTTTTTTTTTTTTTTTTGCTCCATCTTCTCTCCAGCGCCCCCTGCCGACCCCATTTCAAAGTCTACTGGTGTCCATCGGCGTTTGGGTCATCTCGCTGGCCGAGACCTTTCTGTCCTTGCAGCTCAGGTTTCGAACAAATCGTATTTGACTTGCAATCAGGAAGTTGGGGGCACCTCAACCCAAGCTGCCTACTGATCTGTGAATCAGTGTATGAATGTGTGGGAGTTGTGAGAGCAGCAGGGTGAAGCTTTTTTTTTTTTTTTTTTACTCTGGAGTTAAAAAAAATGAAAAAATACTCGAAGTGGTTGCCATAACTACAGTCCATTTACTATTCCCTGAATAATCCGGTCGGGATCGGGAAGCCGTTACAGAGATCAATCGTTCCAGTTTGTTCTCAATCGACTGATTTTGTCACAAGCGTATTATTTGAAATCTGGACGTCTTTTTCATGTTGTCATGACAAGGCATTGTTTGTAGAATTATAACAGACTTCATAACTCAAAAGTTGGAAAAACAAAACGAAGCATCATGTACGTCCGTATGATTGTATCTGGAAGTTAAAGCCCGTTGATCTGAGGTACACTTTTTTTTGTCTTTTTGTAGATTATTACCTTCTGTCTGTAAAAACATTGACACCAAATAGACTGAGATGAATTATTAAAGCTGACCAGGTGTCTGGGATGAGCGAGTAGATTTGGTGATATAAATCAGAGGATGTTCAGGCAACTAGAGCTCAAATGAACAGAGAGCAGCAAATCGTGGGTTGATGAACATACGTGACACTCAGCACTCAGATTCATCCCTGAACTATAGCTTTAATTGCTTTCCGCCTGAATTAATGCACGTTTTCGACAACCGGATTCATTCTGCGTTTGATATTTTGTTTTAAATTGAACGTTCTGTGGACAGATGTCCGTCAATCGGTGAATTGGTTCAGCTTGTTTGTTTCAGGGTCTCGCAGAGCTCCATTAAAAGAGCATGAAATGCTAACCTGAGTAACCTACAGATGGATCAGATAGCTAGAAAACCATTTGATACGTAGGAGATGCACGATTTGAAACTTTTAGCAACAAACTCTGCAGCTGGTTTTAAGCCTCGACCAGGTTGGAAGATGATTTTTTCTTGCAGCTATTTGGTTCATGTCCCTCCAAGACTCACCTCTACCAAAAACAATGATCACAATGATGGAGGGGGAAGCAGAAAAAAACAAATACAAAATAACAAAAAAAAAAGAAAAGAAAAAATGAGGTCATGTCACATTTCCTGACTCCATTTCATTCCTTTCGGTTCAATTTGAGCCTCTTGCAGCCAAGCTCCCAGTGACTATGTGCGGCGCTGCTGCTCCAAATCTAAATTGTGCTCTCAGGGAATAAAAGTGCCACTTCTAAATAAAAATCCTAATCCTGTCGGAGACATGGAGATAAAAACGACTGGCTGAGAGCAAAGCTGCCGAGTTTCCATTAAACATTAAGTCCAAAAGAGCAGCGCTGCCGTTTAATGTCCGCTCATAAACCGAAGTCATAATGTGGATCCTCTTCGCTCCATTTGGCTCGCAGTGTTCAGACTCCACAGTAACTCTTACGTAAAGGCCGCTGCAAAGGGGGGGGGGACGCCGGGTGATGAATGGGTTCAGTCTGCGGAGAAGAGAGGACGGAGATGGAGGAAGAAAATGCTCAGCGAAGCGCATCTGCCTCGTCTTATTCTTTATTTATTTATTCTTTTTTTTGTTTTCATTTGCACTCTCCTCACAGAAATGCCTCAGAGTAACAAGCGGCATCTATCTGCGCTGTTTGTTTGTTTTTTAATAGAGACAAATCCTCCCAACGGTTCTACGCTCACGCTCTTGTGCGAACAAGGCCCGCTGGGCGATTCAAGCAGGATTATTTCATCGTCAGATTTGGACGCGTCTGATTGCCGCAGTGCCTTTCAGCCTGCAGAGGCTTTTCGAGTTATCGAAATGTTGAATTTCCCAGGCTCTATATTTGGAGGGCTTTGGCCCGCCTGGAAGACAGTCTGTGCCCAGCTTGGTGAAATCCACTCTGAGAAGGAAGCTTTCACACGTCGAGGGTTACCATGGAAATCATTGCCAGCGACTCCCGTTTTGTTGTTGTTTTTCTTACTTTGGCAGATATGTTCAGATTAAGGACAGCAGTTTGGTTTATTATTGCAGCAGAACAGCTTCAAACAAGAACATGAAGGTAGATTGTAAAAATTTAAATTAGAGTGGGAGAAGTACATTCATATGTGGGTATTTTTATTCCCATACAGAAGAACGCTTTAAAGGGGCAGTGTTACGCAAAACCCACCTTTTTGAGCTTCACATCATGTCGTAATGTAAAACACACCTGCAGTGTTGCTTTGATTCTTTCGTGCATGTTTGAGAAATCCTTCGATCTCCGTGGCAACCACTCAGCCGTTCAAAACGTTTCTAAGCGTTCCTAGCCCCGCCTTTGATGACGAAGCTCCTCAGAGTTGCGGTTTCCAAGCTGCAGAGCTTCCTCCTCACAGAGCAGTGCCCCTCCCCACTCAGCTCCTTCAGACTAGCCAGCAGCAATCAGCAAACATTTAGTGGAATATCTGCTGAGCTCCTTATAGGAACTACTCAGTGAAACGTTAAAGGGTTAATAGAGGAGCCATGTTAGGATGACTTCATGAAGGCGGAGTTTCCGAAAGTTCAGAAGTTTGTAAAGAAAACATAAAGAATTTCAAGGTGCTGCATTGCAAAGGTTTCTTTTAAGGCATATTTGATACATGCAGCATTTTTATAACAACTGGAGGGAACATAGTTGATTGATTTTGCTATAAAACAGCCCCATGTCCCTAGAAGACACATAATAACTCTCCTTTAAAAGTTTAAAGGGACAGTGCCTTGGAATGGCATTCCTGCAGATAGAACATAGCATGAATGCTAACCCAAGTCGACATATCTTGGGGTTCTTTGGGAAAGGAGAACATCGTTCATTGAAGCCAAGAGACTCACAGTAACTCTGGATGAGCTGCAGGAACGTAGAGCTCAGGTGGGGAAAATCTGTTAAGAGGACAACAGTCAAATCATTTTAGCCAAAAAATGACTGACGAATCGTTTTTAGTCAATGACTATTTTAATCAATAATCTTTCCTCAGTGATGTGTCAAGACCTCAATAAGCTCTGAATGACTTGGGCTAGGCCATCAGAACCCCAGTGCTGTCACGCTCACTTCTTTATCTACTCATACTCCATTATACGCTAAGCAACCTCAAATATTCCCTTATTTGCTCTGTGAACCGATGCTACAACACCACGGAGCAGAAAACAACATTTCAGCACCGACTCAAAGGTGGTTCTGAATATCAAATGACTTCTCTCCCAGGCGTCAGATCCCAGCCTTGCAGTTAAAACATTGAGAAGCACAACCGTTTAGTTCAGATGTCAGAGGCAGTGTTTATAACTGTGTATAGTTGTTTTTCTTCATAGCTAATTGATTCGACATAAGAAGGATATAATTGCATTTCATGTCCTTCCTCTGGACATGAAATCCATTTCCAGTCAATGTCCGTATGCCTATAAGAAGAAACGATGCCACAGTGCTGTCCACACTGGGCCCCAGCTGTTCTGTTTCTGTACGCTGATAATAGAAAATTGAAGCTGCAATTCACACAGGCGTACAAGCATTGAGCAAAAACATATTGGAAAATTGCTGCCTAGTCCAATCACTGTTTATCTCAGCTGCAGCGTTTGCTTTTTAGAGCCAGAGTTTGGTGAAAGCATAGATCCATTCTGCCTTGAGTCGGCGGTTCAGGACGGTGATTGTGATGTAACAGTGTGCTTTGGCAAATATTGGGCTCTTTAGTAATAACCAAGCATTGTTTAAATGCCACAGTATTGCTGTTGTCCCCGTCCGTTTATGCATGACCGCAGTTTCACCAGCTTCTCCAACTGGCTCCTTCAACAACCTTTCGGATGTGACAGAATGGGAGATCGGCATCGTTGGATGATTTTCAATTGAGTTGTCAAAGGAGAGTGTGACTTTGGCGTGTTTCCATTTACTGGTTTGGAGTGAATCAAGCAACTTTGCAATTTACAATTTGTGAAATTCCTTATGCTTGAACTTAGAAATTTCTTAGAGTTTGTGTGTCTGGTACGGCACAGACCTAACACTGGATGGGAACGTTCCACCACTCCCATCCCTCTTGCCAGATGGGGATATAACTTTAAACACCTCCTGAGACAAAACATGAAGAATGACATTTTGGTATTATTTGACTCCCATACATTTAACACTTAGCGACTCCTGCCAATTGAAACCAAGATATAAACCGCAACTGCAACTCTCTTTCTTTTGAACCAAAATTAGCCTGTGAAGATTTCCATCTTTCCTCCCAAGAAATGCTCTCAGCATTGTGTAAAAATTATTGTTTTGCTGGAGCAGCTGCGCACTGAGCAGTAGGATTTAATAACGCTAAAAATGACTCAGAATCTTTGGAGTATTTCGGAACGTTTTGGACAAACTTCTTGTGATCGTTTGTGGCTCACATCCTGTGAAAGCACGTTCACCTCCAGGTGGGAATGACGGTCATTCATTCAGAACACGCCTTCAAACCTCATTATGAACCTGTGTGCTTCACTGAAAGGATGCCTTTGTTGGGCCTATATGAGCTAATTTCCTAAACATGTTCCTGCTTATTAGAGACACATGAACTTTGATCAATTTAAATTGCCAACACTTTGGAAAGGCCATGAACTGATTTGACAAGAGCTCACGAACAATAATGATCACAGAAAAAGTGAACTAAACACGCGAAGCCGTGTAGGACATAAACACGGGAATGATCAACGCAGAAAAACAAAACCTTAACTCCCGGGGATCGTAAGCAGCAGTCTTTTCTTATTTAATGGAAACGCCGCAATTGTAAAATTGTGCTGTTGGGTTTGTTTTTTTTCCAATATTAGCAGAATATAGAGAAAGTTTTGGGCCCATAAAAACATAAAAGCTTTTGACCAAAAGATGGAGCTCAACTTTAGTAACTGGGTGACGGGCTAACAGGAAAACTGACATCCTGCGTTGATATGACGATCTAAGTCCTCCTCCTATCCTATGAGCATGTGTGTGTGTGTGTGTGTGTGTGTGTGTGTGTGTGTGTGTGTGTGTGTGTGTGTGTGTATGTGTGCGTGTGTGTGTGTGTGCAAAAGCACTGATCTAAACAGCATCTTCTTTTTGAAAAACTGAAGTCATCATTAATTAAGCAGAGGTGCGTCAGACAGAAGGTTGCCACCACAACAAGCACCTGTTTCTCTTTCAGTAACCTTTGCCTTCGCCACTCTGTGCCGTTGACGGCGCGATCCGGCGTCAGATAATTCACAAAGAAATACCCGTTTGTTTACATGTTGCTTCCTCTAACTGTCCTATCCTGCATCAGAGGATCCGCAGATAAGAAACCAGCAGAATGAAACGACAAAACAGGAAGGAACAGGCAATGAATCGGGTAGTTTGAATTTATTGAAGCGGGTTCCTGTGACGGTGATGTCAGCAGTGAGACAAAGAGCTGCAGTGCCAGAGCAAGGCTAATCAGACTGGAGCAGATCGAAGCTGGTTAATACGACATAAACCTCAAACTTTGCATAAGTCACCATTTCTGCACTTTGGCACTGTACCTCCATTTCAATTCATCCATTTTTTTTTAACAAAAATGCGTACGATTCCTATACTTTTTTTTTATATGACACAACGGTCAAGCAGTCGTTTGCAAAATATTGCAAAATATTTTGCATTTCGTGAACGGAACGGGTTCTGGTGATGTAATCACTGGAAACACCCACAGACGATTAACAGGCACTTTGAGAGTCGGTTAACTCAGCAGAAATATCAAATTCACCTTAATATGCATTAATACACACAGTGGAAACCATCTTGGCAATACAGCAGAAGGTAATATCTAGAGTTGTTCTCATCTCCATTCTGAGTGTGTCGCATTACGCCTTGGTATTCCTGTTTGCTAAGCTGCATCGTTTCCTTGGATACTTTAAATATGCTCAAAACAATCTGCATATAAGCAAATTTTATGTGAGTAACATGGAGTTACATCCCGAGGAATATATGGTCTCATCAGATTGGACCAGATTAAACCAGAGACACACTGTTTAGAGCACAACGATGGGAAAAGCAAAATTTGACACAAAGTGTTTGTCTTTTTGCAGCCAAGCTTTTATAATAAGTGGAGCCTCATCTATCCAGCCAATTAATTGATTTTTTTTTTCTATTTTGGTTTTGTTTTAATGCAGCCAGCTTGAGATATTTTAATCGGAGTATTGATTGATTGATGCTCATCTGCGATGTAAATTCCACTTTCTCCGGGGGGCCTCCGTCACTCAGCTGGAGCAAGCCATGCATGAGAACAGCTCTTTCTCCGTCCACCACGAGTTGCTTAAGGTGCAGCACTGAATATTTGATGGGGGGGGGCTCTCTCTTTTGAATGCCTATTTTTATCGGCTCGGCTCAATTATTCAAAGCGTACGTCTCCTGTCCTCGTGTGGGACAGAGTGTGGGCTTCGTCTCGTTGGGCTTGTATTGTTGTGTTTGTCTGCACAAATATTTGGAGACTTTTTTTGGGGGGGAACGGTGTTGAGGTAAAGCAAGTGCTTAGTTTTGTTTTGTGAAGCACTTATGCTACTCCATGCGTGTACGCCGCCATTGCTTTTCCGACAAAGAGACATCATCGGGGAGACGAGCTGCAGGGAAACGCTTCTTGTCCGCTTCAGTCCCTGAGACCTCTGGACTCCCCACCGTCCAATCAAAGACACCCCGCCGAGGGAAAATGATCTAAAGATTTGCCTGGTTCTGATCTGGCCAGCTCTTTGGAGCGTTCTTCGTTTCTCCTGTTTTGAAAATCTGTCATCTTTGGGATGTTTCCACGGGGACGAGGGAACATCACGATGGAAGACTGAAACGTTTATTTAATTGTAGCTTTGAAGTGCAGCCCCCCACACAAAGTCGGTGTCCCCCCCCTGAGTCCAGCGTGTTGCACTGACAACGGTCTGTTTTAGAATAATAAAAGCCTAATCAAGCGGCGACGGCCACAAGCCCAGCACTTGACCTACAATCAGTCGGACAAGGGAGTAATCAAAGAGCTGGTGCTCTCTTTCTTTCACCTCCAGTCCAATCAAGACTGTCAAACAGCGTTCGAACGCTGGAGCAGATCACGTTTAAGACGCGATATCAAACCTGCCGGGCGCCCGTCAAAACTGCGGCTTAGCATTTCAGGTCGTGTTTAATCAAATGAACTCCAGCTGTGTTAAAAATTTGTGGCCAACGGTTGAATGAACTCTGTCAAAGGGGCAGTGTTGTGTGTTTTCCAGGCACGTTGTGCCATTTTAGAGCACAATCAGGTAACTGTGTTATCTTCAGTTGTTATAAGAATGCAAATATGGCTTAAAAGAAATTTGACTTAGAAATCGGTGCTCTGTTTCTTTAAGAAGCTCCGGCTCGTTTTAAATCTCCGCAGCATGGCTCCTCTGTTAACCGCTTTGCAAGGTTTTTTTTTTTTACCAGCGTTGCTCCTATAAAGAGCTCAGCAGACGTGCAGTTCCTCCAGGAGTTTGCTCGCTGCCGCTGGCTGATCTTAGAGGAGCTTCACCTTCAAGGTGAAGCCAGGTCCAACCAGGTGTTTTGCACAATGAATGGTTGCCATGGAGATTAAAGGATTTCTCAAACATGAGTGGAAGAATCAAAGCAACATTCCAGTTATGTTTTAGATGAGGGAATAACATTGTAACCTGACATAAAGTCGATTTTCCATAATACTGTCCCTTTACTTTTATGTTTTAATAGGTGACTTTTCATTGAACGCAAGAAAAAATAAATACGGGGCACCGCAGGGACCCGTCTTGGGGCCCCTCCTCTTGCATATCAGCATGCTCCTGCCAGTTCAAACAGATTATAAAAAGTAAAATCAATTACAATATTTTTGTGGATGAGTTCGGATCATTTCCTTTAATATGCCTCTGTGATGATTTCTGTTGGTTTGTTCTTCCGTCTTCATCTTGTAAGGCACTTTTTAACTGCTTTGTTGCTGAAACGTGTTGTACAGATAAACCTGTGAAGCTCACAATGGGGAGCTGTATGTGTTGTTTAGAGAAAATCTACAATCAATCCAAAGTTGTGCAGCCATGAAAACGAATCAGCTCAAGCAAATCGAAGCCCAAAAGTCTTTATATTTGTCCCTATGATAAGTGAATGTAAAGCTCTCCCCGGAATTTGCAATCAACCTGTGCAGGAAAAGAAATTGTGCATCCGAATGAACTTCTGCAGAGATGGAAATGTGTGCACTTGGCTGTGAAAGCCGTCATATTTTCACCCGCTTCCAATGGAAGCAGATGGCTCAGGTTCCCTCCACGCCCATGTTTGAGCACGGCTCCTGCCGGGGCACCGCGTCGCTCGCCGCGTGCGGGTTCTGCTTGGCTCGTGTTCTTCTCAGCGTGTGCGCGCGCGCGGTGGCGTCGCGCGACTCTCCGCAGAGACCGGGATGGGTGCTGCGGTCCCTGATGGCATCAGGGGAGGGGAGCGCCGGCAGACGGGGGAGCCTGGACTCGCATGGGAACGCTGCAGACTGCACACAGGGAGGGAGATGGTGCATTGTGTTTATTGGTAATGTGTGCAAAACGACATTAAAGTGAACCGATCCATTGCCTCGCTCTCATTTTTGTTACATAAGAGAGATTTTATATATATATATATATAAAAAATTCCCTTCTCACCCACCGCGGGTGGTTGTTATCCTCTGAGCTCGGGTCCTCTACCAGAGGCCTGGGAGCTTGAGGGTCCTGCGCAGTATCTTGGCTGTGCCAAGGACTGCACATTTCTGGACTGAGATGTCTGATGTTGTTCCTGGGATCTGTTGTAGCCACTGCTCCAGTTTGGGGGTGACTGCCCCGAGGGCCCCGATGACCACAGGCACCACTGTGGTCTTCACCTTCCAGGCCCTCTCCAGTTCCTCCCTAAGGCCCTGGTATTTCTCCAGTTTCTCATGCTCCTTTTTCCTGATGTTGCAATCACTTGGTATTGCTACATCTACCACAACGGCTTTCCTCTGTTGTTTGTCCACTACGACAATGTCTGGTTGGTTCGCCATTACCATTCTGTCTGTCTGGATCTGGAAGTCCCACAAGATCTTAGCTCTGGTATTCTCCACCACCTTTCGGGGTGTTTCCCACTTTGATCTCGGGGTTTCCAGTCCATATTCTGCACAGATGTTTCTGTACACCATGCCTGCCACTTGGTTATGTCGTTCCATGTACGCTTTTCCTGCCAGTATCTTGCACCCTGCTGTTATGTGCTGGACTGTCTCAGGGGCCTCCTTGCACAACCTACACCTTGGGTCTTGTCTGGTGTGGTAGATCTGGGCCTCTATTGCTCTGGTGTTTAGGGCCTGTTCCTGGGCGGCCATGATGAGGGCCTCTGTGCTGTCCTTGAGTCCAGCTTTTTCCAGCCATTGGTAGGATTTACTGATATCAGCCACTTGGGTTATTTGCTGGTGGTACATCCCATGTAGGGGCTTGTCCTCCCATGATGGTATCTCTGGCACCTCAACCTCCGTTCCCTGTTGTCTGAGACATTCACTGAGCACATTGTCTGTTGAGGCTTTGTCCCTGATGTATTTATGGATCTTAGTTGTTTCGTCCTGGACAGTGGTGCTCACACTCACTAGTCCTCTGCCTCCTTCCTTGCGGCTCGTGTACAGTCTCAGGGTGCTGGATTTGGGATGGAACCCTCCATGCATTGTTAGTAGCTTTCTAGTCTTAATATCTGTGGCTTTTATCTCCTCCTTTGGCCAGCTAATTATTCCAGCAGGGTATCTGATTACTGGCAAGGCGTAGCTGTTTATCGCACGGATTTTGTTCTTGCCATTGAGCTGGCTTCTCAGGACTTGCCTTATTCGCTGGAGGTATTTAGCTGTGGCTCCTTTCCTTGTGACCTCATCGAGGTTGCCATTTGCTTGTGGTATACCTAGGTACTTGTAACTGTCCTCTATGTCTGCTATTGTTCCTTCTGGGAGTGAGACCCCTTCTCACTCCCAGAAGGGAGTGAGAAGGAGATATATATATATATATATATATATATATATATATATATATATATATATATATATATATATATATATAAAATCTCATACTTTTATCATCTCATGTCATTGGTGCTGACTTTTAAAAAATGAGCTGCGTTTCCATTATGTATATTCTGCTAATGCCATTTCAATAACAAATGAATCTAAAGTCACATGTGAGTACACTTGTTTACAAGATAAGTCATTAGATATAATCAGAATCCAGCCATGTTGCTAGCCCTTTCAGAGGAGCCAATCAGAAGAGACATCGACGTCTTATTCCGGTGTTGGAGCAACAAACCCGCCTACTTGGGAGCGGCTACATATGCAGCATTGTGGGGAAATTATAGTCATGATTTCACAGCAGAGTTATGGATTCAGCACCTTGGAATGACCACATCTTTGTAAGAGCTGCGTGATGCTGTGAGAGCTCCGCTGGAGCCGGCTGAACATCCTCCTAACACTTCCTGTCGTCCTCTTCGGCGTTTTCACCAGTAGTAACATCCGGCTGTGGATCACGTGGCTTGTGTGAAGCGAGGAAAGTGTTTCCATTGTGGTTGTTGTGAAATACCGCGATAATATTTCGCAAATATCATTGTGAAATAATATTTCATAATACACTTGGTATCAATTAGATACCATTGCTGATATCTGTTGAAATACAGCCAAAAACACCTGAAAGAACACTTTATCGAAAAGCTGGATTTTTTAATTAGTTTTTTTTAATTAGTATGTTTTAGTTAAGCAGATTTATTTTCGGAATTTCCATTTGTACAATTTTTGTGGTTGATAGAAACGCCACTATTAATGAACTAAACTAATGTATAGCTATGGCTTAACGGGATTCAGACAAATGACAAAATGTGGCTTTGCTGCGCTTTAGTTTATTGACTCACCTTAAAAATGTCCACGTTGTTGCGGTCTGTCTTGGTGATGTGACGGATAGCATCCAGTCAACATCACAGTTTAAAGGTGTTTATTTACCTCTAATTGTTTGGTTTGTGGCTGAGTTATGATCACATGATGTCCATGTTTTGATGTCCACTAGTCCGTGTAAAGCAGGGGACACATCAAGTCGATATTGATGCAGATTTAAAGGAGCATTTTGATTTGATTTTCCTTGACGTTTCATTCTGTTGGTGACTTTCCCACAATTTTTCCACAGTCATGATGGGATTTTTTGAACAAGCCAGCATTGAGCTCTTATTGAAACTGAGTTCATTAGGCAGCACTCGAAGACGCCACACAGCAAACTGTAAAGTTATGAGCACGTCATCATTTCTTTATCGAGAAAACTGAGCCGACTTGAGCCGATCAACTCTCAGAAGTTTTGAGAGAACACTTGTGAAATCAAATTTCCTAAATCTCCTCTTTCCTCTTCAATGTGCAGTAAGCACTCAGCACAGAATGTGTTTGGTTTAGCTAACTATACCTCTGTAATGCAGCCTGGAGTCTGCTCTTCCACATCTGTTGCTCATTCAGTTAAGTGGAGAAGCTGCTTGTTGTGCCAAATATTGCTTGGGAAAGCATTAGTCATGGGAACAGAGTGGACACTGGGAGGCTTGCCATCACAGATTTGGATGGCAAGTGAGATGGCAGTGAGAAATTGTGCAGTCGGCGTCTTGGTAAAGATGCTAATAAACACAATCAAATACCACCTACATGTTCCAGGAAACAACCGGATGAGGTTACAGGCGCTAAACTTTGCTCTTGGTCGCCATGTTGTGAGAGAGCCAAACGGTCTGTGCGCGTTACGTTTTTTAATCACACTGTTGAAACTTTGAAATTTGTTGGTCGAGTCATTGATGTGGAATATGTCCATAAATATATGAATGTGGAAACGAAAGACTATTATTCTCCGCTTAGTTACAAGCTACTATGGAAGAGTTCAAAAAGTGGAAAACTTGTCAAGAGCGGCAATCTGCAAATCTCCAAGGAAATATTTTTTTTATGTTTGCACTTCTCTGGAACATCACTTTGGTTCTAAGTCAACACCCGTCTCCCACGCTGTTTTATCACTATAACTACACATGGATCAATCATTAATCATTACTGCCAGTCTTAAGTAATTCTCATGATTTTCTCTGACATCAGTATTTTCCAAATTTGAAGTCAAGTTTTAATATCGACGCTTTTATTGACAGTTTATATTTCACTCTTTTGGCACAAGTGCGTTTTGTGTTTGGCTGGAGAAGCCAGTTGATGTTGTGCTGTCTGGCGTTCCTCAAGGTGTCGTGTTTAGTCCTTTTTTTCTGGCGACGTCGGAATTCATTTGAACTTTACGTCAATAAATGTTTTACTGATCAGTGTTAAGATGTTGATATGTGAATATGTGCAGATGGCATAAGCTTAAACAACTGACTGATATTTGACAGCAGACAGGCTCCTTGTTCGGATCAGGGAACATTACAAATGGCGTATGAAAGCTAAACTACTGGAAAATCAATGCAGCGTAGTGAAAAGGGCGATGCTGCGTGCAAAATCAGAAAGCTAACTATATTTGACAAGAAATTCAACTGTAGAGAAAATGATAATTGACAAAATTATTTCGCTTGTGACTAGTGTTTGAATAAAAAACACTTTCTTTCATGTCCTTGTCTGAGCTTGCTTGCCCTTTGCGTACTTCGTTATCGCTGCAGGCAAAATCATCCGCCATGCTTTCCGTATCATTATCCCTGCAGGGAAAAGACTGAAGTGAGAGCGACCATTAATGAAGAGCGGGGCGAGGCAGAAAGACAAACACCAACGAGAACAGGACAGGCTTGGAAGATCGTGGAGATTTTTTTTCTTTTTTTTTCTAAGGTGACACACGACAAGGGGGAAAGTTGCAAGGAAGACGCAGATGAAGGTCACACAGAGGCTGGTGTAATAAGAGCATTAGAGAGAGCGAGGGATGGATAAAGGATGAGAGAGGAGGAGGAGGAGGAGAAAAGACAGCATAAAAGATGGCAGATGAAAGAGCGAGAGACGGGACTGTAATAAGGTGAAAACGTTGAGGGACCAAAGGGGAGAAGGAAAAACTCAGAGAGGCTTTAATGGGAGAAAGAGCAAGAAATAAGTGGCGTGATGGAGGCAGAGGCAGGCGGAGAGCCAGGCTGCTGGTGTGTGTGGCGGGAGGGAAGAGGCGCTGCAGAGAGAGCGAGAGAAGGGGGAAGCCCAGCAGATCTTGTCTGGAGGGGAAATTGCATTGCTAAGGATTTATTGCTTTGTGTGTAATTGGGTTCAACTAGCGCCAGGAGAGAAAATCCATTGAAGTCTCCTCTGCAATGGAGAGCGAGTTGTTGATCTGCTATTGCTGCTGCTGCTTTCCAGAGACGACGCTGCACAGATGAAGCAGCTATCATCCGCCTGACATACACGCACCTGACCAGCAGCGAAGTAGCAGAGCTAATAAGAAAGACCAAGAGTTTTCCATCGATGTCTCTAGAAATAGGAGATATGCTGCTGTTGCTAATATTGTCTATAATGTTCTGAATTCCTGCAGTATCTAATCAATGCTGCCTTACGGTCAAAGTTGTGATCTTGACGGTTTTATGTTTACTCTATTGAGATTTAGGGGTTTCACATCCTGACTCGTTTGGTTTGTTTGTTCTTTATTTCTTCTTTGGCCCCTTGTTGCACAAGAATCATTCATCACATGAATGGGTGTTTGACAGGTTTCTTTTGGTGTGATGACGAGTTCATGGAAACGTTTGAATTAGACGGGCTGGAGCAGGAAGTTGTCGAAAACATGAAGGATCTGGATGTAGAAGCAATGCCAAGTCAAGTGTCTGTTGCACAATAGTGTAGAGAACCACTCGAGTCATTTCAACTGCAACAGAGCATTAAGTCTTTACTGTAGTGATTTTCTTTGCATACGCTCCGTGTTCATTGTTGCTACTTTAACTGTGACGTTTTTCCTGACCTTCTGAGAGATTCAAGCCTCGTAAAGTCGCAAATCAGTCCGAATTAATGTCCCGTAACTGGAGTTAAGAGAATTGAAATAGAATAATCGATACTTGCCGAGCATCGTGTTTCTGAATGGGCGATAAAACAAGATCAGATCTTCGGTTTGAATGGCAGCAGGAACATGACTCAGTCAGCCAGAAAGGCTTCCCTGGGGGATGCACACCGGGGTATTTATGGAGCTGCGGTGTGCGTGTGTGTGTGTGTGAGCGTGTGTTCGCCGCACCCACCTCTGCAGTGCAATTCCCTCTTTTTTCTGACATGCAACGGCGCTCACGAACCCACACTGCAGAACAGCGAAGGCCTGGTCCTGCATACCAATCAGAGGATAGGACCAAAGAGAGAGAGAGAGAGCGAGAGAGAGAGAGTAGGAGAAAGCCCGTGATGCTGGGGGACAAAGAGCACAATATGAAAGAGAAACATCCCCCTCGCCTTCCTCCTCTCCCCGACTCTCCTCGTGTTCACCTCTGCAGACAGTTTTTCATCCCGCCCGGCAGAGCGAGTGGCAGCTCTGCAGTTAATTCAAAGGGATTCTCCTTCCCAGGTTTTCCCTGCTGAGGGGTGAAGGGAGGAGGCGGAGGAGGAGAGGCGTATGTTACTGCGGATGCCTGGCAATCAGACGCCGCAGTGGAGTCTCTCTGCTTCGTCTTGATATCAACTGGCTCTGAAAATGGAATCGCCATTGATTGGATCCCAGAGTTCATCTGTCTTAGTCGACCAGGGACTGGGATTCAGAGCTCAATTTAGTACTTTCATAGTTCGCTGGAACATTCAGTGCCATTTGCTTCTTTTGGGAATGTAATGAACAAACTCTGCTAAAGTTCGTCTTTTGCAAGCACTTGCAGCGAAAACAGGGAAATATCTTCAGTGTCATACAGCAGTAATGAAATTAAAGGGACTGGACACCTCCACTGTTCAATGGTTTCTTGGAACCAATATCTAAGTGGTTCTCTGGACGAGCCTCTTCTTCTTTGCATCGCACAAGTAAATGCTAGAAACTATCAGAAGTTTTGGGGTGGCAGGAAATGCAGTGAGGACCTGCAGAAAGCATCTTGCCTATTCTCCCGATTCCTTGCAGGAAGCAGGGATTCCTTGTTTCAGCTGAGCGGTACGGCGCGGGTTGGTGTTGTTCAATATGTTGCTTCGTCTGCTTCCATTGTGAACATGGACCATGCAACAGACCACGCCATTCCTGTACTCCCTTTGGTTGTAGGTCAATAGATCAATAGAGTACAATAAGGGCAGATTTACTGTTCATGAGATGTGAGATGTTTCTCGCAGCAAACTGGAGGGATCCACACATGGCTGCGATGTTATAGCTAACCGTACCAATTTTTTTACATTTCTTGTGTCAAATTCCTTTGTTTCCCATAATCTGTATGTCTACTAACAAGTTTGATGAGCCAGTTTGGTGCCTAACTTTGGTATCAGTATAGCACAGAGTGGCGGTGAAGCTCCTGTGTGTCCTTGCGACTCTGAGCCTTATCAGATTGGTGTTGCATACAGAACAGCTCGTTGTGCAACACCAAGTGCGCTTACGTGTTTGTAAAAGTTGACCTTTGCACAGATGTCTCCAGTGGACATTTGCTTTGGGTCTGTGTTGAGTCAGCCTAGAGTATGTTAGAGTAGAAAGGCTCTCCTGAATACACGCTATCTCTTGGGTTAAAAGTATTATTACATCCCTAATATTTTTTGCCAACTTTAGCAAGCCAATGAAAGTGTTTTTTTGTTTTTTTTAAATAGAACATTGTCTTAATTCTGGGCTCATTCTATTGTGTTTCCTCTGGTCTGAGTTTTATGTTTTTTTCAACATTTCATCAATTAGTGCTTTTCCCCCCTTTGTCTTCTTAACTCCTCTGGTTTATTGTTTGCATTTGGGTCTTAAACCCTTCTCTTTCCTTGTTTTTGTGACAGAAAGTCTTTGAAAGCACCACTGAGAACCTGAAGAATCAGACTGGGAAAAGGTCAGATGAATACCTAAAGTAAGAGCAGTTTGTTAAAAGAAAGAAATTCTGAAAAAGCAGTTTGAACACTTTGTCCATGTAGTAGAACATTTATACATATGAAAATGTGAAAAGCTACCAGCTCAGATCAACTGAGAAACATCCCAAAGCAAATCAAAACCTTTTACTGCAATGACAGTTTTTTCTCATCCGTGCAACCCTCCCCCACCCGCTTTATTATAAACAGTGTTTATACAGCTACATATGAATGCAGTGAATGACAGAAAAGCTGTTGTTTTAAGTCCTTTTTCGTATATACAGATTATAGTATAATAAAAGTGAGTTTTTAAATAAAAATTCCCTTTTTGTCTCTTTCTGCACACTAAAAGAACCGTCAGTGTTTCTTTATGAGTTGATTTAGAGGAAAATGTGTGGCGTTCCCAATGAACTGGCATTGTTTGCTACCAAAAGCCAGTAACAGGAATTTATATCATCGATTTGAACTCTCTCTAAACAACCACCAAGCCTGGCCCCTTCCTATCCGCGATTAGGCTTTGACATACGGAGCTAAATAGACCTCAAAAGTGGGATCAACAATGTGCTTTTGTTCAAATCATGACACTTCCTGTGCAGATCCCATTCACACTGACATTTTTCACGTTTTTTTTTCAGGTTACAGCAACATACCGCAATGTATTTATGTGAAATATTAAAGTAATTACATGTTTGAACAGCATTTTTTTTTGCCATATGGTGTCATGGCAGAACTGCTTTTTGATCCAAGCCATTTCATCACAGGTGTTTAAAATGGCTTTATGTCATTTTATACATCAAATGTATTTGTACAGCACATTTCAGCAAAAAGGGTGTTTAAAAATCATCAATACACATCAAATATGGTGGTGAATGTTCCATTTATTATGGTTCAAAAGCAGCTCTTGATAGCTGGGGTTTTAGTCTAGTTTTAAAGGAAGCCAGTGTTTCGGCTGTTTCGCAGTTTTTTGGAAGCCTATTCCAGATTAGTGGTGCACAGAAGCTGAATGTTGCTTCTCCGTGTTTGGTTCTGGTTCTGATGGAGCGCGGACCAGAACCAGAAGACCTGAGAGGTCTGGAAGGCTGATACAACAACAGCAGATCTTTAGTGTATTGTGGTGCTAAACTGTTCAGTGATTTATAAACCATTTGCAGCGATCAATGCGATTAAAGATAAATGCATGGAGGAGTTTGTCTAGCTCTTGCTGAGACGTTAGTCCTCTAATCCTGGAGATGTTCTGGGCATGACTGGTGCATGGATGGGTTCAGAGTCAGCTGGTGGCATCGTAATGTAGAGCGGTGTGTCATCCACGTAGTTATGGTAACCGCTTCCTGATCATAACCTGATTCTTGCTTCTTTTTTTTTTTCTCACGCTTTGCAATCCTCCAGTCATGTTCCGCCTTCAAATCGTGCTTGAATCTGGTTCCTGCGTTGCATCAGCTTGGAGTTGGAAGCTTTGTGACCCTCTCTGATTTGTTGGCAAGTTCAAATGTTCTGGGAGGCTTTCTGTTGCCTTGTGGCAATGGCGTGCTGTGATCAGAGACAGCAGAGCGTTCACAGCAGCTGTCCGAGGCGCTGCAGTCTGGACCCCAGTCCGCCCCAGCCAGAAATGTTTAATTGAGACAAACAAGTAGAAACACAACAAATCTGCACGAGGTAGGGTTGGGTTAGGGTTAGGGTTGGCTCACTGTAGTCGGGACTTCTTCACCTTCCTTCAGCTTCCCTCGGAGAAGCCAAAGTTCAGTGCAGCTTGCTGAGCGGTCGTCGCTCGAGTTCAAGCAGTGTAGAAGAACAGCAGATCCGGCGAGTAGCAATTATCGCTTTTTATGTAATACTCTAAGCAGCTGCTCATGTTTGGCGCCGGACGAAGCAGTTTGTCTTAAGTCGAAATAATGACGGGGCCCCGGGGCCCTCCACCTCCATCTCCAGCGTTACGCAACGCTGCTCAGGATTGGCTCTGCGAGCGCCGCGTTATGTAATTGGACTGCGAAACATGGACACTTTCATGCATATTTCAGACAGTTTTTTTTTCTTCCTTTATTTATTGTTTTACCTCCCTCTCCGACTACCACGGGGACGTACGTTCCTCCGCTTCTTTCTCTCGCGCCGCTTTTGTGGAGTTAATGAGGAGAGCGGCGTTTATTCTCGGAGATGCCGGGCGGGAATTTCCCCTCGGCTCCAGCCGTTGTCGTGCATTTGAAGACGAAAGCGTCCGTTTTCAGAAAACCACACGGGTTCTGTTCCTGACGCGAAAACAAAAAATCCCCCCTCAAAAACAGTAAGACGTTACAAAGCAAATTATCCATTTTCTCTACAATAATAATAATAATAATAATAAAAACTTTCCTTTGTTGAGAAAGCTACTGTGATCTGCTTAAAGGCAGATCAAGATGACTTATTATTCCTTGACTTGACAGACTGATAATCATCTCTTGTTGCTTGTTGATATTAAGTTGAAGATATACTTTCTCTTTCTAATTGTAAAACTTAATGTTGGTCAGTGATTGAAGTCGTCCTGGACATCTTATCAGCAGGAAGTCTTTTAGTGTTTCTGTGTCCTGGAGAAAAGCTTCCAAGGACCTAATAGTGCCATAAACCATGTTAACCTATCCTATTGATTATAAGCTATAAATAGCACCACAGCCTCAGTGTTTGTTTAGCTGTAACCAATTGTTACTGCAGCCATTATTTCAGTTTTCTTACATTTCCCCCCTCTCCTCCACCGTTTCCGTGGTTTCGTTTCTGCTTTTTTGATCTTGTTCAAAAACTCCTTCTCACCTCCGTCACCCGGCGGTTGTTCGTTTGCTCCGCTGATGCACCTCGGACCGGTGAAAGACGTTGGTGTGTTTTTTGCCGCTCTTTCGGTGAAACTCAAATATCACAGAGACTCACTGGTGAAACATTTCGATGCCTCTGCCGCTTCTCCTCTGAGCTGATGCACGTGACTCTGAGTCGTTTGAGGTTTTTTTTGTGTCTTGCAGCTTTGACGGCAAAAAAAGTTCAAAAAAGTTCAGTGACTTTGACTTTTGAAAACTGTGAAAACGTTACAGCACATTCAAAGAAAGTTGAGTGGAAGGAGACGGACGGGATCGGAGCCTTGAGGTAATAAATGTCTCATGTGGTTGTTAAGGTCTGAGTTTATCTCGGCGGGCATTATCTGATTATCCTGAAATTGTATGAGAAAGAGTTGGTGTGAGATCTTAATGCGCCATTATTATCCTTTAATCATGCCTGTGCTGAAATCCCTCGCTGTGCGGCCGTGCAGTATGTGTGTTAAAAGAGACGGATGGCCTGTGTTTTCGGTGTCATTACAGTGCACTAATTAAGACATAAATCAGTGCTCAGGGTGACTGCAGTGGTGCTTGGTGTGACCTTGCAGCCCAACAGGACTTTTGTCTATGCAAGATCTATAACTGCACTCTTCTCTCCCTCTGCTGATTTACCGTCTTGTCTTTGATTTTTCTATTTTCCTCCATTTTTGCTGGAACCTTTCTTCAAGATTTTCTGTCCATCACCTCATTAAGGTCAATCCTCCTTAACCACCTTCACCTATATAGAGACTCATAAACTTCTAATATTTGTTGTGAAGACTCAGACAGCTCTTTGGATCTCACTGTGAAGTTCACTCTCACCTCATTCACACCCAGTTAAGGCTTTTCCAAAATAAGGTACAATACTTAGTCACGGTCGCGTGCAGCTTGGCTCACCGCACACGACCCACCGAACACTTGACGCCTTTTCGCACGGCGATTCTGCGGCCATCTCCCTCCCGTTCACGCTGAGCAAATCGATCTGATTTCACTGTAGCGTGCCTTGAAAATGAGCCGCGGCGTTGCAGCAACGGAGAGCTGTGTTCTGCCAGCTCTCTCCCTCGCATCGATTCCTCTCCCTCTAAGTGCCTCCGCTGCCGTCTCGCAGGGGAATTCACTGTGACTTCTCCCTTTTGCCTCTGAACCTGCAAACAGAAGGGTCAGTCGGAGCAGAGGTCCTGAGAAAAAGGACTCAAGGTCACGGAGAGTTCATCAGCGAAAGAGACTGAAATGTCCTGACCGAGATAAAGAAGAAGCTAAGAGTAGGAAAACGCTCTATATCTACAACAAACTTTTAACTTAGATCGAATAAAGAGTAGTATTGCAACAGCTTGTTTTTATTTCCAAAGTCAAGAATGAACATAGTTTGTTATTTAGCTGATGTGTTTGTGTGGATATCATTACATTTTGTGAACTGAAATGTCCTTTAGGGGTTCCGCAAGGCTACGATTTTGGATCAGTCTTGTTTTCCCACTTGTTTTTCCCAGAGTCGTGATCGACATGTATATTTTACACACATGAAACGTTTTTCAGAAACAGCAATCATTTTAACATCAGCTCAAGATTGTAGTTTTAAAGCATGAGTACCATAATAAAGAGATTTTTGTTTCTTTAAAAAAAAAAAAAAAAGCAGCTTGATCACCAAAGTGAATTGTATAACATTTCTATCCTCCAAACAAAACCACTTTAATCTTCATTAAAATATTCATTCTTAAAATATTTCATATTCATAAAAGTACAAGAAAAACAAGACTTATATGAGAGTTGGTATGGTAAGTATATATCTACATCCAGCTTGTGTTTTGAAAAGTGTGTCATCATTTTTTCAATCCTTTCTTATTGGCTTCTCTATTTATTCCTCATTTGAATGATTCTCTCAAATAACATTTGCTTTTCAAAGCACTATGCTGAAACTAGAGTTTATGCTTAAATCTTTTGGTTGCACTTTTCTTTTCAAAGAAATAAAACGTCACAAATTATTTCTACTTAAACATACAAAATTCCCCTGACTCCCCTGTTCCTTTTTGTTGTGATTATTATTATTATTATTATTATTATAAAAAAGGTTTAGGCCGTTGCTTTCCAGAGAGGAAGTGTCCTTTGTCATTGCGCACTGTATAAAGGAGAATTAAGAAAGAAAAGCATGAAACCTGAAACTACTATTGTTCAGTGAAGATCAGAGTTTTCATTTCTATTGTTTTTCCGAGAGCAGTGGAGCTGACTGGATGTTCCCAACCTAAAATAAAAGAAAAACTAACAGAGGCAATAGGGAAGAAATAGGCCACAACATCCCTCAGGGTAGAACCACAGTCAGCGTTTTGTAGAAATTTGAACTGGACCTTCACAGCAATATATATATATGAAACAACATTTCATCCCAGGTATACAAAAGTCGGCTCCAGGTTGAGTACACACTTTCATTTTCAAGGCAAATAACAAATGCTTATCTCCTGGCGCCCAACGTCTGACGCTAATCTGATGATGGAGCCTGAAATGTGGGTACACAATAACTCAGTGGTGCATTGGGTTGATTTTTTCTTTTTTTTTTTTTTTTTACCCCGTTACTGTTTTCTTCTAGATTCTATTATTTGCCTTCATTCCTCACGAGTTTGCCTACACACACCTTTCACCACATATATTCTCACTGTTTCTGTCTTCTTACATTTCTATGTGTGAGTTATGGAGGGGTGGTGTTACATAAATGAGTCACTGAAATTACTCAAATTTAAATCCAGCATGTCTATTTAGTGGATCTAAAAATCACCGGTTGCTTTCTTTTGCTAAAATAAAACAATCCGACCTAAAGCTTTCACGTCTGATTTAACTGCTTCAGCCAAGTGTTTCTCTCGTTAGTTGCGCTCGGTGTTCAGCAGGGAACATTATTAGGATGTTTTATGATGAAAAATAGTGGCTCTGCTAAGCGAAGCAGGAGGCAGTTTACGGTTCCTTCAAACATCAATTAAACTCTTGTGGGTGGAACTGTGGCTGAACCTTCAGCCACAATTTCTTGAAAGTGTTTTTTTTTTTTTTTTTTTTTTAATCATCTAATTTTTGCATATAGTAAAAATCGTTGGTTATTTTCAGAACTCAGCCATTTGGTCGTACTTTGGGTTAGGTGAACAAAACAACAAAAAGCGATTTCAAAGTCACGTTGTAAATACAAACTATTTGCATGGCGCATTAGTTGTGGTTGCTATGGATTCAGCACGATTTCAGTACCAAAGTATAATCACGAGATCAGTTTTATTTGTGTGTCTTTTTTATACAAGAGGTTAAAGTTGTGGATCTAAATCAGTTAGAATTGAACCTCTTTATTTGAGTTAGCGCATCATTAAAAGTGATGCTGATGCTATTATCAGCGTTTTTTTTGTTTGTTTATTTTTTAAAGATTAAATTAGTCTTCAAGGGCTCACCATGGATTTAGGAAGTAAGAAATAATAATAAGGAGGCGACAGAGAAAGAAGAAAGGTTGTGGCCTAGAAAATTACATTAAATACAAAAGAAAGACGCAAGGACCGCTCCAAAAGTCTGCGCAGTCTGGCAGATCAGAGAGCGGCTGCTTGCTGTTTAACGTCAACATGGACGTGAATGTGCAGCTGGTCGGCATGCTCGGAAAAACAGAAGCCTATTAGCAAAGGCACAACAGCAGGGCGCTTGGGAGCACTTGGTCTGGTCTGGTGGCGGGGGATAAAATCCAAACAAAAGTGTTTGCAATATGATTTTTTTCAAAATGTCTTGAATACTCATCAATCCAGCTCTTTGAGTTTAGATTGTAGTCAGACAGTGATGTTTGTGTTATTTCCTTGTGCTCTTCCAGGGTTTACACTGAGTGCAACACGAGGCTTTTTTTCTCTTGCTATGCCCCAACAAATGGAAGCCCTGGGTGGAGAGCCATATAACCCGTCAAAGGGCCAGTATTACGTGTTTTCCAGGCACAGAGTGCTTTTTTATAGCTCAATCATGCAACTATGTTAACCTCAATTGTTAAAATAAGTCTATCAAATGTGACAGAATTCATTTCGCCTTGTTGTTCAACGCCTTCAAATTGTGCCATTTATAAAAAGCTCCTGCTCTTTATAAAACCCCGTCCTCAGGAAGTTGATTTTACATAATACTGGCCCTTTAAGACCATCACAGACTGAAAGTTTAGAGTGACGTCAATGGATGACGTCACTCTAAACATTTTAGACAATACCAGTTCAGCTTTGATCAGGCTTATGGCACCGCTGTGAGAACAAACACAAAACGAAAGAACGAAAAGACCAAAGACCTCGGAGCTGAACGTGTTCAGTGAATTCTGTCCTCTCTGCAGGCGAGCTGGGAGGAAACAGTTCCTGTTCCTCAGGGAGACAAAAAGCCTTTTCACCCAACTGCACTGGTGACATTTAGCGACTGCACGTCCTCACATCTGCCTGGGCACCTTCTAGATTCTGACTCGCCCGAATGTAAATGCTGACATATTACTCACCGTGTTCCACGCTCGCCGCAGGAGCTTTTTTTTTTTTTTTTAAATCTCCAAGAAACAGTGGAAGGAGGAACTGCAGGGAATTTACTGTGGCCTGCACTTCTTGGTGACCCAGGGCGGCCTCTGTACCGCACACAGGGCTTTGCAGAAGTATTCGTTCTCTTATCAGATTTTTTTTTGTTTCACAGTAAAACTGAGGTTTTGTTTTTTTTCCTAACATCTTTTACAAACTAAAATCTTAACTCGCATTCAGTAGGTAACTGCAATTATTTCAGGAGGAGGGCTGCACAATATATTGGAAATAAGAAAACTGATAATGTTATCGTAACATTTACTAACATTATCGCCAACACTAGATTTTCTAGTGTTGTGCAGCCCTAACAATAAGAATAACTCATTTAGACACACAAAAAAAACACTTATTACAAAAAGGAGTTCAGTTCAGTGCAGGTTAATTGTTAGTGTAATGCTATTCAAGTAATCTGTTGAAAATTCATTTTTTTATATCTTTTATATTTCTTAGATTTTCCTCCGTAAAAATCTTTTGAAAACGACATAATAGTCTCTGTCCCCTCCACAATGCTGCGCCATTTCCATACTGTCACATAAAATGAGCTGAAGCTCCGACGCAATTGAAAAAGTTCAGGGGGGTGTGAATGCTTTTGCAAAGTCATCCACGTCTCATTTTTGCAACAGAGATCAAAACAAGTTTATGTAGCGATTAGCACAGCACCCTGGCCTTTAGCCAAGCGTGGACCACAGCAGATGAAAGAGTGGTTTTCTGATCCGCCCGGTGACAAAGGCGAACTCACAAGGGAGCGCCAACATCGGATTTTTGTCTTTGTGTTTGCTCTCACTTCCAGCTTCAGTGTTAATATTATTATAGGTGGAAGGCGGGGGGGGGGAGGGGGGGACCTGAAGTCACCTTTGGCTAACAACAACATAGTCGTCCACATTAAGCTTATTTCAATCCCCATCTGGAGAGTAGATTAGCACAGACGGTAACCAAGGTTTGGGTGTCCTTGCTTGGGGCCACCACTGGCCTTGCTCAGATCTAACTTTTGATTTCCTTTTCATGATCTGCCGCTGCGATGGAAAAAACCACAGCGACTGAAACGGAGGCCATTGTGAGGAGTTGAAAAGCTATGTAAAGCAGCTATAAAAACACCCCCCAAAAAACAGGTAATCGAAGGGACATAGCACAGGAGACCATAATAAAACATCTACCAATGATAAGGTCAGTCTTAATCCAATGTAATGTTTGTGGGTTATAAAAATGTGATCACCACCTTTTGCTAATTCTTACATCTGTAAAGCTGAACAAACAGGAAGGCAAGATTATCATCTCCACATCTTCCCCGTCTCACCCGGCCACTTACTCGAGATCGTCTCTAATTACTAATAATTACTTATTCATCACCACATAAGGATGTTTTCTGTGTTTGCTGTCACGTCATTAATAATTCCCACATCTGTGAAGGCATCCCTGATGCCAAATGAATGATGCATTATGTTTTTCGAGGAAATGTCTCGCCACTTTTACTTAAACAATCCCAAACGTTTAACCTTCATCCGTGAAAACATTGAAACTCTGTGGTAAGAGAGTTTAGGCAACCTGCATGCAGGACACAAATGAAGAAACATAAATGACTGTTGTTAACTGGTGCTAAATTAACAAACTGAATTGCAGTTCTTGACAGAGGTTTTCATTTTGCGACTTTGCAACCACAAACTTAAATGCGTTTCATTGAGATTTTATTGGCTTAATCAGCGCAAAGTAGCCCACAGTGTTAAGTGGTTATTGAAAAGGTATACAAATGGTTTGACTTCAGTCAGAGGCTTTGGTACATTTGTTGCAAGATTGACGGCTGCTGGAGATCCTTTTCTGCCCACAGCATCACCATCTATTCTTCGAAGATGCTTGAATAACATGAATTAGGACATTTAATTTGGGATTAGAGTTGTGCTGCCCAAAACAGTTGCTCTCCTTCACCTGTTTTAGGCTCCAATGGCCTTTATGTGACAGGAAGTCACATATGTGACCATCCAGTATTTGCTGTCAACTCCGACACCAACATCTCATCAAGTAGGATTCCATGCTAGCGATGCAGGGAGAAGCATTTCAAAATAAAGCGCAGCAGGAATGCAGGAATGTCTTCAACACCCCCAGAGTGAAATCAAGGTGAGGTTGTTCACATTATGAAGGATTCTCTTGGCAAAGTTTGAGTCAGGCTCACTGAGAGTCAAGTGGTGAGCTGCTGCCACCTAGAGGTTGAGCCTCTTAATGCATGTTGAGTCACCACAGATGGACTTAAAAACAGATTTTGGAAAATTGAACATGAACAATGGGATCTTGTCGTTGACTTTAAAACAGTATGAGATCATTTTAGCATGTAATTAACGTTTGACTTAAGATAGGCGTAAATACTAACCACTCAGATGGACATGTTTGCTTTGAAATAGATTCAACTGTGTCCAAATAGGTTTGACATGCGCCAACAGTATTATTATTCATTATGTTATATATATATATATATATATATATATATATATATATATATATATATAAAATAAACTATCAACTGTATATATTATATATATTATATAATATATATTATATATTGTATATTATATAATATATATAGAGAGTAGAATGTCCATATTTTCTGATTGAAACAATATTTAATCACTGTTTTCTACCCATCTGTCTGGTGGGATTAGGAGATTAAAATCTTCCACTTGCTGTGATAAAGTATTTATTCTCGTAGTGTGTTTGCTCGAACCGCCTGCAGCCGTCTGTTTGCAAAATGAATGACTGAAGTTTGAGCTTGTGTGGAAAATCTTTGATCTGACTTGATGGAGTGTCGCAGTGAAGCCACTACTGCAGTGGCAGACGTGGCAGTAGCAGTGACTCGCCGCCAGGTGTCAGGTTTGGACAGTCTCGGATAAAGCTGTCCAAATATTGCTTCATAAACGAAATCCTTCCCTTTCCATCCCAAAAATTGAAGGTCTCTTTTTGTTTAGGCCTTCAACAGAAAAGTATTTGATTTAATTTGGAACATTTTCCATCATCCAAGTTGAATGCATTCAGCAATTAAACTGGATTTAAATGGGAAATGCGCAAAACCTGTACTGTTTTTATACAAACCGTAAATCAAATCTTTTCTTGTTCGAGTCTTGCTTTGATAGATAACACGCGATTATTTATATAATGGGAAGATGACATTAATCATATGTATTTTAGGAAATTTGGAAATGTACCCATGTGTGTTTTATAAAAGAAACAATACAGCATAGAAGTACTTACAAACTTGAAAAACAGGAATAAGTACGAGGAGTAAACGAAATAAATAACTAAAACTTTTCTGTTTGACAATGTTTTAGTGTAAAAACATTAACTTCATCAAAACATAAAATACCAAGTAAGGTTAATTATATATACATATATATGAATTTGTCACCAATGTAAGAGGACATATAATTATTATCATTAATAATGATTAGATTTTATTCTAAATCCTTTTGACTTATTTAAGAAGCCCATAAAGCTCTTCACAGCACTTCAGGAAAGACATGATTTAATGCGTAGCCATTGGGCAAAGAAAGTGAAAAACTCATTGTAATTGGCCCATTTTGCCCTGTCCCCAAATCTGACCAATCAGAGATGAGGAGGATGGCTCTCGTTGTCTCGCGGTGGCCCAGCAGAGGGAGGGGAGGATTCTCAGTCAGTTGTTGTCTGTTGCTGTTGGGGACACACTGAGTTTGGAAAGGTCGGCGTGTGTCTGCGCGCGCGCGTGTGAAAAGTGTGAACTTCCTAAACTAAACCAGACCACTCCACGCTTCTCCGCCTACTTCAGCGAAAATACTACCCAGTGGGACCAGCACCAACAGGTGAGTTCACCCTGTATTTTCATGTTCCCAGGACTTTCGCTTGACTTGAGTTAGAACCAAGTTGTCTTTCCCTGTGAAATCAGTGACTGTCAAACGGGCTCGCAAAAGATGGGTTACCGCAGGGAGGAAGCGCTAACAATGCTAGGCAACTTTCAGTGCTAATTATATGGAGAAGTTTATTTAATGCTGTATAATTATGTCGCGGTTACATTGTGAAGTGGCCCGGGTATTCGTCCCGTTACGTGTCCATTTTGAACCCTTTCCTCTCTCTATTAAACAGCAGCCACTGCTAGCAGCTAGCCCTCAAACTTAGCTTGTTACTCCTCGGCTAAATCCCACTTTTTCCCTTTTTATGGAAACATTTAGCCAGCTTTATACAGCTTTGTTCCGACTGGCTGATTTAGTCGTCGTGGGAAGAACTTTGAGACTCGAGTGTGCAATAACTCATAAGGGTTTACTAACTGTTTTACAACCTCAACTTGACAGCATAGCATCATACCTTCACAGGCAGGTGGTTTATAGTGAAGTACTTTGCACTGCTGGACAATGTCAATGCCATAAATCATAACAAAACCTATGTATAGCTTCACTTCAGTGGATAAGGAGCTACCAACTCCTTACCTTAGCTGCTATTTATCAACTCTGGGACAAGTTTAGTCAGTCTTGCACCACTTAGTTTAGTCTCTGAGGCGATGAAAATAAACTCCTTCAAGTTAGCCCTTTTGCTTGTACGAGAACTAGGTCACATGGAAACTTCCAACTGCAGACTGGATGGGTGCTTAACCAAAAAAAAACAAAAACAAAACTGGTGCCTTCTGATTGGTTTCAGTGGACTGAACTGGCGCTCTTTTGTTCAAGAGGACATACAGCAACAGCTGCACTCCCCAGTAACAACAAACGTATGAGTGTGTTTTCCCACATGGGTGTGTGTGTGTGTGTGTGTGTGTGTGTGTGTGTGTGTGTGTGTGTGTGTGTCGTGTTTCAGTCAGAATAGGAGGGTGCATTCGCATCATGCCTGGCACGCCAACTGAACTCAAGGTGCTGTTGAACATGCAGAACAATAGCTGGTGTGGACGCATCCTGATCTCCGCTGGAACGCGTTGTCTTGTTTTGCATGTTCGTTGGACAGATTAGCCTAGTTGTGTCTCTTGGCATTTACATGGACTCTGGGGGCCCAGAGGCGGCGCTTTCAACGTTCTACTGATGCAGCGTGGAGCAGCCAGTGAGGGACCATTCAAACAAGCAAGAACATGTCATTTACAAGTTTGCCTCGGCAGGACCTGAACGCGACGTGCGCGTGTGTTCGTTTGTGTGTGTGTGTCCCCCGAAGATTGCATTTTGTATGTGACTGTGCAAACTTTTCTTCTTGCTGCAGAAAAACAGGATATGGTCTCGAGCGCACCGTTTATCGGTGGCATTTTTCGCCTTGTGGCTTTAACCTGCCTGAGTCTGGTGCACAGGAAAGCCTTTGTGTTGCAGCGCAATGTATCTTGTAGTATTTCACCACTGACTGACGCTAAAGAAAATAAAGAGAAAAAAAAAGACAAGAAGCCAATTATAGATCTGACAAACAAGGGAATGATTTTACTCTTAATTCCTGCAAAAACAAATAGCCATCACTCCCATTAGAAGAAAACCAGCATACACCTGATGCAAGGCCAGCAAGCGAGTGTTGATACTTCCCTTTGATGAGGGGAAATGCGTTGGCTGCAGCTATTTGGTTCAGATTACAAAGAAGGCATCTAACTACTGAAGTCTGTTACTTTGGACTGCCAATGGAGCTGGAAGGAGAAATGTGATATTTGCAATATAGCTGTTCCTAAACGTTTCAGTGAAACTGCTGGAAGCGGCAGTTTTCATTTGCAGAAGTCTAGCCGTATGTAAACAGTATGATGCTGCATTTGAGGTCTCACAGTGCGAGGGCCAGATGATGCAAGTGAAACCATGAGATTTATGTAGACAAGCAGCTCAAAGCCTCAATAAACCACTGTCCTCTTTCGTTGCCTATACCACCGTACCAACGGGATTTATTTTTTTCTGTTTTGTTCTTATGTTGTTGGCCTGTTTAACGTACAATAAACCAATTAATTGGGTGATAGATTGAAATGAGCGCAATAATTTACATTTGCAGTGCTTCCTATTTTTCTTTAGTCTTCAGTTCATTGTGATTTGGTCTCAACTTGCTCTGTTTTGAAGGACAGTTTTGTTCATATATATATATATATATATATATATATATATATTTTTTCTTTTATTTATTTATTTATTTATTGCGATTTTGGATATTTAAAATGTCTTCCAGTTCCAGTGATGAATCTTCATTGGAATTTAAAGTTTTATTGGCTTTTGAGAATGTGTTCTTGCTTTATTATGCCATTACCATTATATTACTTGAAAAAAGTTTCAAAACAACAGTACACCTGAGAATCTGTGAAAAGACATAAAAAATTAATATTTGCTGATGCTTGTCATCTTTTTTTTTTTTTTTTTTTTTTTCCTCTTAAAACCAGATATGATTGTCCAGAGGTTTGGCTCAGGGAGGCTGAAGACAAATTTAAATCCTCACTTTTAAAAAAACAACAAAAAAACCCCCCAAAATGTATCCTTATGTTTTCCACTTCACAAATATACACTGCTGTTGTCCCGTCACATCAAACCCCAATACAATACACTTTGCGGCTGAAACGTCACACATTGTGGGAAAAAAAAATCTACTGGATTTTCCATGTTTTTGCGAAACTTCAGCATGCCCCTGAATTCCTCTGATGTGCTGTCTTTCGTGCCCTTAGCAGCTTCTAATCGGCCAGTCGTATATTGGCCAGCCATCGCTGCCGACTCGGCCAACGCTGCCATCTGGGCTGGACAAGGGGGAAAAAATTTTTTGACACCCTCACTGGAGAGCCGCTAACAGATTTTGTGGGTGTGGAACAGTCACAATCCGGAAATGTGTGAAAAACAATTTTACACTCCCTAGGAGTGGGCTAAAAGGCTTCAACACAAGTGATCGCCATGAATTATTTCATTAAATCTTTCTAAAATCAAAGCTATTTTAGAAATGGCTTATATTGTAGATATTGCATTGGCTTCAAAAGCTCCAGCTTTGCTCATAAAAAGAGTAGAGCCAGCTTTGTATCTGTTTCTCACTTCTTTTCTGCTTTGACTGGAAGTCAGCATAACCATTCATTCAAGGTCATCACCCTCCAATAGAAAAGCTTGCCGCCTTCAGGAGCCCTTTCATTTCTTTTAGTTATTTATTTATTTATTTTTAACAAAAATCCTAGGTAGAAGAACAAGCTTATTGTCTGAAAAGCTTAAAAATGTTTTTACCACTTAAACCCCTGAAGGTTCAATGTTCACCAGCATTAGTGTTTCACAGTCTCCTTTTTTTTTCTTTTTTATTACCCTCAAAATAATGAGTTATTTGTCTGCCGTGGACCAAGGCTGCGTCGCTGTGAAATACCAGCCCCAAGCTTCCTGTTTTACCCCGAACTCGCCGTCTGCCTGCCGCTTTATTTGTCACTGAGAACAAGTGTGTGTACAACTGTGCTGCCTTGTGACCCTGCACACTTCCCACTCACGTTTCACTTTTTATGCTCACATCCTGTCAGGTCGGCGGGCGCTCTCTGTGAGTCTGCTGTACGGCTTCCATAGACTCTGCCTGGCTTTTCTAGGTTTTGTTAGTCAGGTGTAGACCGCCTCTCTGCTGTCAATGCATTTCTCCTTTTTATAATAATAATCTTTAAAGAATGTTGGGAGTTTTTTTGTTTTTTTTTTGGACTGGAAAACATTCTACAACCCTCTCCTCTAGTCTACATATAACACTGCATTGCTGTAGTTTACTTTACACATCAACATATAATTTATTTAAAAAATTGGAGCGAGGCTATATTGGCTCGATTGGAAATCTTAATACTCAATTACATCAAGAAGAAATATAGCAATGTGTCAAATCTCTGGCAATATCTTTTTTTTTTTTTTAATTGTCTCAAACGTCAAGGGCTTTTATTGTGGAGAACTCAACACTAATTAACAGGAGTGCACCGATTGCAGTTTTCTGGCCGATCACCGATCTCTAAAAAGCCTGATCTGCCGATAACGCTTTTGTTTCTCTTTTTGTCTAAGAAGTTGATAAATTTAACACTTCACACCCAGCGCCCGAACCTTTCAATTTAAGTAGATTGGGGCCAGTTTAAATGATTAAACATTAATCTAATTAAGCAAACTGCTCAAATTGCTTTTTTTTTTTTTTTACTACAATGTATTGAGTGAATGAAGACGCACATATGATTTCAAAACAATCAGTACAGAAAGTGCTTTTATTTAGAAAAATGAGGCACATGTTTGTTTAGTTGTGAAATGATAAAAAAAAAAAAAAGAAAAGTTTTTTCTTACATGGTTTCTGAGACATCCCTGTGGTTGGTGGTTATGAAGTTACAGCTAAAATGAATGTGTTGTTCTAAACTAGTGCTGTGACATTAACACATTCATTTTGATTTATTATTAGAGGAAAAGCAGCACGGTAAAAAATTAACACATTTAGTTGCACTGCGAGAGGTAAACCCAAAAGCTATCTAAATAGCTGATATCGTGAATGCAACACAAGGAGTGAACATAAACTGCGTTGAGCGAAAGCGTCACTGATGGCTGTTTCTATAGACAGCCGATATTTAAAATCTAAAGCCAAAAAACAGCTGCGGTGAAACGAGGCGACCCGACCAGACGAAAGGGGAAATAAAACAGCTGAAAATGTGTTGCCGTTGCCACGACAACATGCTTTCAAGCCAGAAAGTTTATCAGTTTTTTTTTTTTTTTTCCAACTTTGTTGCATTTTGGTTCGGACTGGGGGATGAGGTATTGAGGAAAAATCCACTAAATGTAGAAGATTTAAAAGTCACATTTCCACTAAAATGCCAGATTAGGTCAATGTTTATAAACTCCACTCACCATCTCTACATCACGCCAGAGAGAGCTAATACTGGTGGCAGGAAAGCTCTCCGAATGCCCAGTTGATTTGTGCAAACCTCTTTATTTGGCAGTTTGCATAGAAATGCCCAGAGCATCATGCTTTC
The DNA here is from genome assembly GCA_911649635.1 of Poeciliopsis gracilis. Taxonomy (NCBI): domain Eukaryota; kingdom Metazoa; phylum Chordata; class Actinopteri; order Cyprinodontiformes; family Poeciliidae; genus Poeciliopsis; species Poeciliopsis gracilis. The sequence goes on from CAJVRI010001517.1 coordinate 3,464,228, forward strand.
TGGGACAGTGGAAACTTGGAAAGCCACCGGAGGAAAAGCTTGATTAGACCGTAATCTGGCTTTTGGGCTATGCTTATCTGTTCATTCTTTGCATTTCTGTCTTGCCCAAAACGTCAGTGCTGCACACCACACTTTTTGCTCTCAAGTCTTGCTTTGCTGACCTGCTGTGTGCTCCTTGAACAGCGGCAGGTGTGCCACTTCTGCTCTGTGATTTCCACTTCTGTGTTTATCAGCGCTACACAATGGTGAGAGACGCTAATATGCAATCATTTGCGTCAAATTTTAGGTCAATAATCAGCTTGTTCTGTTACTATTTTTGGTTAGTTTTCAAAAAAAGAGAAAAGGTCTGAGTTTTTATGTTTTTTGTTTTGTTGTTTTTTTTCTTTTTGCATTTATTCTGCATGTCTACAGCTACATCAACCTAGAAACGTGTTCTTTATTGATTATTGCAGCCTAATCACTCAGTAATATTATGACATTCGTGACACCCGTTACACTTTAGCAAGACTTGAGGCAGAACAATATGACAACAGATTGGGTTGGGCACACAGTTTTGAAACTAATTCTTTGTGAGGCAATGCTGCAAAGTTATTGCTTCAATGCAGAACCTAATTAAAATTAATCTGTTTGACGATTAGGATTTATAGGGAGTGGTTCCTGGACTGACTCTTAATGTAATTTGATACTAGTTTGACACTGAACATCCTTTAAAGCACTATTAGTTCTCTGCTGTCCAGGTTCCTTTCCTGTCGCATTGTGTGCTGTTTGCACCTTGTGCAAGCACCTCATTTTGTAACTAGGTTTTGGTAACCATCCAGGCTAAATTTACAGTGGCCACCCCAAAAGCGCGTGCGCGTGTGAACAAAAAAAAAAAAAGTGGTGGAAAGTTGTGACTTGGGTTTGTTTTGAAAAGAACCACTTCCATTTGCTCGCCACTAAATGTACAGTTTGATTCATTTTCTATAACAACTCGATGTCAACTTTCTTGAGTTTTAAACTGTTGAGCTTATTTAACAGGTACACAGAAATCTGGACTCAAATTCGAACATTGCAGCACGTCAAGCTGATAGTTTTAACCACCTTACCTTGTTAGAAGGTAAGGTGGTTTACTTTTACAGAAAGTAAAAATTTCAAAATAGTTTTACATTGTATAAGTCAGGCACTTGAAAGCTATTGGAAGCACCATTCAGCAGTTTCAAACAGAGAATTGCCCCCTCGCACTGAGTGGTGAAGGGGACATCAGTGCAAAACAAATACCTGAGGCAAGGGCTGAAAGAAAGGAAATAAGTCTTTCATTAATTAAAACTAACATGCTTTTGGAAATTCACTACACATCAGACTATATGCAGCAATGTACTACTCCCTACCCTGAAATTATTAGAATAATATAACATACTTATTCAATGTATTCAAATTCCATGTGAAAATTTAAAAAATATTCACTAATCTACCGTAATGAGATTCCTTTAGGAGTTAAACAGGTCCACTCCTGAAATGGTTTCACTTTACAGACTTGCGCAATCATGATTGTAGGCCAGAAAAGACGTTTCCCTGGAATCCTTCTTCATCTCTTGGCCTGTAAATGACATCGACTAGTTGGTAGACTCTGTTTGATTCGGGACAAAAATTGCAACATTTGTTACATTTTCAGGTGTTGCGTTTTGCTTTCACATTAAAACGAACCAAACCTTTTGAAAAACCTGTTCCCCCTCTTGCCTGTAGTGGCACTGCGCCAAGAACCACAGAAGAAAATAACACAAAAACCACAGAAGAAGATACCTTCTTTCTTCACAATATGTAAATAAAAATGTCAGATTTTAACGGTTGGTTGTCATAAATTTACCCAGAATGCCCTGTGCTGTAATCCACTTCCTGCTTTTGGAGATGTCTCTGGCCCGCTTACTGTTCACATTTGCATTCGAAGCGAGGCGTAATTCACTTCAACCAAACCGAGACCTGAGGTTTTTTGGTCACACCTCCCTAGTTAAACCAGACTTTCTGGGAAAATGAACTAGAGCTTGATTAAAGTGGCTTAAACAGATCTGGTGTGAACACACCCTTAAAACAAGTATTAAAACAATACTTCAGTTTTATTTATTTTGTAGAAGTGAGTTGTTCAGAATTATTACATTTACCAATTAAAGATCAGATGTTTTTTTGCTCCCGCATCTTTACTAGGTAGCCAGCAAACGTTTTGGAGCACAAAACTGCTGTGATTCTTCCGTGGCCACCTATCTCATTCAGAGAAAGTCATCTTTGGTGACGATTGCTTAATGCCGTCCCATACACACATGCTGGCAGAAGTTTCACACAAGAACTCCGTCTCACGCAGACATGGCTCCCTTTGTATCTGTGCTGCTGTTGACATGCCGGACTTGGCAGAACAGAAGTGGCATTGAACAGAGACGTAGGAGGAATTTCTACGCCCGGAGTCCTTCTCTCTCTACTGCCAGTGGTATCCAGCCTCCTCCTTCTCTTCTCCAAATACCATCCGCTCATTTTTTGTTTTTTTTGCATTCCTACTTACTTTTTTGCCTGGATTTGAGCTATTGTTCTCTCATCACACTTTTAAATGCCTTCCCAGTATCTCTAGCCCTACGTTCTCTGTCTCTGTGTTGACTGAGGCCCAATGAGTTCATCACTAGGGTCATTGACATCCCCTTTCTCATCAAACTGAACACTGGGAGGGTTTTGTCCGGTCAGGCCAGAGGCCAGATGTGATGAAGGGAGTTTGTATTGAGCAAGTGTAAAATCGAAGCACCAGGCCCAGTTGGATGAAGCGAAGGGCATGCCGAGCCAGCAGTTTGACAGAGTGGAGTACTTCTGTAAGGACGAGAAGGAGGAGGCTCTGTCCTTCGTTTCGGTGTCAGAAGCAACTGTGTAGCTGTGTGTGTGTGTGTGTGAGAGAGAGAGCTGTGTGCTGCATTGTTGCTGAGCTGGGGCTTGTCGGAGAGCAACAACAGAAATGAAGTGACACGCGACTCGGCACTGACTCCCAAAGAGTTCTCCAGGGTGGATTGAGTGTTTGTACTGCGGTCGGTGGTGGGATTAAAAGTATCAGAGAAACAACAGCGGGAAGCAAGTCTGCTATTGTGGTGGCACTGGGCAGGTTTCCCCTTCTCCACCCAGTCTGCCCTAAATCCACCCACTCTCCCACCCCCCTGGCCTGTGTCCATATTAGGGCAAAACTCAGCCAACCTCCCCACAAGCTGAGCTCAGACGGTGGCCCCCTCCTCTCCCAGCACGTCCTGCTGTCACATTTGCTCCAGCTTGAGAGCCTGAAGGATACGCAGCTCGCCTAACCCAATTCAAAGGGCCACTTGGCCAGCCTGTCAAAACAGCAAAGGGACTAAAAAAAAAAAAAATGGATTCAGGAGTGCTAACGTCAGTTTGCCTGTTTCTGTGTAATGTCTGGGCTGTTGCGTGTGCATGGTTGCCAAGTAGCTTCTCGGTATATACTGCACATGCTCAGATTTAGTGTGCAATCACACCAGCTCTATTTAGTCCACTTTAATAAAACTTCAGTCAGTTTGTCTTGAAAGTCCAGTTTGTTTGGGGAAGTGTGAATATGTAATCGAACTCGGACAGGTGTTTTAAAAGGTTTGGTTGATTTGACACAGTACGAAGTGAAAGCGAACAACAGGAGCTGAAGATGAAGAAAATATTGCAGTTTTAGTTCCCAATGGAACTGAGTCTACTGTACTATCTGGTGTGAAAACACCCTAAACATTACAGGAACCTGTTCAGGGGTCAGAAGTTTTTTGTTTGTGTCTGTAATTGCTCTAAGTCTAGGGATGGTTATGCTACTGTTTTTGGGTGTGTTTGCCATAAATGACCAAGGTATTATATGGAGTTCTATATTCTAATACCTTTAGCTGATCTTATTTCAGTCACACAGAATCTTTTTAAACAGCCAGTTTGTCCTTCCCAGACATTTTCCAAGCTACTTCCACACAGAAGTTATTTTAGTCATTGGTGTTGATTTTGGTTTCCCGCAGGTATACACTGGTTTGAATTGGTAGTCAAAAATCACTAGGTGAGCACCCAAAAACATTACAACACTCTCAAATCACACACAATTCTGTATATATATTTTCTGTCTCCGTGTGCATTACCCATTAAATTGCTATAGCATTTCATAGTTCTAATCTAAAGATGGCACAAATCTTTTGGTCAATACCGATACTGATCTTTGCTAGTTTGAATCAAGTGAGCATTATTAATTAGCCGTTGAATTGACTTGTGTGTGCAGTCAGCTGCTCTGTAAACACACAACTCGTAGCTGGTGTAATTTTAAAGCACCGCTACCTTAATAGCAGTGTATAACAGAGTAACCTTGTCTCACTTGTAAGCAGGGTAAAAGTCAGTCAGACTGAGTGCAGCAGTAAATTGGTAAGGGGGCAGTGTGGTCTCACTCTATGCTTCAAAGAGTGGGAGAAAACATTCTCGTCTAATTATAGGGCCTTTAAGGTGTAGAAACATTTTGTTTAAAGTTAAACTTTTAAACAAGCTTGGCTTAACCAACAAAATTGAATTGCATTCAACTGAATGGAACTAGACAGATCTTGTAATTTCATGGTGACGCTAATGCTAGCCCTTTTACCAGACTGCTCTTTAAAAATACATAAATCTTCAAATTGCTGTCAGTGCTGTGAGGCAAAAGGAACCAGCTGATGCCTTGACCTTGAATTCACAAATGGGTCATATAATCTTGTTTTTTAAGCTGTTTGAAGATGTCCTCACCTGCTTCCCTTATGGGTGTTATTTTTCTTTTTTTAGCATTAGCAATCCTGAAATTGTCCTTCAGAACTATAACAGTCAGATTTAGAGTTTGATGACCCAGTGGTTATGTCTTAAAAATGAGATGTGTCACTAATGACATACCAGGCGACAAGGAAAATAAAAAAAAGATCAATAAATCATGTCATTTTTCCTCCTTTCACTGTTTATCTTTTTTTTCTTCTTCAAAACATTTTCATTTAGAATTTTGGCTATTAGTTAAATTCTTTTTCATCTATGTTCTCCTTTTTTATAATTAGCTTTCGGTAAGAATTTATATTTGTTGTAAAATAGTCAGTGGTTATTTAGTTCTTGTGGATGTGCCATACAAAGTAATGGAAGTTTTAATTGGACATTGTTGTTCTTGGTAGAGTTTAATGTGACATTGAGTTGGAAACCACAAAGTTAGAATAACTAGCGTGAAAATACTTCTTTGTCCTGAGCTAGAAAAAGAAGCAAATGGTCACTCATGTCATGTCCGCCTGCACCTTGTTGCTTCTGATTGGTTCTTTCTGTTAGGTTGAGTTACACAATAACAGTACGGACGCCGGACCTGCCGTCTCTTTTGCTTTCCAGGTCATAGGTTGGCCCACCTTGTGAAAACTTTGTACCATTTTCTGTTTTGAACGCTCACTGTTCTGACTTAAAATTGGTGATTAATAGCTCTAATTTTGTGCCAAGGATTTTAATGAGCAATATCTACACTCAGGCATTGAAGTTTAATCATCATGTTTATTTCTTTTACAAATTCTGAAATGTGATTCTACAGCACTTTGTTCACTTTGGATTGGGGCCCGAACTTTTAAGCCACTGTAGGAGCGAAAGTGGTACTCGTGGAAGACTGAATGGGGCAATCTTCAACAAACAAATGCACTGAGAGATTTCAGAGAAACTGACTGTCCAATGGTATACACACAAAATGACACCTTCGGATCATCGACCACAGCTCCCACTTGCTCACATTCCCACATTCTTATTAGCATTCCTGCCCATATTTACGCCCAATTAAAGGAACAAACTGCCATTGGAGACACGCCCAAATTGGCTAGACCCGAACCAGACATTATCCGGTTAGAGAGAGACTTAACAATGGGCAAGGGGCTTTAGTGACCTTTAGGACCACATACTGATAACATACTGGTTACCACTGTGTGTGTGTGTGTGGTGATAGTGTCAGCATCAAGGACAGTGAAAGTGTGTTGTTGGGTCATGCTATGTTGTATTTAAACAAACTGTCTCAATTTGGATCTTGGTTGGCAAAAAAATGGGTATGTCAGAAAATACATGACCTAATTAAAGTAAAATCCAAAGCAAACAGCTGTCTTTGGACAGTTAAAGACTTGAGTTATGTACGCCATTGTTTAAAAGACGGCATCGTTTTACCTCATTACGTGTCAATGAGTCGCTGAACAAACACTTTTCGTTGGTCGTCGGCTGAACCAGATTCCTCAAACTGCAGATCAAGTTCAGCTGGTTCTGAGCTATGCATCCATAACTTCCAGGTAAACTCCGGAGTTACTTTCATATGGAGCGTTTTAATCATTTAGTTCATAATATTAGAATTGTAATTAACTAAACCCCAGCAAACAGAGAAAGGTGTTTTCGTAAAGAGTATTTTCGTTAAAAATATCCTGGTAATAGTACAATAAATGTCCATTTTACACACAGGAAGCTGTGCTGAGCTGGTATGAGAACAAAGGAACTGAAATGTGGCTCTCACACATTACAGTTCATGAGGTTTTTTTTATTCAAGGGAGTAGGCTTACAGGTTTCCTGTTTCACTCTATTATCATTAAAAAAAACAAAACATAATGGTAGGTTTTTATAGACCAAAAGAATGTAGTCAAATACGATCAAATTTGTCCTTGTTTACCCCTCCACTCACAGCTCACTGAGCTGTTATGAATCCATCATCCATCCATTCATTCACCGTTGCCAGGCAGAAAGGAATAGCGACGAGTCAGACACATTTATTTACTACAGCGGAGTCGCTGCCTCCTGACCCCGTTCAGGGCTCTTTAAAGGTTAACCCATGTTTGAACTCTTCAAGGGTGTCGGCAGCCAAATGCGTCTCCTCCGCCCACCCTCAACCACCTATTCTCTCCATCTTTCCTAAACACGTTTGCGCTCTTGTTTTTGTACGTACTTCAGCTAACCTGGGATGGCTAGCTTGCTCTTTGCTGCTTCCCACAGTAGCACACCAGCTGCTGTTGCGTGACCGGGAGTCCTGATGGAAATGCGCGTTTCCAAGTGGTTGACGTGATGCTCATCCATGGAAAATAATCGATTTGTGGCTCAATCTTGCGAACATCAGCAGCTGTGTCACCATCCAGGGTTCCTGTTGCAAGTTACAAAGAGAAGAAAACAACATGTTTGGATCTAAGCATGATCTCTAAGACTGCAAGCAACGTTTTCTTAATCCTCCTTTCTTCTTTTGATTATAATTGAGCGACTGCCTCTATTCGAGGAAATATGTTTACCATAAGAATAGCATTTCTTTGAAACTCCCTGAACTTTATTCAGTCAGTCAATTGATCAGTTTATTCACTCGATTTAACAGATTTCGTTATTAATTCACATGTACATGCTCTTACAACACCTGTTAATAAACGAGTGAAAAGGGAGCCGGAAGAAGAAAACCCTGCCCCTTTCTCAATAATTATAATTTATATTTTTGTGGCTGTATACATTAAATTAACAATGTAAATTGAAAACAATATTTAATTCTCCACATTATTAACTCTGAGACTTGATCGTTTTACTCTTGTAAAGTGTTGTAAGGTAACTGGTGGAATTTGGGCGCTTTCCTATTGTAGGAATTTAACTGAAGCATTAACGACGGAAAACAATAGGTTTGTTTTAGTGAAAGTGGGTCACAGTCTGGTCCTCCCTTAGGAAAGCTGAATGAGTTGATTAAATGCACAAGATCCTTATTGTTGAAGCCCAGAAGAGTTTTTTTTTTTTTTTTTTCTGTTCAAGACAGGGTGTTAATTTTCCTTTTTTTTAAAAAAAAAAAGTCGCTCCATCTTTCCTAAAGGCGTAGGAGATAACAGATGAAACATTAGCTATTTCCAAAGGATATTTATGGCTGGGAAGTATGACAATAGTAGACTGTGAAGGATTGGAAAATGTTCAGAATCTGCCAAAACGAAGAGATATGTTCATAGGGTCCCATAATTTTCCTGTGATGAATTTGTTATTTTGTCATTTTTTGGAAGCGATCTTTCCCACCTGGGTTTTCTCTGACAATCTAAATAATGTTTTTCACCATTTATGCTGATATCACCAGTGAAGGAGCAGCAAAACAAAGACTTTACAAGTTGCTGAAGCTACAGAAAAATGTGTTAAGAAGCTCCGCTCAGGTGAAAGACTCATGAATGTTTGTTTTAAAGCACCCAGAGCTGGGAGAGTCTTCTGTTTTCAACTGTGAACTGTAGTTGTCGATTGTTAAAGCACAACATTAACTAATGTGAGCATCTAGTTTCTTGGATATACCTAACTTTCTTGGCCCTTCCTAAATTTAAATTTTTTTGTTCAATAACTTTTTGCTTTAATTTTTCTAATTATCCTGATCACACCCATAAAGTCTCCACCCAGTTTCTTTATTGGCCTTTTTGTCTTACCAGCCACCAGATGGCAGCTTTCATTATGACACACCTTCACATTTCACTGTAGGTGTGTCTTCTGTTCCCTGTTTTCAAATTTTGTGTGCCTCCTCTTACTGTAGCTGATGTCGACGTTTGTAGACACAACCGCAGAGGAAAATGTGACACATGTGTGGTTCAGACAGAGATTCAAGTCCAATTAGTTTGGATTTAAATGCCTGCATCCATCACACGGTTTTGTCTGTAAACTGGTAAATGAGTCAGCATTTCTTTGTTGGTTCAGGACGATCGTGACAACGCAAATGAACAGAAATCTGTTGTTTTAAGCTTTTAGGTGCTAAAGATGCAGCGTCTTCTCTGCATGACGAGTTCGAGCAATGTGATTGAGATTCGATAAAAATCCAACATTCAGGAATCCTTCAAGATGGATTCAGATTCAGATTTATTCGGATCCCAACCGGGCAAGTATAAAAACTAAAAGACAAAGTATCAAAGATTAAATAATAATAATAAAAAAAACCCATACCAAAAGGACATAAAATACAAATCAATACATAATGGGAAGAATACAGCATGCAGTGCATTTCATTATTGACTGACAGTTTCTACAAACACTAAGTCAGGTGCAAGTCCCCCCACCTTGTCCTGCATTAAAAAGAGATATTGTTGTAGGAACAAAAGAGTTTTTTTATATACTAAGAACAGACTTCATTTGGTTCAGCACACATCAGCCAGCATCACCAGGATGTTACACACTAAATATTATTTAAAACGTAGAAATTATTGGATTGTTTTGTGACCATTAACACCACATGTTTGTTTTTTGTTTTTTTTTGTTTTGTCTTTTTTGGGGGTGGTCAGAAAAATTCCACCATAGGTGTCCAATGATACTTCCTGAAAAACATGTTTATTTTTTTGACGTCTGCACGCATTTCCCTCTGCACTGACTGGCTCCACCACACGCTGGGACGATTGTCAGATTTACTGCCTTAATATGCACAACCGACTGGCTCTCACGGCGGCTGCACGCCTCGGTGTGCCATTGTTTCACTGAACGGCTCACTTGCTGCAATAACTACCTGGTTGCAGTGAAAAGTTGGATAGATGAGCAACTGGCTCACCAGCTCATGGCAGGACGGGAATTTCTATATTTTCATCAGACATGATGTGCGCTGCTTGGTTATGATGAATGACTATTCTGGGTGCTCCTCTGAACTCCGCAATGGTGACACCTGTCTGACTGGAAAAGCAAGAAAGATTTTTACTTTGAGTGGAGGCCAGAAAAAAAAAAGATAGGAAAGCGGGCGGGTAGGGGGAAAGCAGAGAACTGGAAGGAAGCTGGATGTATGCTTGGAGCTGTTGGTGCTGCTCTAGCCAGTCTGTGCCGGCCACATGGTGTTTTGGAAAAATGTTGGAAAGCTCCAGAGGGAACACAGAAAGCGTGACATCATGTGCATGTGCCTGGATATGGAGTAATATTGTGGTGAAAGTTACTCCTGTGACAGACCACCGAAAGCTAACACGTTAGCCATTGATTCATCCTACAGAAGATTAAATTCAGTCTCGACTACAGCAATCTTTGAGCAAACCATTTATGACTTTATGGTTGTTTCTCATCATTGTGATGCAACATGTATGCTTCTTTTATTTGAACTGAACAAATGAATACATTTGTTACGGGTATTTGAACTTGAAATATCCTGTTCTGGTTCAGTTTCCTCTCATTTTCATGAAGTCATTGTACTTTCCAGCTTTCAGGAATGTGGACCAGTGGTGAGCACACTTGCCTAAAACATGAATAGCACAGCTGATTTTTCCTTTAGCGCTTTTGCTAACTTTGAAAACATTTAGCATAGTTAGCTTCCTCTAAATTAATTTCCCCCATAAATTATAAAGTGTAAATTTACTCGACTGTTTAATAAACTTTTAGTTAACTAAAGTTCAACATCTGTGTTAACGTTTTGATCATCAGCTGTTAAGAGTTCTTCGTGTAGTTAAGTGTTCATATCAAATCTCTTATTTTGAAGAGCATTAATATGCCTTCAAAATAGTTTCCTCTTCTTGTATCTAAAACACTAGCAAGCTGTAACTCTTTGTCAGAGAGTTGTACCCAACAATAAATTACAGCACATGGGTCAATAAAACAGCATTCTAAGCCACAACCCTGTAATATAATGTTGTCAGCTATCCTTACCAGCTTTATTGTTGACATTTTTGTTTGTTCTGCCACCTAAATTTAGCTCTCCTCGCATTTCGGAGAGTCTGTACACATAGCCTCGCCTGCAGTCATGTTCCGACCGACGTGTTGAATGATGAGCCTGTCATCTGTTTGTTTTATCCCCTCCTCTGAGTCTGGATGGAGTTACGGCCAATCATGGTGACCAGCAGCCGCCACAGTTTGTCTCAGGTTATTTAATACTCAGATAAACACGCAGCAGCCTTAACTCTTCTTCCGTATGACAAACGGGAGTGTAGGTTTCACCGCTGAATAATTCAGTTCTGGGTCTTTAGTTCTGTGTTGCTTGTTAGGGGAGAAGAGAAAGGTAATTGGATAGTTCATAACGAAGAGCAGCTCATTTTATCGTTTTCTTTCTTTCTTCCTTTATTTTTTATTTCCAGTCTGATCATGTTCTTGCAGAAAATATTGTTTGAACTAATTTCTTCTTTTTTTGTTCTTTTTTTTTTTTTTTTAGGGAACAGAAAACGAATGATCTAGACAACAACCTGAGGTCCTCCACTGGAGAAGGTACGGCTAACGCTCATGCACCTCCACATCCAAATGTTTAACCAGCTTGTTTGACTTGGATCACGATCTAATCCCCCCCGCTAAGGCCCATCAGCTTGCTAACAACACGGAGGTTTACGTGATTATAGCCGGGATTAGGCTGCTCTTCTGTCATTAAGCTCCCAATCCTTTTTTTTTATATGTCCAAGAAGACACAGAACAGAGTTCATTTTTAAAGAGGAATTCCAGTTTTCTGAAATTTACTGCTAAAAATTTGACTTTTTAAGTCAGGTATCCAAATGTGTCTGGGTCAAAAATGAATAAAAAAAAATGACAAGCGCACTGTAATGAGCACGTGGGATGTGAAGGAATTGCTGTAAAAATGTAACTTGTAAAACAATTTTTTTTTTTTCTCAAATAAGCATAATGATCTTCTAAGAACATGTTGATTTGGAGGATTATTACTCCCAGGCTACAGGGCATAAAAGTGCTTCTAAAATGAATGGAAAAAGCCCTGATATGGCTTCACACGCTGCAGCAGGAATGCTGATGATGTTCTTTTAGTTTTCACCAGTACAGTTTATCCAGGTTAGCCAAAATTACACATACTCCCTGCAAATTTAGGTTTAAATGGTTTTTTATTTTAAACGATCATGCCTTTTCTGAATGGAAGAGACTTTGTGCCATTTGTGAAGGAAGCTAAAGATTAAGGTGATGGCAAAGAGGCCTCCACGCTCTCTATTTGTTCCCATTGATTAGTGAGCATGCCTTTTATTGGGAAATGTTTTTGTTTTTCATTTAATCCATAACTGATACTCCTTTGTCTTATATGATCTAATAGGAACCAACGTTTCGGTTGAACAAAAATAAATGTAAACTAAATTCGCAGTGACGAGAATAGTTTTGACTTGATTGTATCTGTCTAATACTGGAATGTTTTTTTAAGATATGTTCTTAAGCCAGGACTTCTTTTACATGGAAACACTTTTTTAGTTTTCAGTTGTTTCACAAACTCTTTCTCCGTATTTTCGTGAAATGCCCCTTTAATTAAGCCGACTTAATGGCAGACACTCTGGGAAAGAGGAAAGTCAAAGTTTCCACTTTCAATCCTGGCGATGCAGATGAATGGTTGTGAAAGAGGAACTGGCTTCACTAGAAAAATTCCCTGAGTGTTTTTCCTGCTCTGTGGTATTAGGGCCGCTGCCTGGAGAGGAGAACGTTTCACGTAACAAAGTGTTTTGTGTTTCTGTGAAGCTCAGCGGATATTCAGCCTGCATTTGTTTTGCCACAGTTTGTTCCTGAGTGCTACTTTTTCTCGGAGACTGAAGGCAGCCCAGTTTAATGTGCATATTTGTGTAAACCTTGGATTTACACAAATACTTCATGTTCATTTTCGGGTTTCTGCGCACTTCTGCTGTTGAGCGATTTCTTTTTTTCATGAAAGTTTTTCCTTCAAACAATTGAACGGGCAACATGGCATGTAGCCATTCAGATACGTGAAAACTCCAGCAGCTTTTATTCATTCTGCCTGTCTTTGCCGCTTTCTGTCTCTGTCTTTCTTGGTTTAACTATGAGCATACAGGTTTAAAAAAAAATATATATATATAAACAAACACCTGCTTTTTGTTTTCTGAAACAAATTTGTCTTTCAACTTTAATAAAAATATGTTTAGCTGAAGTTGATCTACTCCTGATGTCCACCTGCTGTACCCAAATCAAAACCTCGGTTGGTGTGTTTTTGATGTTGTCCCGTTGAAAACAAATGTCCGTATTTCAGTTGAAAATTTTTCATCTTCGTTATTTCAACGTTGTTCACTGCCCCATGGTGCAGTGGGGCATCATGGGGCACAGCATCATGCTGCCACCCCCAGATTTACATCTGGATAGCTGTAGATGTGGTTTCTTACTCAGATTATGGGCTTTCATAATCTAAATGAAAATGTGTAGATTGTTCTGTGACTGAAAACTGAACAATTTAAAGGAATTCTGCTCGTTCTGTCCAGCTTTTGGGGTCAATGTACAACTTGAACAGCAGATTCATCATTTGACCCAGAAAGTGCAGTTTAAAGGCACAGTTAATGACTTTCCTGTCAGTGATGATTGTAAACCTCTGAGTGGATCTCTATATATCACATGTGTGCATTTTATGAGCAAATTTCACTGAAATATACAAATATGTAGTTCTACAGTCCAACCAGCTAACTCCTTTTAGTGCTACTTCTTTAAATTATGCAGGGAGATATTTCTGTTGCAAGGTTGTTGTTATGGCAACAGACTCTTGACGCGTGAATGAAACAGAAAAGAAGACAACGCCTTCAGTTCATGATTACACAGAAAAATATCCACAGTAATTGTAATTTTTTTCCTTTCTAATAGACCCGTCAATGTAAAAGCTCTTAGAGTATGTTCTATAAGCATCTAAAAATGGCTGAAAACAAACGCTTGTTTGATCGCATGATCCACCAGAACTTATCTGTGGAGAGGTCATGCGATCTTTATCTCTGATGTTACTTTCACTTTTATGAGTACTGGAGGAGGTGCAGTGAGTGTGTGTGTGTGTGTGTGTGTGTGTGTGTGTGTGTGTGTGTGTGTGTGTGTGTGTGTGTGTGTGTGTGTGTGTGTGTGTGTGTGTGTGTGTGTGTGTGTGTGTGTGTGTGTGTGTGTGTGTGTGTGTGTGTGTGTGTGTGTAAGAACTTGTAGTTGCAGGTTAAACTCTGCCCGGAGAAAAATCAGGCTCCCAAAGCAACATGTACAGACACACACCCTGGCAGCCCAGCTTTCATCTTTGTTGAGTATATAAACGAACCAACGCTGCCCCCTTGTGGTGCCTCGTCGTGTCTGGCTGAGACTGGAATGTATCTGCGGAAAAGTTATTTCTCGGTTCAAATCTGAACATATTTCTGTTCAAAAGCATCAAAGCAGGTCGTGTGGGGGGGGAAACTGTGCAGCCTCTTACGATGAAGACTGATGATGAGGACGGGCTTGGAGAGAGGGGGTTAGGAGGGATGAATCCTGGGCGGAGGAACAGTCGACAGTTTGCTGGAGGCTGTGCTGTGTGATTATCATGTGCACACTGCAGCACAGTGTGTCTTTTGTTGCCACTCCACCATAAACCATGAAAGTTCGAACTTAGTGTGTGAGAACCATGTTGGCGTGTTTCGGCTCCTTTACATAGAGCGCCAGCTTTAGACATCCAACCTTAAAATTCCTTCTTAAAAATAATTTTTTGTTTATTTTAAGATACAATTCCAGCACCAGTGTGACGTCGGAGTCCTAACCGTAATGCTCACCCTCATGTTGGGCTACTGTACGTTTAAAAATCTGCTCTGATTACAGAGTTTATGACCACCCTCCACCGTTGGGGACTTTTGCCTGGAAATTACTACCTACCTGCTGCTTTTTGCCTCCAGTAAAAGTGCACAGCTGTAATTTAGGGCTCCACCCCGGTGTTAAGCCGCAGACACAAATTCAAAACAGTGGAGAAGCTGGTTCAGATGCTCGGAGGGTTTTTGGGGTCCATTTAGATCCCCAAACCTCTTTGATCGATCTGGAAACCGATTCAAATTCGCATGTAACACAAAACAGGAAGCTAGTTGTGTTTGTGTGAAATCAAATGAGTTTAAGATCAAAGACCAAGCAATTGATGAAAAAAATTAGAAAAGTGATCATTTGGCAATAAATGGACCATACAAAATGCAGAACATGAAATGGTCTCTCAGAAAAAGTGGGGAAAAAAATGAAGTTCAAACTAATGCATGGAGCTTATTCTTTAATCAAATTAACTTTATTTATGAAGCACATTTGGGGCATCCGAGGGTTAACCAATAAAGTGTAAAATAATAACAAATGGCCACAAAACATTACATTTAACTAGAAAAAAACTAAATAATTTCTACAACAACAAATGTATGACGTGTAACAAAAAAGTGACACTAAAAAAAACAGAAAGATGATCAAATATAGAGATGGCCACAAATTCAACCAAACACTTTGTCATTTGATAGAAAATAAGACAGCCATCTTTCAAATACATTTCTTGGCAGTACAGATGACTGGTCAACAGGACATAAAACTGCATATCATCTGCACAACAATGAAATGAGAAGCATTGATTAATGATGTGACTCAACGGATTGCCTGAATAAAAGCGGTCCAAACATGACTCCCTGAGGAACTCCTTAACTAAAAGACACTGGCAGCCGGAATAGTAACTCAGTTAAATAAATCTCATCTCTGAAGCAACATGGGAAACAACAAACCTATTTGTTTACTCTGTTTTGCCACAATGAATGTATTTTATGTGAACATAGTCTGTCTTATTGTTGACTTGTGTGTGTACATATATATATATTTTAACCCATTTATTTTGACCATCAGGTTTGCTGGAATGGGTAACCTGCTAAAAGTCCTTACAAGAGAAATAGAGAACTATCCACACTTTTTCCTGGACTTTGAAAGTAAGTCTGCGATCTGAGTGGAGCGTCATGTGTGGAGGGGGGTGAAGCCTAACCTGCTCCTGTCTCCTTTCTGTCAGCCGATTTCTGCGCAAGACGAAACAAAACGACCAAAAAAAAAACAAAAAAAAAAACTCGTTTCGCTCTCTGCTTCTGCGCTTCTTCCTCCTTTCTCGGCACAGCTATGACCGCCTGCTCTGTTTATGACTCTTCTTTTTAACATAAACTCCTTTTCTTCCTTTCCCTGTGTTTTTCCTTTCTTCATGTCTTGCAGAAACCAAATGGGGAATCTGTTAAAAGTGCTCACTTGCACAGAGCTTGAACAGGGACCAAACTTTTTCCTTGACTTTGAAAGTGAGCACGACTTTATTCCTGTCCCTTTTCTAAACTCCCAACACGCCCACCACCTTTCTTTTAATTTTTTTCCCCCCTGAATTTCTGTCCTTTAGCGTGGCTGGTCAGGGGTCAGCCCACTCAATCTCTCAGTTGTCTCTCTTTGAATTTCTAATGTCTCCTCTGTTATTTTTCATTCATCTTTTTGTGAAAGAAGGAGCCTGACCTTTTGACCTGTGCCGTCTGCTTTCACTAAGTTCTCTGTATGCATCAGCGTTTGTTTCTGCAATCATTGTACACATTTGCATAAAGCCTCAGTTCCTCCATGATCCGAGGCAGTAACTAGGATGAAGCTAATAGAGACTGGTGGATTTTGGCTTCGGCCTTCTGCTGAGACCTCCCACAGAAGAAGAAGAAGAAGAAGAAGAAGAAACTCACACTACACCTCCACAGTGGGGCTTCAGCTGTTCTCCCACTGCAGTCAACCTCAGGCTTTGTTTATTCAGCAGAGAGGAAATGAAGGGAGTAGAATGTTTTTGAAATGCAAAACAGACCCGAGACACAGTGCTAATGTCAGGGATTTTCTATATATAGAGCTGCTCCAGGAGCTTCATGCACACATTATACTGTTATATATATGTAAGGAGCTGATATTAGCCTACATGCTAGTTTTGTAGACCTAATTTTCTAGCATATCTCACTAATCCCAAACCATCTAAAGCTGTTTTCCAGTTACTGCTGCCATGCATTTAGACTCCAGTGAAAGATTCACATTCACCATTATTTTTATTATTTATTGTCGTCATGGTAATGAGTTTTAAGAACAAGAAACAGGTGCACAAGTTTTAATTCATTTCCACGTGGAGTTCAAAGCTTTATATATAAATTCAAATATATACATACACCTGGTGATGTAATCGTGATATTTAGGGTTGTGATTATGATGTCTTTGTAAACAAAGTTGCCCTTCAAAAGATCATCGGAATGGAAATTGTCAAACTCATTTTAATTCATGATGCTGTCAATAGATTATTAACTTGTGTGACTTGTGCACCCAGTTCTTGTTTTTAATGTTTTCTTTTTTTTTCACTCCCATCTGAAAGAAATGGTTGAAATTAATGAATGATGAAGCTAATATGATGTTAAGTGGATGAAAACTGAGATTTTTACTTCAGCCAAGAATAAAATCCCTGTACAGTAATTAATTGTTGAGGAGCATGAGTGACTGGAGTTTTGATTTGTTCATAGATGCACAGCCGACAGAAGGCGAGCGTAAGGTGTGGAACCAGGTGAACTCGGTCCTGCAGGACTCTGAGAGCATCCTGACCGGGCTGCAGGGGTACAAAGGGGCGGGGCTGGAGATCAGAGATGTAAGAAAACACACATCACACACACGCTTTAGGATTTGCTTCAATGGGATTAAAGCTGCGATATTTAACTTTTATAGAAAATATGTGTTTTACATAGTTGTTAAAACCGTCACCATGTCGTGACAGTTTGTTAATCAAGTTTATTTGTATAGCAAGGTGGTTCAGTTTACTTTACAAAACAAAAGCACAAAATTACAAAGTTATAAGGAAAGAGCAAGAGATGGAGAGCGGAGGGGGGAAGGAGGATTGGGGTTGTGCCACGAGGATGGTGATTGACAGCGCTGGGAGAAGGCAGAAGAGCTTTTTTTTATCACACAGATTATCTGTTTCATATGCAACAGAGTTTTAACAAATATGTAAAAAAAGAAAATTCTATAATAGTTACATACTGCAGTTTCAAATCATCTGACTAATAATTTAACTTTTTGCTTTATGCCTCTCCAGGCGATCCAGAATCCCAATGACATGTCGCTGCAGGAGCGAGCCTGGAACTCCGTCTGCCCGCTGGTCATCAAACTCAAGACATTCTACAGTTTCTCTCTCAGACTAGGTGACCCCACACTGACCCCACACTGACATACACTTAGTCAAGCAATGCTGTGGATGTGTCTTTTCACAGCCAAACAGAAATACTCTAGTCTTATGAAATGCCTTCTGCTCTGCAGAGGAGGCTTTGAAGAGTTTGCTGAAGTCGCTTACTTGCCCGCCCCTCACTCCCACTCAGCATCTGGAGAGGGAGCAGGCGCTGGCCAAACAGTTCGCCGAGATCCTCCACTTCACTCTGCGCTTTGACGAGCTCAAGGTCTTACTACACACACAGGCCAATACACTCCCTCCCTCACATAGCAAAAAGTGCCGTGTGTGTTGACCGAGGCTTGTTTGGATGTCTTGACACAGATGAGGATTCCTGCCATCCAGAACGACTTCAGCTACTACAGGAGGACCATCAGTCGGAACCGGATAAACAACATGAATGTAAGAGCACTTGTTTCTTGACCATTAAACACACAGGCACAAAAAAAACATTTCACCCCATTAATTGTTGTGTGTTTTCATTTCTAGTTGGACATTGAAAATGAAGTCAACAATGAGATGGCCAACCGGATGTCTCTGTTCTACGCTGAGGCCACGCCCATGCTGAAAACACTGAGCACCGCGACGACAAACTTTGTGTCGGAGGTGAGAGCGCTGCTACAACATAACCGTCTAACTATCCTTCAGTCAAACGTATAGGGGGCCTGGAGGGGAAATAACAAAACTAGTGGTGAAGTGGTAATAGATTTCATTTCAGGGCCTGTAATTAATTAATGGCAAGCCACATATTGACAAAATAAACAATGTTTTCAGCTCAAATACACTTTTTGCTTCTAACTTATTGAATTAATAGACGCATTAGCCCAAAAACAGAGCTATTTATTGTTTTTAATCTTTTACGTAACGATTAGATTGGTGCAAAGTGCTTTTATACCCAACCAGGAACCAGTGATCATTCATGGACCTTCTTTAGAAACATGGGCTGTGGATGCTAACGTTAGCATTAGGGACAACTGTCCTGCTACAACTTGGTTAGCATTGAGATGCTACTTTAGGCTTGATAACTGATAGGCTAACAATAGTTGTTTCCAGAATCAGATCAGATATCTATAAAAGCAGAAATGGTCCAGGAAAAGCAGCGTTGTGGTCCATGGCCGCTGTTAGCGGATGTCGCTCGGGCGTCAAATTTACCAGTGTCTCAGAAATACACAAACACAAAATTCCTGCTTGGAACTTTTGTCTGTTAAAGAATTTTCTTAAAAGTGTGATTAATTCCTGTAAAAAAAAAATTCATGTGTTAAAATATATACTTCTCTGACTTTCATTTTTATTCATTTTATCAACTCAAGATTAAACTAGGAGGTGGAAAACTGTGATTATTATCAGTAACAGAGCATGCTTTCTTTGACTTTTGTAGAACAAAACTCTTCCACTGGAGAACACGACAGATTGCCTCAGCACCATGGCCAGCGTGTGTAAGGTCATGCTGGAGACGCCGTGAGTTTCTGCACTCACCAGTTCAAATCTCATCACACACACTTAATCGGTCTATTAAAGCAGCAGGATTAAAAGTTAAGTTGGCAATAATCCTTATGTCCGCATTCGCTATAAAATGCATTAGATGGCCAGTTAGCATATAAGTAAAGATGTAAAACTGTGATTATGTTTTAAAGACAGTTTTAAGTTGAAATATGTTTAGACTTCACTCTTACAAGTTTTACAATTTCCTTACAAGTGAAACTAAACGGCGTGTTACATCACTGGAAATCACAATACCGTTAAGTTCATTTATTTCACCTCCAGAAATTAAGCTCATGAGTTTCATTGATTGATTACAAACAGACTGGTGTTTTTGAGGAGTCTATGTCTAATAATTGTGCCGATTCTGGCTTATTTCTAATGAAAACCAAAATTCACCTTCTCAGAAATTCACAATATGACTTAAAAAAAATTTTAAGACAAAAATTGTCAACTTGTTGAATGGTATATCCATGTTCTGTTCAGTATGTGGACTCAGTGGTTGGTCAGGGCTCCTTTTGCATGAATTACAGCCAATTTCTTCAGCTTTTGTGGTTTAATTGAGTGTCTTCTGTCAAGTCATAGTTAGGTGTTTTACTAAGTAATTTTCAAACTTTTAAATGATTTTTTTGGGGGGGGTTTTAGGGAATATTCGAGTCGCTTCAGCAGCAAGGACACACTCTTGTTTTGCATGAGGGTGATGGTGGGAGTGATCATCCTTTACGACCACGTCCACCCAAACGGCGCTTTCACCAAGTCCTCCAAGATAGATGTAAGAAGACATTTGTTGTGCTTCGGTCCTATAAAGACGGAAGTCGCCTTTCGATTTCATGTGAATTCACTCGGCCTTATTTCCTCCAGATGAAAGGCTGCATAAAGGTGCTGAAGGACCAGCCGGTCGACAACGTCGAAGGACTCTTGAACGCTCTGAAGTACGTGCTTTTTATTAAGCAGGTTTTAATTAGAGATGCACCGATCCCATATTAATATCTGTATCAGCCCTGATATCGGAAAGAAAATCTAGATTGGGTATCCATTGGGGCAGATCTATTCAATCTAGTTCTATGCTTTGTGCTTAGAGCAACATTATGCTCTATTATTTACTCTTTGAATTAGTTGAAAGAAAGTTTGTTTGTCCGATACCAATCTCCAGATAGGTATCGGACAATAACTAAACTGCGGATATCGATATCTGTTTTGAAAGTGGAAAAAAAGTGAATTGGTGCGATCCTAATTTTAATAATATTGTTATTGTTCACTTTTTTCTCCTCAGATTCACCACCAAACACCTGCACGACGAGTCCACTCCAAAAAACATCCAGTCGATGCTCCAGTAACATTTTCTTTTTCTTTTTATAAATATTGATATGAAGAGGATCATTCTGTTGACCTCAGACAAGATGTAAATGTTTACATTATTTTTTAAAAAAAAATTGGTTTGTTGTTCGTACTTGTGTGTATTGTGCAAAAATCCTACACTCCGGTTTATTTTAGCCTGGCAGATTTGATTACTTTCTACTTTCCCACCATAAAAAAAAAAAAAAAAACTCTAAAAGCATCCCGTGAATCTTCCTGTTGAGAACGTTCGCCTTCCCGGACGGTGGAAAATGATCTCTGAAAGCTGCTGCACATGAGAAAGGCAGCATAAAAATCCCGGCTGACAATGAAATTTAATGTTGCGCTTCAGACGAGATTCTCCTGACGCAGAATAAATACTCGTTTTTGGGATACCGACTTGAGAAAATCCGTCTTCGGTTCACCTTTGCACCACGGTGTGAGATTTCCGAGAAATGCGTTAAAGTCTCAGAAGTCAAACGGACTTCATCTCTGTTGGGATGAAGAATCGATGAAAGGTGCGCTGTTGAAAGTGTTTATAAATGATCCAATCAAATGTTTCCTTGAGCTGATTTTAAAAGCTACATGCTGTGCCATGTTTTTGGGTAAATTTCATCGTAACTGTGCTGCCCGTTTTAAGTGGCACCACTGGTTAAAATCTTTAAAGGCTTAAAATAAATTCATCTTTTATCCCAGCAGCATGATCTCCCATTGGAAATACTTGATCATTTTTAATTTATCTTCTGGCAAAACGACCCATTTAGCGTAAAGTACCGTGATTTATTTAAATTCAAATTTCAGTTTTAGTGTTGTTTATTTTGGAAATAATAAACTACATGCATCCACCATCTGATCTGCGCCAAATTCAACAAAATGGACACTAATTTTGTTGTGAATTTGATACACTTGTGTAACTGATGAAGACCTGCAAAGAAAAAAAAATCTCGCAGCCAATTGTGTAACAGTTTTTCAATTTAAGACGACGCTACTGGAATAAAAGATGCATTTCTACACGTTTTTACCGCGTGGGCCAGTATTTTGATGGTAAGCGTTCTTTTGACAGAAAGACCAAAAATATTTAATTCTAAATAAATTATAATTAGTAACAAAAGAAAGAGATATTTTGACCCCGATGTCGGAAATTTTAAATTACATAAACAAAAAAAACCCCAAAAAAACTCACTTGTTCTCCGAAGTGCCCAGTTATTTGTTGTTGTTTTGTTTTTTACATTTAATTTTAAATGTGACTGTTGACATTGTGCTACTCCTTCCTGATAAGTCAAACTATGGAGGTGAAGTGAAACAGGCCACCGGCACTGAACAGATCCTCCAGCTGCCTCACCTGGTTGTGTCTGTGTGTCTGTGTGCGTGTGTGTGTGTGTGTGTGTGTGTGTGTGTGTGTGTGTGTGTGTGTGTGTGTGTGTGTGTGTGTGTGTGTGTGTGTGTGTGTGTGTGTGTGTGTGTGTTTGGGTGCGTACCTTACACTGCTCTCAAACTAGGTTGGACAATCTGTGACTGTTAAACTGTGGTTCTTTTTTACTATACTACTCTGAAGACCAATGACAGATGGGGAGAGAAAGAGAGAATGTGTATTAATGGACATCAATGTATAAAGTAGTCGTGTAAAACTTTTTTTTTTTTTTTTTTTCTTTTTTTACCACAATCTGAATCTCACGATGGAAATGCCAGAAGGCTGTCTTGATGCCCTGCATTGCCTTAAATAAGCTGACGAAGCATGGAAAGACCTGTTTCAGTTGTGCCGAATCCATAAAGCCATACATTTAACCCTCCTGGGGTCTTAGAACGACGGTCAGGACGCTGAATGGGTCAGACCGTCAGTTTCCAAAACCACACCAGAAAACCCTCCTACCCCCCAGTAACAGCGCACGCGGGTTCAATGTGGACCAGACCGTGGGAGGGTTAAAACGAGCCGCAGCCACTCCTGTCCCTCCATTAACCCTTCAGACTAACATCACTTTAACATCCTGTTGTACTTTGACATGCATCCGATCATAGGTGCGAGCCATATTTTTGACGCAATGAGATTACGGTATCATATAAGTCTCATTTCTGACTGAAGAGATCCGCCCCCGTCTTCTGTCAGGGACCATCTGCCGCCCCAACTGCTTGCTGAATGAAAGACTTTGTTTTAATTATTAATCTTTCTGTTTTTGTCTTCAACTGACAGTTATTGTTCCAATATTGTTCCGATTTCTGCTCACTGTTTATGGAAGTTGCCTCAGCTGTGTTCTTGCATACTGGATGGGAGGTTTGAATTGGATAATAAAGGTGGTACATTTCTTAAAGACTTTTTGTTCTTATTCACAACATTGCAAATTTTTTATCAGAGATTTTCAAGTGTAGTTTATAGTGTTCTGTATGATATATATATAGAGTATTAAATATTTTATATATGTACACACTGATTGTATTTAAGAGTAACCTAAATGAATGATTCAACTGGTCTGAATTAGATTTTCTGACATTTTTTACACAACCTTATATTAACTGGATGTTTATCCAATTTGCGACGACTTTGTGGATGTGATTGTAGCTGCAGTTATCAGTTAGCCCCCATAAACAAATCATATAAGTGAGTTGTTATGAAATGATTAAAACCGCTGAAATAAGAAATGTTAAAAGGAGCAAATTATTAGCGGCAATAAATACACTAGTTAAAGTTTATACTTACGTGTGTTTACTATACCCTCTTGTGGCCAGAACAAGTTGATCCCAATTTGGATGGACAAAATAGTGAAGAATGGAGAAAGAGACATGTCTTGGTTTTGCAGACATTTTAATTATAATTCCATTTCGCCCATAAAAACAAACTTTTCTAAGTTGAAATGTCTCAAATCTGCCGTGCGACAGGTTCTGTTACGTTTTCTAACTTGACTCACAGATTCTTATCAAATACATCTTTGCAGAAACTCTCATCTTGATCCTGAAAATAATGTGAAAGGTGTGAAGGACATAATCCAGAATATTAGATTAATTCAAAAGAAGTTATCCCGAAGCTCTGCGCAGTGCTGATGTCATTGTCCTGCTGGGGGCAGTGTTGAGCTGCGCTTCAAACATTGAACAACCGTAAACCTGTAAGCAAAGACAATCAAGTTTTGTCATGAACTTGTTTTTATTGTATTTTTATATCAATACTAGGCGCGTCAATTAAGCTCATTCTCCTGCTGTCTTGACATCCTACCGAAGGCAAAACTTTCTTTAAAACAAAAAGTTTTTTTTTTGGTGTTTTTTTTCCTTTAAGAAAGTTTTGCCTGTCGTTGCGTCTGATCTGAGTCAAATGGTAAACTCATCTATTCTGTCCGGTGATTTTGTCCAAGATCTGAAAACAGCAGCTGTCAAAACAGTGATAACAAAAACAGATTGGTTCGATCGTTGATTGGTTTAGATTTTTTTTGTGGTTCTATTTGGGGTTTTTTTTATTCAAAATGATGCATATTTAATATCAGTAGTTATTCAAACAATATGTTTCTGTCATCTGAAAGCTTAGAAAGTTAGACAACTTAGAAAATTAGTGAAAAAAAAAAAATCCTTTCAAAAGAAATAATAATGGACTGAATACTGGACTGTGGGGAACGCCGGGCTCAGCAGTAAATGAGTTTAGATACAAAGCACTTTACTAAGGGTAAAAAGGTACATTTCTGTACATTTTTAAAGTCACCATCTTATGGCCCCAGAGTGAGAGCAGAATTAGCTTGAAAAAATTGGTTGGCCTTTTCTCCAAATCATTCAAATTATTGTATGTATTTTTTTTTTTTTTAGAGAAACACTTCAGATGTGTAAGCATTGACATGCTAGTGCACCACTAAATGATATATCATGAGGGCTTTACCATCGTGGTTAGCTAAAAATGTCATTCTATAAACTATATGAGATAGTGATTTGAAACCAGGGAAAACTCAACAAAGTTCTAACATTTTTTATTGGGTCACATGCAGCTTCCAGGTGTTTTCTTGCAGAATTACTCATAGTCAGTCTCTAATTTCCCGTGGACGTTTCCCTTACTGTACAGTTGCATCAGATTCTGCCTAAAGGATCCGAACAAGTGAGACTACTTACTGGGAGTGCTCCGCTGAGAGCGCCGCGCTGCCTTGAGGGCCTCCAAACTTAACTGGGGCACCGGCGTCCTCGCTGGCCCGGGTCGGACCCCGGCGTTCCACCGGGTCATGCTGAGCAGGTTCCTGGCAGTCTCAGCGGTGATTGGGTGGTCCTGAGCAGGAGATGCCCACAAGGGGCGGGTTTGGGTCCGAGGGTCTGTGGGGAGACGATTAGCGGCAACGGGTGGAGAGGAGTCCTGGGTCCTGAGGAACATCTGACAGAACAGAGGCACAAAAACAGAAATCTGTTGTTGATAAACGGTCACAAGAAGTTCCATTTACAGCCGTCTCCATGGTGACACATGGCGGTGGCTGCACCATGCTGTGGGGATGTTTTTCTTGGTTGATGAAACACAACAAATCCCCTAAAAAAAAAAAAAATTATTATGTTTTGGGTGGCAACATGATGAAATGCCTGAATACATTTGCTAGGTACTTCGATAAGCGCGACCCGTTTCATCCACCATAAATACCAAAACGCCTTCTCTCTCAACATTAACATGATTAAGTTTTAAAGAGCCACTTCATAATGTATGATGCCTCCTGGTAACACAGTCGCATTGCTCATCGCTCTGTAAAATTCAGACAAGATAAACCATCACTGAGAGCAAATGGCGGAGATTCACCAGAGACTTAGCTTTGCGTAGTTTGTACGTGGCCTCAGACGGCGTTTTTCTCTTCCCGTCACCGTTCTGGGACGCACCGCTCCGGCATGTGGAGGTCTTACTTCTCATTTGCCTGGGCATAGATTTAAGTATTTTAATCCAAGAGTTTCAAAAGGCAAAAAGTTGTGTTTCCAACATGCTCACTCTCTAAAGGTCTGCTCCACGGGATCCAGGTTGTCCAGGTAGTTGAAGCGTATTGTGTCCTTTGGGTGTCGGTCTGAGTCTCTCCATAGTGGCAGGGCCTTGGCCTTCTTTTCTGTTTTTAACCGTGATCTGGAGCTGGATTCAGGAGGCTGGATGGTGGGAACTGAATGCTCCTCGTCGTTCTCAGCCACTTCTGGTGGTTCCTTACGTCCACCGCTGAGGGTAGAAGGAATTTCAAGCTCCGGTGTCTGGATTGACGGTGTCTGGAAACACAACGCAGACTTTTAGTCCTGTCGCTCCATCGGATCTTTTTCGCGTGTAAGAAAGTCCCCTGACCTGCAGCAGTCTGCGTCGCAGATCCTGAACAGTCTCTATGTAGTGTCTCTTCCAGACGCCCTGCTCGAAAGCCGAGGGGGAGAAGGTGATGCACCAGCCGAGCCGCAGACACTTGGCCATCCACAGTTGGTCCAGCTCCACAATGCTCCTCCAGTGCCAGCTCACCTGTCACACACGGAGGGCAAACGTCTTACGCACCCTAATCCTGTTCCTCCCGGATCTGCTCCGGCGACGCGTACCTGAGCAGATCGGCAGAGGCTGCGAGGGTCCAGGAAGGAGAACAAGTAGAGGCAGAGGGCTCTGGGCAGCAGGCAGGTGAAGTCTGCAGCCTGCAGGGGGAGCCGTCTGCTCACGGTGAGGCTCAGGAACCTGAGCTGCTCCGCCGAGCAGCGGAGCACGAAGTCCTCCAGCACAGCCTTCCTCTGGCTGTCGGACCAGCTGCCAAACTAGCAGAGGACTTAACTGAGTTCACCAGGAGCATCAGTTTTACAGCATCAGAATAAGTTATCCTCTTTAACTGACCCATTTTGCCAGAAGTTGTCTCCTCTCATCAAACAGCTGGGAATTCAAGGTCAGATTTAATTAGATGATGTGAAACATTTCAAGCTTCTGGCAGTTTGATAAGCTTTCTAAAACTACATACTTTTTACTTGAAAGGGGTAGTATAATATAAAATCAACTTTTTTTTATTTTATTTTTTTCATTTTAGCTTTACATCATGTCATATCGTTATCCTCTCCTCAAAAACATTCTGTTTTCTTTTGTCTCCCGTGGAAATCACGGGAATGGTTGCCACTGCCGTTGCCTCCAGGCTCTGCTCCTCCTCAGAGCTTCAGTTTCCTCACAGAGCAGCCCTCCCCTGGAACTCCTGCAGACTAGCCAGAAGCAATTAGCAAACACCTGGTGTTGTTAAAGGGTTACTATAGGAGCCGTGCTGTGCCTGAAGGCGGAGTTTCAGAAAGAGCAGGAGCTTCTTAAAGAGACAGAGGTCCAGTTTCAAGGCAATAAATTACTAATTCAAATTTGTTTTGAGTCATATTTGTTATATATAACATCTTTTATAACACCTGAACGTAACATATTTTGATTATTATACAAAATGGCCCCATGTGCCTTGAACACACATAATTCTGCCCCTGTAGTAGAATAACAAAAAGCAGTGATTCTGAAAATGAGCTGACGTTGACCTTGCTGTTGATCAGCGGATGGTTCAGTGGGGTCCATGCACTCCGCTCGGTTTGCATTTTGGCACGGCGAGACGGAGGCCGTATCTCGAGTGGCATCTGGAGGAACAAAGACAAAACGGTGAACCTTAACACAGCTGCAAAACCAATTTTTCTTCCTTATTTATCTTTTTTAAAATAATTTTATTTACGTTGTTAAAAGACCCAATCCACAAGGGTCTTAAAAAAGTCCCTGCATTTTAAAGACTTTACGACGTTCATGCACTCTAAACAAGGTTCCAGAAGCCTTTGAAAGAGAAATGGGCCCACAGCATCACAGATCCTTCCCCGTGAAAGACAGTCGGGAAGAGGTCCACGCTTATTCATGGAATAACCCACAATAAACTCCAACGTGTTTCAAATTAAAACACCACAGTTCACCAAATCCCCTTAAAATCCCCCCCGAGGTAAACAAAGAGCAGTCACTAATACGTGAACATTTATTTTTGGAAGAACTGATGTCCGATTCATTTGGCAGACAATCCACAACGACATCCTATTTACACATACTACAGGATCACTATTGCAACAACAGCATTGCCAGAGGGGTAAAACTACCCTGTCTGACCCTAGCACACGTTCCCTGTTAGTGGGGGGAACAATCCAACACTCACAATGATAAGGCAGGTTTTCTGACGTCATGCTTATTTTTGCACTTAAAAACTTTTTAAACCTTACCATCAGTAAAGTACAAATAATAATAATAATAATACAGCTCCGGAACGCACTTTATGCGCACTAACTCCTCGCCGTCTTCTCTTCTTCCCATGTCCCTCTGCAAGGTTGACTTGTTTCCATAGTAACGGCGTGTGAACCCCTGCCTACTTGACACTGTGGTGCGCGTGAGCAATTTGAAACTGCAGCGCAACACTTAACTTCTAGAACTTTAGAATATAAAACTTTACTTCAGTGTCAGATCAAGTGCTGCAACAAAGAGACCCGAAAAATGAATAGTTCAACGTTCAGACGGGCGGAAACACGGAGAGAGGGGGTTGGGGGGATGTCAAGCTGCGCATGTTCACGCAGCACAGACCGGAAGTAGCACAGAGAAGCGTTAGAAAAAATAAAAGAACGTTTGATTTCGGAGTGTTTGATTATAAAGTGCGGTAGAAAAACAAAAAAAAGGATGAGTTTGACATGAATAAAGGCCTAAACAGCTTTTTTAAAGCGCTGAGGCTTCAAAGAGCCTCATCGTCTGCCAGGACTAATAAAGTGTAATTTCGCTGTTTTTGGTATTAAACGTCAATTCTATCTAAAGAAGCGAACAAATGCCCGCTACAGCTTCTGGTAGCTCTGGCCGAAACGGGTGGAAGAGCTGACTTCTTCAGAGACAAACATCTAAAGGACAAATACTAGTAGTGACACCTGCTGGCCACAGCGTGTTACAACTAGTTACTCATCTGGGTTTGGATGTAAGAGATTAGTGTGTGTGTGTGTGTGTGTGTGTGTGTGTGTGTGTGTGTGTGTGTGTGTGTGTGTGTGTGTGTGTGTGTGTGTGTGTGTGTGTGTGTGTGTGCTATGATTTATAATAATAATAATAAAAAAAACAAATAAACAATAAAACACCAGGATCTTTAAGGAAATTAATATACGAGACAAAACAATGTGATGGTAGTAATTAGCGGTGGCACAAAATCCTAAAGGGAAATTATAATATAGTATAATATATATAATATAATACAATGTAATATAATAGAATATAACATTTTGTTGACAGCATGGCTTTCCCCCCATGCATATCTGTACCTCATGCTGCTCTTTTATTTATTTTTTATTTTTTGGTGGGGGTGATTTAAAGTACCACCAGACACATTTTTGTCCAAATAAAAGAGGTATTAATGTTCATGTGACCTGCAGAGGGAGGGCGACCCATACAACTTGAAAACCAGATCTACCTGATATGGGAGCTGGTGGAAATGTCCTTTGAGCCAACTCAAATTCTACCAAAAAAAACAAAAAAACAATTAGAACCACAAACTCTTTAAAAAGAAAAAAAAGAACCTGCAGCCCTAACTCCAGTCACTGATGTGAATCTGGTGGCTACCACCCATAGATAATCAGATAAACAGATGGTGAGTCACAAATGTGTCAATAATCAAGTACCAGAAATGTGATGCACACTCTTTTTCACATCAACAAGCAATTCCTTTCTGATGTTTTACATATAATAGGGAAAAAGACTGATGGCGACATCCTTAGTGATGCAAACATACACACCACACACAAATGCTCGTTTTAGTAATTTGCTTAAATGCAGCATTCATTAATGAAGGTTGGTTGTTTATTTTATATTTGGTGAGTTTGAACCATGTCTGATTTATTTTCGCGAAAAAAAAATTATATATTTTCTTTTTTTTTTTTTTATGAATTACATTTTTGTTTGATTTATATTTCACTTCTCATAATCGCTGTAGAAAAGTTGTCCTGAGGAAACAAACCCAAATCTAGTTCCGGGGGGCGTCAGAGTCCGAGTTGGTGATTCATATCTAATTATGGACCATCAAGCTCCCAAAGAATGCAGGAAAATATTTTATATTTTATATATATGTTATATGAACCCCACCCCCCTCCAAAAAACAAAAAAAAAACAAAACAAAACAAAAAAAAAGTCTTGCTTAGAAGGTTAAGAGTCTTTTATTGAATCGACAGGGTTCGGACCGGAAGCCATCTTGAAAGTGTCGCGAGCTTAACGATGGGAGGAACGTGGGGGTGAAAGAGGAGAGGAGGAGAGGAGAGGGAGGCTGGAGGAGGAGGCGAAGGAGGGCAGCTCATTGTTACGGAGAGGGCGAGCTGCTCAGACCGCCGCCACAGCACGTGAATATCCCCGGAGAACATTTCGGTAAAGTTGTGTCCGTTTAATTCCTCCGTTTTTCTCCCTTCGTGAATATCCCAGCGGAGTGCCGCTGCTCCGCCTCCCCGTTGCCGCCCCGGCGGCTCGCTGCTGTAAATGATAACACCGGTGAGCGGAGCTGGCCGCCTCCGCTCCGGTTCCCATCAGCGCCTGAGGTCGGAACCGCCTATTGTCTGCTCGGCGTTACTTCTCTCTGCTTGAATCCGGGGTTTGGGTGACGCTCCGGCGGTCAGAGGGAAGCCGCGCCGTCGCGTCGCGTCGAGCCTCCTGGTCAGGTTAGTTTAGCTAATTTAATATTATCTCCAGATCAATGAATCTGGAGATAAACCGCGGAATTAACCTGATTATTTCCACTCTTTTCTATTCTGGCTTAAATGTGACACATTTAACGGAAGGAATTCTCCATTGTATGTTTATTATTATTATTATTTATGTTTTCATACGTGTCAGTAGAAAGAGTGTGTTGAGGCTGTATGGGTGTGTACTGACATGTTAATAAGGCTGGTTATAATATGAAAAAAAAACACAATATGGCGAAATAAAAGACAAATGACAGAATGGCTTCTCAAAGGACTTCAACACCACATCAAATTTAAAGTTGTCCAGCATAAAGTTGCACATAAATCTACTGAATTTTATTCTGATTAAAATACAACATAGTATTTTTATGCAGTATTAAAGGTTTGAATGACCATCTTTTGTTTATGTTGATGTTTTAATTGTATGTTGTTTTTTTAATGACTCTAGTTGTTATTTTTAATGCTAATAAGTTGTTCTTCTATCATATTGGACCTTCATTTTAAACATCAATGGAGCCACTTGAACGTCATTAACAAAAGCAACTATATTTCATACTAAAAATGTCACCTGTTTTTAAAAAAAACAAAAACAAAAACCGCACTGCTTTGTTTTGTGAGCTTTGCTGCAATTACTATTTTTGTTGTGATTTTTTCTGGATGCAGATCACTGGACTGGTTGTTGCTGCTGCTCCCTTTAGAAGGAGCGTAGTTGGACTGGAAGCTCAGCCTCTCTCAGGTGACGGCCCTGTTAACATGATGTCGATGGACGGCGCCGGCTTCGACCAGGAACACGTCGGATGGTCCCTGCCAGCTCGGACCGTTTCTCTGTGATCTCAGAAGAGACTCTCAGGCAATTTTCAAACGTTTTTTTTTTTTATTATTTATTTATTTTTTTACCCCCTTTACCTGGTGGATGACCCTTACGGTAACAGAGGGTAACCTCTCGTCCTAAGCAGCCGTCTCCTGGGTGTCTCCTCTGCTCTCTCGTGTGGGGGAGGGGGTGAACCCGGCGATGGATCTCCTGTGGGTGCTCTCCGTGTCGATGCTCGCCGCCTGCGTGGCCATCCCCATGGACGCTGCGGCGGGCAGCCACAGTCTGTTCACCTGCGAGCCCATCACCCTGCGCATGTGTCAGGGGCTGCCGTACAACTCCACCTTCATGCCCAACATCATGAACCACTACGACCAGCAGACGGCTGCTCTCGCCATGGAGGTACGGCGCATGATGCGACATGTGGAAAAGCTTTTCCCTCAACGCTGTGTCACAATGTAGTGGAAAATACGTCTCTGTTTTCAGGTTAGCGTTGACGTTTGAGCTAGAAACACGTACGCAATATGTGTCTGTGTTCAAAAAGCCGAGATGGGACAAAAAGATTAGATTGATAATAATAATAAAAAAACCTCAATTCCAAAGAAAGCATTTTAAAAAAAAAATTATTTTTAAAATTGCCCTAAAAATATTAATCAGAAGTTCTAGGTCATCATTTTTATCACTTTTCTAGCAATACCTGCTTTAAGTCCAGGACTTTTGGACTGTTTCAGCGAGGTCAGTGATGTACGTTGTAGGCGACGCAGAATAGAGAAACACCTAAAAAAAAAAAGCGTTATTATTGTAGAATATTATTCCGTTATTTTAAAGCTGTTTGAAGAAAGTATAAGATTTAATATTTGTCTTAATGGTGCCTTTTAGTTGAGCTTTTTTGTGCTTTTAAGACACATTAATAGAAGTTCTGTGATCAATGTTCACACGCCTTTAGCTGTATTTCTTTTTTTATCTTATCAAAAATAAACCTAAGCTAAGCCAGTTAATTTAATAGTTAATGGCTCTCTCTGTCTCTCTCTCTCTTTCTTACTCTGTCTCTCTCTCTTTCTGCTCTCTCTCTATCAGACCTTCTAAACCTCTTTCCATTCATATCCATATTTGTGCCGCATCACTCAGGTTTAATTAGGAGTGTATAATCAGACTACGGCCGGTTATGTAAGGCCTCCATTGTGTCCGCTCTGTCTGCCGGGTAGGTCTGAGGACGACGCTAATTTGGTACTGAAGATGTTCAGACAAACATTCTTTCAAAGACGCCTTTTTTTTTTTTGCATTTTAAATTTTCTTCTCCTGTGCTTTGGGACCTGAACGCCACAGACGTAAAGGTGTGTCGCTGTGCTGCACATTCGGAATGTTTACAGATATGTGGAGGGATTTCTCCTGGTCACCAAATCTATTTTATATAACAGGCTTTAGAAAAATGACTTAACCACACACACACACACACACACACACACACACACACACACACACACACACACACACACACACACACACACACACACACACACACACACACACAAAGAGGGGGAAAATAACCCAAACCTATTTTGGTTCCAGTTCAGTGATGGATTAAAGTTAGAAGTCTTTATTATTGTAAAAACATTCATTTAAAACAAACGAATCTTCTTGACCAAACACGCTCCTCTTGTGTGTGGATATACTCGCTGTCCATATTTCACAAACATTGCTCCGGTTTGCAAAACCCCCTCCATCACCTCCGGCCACCGACCCCACCCTGCTGCCACGGCGATGATGTGGTGCCACTCTGCCGTCCCATCTGTTGGCGTCGCCGTGCTCAGCAGCGACTGCTGGAGAGATGGAGATGTGGCTGCCGGCAGAAGCAGCTTGCCGCTAAGAAGCTGGGGGTTACGTAACCTCTGAGCTCGGCCTGCCCAGCTGTGTGAATGTGCGGCTGCATGTGATGGGTCACAGCTGCTCTCCGGAGCCGGCTCACACACCATCGCGCGTCTTACTGCTCATGATGCACCACCCCAGTCATCTTATGAGCTACGATTCATTTATTTAAAACACATTAACCATAAGAAGAAACTGTACCTGGTTGCAGCTCTTGAGCCAATTTTCAACCCTGATCTTAGCAAATAACTTTAAAAAAATAAAAGAAGAAATGCATTAAAGCAGCCGAATGCTATTCAATAAATATAGTAATTGAAACATCATCAGATATACAATCAAGCAGCATGCAAACAAAACCATTTGCAGTCGCTAGCTGCACTGCTATTGACCATAAAATTGCGCAAATTGCAAAAATGAAGAGAAAACTTGCACAAAAACTGATAAAAAGGTTTTCTGCTTGGATGAAGTTGTTTATTTCCGCCGTGTCGATATGGATAGATTTAAAAAAAACTGCACTGTAAACACTTCTTCCATTCTACATTTTCCATTTTTTCCTGATCACATGTCTCAGGAATCATGTGGTCAACGTCCAGATATCACTACTGGTGGAAACGTCAAAGAAGACGACAGGAAGTGGTAGGGGGATGATGCAGCCGGCTCCACCAGAGCGCTCACAGCATCGCACGGTTCATAAAAAGTTCCCATTCCAACGTGTTCAATACGGAGTTCTTCTGTAAAATCTCCGACCACAATTTTTCCGAAGCCCAGCATACGCAGCCGCTCAGATATAGATATATGTAGACTCTCAGATATTAGGTATTTGTTGCTCTAACACCTGAATGAGACGCTTGTGCAGACATGACCTGCTGGTCGAGTAAGCCCTCTTTCAGACCTTTGCGAAGGTGGAAATGGTCGGCACATAAGATTGGTTCCTCACGTAAGTATCGATCGAAATTAAGTCAATCTGGGCCGATTCATTGGAGCATCCCTACTGACTATCCTAAAAAGCACTGTGTAGATGTATTGCGATGAAAGCCTCGCTGGAGCTGCCGGGGTGGAGATGTCGTTCTTCAACATTAAAGAGGTCGTTTTGGTTCCAACAGTGTTCACTTTGATTGGTCATGGATTCACAATTAGGTCTCTCTTAGTGCCCAGAAGTGCTTGTCAGTTTAGGATTTCACACAGGAAGCCGGTAGTTTCCAGATGGCGGAGACCGCTCTTCTGTTTGGCTCTTGTCTTCCCGATAACTCGGCCCGGGATCCAGGCCTTGGGAGAATTCAAAGCCTCTAAGACGTTGAGAGCAGCCAAACAGAGCGTTGATGGTTGATTCTTAAAGGGGAATTAGGGCTGCTTAACAGCCATGATAATAATGATGAATGGCTCGCACCGTGGAGAAGCTGGGAGTTGGACTGGAACCAACGCCTGCCGTTCCTACGCTCTTTCTTCTAAGCCTCTGAAGTGGTGTCTCTTCATGCCTTCTTTTCGAAGATTTTGCCTGGTGTTAGTTTTATGGGGAAGTAGGACAGTTTATAATCACAGCATTCGTTATAAATCCCCATAAATACAGTCTTTTTGTTAAAAGCTGGGTCAGTGAAAATGTAAACTCCTGAATGACTCAAACCACGAAAATGCTAAGTTACTGTACTTTATGTTCTGCTTTTTATCCTCTTCCAGTCTTTCATCAGTGACCGTTGAATGACCTCGCAGCTCAAATGGGACGTGGGCCTCGAGGGTTTGGGAATCTTTTTTTTTTTTACCACAGTGATACTGTGCCGCACTTGCTTAAGTAAGAGCGTGTCAGATTTTAGCGGCATTACTAAATGGGTTAAAATCCCCTCATTTAGACATGGATGCTCTCTCTGGCTCCCAAATGGACTCATGGCAGGAACTCAGTTAAGCTGATAGAGACTCTGATGCCTTCTGTAGTGATCTACAGTTTTTTGTGTGAGGTAACTTATTAACCCATCACTCCTGGCTTTATGAATCTGACAGTTTGTGCTTCGGCGGAGGCAGATGCTGTTATTGTGGCAGAGTGTTATTCCTGGCCTGTGGTTTTGAAAAACCACAGACGCTCGTTGTAGGAGCTACTCCTCAGTGAAACGCTGGTGACAATGTTGAGTCAATAGAGGAGCCATGTTGGGATGATTTCCTGAAGACGGAGTTTCAGAAAGAGCAGGAGCTTCTTAAAGAGACATAGGCACAGTTTCAAGAAATTAAATCATAGTTTCTCTTCCACTATGCAAATTTCTCTTGCAGCATATTTGATGTATTTACATAGTTACTTGATTGTGCTATAAAATGGCATGATATGCCTGGAAAATACCTACAAGTGCCCCTTTAAAGGGAACATTTTCACATCTCATCTTTGAGGTTCATTTCTTTGGTTTGACATGTAGAAGAGAAGCCGAGCTTTCCCCTTGCAGGTCAAGGGTCACGGCAAGAGTAATAACAGGAATTGCTCAGAGGTCTGGTGAAGGCCAGATGGACAAAGCGAGGGTCAGGAGCAACTGAAAATGCTAATCATGTTAGATTGCTAACCAGGTGTAAGCCGACAAATCACCGCAATGACGGATACGTAAAGGTAGTTGCCATGGTGAGATGACGCCCTGGATCCAGAGCGTACCCTTAATGCTCACCTCAAGTCAAACCCAATTTGACATTTATTCCGTGTCGGTCGTAAACAGAAGCCACCGACACAAAGCCTAATGGCCTGTCTGGGTTTAATCTCCCCGGTCCCAGTCCTTCCCTTCGCCTTTCAGCCTGTTCTCTCAGGTCCAGATAAACCGCCTCAGGTTTCAGCTGCTGTGTGGACCAACCCAGATACTCCACCCTGTCGGTGTGAATGAGTTTGTAAAGGAGTGCCGAGGATTGTGTGTGTGTGTGTGTGTGTGTGTGTGTGTGTGTGTGTGTAGGTGTGTGTGTGTGTGTGTGTTTTTGTTCGATACCTCCAGTTCAATGCAGAACAACTCTCTGCGTGTTTCACCAGAGAGCACTTGACGTATCGCGCTCATTGTGCCGTAGTGAAGATGTATCCGATACACACAACGCGGCCTGATAAATCCCAGCCAGCGTGACCCGCGCTATAAAAGAGCCTCTTGTTTTATTTAATGTCCGACACCGTGTTTATTGGCAGTGCCGTGAATGCGGAGCACATCGAGAAAGCGAGGCGCTGCTCCACAACAACCCTTCTCTCTCTCTCTGTGTGTGTGTGTGTGTGTGTGTGTGTGTGTGTGTGTGTGTGTGTGTGTGTAAATGGATATTACCCACTGTCAAACACAAACACTTTCTTAGCGACGAATGACACGGCTGCTTGGTCGACCCATCACTCCTCTCTCCCTTCCTCTGCACCTCTTTTGTCCTCCCTCTCCTCCCCCGTTGGCAGGACTTTACCGTTGCCCAGGAAACCGTCCCGATTGTGCTGTTAACAAAGGAAGCAGGGCCTTTTTTGGGGGGGGAGGGATTGCGGGGCCTCCCGGGAGGTGGTCCCCTCCGCCCTGCACCCTGACCTCCTCAAACCCTCCTCTTCTCCATCGATGCATCACTCGTCGCCATGGCACCGAGCTCAGAAATTTGGAGCTCTGGAATGGCGGTAGAGGAGAAGTGGAATGCCAGGGGGGGGCTGTATGAAGGGAGGGGGTGAAAGAGGTGATCAGGAGGTATTTATAAAAAGAACAAATCATCACAGACCGGTCGGCCATGTTGGGATCTTTTGTCAGCGGTTCACAGAACCTCAGCAGCCGACTTGAGTCTCCATTAAAAAAAACAACAAAACTCACTGTTTTGTTGTGAAGGCATATCCAATGGCTGCCCTTCATTTCATTAGACTATTAGTAATGAAAATAACAGTAATGGGATTCGGGACAGACTGCATATATCAGCTCAGCGTGGGGTGAACCGGAGGTCAGGGATGTTTTTCTTCACGTCTTGAAGATCAGAGGGTTTCACCACCCGGCGTTATGAAGAGCTCAGCAGTGGAGGAGGGAGAAATTATGCTAATTCTCTCTGCACCGCGTGGCAATTTAACCGCAGCACTAATTTTCACAGCCACGCTGACACAGCTTTGCATCGCCGTGTCTCTCCAGCGACTGATTCATTGTGTTTTAGATGTTAAATCAATCTGAGAAAGTATTTTTTTTTTTCCCCAATTCAATTAGGACTGAATTAAATATTTGTTAATTGGCAGTGACCTCCAGAGAGAAACGAATAGTGAAACCATGAGCTAAACTGAGTCTTTCCCTCTTGAACGTACAAGTACATAAATTAGCATGTAGCCTTTTGGCAGCAATGTGTTTTACATCCTCAGCTCCCTGTTTTGAGGCTGATGCTTAAGTAAAAATCTCCATAATAAACTTTTAGCCATTTACCGAAGCACGGGTCTCCAGTTTGACCAGTGCATCAATAAGAGGGAGTGTCAATTATCTGTAATTGGAGATATTGGTTGTGTGACCAACAATAAGCCTAAGGTATCGCCACGATTGGCTCTGCTCTCACTGCTTCATACCGGATTAAAGCTTGTTGTAGATACTGAAGAAGAGCTGGGAGATAAAAGGGTGGAGGTATAAAAATAGTCTGAATAGGACGAGAGTTGAATGCGAGTCCTGATCTGTGGTGAATCATCCCAGTAGCCTACATATTTACTCAACCGTCTCTCCTAGCGCTTCTCAGTGTGGCTCGGTGGAGTACAGTACATTGTTCTGTAGCCTGCAGGAAGCCAAACGAAGGAGACGGATGAAGACGTGAGCTTTAGTAACTGCAGTAAATCAAACCGAGCGGTTTGTGTTGGCATCACTGACGAGTACGAGATGTCCAGAGACTAATCTACACGCTTTTGGTAGTTTGAAATGACACTCAGATTTCCTCAGCACTTATTTCTATAAAGAGCAGCAGACTGTCATTCTCTTCATGTTTTCTAAGATATAAACTTAATTTAGAAAGGGACAACGTATAGTGCAAACATAAATGTCCACGTTTCATGCTAGTTCTCTTCTACATGGGTCCCACAGTCCAGAAAAGTCTGGACAATTTAGATTTTGTGCACAATTCCCCCATTGTTTAAAAAAATCCGTCCAGCTATAAAGTTATTGTAAATTCTTGTATCTACAGTATACTTTGGTTTAAAGCACTTAAAAGAATTGAACCATGGAACCATTGACTGGTACGTCTTTAAAGCAGCCAGTAGAAATGGTGTGTAATCTTTTTCCTTGCCTTTTTTCTGATTTGAAGATAATAATTGCTGCAATAAGTGCTGTTTTCTTTTTTCTTTTCTTTCTGAACTTTACTTTATAAAAGTGTTTTTCCTCATTTAACTGGTTGGGAAAAGCGTTTCTGTTTTACAGTAGGCTAAAATGCTACTCGTCACGTTACGTTTCTGTTTCAACTCAAAATTGCCAATAAGAATCATCGCAAAGTAAAGTCAAAGTCTCGTTCGGGGCCTGACTGATGGTGCTGTGCTGTTTGCAGTATAAACAGAGCGATTTGTGATGATGTGGTGTGGCGGGTGCATCTGAACGTTGCACAGTTGTTTTTGCTTCGTGGAGGATTCTGGGTCATGACCTGCTCTGGCTGTGTGTGTTTCTGCCGTTGTGTTACTCAGTGAAGCGTGGCGACTTCAGTCGCTCCGAGATTACGCAATTGACTGCTCGATTAATCCTGGCAATGACATGTAAGAAAATGATTGTACTAATGTTTAGCTTGGGGTTAGCGTAAGCTTGGGAGAGCAGATCGTTCTGACCGCAGAGTGTGGAACGTTTTACAGTCTCTGCCCTCTTTCAGCGGCAGAAGCGCGTGAATCTTTTTTTCGCAATAAGCCATTAGATGCGAGTGGCTGAAAAACGTTACGCCAACGATGCAGACGAATGCCAAGGATGAATGTGGCAACAGTCTGTTCAGATCTGATGTTGGGGGATAAAAGAACAGATTAAGAACAAATCCAAGAACAAATGGAGCTATGAGAAGCAACAAAGCTTCTCATCATCAGGAATCCAAGAACGACTTCATTTGTTCTTGGATTCTGATCATTACTCTGACCCTGCTTAAGCAAGAACATTTAAATATGTTAAATATGCTGCAATGGATCGTTTTCTTTTCAACTTTGTCCATAAATGTTCAGTGGCATCGAGTTTGTCAGCTTCTCAACCTTTGTGGATGCTAAACCTGAATTGATCAGTTCCCACCTTTCCATTACAAATGTGTGCAAAACTTTGTTGATATTCCACAAGTGTTAAAAAAAAACACATTTAGTTGCTTCTATTAAATAAAAAAATGCAATTAAAGTCACACATGAATAAGCTTGTTCACGCAATAAGTTATCAAAAACATGTCGCGCCGTCAGCCGCCAATCACTTCCTGTCATTGTCTTCGTCTTTCCTGTTAGTAGCAACATCTGGTTGTTGGCCAACAACCAGATGTTTAACCAATGATCTCTCACACACATCACGACTGGAACGAGCGAGCCTCACGCATTCCTCCTCTGCATATGGATCCTGTAATTGACCAGTTTCCCCCAATACTATCACAAAGACGTGTTTTCTTAATATTAATATTTCTTAATATTAATATTCCTTAATATTTGGAAAATATCCAACTAGAATTATGCCGCCACAAGCTTCTTGATGGCTGCAGAGAGTCTAGGATTTCTCCACAACTTGCTAAGGGACATTTGCCAACAGTATTGGTTTATAGCGGAACCATTAAGAACCATTTTGACCCGGCGTGGAATAGAGGACATCCACTATCAATCTCACAGTGCAGCCAATTCTTGTTTTTAAAAGTCCTGCTGTGTGCTAGTTCCACCGCCGGCCAGAGAACGCTTCAAACGTCTCGTTAGACGTTGAACATGCTGAGGATGAGCGGAGGGTACTGAGAGAAATCAGACCGACTATTTAACTAGATTAATACCCATCCGTCCTAACAAGCCATTTGCTACCCCTCCCATCCCCCTCTCCTCTCCTCTCCTCTTCTCTGGGCTCGTCTGTCATTCAGGCCTTCTGTCTTTACATTATGGGGGAGGGGACATACTGTGCGGCTGTGATTTGACTGGGGTGTGGTTAGAAGTCTTGATGCAACACAAACGCATGTAGGTGGATGCAAATGAACCCATTGAAAACCAGCGAGGCTTTCTGCGCTCACACTGCTTCTTGGCACATTTTCTCAGTGTGTGAGCATCGCTGCACTGCTCGGCAGGTGTGTTAGCCTGTAAATAATATACTTCCGTTGGTAGTTCTCCTTGTGAGCAAGTGTGCGCATGTTGTCAGTGTGTGTCAGTCAGCCACAGCGTGGTCCTCCCGGGAACACAAAGGGGCCTGTCTGCAGCAGCGCAGGGAGCTCTGTGCAGGTTCCAGTGGGGGGAAGAACAGGGGAGAGGGGGCGGTGACATAATTGGGGTGCAAAGGGGGGGGTCATCAAGAAAGAGGCCAGACTTGTTTTCATGAACTCATCTCCAGAAAATGTCACTTGTCCTGCTCCACTGATCCCTTTGTTTGGTCCTAATCCTGAAGATGGAGGCGCAATGTGACCTGAGACCAGACTGTTTTTTTTTGTGTTTTTTTTGTTACCTTGTGAAATCAGCACTTTTGTTTTAGGGTGCATTCACATCAGCCCTGTTTAGTTTGCTTTAATCTA
The DNA here is from genome assembly GCA_911649635.1 of Poeciliopsis gracilis. Lineage (NCBI taxonomy): Eukaryota > Metazoa > Chordata > Actinopteri > Cyprinodontiformes > Poeciliidae > Poeciliopsis > Poeciliopsis gracilis. Next base: position 3,504,811 of record CAJVRI010001517.1, read on the forward strand.
ACTCTGGTTCGTTTTCCTAGAAGGTCCGGTTCTTTTGGGGAGGTGTGAAAGTGGATCGAAAAAGCGAACTTTAGTCTGCCCACAAACTTCGGTCCCGGTTCAGTTGAAGTGAACTCTGAGGCGGTTCGAATGCATATGTGAATGCCAAGTGGACTGGAGACTGCTCAAAAAACAGGAAGTGTATTATAGCGCAGGGCATTCTGGGTAAATACAATCTAAAGGTCCTGCGCTAGCGGGAGAAATTACTCTTGGTATTTAGACAAAGACAAGAGACTAAAATTTGACACCACTCCATTTTTGTTGACATTTTTGGTTCTTGGTGATGGGTAAACAAGTTTGTCTGTCCAAAGTTGGACAGACAGCAAACTGTCAGGTGTGGAAACAGCCCAAAACACTCTTCTCTTTTTCTCTGCCTGATTGTGCAGCCGTTCCATCCCATGGTGAATCTGCAGTGCTCCCCAGACCTCAGGATGTTCCTGTGCGCCATCTACGCTCCGGTGTGCACCGAGTACGGCCGGATGACTCTGCCCTGCCGCCGCCTCTGCCTGCAGGCCAGGAGCGACTGCTACAAACTGATGGACATGTTTGGTGTGAGCTGGCCAGAGGAGATGGACTGCATCAGGTTGGAACAACAGCAGTTCTTCTTCTCTGCATTTATGTTGGCAGGGTCAGCTAATTAGCTTCCCTGGGTTTTCATGTTGAACGCGTTTTGATTTGAAGTCCACTGGAATGGAAGAAACGTTTTGGACTCTTGGCCCAATCAGACTTCAATGAGCAATAATTGTGTTTAAAAAAAAGCTCACCAGCTGGAATCACTGCTGTCTTCCTCCCTCAGGTTCCCAGACTGCGATGAGCCCTACCCTCGACCTGCAGACCTCCTGTCCACTTCAGACTCAACCGAGTCCCCCGTCTCCGTCCAGCGGGACTACGGCTTCTGGTGTCCCCGGGAGCTCAAAATCGAGCCAGAACTCGGCTACTCCTTCCTGGGGGTTCGAGACTGCTCCCCCCCGTGTCCCAACATGTATTTTACTCGCGAGGAACTGACGTTTGCCCGCTACTTTATCGGGGTGGTGTCCATCGTCTGCCTGTCAGCGACACTCTTCACCTTCTTGACGTTCCTCATCGACGTGTCCAGGTTCCGCTACCCGGAGCGGCCCATTATCTTCTACGCCGTCTGCTACATGATGGTGTCCTTGGTGTTCTTCCTCGGCTTCCTGCTGGAGGACAGAGTTTCCTGTAATGCGGCGAGTCCCGGCAGATTCAGGGCGTCCACAGTGACCCAAGGATCCCATAATAAGGTCAGATCTTCACCTTGTGTTCGCCGGTGTCTGTATGTCCCTCCTGCATGCTGATTAAAAATCTGTCTCTGTCTCTCTCTCTCTCTCCCAGGCCTGCACGCTTCTCTTCATGGTGCTGTACTTCTTCACCATGGCTGGCAGTGTGTGGTGGGTCATACTGACCATCACCTGGTTCCTAGCAGCTGTTCCTAAGTGGGGCAGTGAGGCCATCGAGAAGAAGGCGCTGCTCTTCCACGCCTGCGCCTGGGGCGTCCCAGGTGTCCTCACCGTCACTCTGCTCGCTATGAACAAGATAGAGGGCGACAGCGTGAGCGGCGTGTGCTTCGTGGGGCTTTACAACCTGACGGCGCTGCGGTGGTTCCTGCTGGCCCCACTGGGACTGGACGTGGTGGTGAGGGAGACCCTTTTAGCAAACCATGATGGATTTTATTGCTCTTTTTCTGAGGCGGTAGATCAGGGTCCCCGCACGTCCTGACAAAGAATTCGATTCATGCATCTAAATTTCTTAAAATGACTTAAATTCATAAAACTAAATTGATGTCGTCTTAAATAAATGAATCACGGCTCTTACATCTTCACTGAGGCAGTTAAGGCTCCTGCTAACTAGCAGCTAATACACACTTGCTAGCTTGGTGCCTGGATTTTTAAAAAGTCTTATATCCATGAATCTAAACTTAACTCCTTAAAATGTCTTAAATCTGTTCAGGAAAATGTAGGTGGCATTAAATATGGCAATCTCACATCTTAAATGCTGTTATGGGTTTGATTGTAATACTGCAGCGTCCCTTATTATCCTCTGTGGTTATAGTTTGTTCACGCTTCAGTTTCATTCATGGTGGCATTAAAAAGGTCTAGAAAATCTTAACTTGAACTTCCTGAAACCTGCAGAAACCCTGTAAATGCAGCACTTCCTTCTGCTGCAGCTCCAGCGACAGTGCTAGCTCATGTAAACCTTCCTGCTTCTCTCCTCCTAGGTGGGAGTCGTGCTGCTGCTGGCGGGCATCGCCGCCCTTAACCGGGTCCGCATGGAGATCCCGTTGGAGAAGGAGAACCAGGAGAAGCTGGTGAAGTTCATGATTCGCATCGGCGTGTTCTCCGTTCTCTACCTGGTTCCCCTGCTGACCGTCGTGGCCTGCTACCTGTATGAGAGCAACTACCGGACCGTGTGGGAGACCACCTGGGTGCAGGAGAAGTGCAGAGACTACCACATCCCCTGCCCATATAAGGTAACCGCATGACTGTGTGTTTAGAGAAAACCTCAGAGTGATCATTCTGGTGCTCATAAAAACTGGGCTGTTGTAATCCCAGAAGCTCATCATTTATCCACAGCAGCATCACAATGAGAGGATTTACTGATATTTACTGATGTTTTCAAACAGGTAAAATGATCTGGAGGGACTTTATACTGGTGATGTCTCAACGTTTTGCTCCAAAGGCCAAAATCAAGTTAAAAACTGTTGAAAAAAAATCATTTGTTTTTTTTTAATAGAAGTTTTCTTGTTCCTTTTTTAATTCTTATCTGAATAATAAATGAAACATGTAACATTTTCTCGACGCAAACGAAAATAATCAGAAGGTTTTGGAAAAGGGTTCTTGTTGAAGGCAGGAGGCGGAGCAGCCGGGTGGAGACGTGCGTGAGCAGCGCCGTCCTCCGCTCCGCGTGGGATCTGCCGTTCGCCTCGGCGCCGCGGCAACACAGACGGCGAAGCTGTTGATAATCGAACGGCTTCAGACGGTATCGCCCGGCCGGTCCTCCCTGAGCGCCTCTCGTTGTTTTCTTGATATTATGAACCCTGGATTAATGCTCAGATGAGTCCCGGGTTTAATCTGTGCCTAAAACGCCGCGGTAATCCACCGTGTGTTTCTGCTGGGGTCGATGGGGTCAAACCTCTCCACATGTGAACGTAAGCAACATCGCACAGTGGAAATGCTGCTGGGTTGTGGCAGAATATATTAATAAAAGCCATTAAAATGATAAATAACCTGCTCTGCGTTCTATGACTACGTCATAATGTAAAATAATATTGAACATCTTTTCATATTTATGTCATCCGGATGAAAACCGCTTTGATTTGATGGCTAAAATAATATTTAAAAACATAATGCCGTTACCTAATACTGATGTAGTAAATACATGCTGACATGAGCAGGTTTAAATTTTTTGTCATGGTATAATTACATTCAATTTCCACAAGAAAACACTGTTATTACATTAAAGTTTTGGTTCATAGGTTCTAAAATGTCAACATCTGATTTCTACAAAGTCTGACATTTTTCTGCATTTTAAAAGCTAAGAATAAAAGTCAGTTTTTCTTTAGAAATGACAACAAATTTCCAATAGTAAATATATATTCTATTTATCTAAATGACTCAGGGTCTTATCCCTGCTGTAATGAGCGTGTCTGTGGGTCTGAGCTGCAGAACCCGGAGCAAAAGCGTCATAGCGACCAGAGGCAGGACGCGCGTCTCCTCCTGTCCCACTCAATGACCAGACGTGTCAGTCACGGCGCTAAGGCGCTACGCAGAGAAACCAGGAGGGCCAGAGTCGGCCGTCAAATCAGAGCAGATGTCTGCTGATTGTTTCTGCCTCCAGCTTGAGACGTTCAGCTGTTGGTGGAGAAGTAGAGCACAGAGATGTTTACGCGCAGCGGCCTGTATCTGCTGCGCGAGCAGCTGCACCGCCTCGTCATCGTGCTCTTTATACAAATCTGCAGCGCAGCCGCTTTCCTACTGAAGATCCTCCCGTTAAAACGCAGATCTGTCATTCAGAGTCAAAATTCAGTTTGAGCATCTTCTTTTGGGTTTTGGCATTTTTGGAAAAGATTGAAAACAAAACAGTGGAGACTTAACTAACACGGAAGGTTGAATGAAAATCCTTCCATTTGATTTTCTTGGTGTGAAATGTTACATAGGAAGGTGAAACATGGCATTTGAAAAACAATTAAGAGTTGTATTCAGACCAGTTTTGGGTCTTTAAAGCTTTTATTTGATTGACTACACAGATTTGACCGCATAAAAAAAGTTATCAAAAGAATGTTGTTTTTTTCATGCGTGTTCATGTTTTTCTGATGTTTCTGGCTCACAAATGATGTAGACGGACAATGATAACAAAGCTGCTGCTTTTGGCAAACTAGGGGTTAATTTTTGCTTCACTGATTTAGTCACAGGCTGGTCCACTGGCCGGTGTTTAGGTGTGTAGCGTTCATAATTGACCTTCCACTGATGAATCATGTTCTACATTGTGTAGCTCTGCCACACAACTCCTCATAAAGTAGATCTGTTTCCCTTTTTTCTGTAACTCACTATATTTTTTCACTTTACTTACAGTTTCACAACAGTGTAGATGGGGAAAAAATGAGTACATTTCTGTCAAAAAATGTTGAGATTATTTTTTTTTTCAAAAAGTTTTTTAAATAAAACTCAGAAGTTTGAGTTCTTTGTAACAATTTTTTTTCCACTTTTGAAAGTGCAAATATCTTTGTTCTTCCTAGAAATTTTCTGAAACTTTTCTTGTTTTTTGTCAGAAATTGAGGCTTTTCTCTCTGTAAAGGTCCTCATGCGGACGGTTCTCCTCCATCACCGGCTCCTCCTGTCTTTCAGGTGGAGAGCACCAGCCGGCCCAACCTGGCGCTCTTCCTCATCAAATACCTGATGATGCTGATTGTGGGAATCCCCTCCGTGTTCTGGGTGGGCAGTAAGAAGACCTGCTTCGAGTGGGCCAGCTTCTTCCACGGCAAGAGACGCAAAGAGTACGTACCCAGTGCACCACGACACCATGATGGGGAACATTGCAGAACTGTTGTCATGGCAGGACTATTTAATCTAGAATATTTTTATTTTATCGTCGGACTTTTCTGTTAGGGAAAGGTTCGAGTCGTCGTGTGATAACTTGAGGACGATGATGCTACCACTAACTGGCTGCTAATGTGCTAGTTAGTTAACTAGCTATTTAGCTTTTTGCATTCATCACACGGAACACGACGGCGACAAAAGCTGAACATCGTTCCAGCTTGAGCGTCTCAGAAGTTTCTGCATCCGAAACGTGAAAAATTAGTGAGAAAAATCTCAGAGGTTTTTTCTAGCAAATTTAGCAGCTCAGATATTTAAGTTTTCTCAGAAAATTGCACTATTAGGATCCCTTAATATACTCCTTCTTCAGGCAGGTCGTCCCGAGGCCCAGACTAGTGTCCATGTTGGTTCTGGTCCATGTTGGTTCTGGTCCATGTTGGTTCTGGTCCTTGTTGGTTCTGGTTCTGGTGTTTGCTCCGGAGTTGTAGGTTGTTGGTGAACACAAGCCCCTCTCTGCACCCCCCCTCCTCCAAACTCAGAGCATTAACCCCCTGTCCCACTGCCTGCTCCACCCACTCCTCCATCCTCTCCTACCACACCCACCACCCCCCCCTTCCCCCTGTCCCTCCCCACCCTTCTGCGTCTCTCCCTGCCTACCTTCTCCTCCTCCTCTTCCTCCTCCTCCTCCTCTGCGTCCTCCCTGCCCCGCCGCAGTGGGATGGTCAACGACAGCCGCCAGGTTCTCCAGGAGCCCGATTTCGCCCAGCTGCTGTACCGGGACCCCAACACGCCCATTGTGAGGAAGTCGAGGGGCACGTCCACCCAGGGAACCTCCACCCATGCTTCCTCCACCCATCTAGCCATGCTGGATGAACCGCCCAGCGCCAGCACCAGCCGGGCCGGATCGGTGCGCAGCGCTCGCTCCAAGATGAGCAGTTACCACGGCAGCCTGCACCGCTCCAGAGACGGAAGGTGGGTTTCCGCCTTCACCTCTCCAGATGTTTGGGTGTTGGTTCCTGAACTCGTCGTCCCGGCTCTCCCCGGCAGGTACACGGGGTCCAGCATGCCCCGCCTCAGCGACCAGTCCAGACACTGCAGCACCAACCGCCTGGACAGCCTGTCCAGACACGGCTCCGCCTTGCGCCTGGACAGCCAATCGCGACACAGCAGCACCAGAGACCTGAGCGGCGCCGCACAGGCCGTCCTTGGTGCCCCCGGAAATGGGATTCACCGGGTCCTGGACGAGGACGGAGCTGCAGCCTGAAGGGACAAATGAAGGAGGGTCAGAGTGGGACCCAGAACCAGACTGTTGATCCAGTCAGAGGAAGGGAAGTACGTTTGGATCTTTGCCTTAATGTCTTCCAGCTTTATCTGCCAGCCCAGCTGATCCAAAAAAAGACTCTCCAAGCTGACTGTGGCTGGGTTTGCAAACAAAGACAAAACTTTACTGTTGGACCTAAACTGCTGAGCCTGACAAAAACAAAATGTGAATTTTATTTTATTTTTTACTTCTTTAATTTGTGACTTTGAAATGGTTTTAATGGATGAGACGGGAGCTCTGCCCTCAAGCCTGGGCATCTTGGCACTCAAAATATTTAAAGCCTGATTTTCCCCTTTAGCTCAGGCATTGGCTGCAGTTTTGGGTGTCAACATGCGAGAACAAGTGTGTACATTGGAGGACCACCTGATGCAACAGTGCTTAAATGTCAACATTGGTCTCTTAGCAACATGGAGGACTGAGCTTAGGTGCAATTTGGAGGCGTGTGTGTCCCCTTCCCTTGCTCCAAGCACAATTCCAACTGCTTTACAACCTAAGAAAGTAGCTTAGGAAAAACATTTTTTTTTTGGTTTCTTAGGAACCGGCTCAATTGAGCCCAGGTGCAATTTGGAGGTGGGTGTCCTCCAGGCATTGCTCCTGTACAGTGAAATCCTAAGTAGTCTGTTTAAATTTGTCCTGACTTGTAGCTACTGTAAATGTTACTGACATTTTGTTTATAGATGTAAAAACTTTTCATTTGTAATAAAAGCTTTTTAAAGAATCCATTTGGAGAAATGACCACACATCAACACTATGGGTGTGTATTTGTAACAGCCCTCCGCTTTATTGAAATACATCGGAGTCAGGTTAATATGAGTTCTCCACATCAGTGTGGCAGCCAGTTCCATACATTATTTTTGACCTTACACCTTAAATATTTTTGTGCAAAAAGGAATCTACATCACCTGTAGTGGGTTATCCTCAGTAAAACGCCCAAACAGTCCAAAAAGGAGCAAGTAAAACAAACCAAAAACAAAATGATTACATCTAGAACATGCAAAACTGTACAAATTATTACAAACCAATCCTAGAAAAAAAAAAGTGTAATATGATATGAAAGAGCAAAAATAATATAGAAGGTACTGTAGATAAGACCTCACTGAAATGTAAAGGCGTTTGATTTCGTTCAGGCCTTCCTCCACAGAAAACTGCGGCACTTCGGCCATCGGATCACCTGCCACCCATCGACCCACGCCATCCGTCCCATAGGCCGACCTCGACACATTTCCTGAGATTTCCTTCCTCACTCCAGAACGTCTGGGATCAGTCAGTTTTTTTTATTTTTTAAACATATCGACCGATGTTAAAACACCCCCAGCCCAAACAAAGTCTGCTTCCTTTCCCTCCTACCAGACGCCACTTGCAGGCAAAAAATGGAGAGCTGCACGCTTAAAAAGGTTCAGATTGTTGGAAAATAAGCTTTGAGCTTCAAATCACAATAGAAAATAAAATCCATAAACAAAACACTTGGAATGAGATACAGAGCTAATGTGTTGGATTTCAACAGGAGGAAGCAGCAGGAATGACCACTGAAGTATGTAATGTTCGATTCCCTTATATGGCGCTGATCCTGACAGGCTTCAACTTGGACTCTGCAATGGAGGGAAAAGAGAAAATACTGTGTCCGATAGGAATGTTTATTCTAAGTTTAACCAAAAGAAAACTATTTCAGTATTGAGAATGTTTCTGTGTTTTAAATAACAGAAAATTGTGTTTGATTTGTGTCTAATCCACATAGGTTACTGTCAGATTCTGCTTTTGTCAGATTATGCTCCATGAGTTGTTCCTTTAGTAAATCGGGTTCAAAACTGGCAAAGTAAATGGCAGAAACTGCTAAACAGCTACAGTAAAATACAACAAAAAAAAAATCCCCCCCAAAACCAAGTGAGTTTAGAGCTCCAGCCGAGTTAGTATTAGCAAAACAATCAGAAATACATCGGAGTCACGCGCCGGTTTAAGTGTTTACACTCCTTGTTTTAGTGTTCCGTTTCCATCAAGAGCTTTTAATTGACATTTCAGCACATTTTTAACAAGCAAAGGCTGTGACAAAAGAAAGCATGTTACCAAAATGTCCCTCTTTTGTCCGTTTTTGGTTAAATAGAGCTTATCCATTGGTAGAGGGGTCAACCTTTTTTCTATCCCAGTTCCACAGCCCATTGGACGGCCGGAGGAGCCGTAGGGACGAGGCGTTTGCTGCGTAAAACCACCGCCTCAGTGTACGAGAGTGCAGATACATGTGTGATAGCAGGTTGGTGAGAAATGCACATTTTCCACTAGATAGTTTGAGCAGTAGTGTCAGTCCGTAAATGGGGGGGGTGGAGGAGAGAAACGCAAAAACCAAAAACACAACACAACGTGTCAGACGTAGAATATAAAACTAACTCATAAAACTGATTAAAAAAAAACAAAAACAACAAAGTGGTTTAAAAATGGCTTTTTGTGTGAATAAAAACTCAAAATCACTCAAAACAAAAACCAAATCAGGATTTCTTTGCTCATTCCCCGTGTAGTTCTCTATAGTATTTTCCTTATCATATATTACTCTACTTTGAACCTATGTACATCATCGCGATGGGAGTCAGTGAGTTGGTCAGTTTGGTTGCACAGCAAAGTGGAACGCTTAACGCTACGACGACGGAGGACGCCTCCCTGGATGAACCAATGAGGAAGAGAGTAGCACAGTAGGAAGGTTTTTTGCTAACGCTCAAAATAACAATAATTAGAAAATATAAAGTCACTGCACTGAGTATCAGGAGAAAACTAAAACTCAATCCTTTTCTTCTCGCTTCCTTTTTTTTTAGTAATATGCGACATTTTTCGCAACACCCAAACAAAAAGCGACTGTGGGAAAACATTTGCTTCATGTCGCGTGGAAGCAAACCTAACTTTCCCCATCTAAGATCGATAAATAAATTAAAATTGTCCCCCTGAAACCCGGCTGGTCCTATGTACAAATACAAATCATTTTCTCTCATCGACAATCCGCTTCGTATTTTTTTCTGTTGTGTCGTAAAGTTTGGCGTCTCTATGCGAATCTCTATGCTGGGTAGGGAGGCGTGTCAGTGTCTCTTCTGGATGATCATAGCGCAGCTCTCATTCACTCATTTTGGGGGTTTCCCCCCGAAAAGGCCCAGAGTTGTAGTGTTTCCGTCCAATCAGGAAGCAACGTCCAGAGGCAGTTCGTCAGGAGGAGGGAGCGGCGGATGGGAGGTGCAGTTCTCTGGGCAGTGGAGGCGGGAGGAGGGGGGGTGTGGGGGCGAGGTCAGGGAGTCCTGTGCTGAATGGGGACAGGGGGACAGTGGGGGGGGTCCGTCTGTGCTCTCCAGGGACAGGGACTTGGTCTTGTGTGGGGACGCCGGGCTGGGGGGGCTGCTGAAGGTGGAGCTGTTGGAGGCCGTGGAGTGACGGGGGGAGTCCGAGTCCTGAAGGGGAGGAAAGAGAGAGAGAGAGAGAGGAGGAGTTAAAAACATATTTAAAAAAAAAAACCAACAGGAAGTAGGGCTAAGATTTAGATTCTGTCATCAAAATACACTGCAAAAAAAACAAAACCTTACAAGTATTTGCTCTAGTTTCTACTGCAAATATCTAGCAAATTACTTTTCAGCAAAAATATTAAGTTCCTTAATATTCCCCAATATTTCTTAATATTGATGAAAAAAAATCAGTAAAATAATCTGCAAGGGGAATTAGTATTTTTTCATCAATATTAATAAAAAAAAAGTTTGTTTTTTCTTATTTCAACCGTGATAAGATATTTGTTCTAGGAACTAGGCAACTTGGTGATATTTTGTGTTTTTGTGGTGTGAAAACTTTAGGATTTTCTCATGACTTATGAAAGTGGCGACAGTGTAAAGTATTCACACCCCTTTAACATTTCCTCATTTTGACACCCACAAACTTTAACTTTGAGATTTTGTGTGGCAGACCAACATAAAGCAGTGCAGAACAGTGAACATCGTGCGTTTCAAAGGATTCATCACACCTGATGTGGAGAGTTCAGCTTCTCAACCCCATTTAGCCCGACACCCCAAAATAGAATCCGGTGAAACAGATCGCAGTCTAGAGCGAACGTGGAAGAAGACGCTCTGATCTGACGCGACATATTGGCCTGGAAACACCATGAAACACGGCGATGGCACCATCATGCTGTGGGGATAGCTTTTTGTATTTCGGGGTGCCATGGAATGGAGGATGGAGGATGAGCCTGGTGCAGAGCTTCACCTTCGAGCAGGAAACATGCAGCTAGAGCTTCTGTAGGACTACTTCAGTAATTGATTATTTTATCAACTTATCGATTAATCAGATTTTTCATTTGCCCACATAAGCCTTTTTTATACAACACTGAAAATATATTAAAATATGCAAATAAAATAAAACATCTTATGCAAATAAAACATCTTATAAATGTTTTATTTATAAGAAAATAAAACATTTTATTGCAGTGACAGTATTCCTGTTAATGATTAATCAATTACTAAACTAGTTGACAATTACTTCAACACTTGATTTATCATGACTAATTAATTCGGACCATTGTGTTACAATGGTCTAGTAAAAGTCCAGACTTTATTTAGAGATCATATTACTTCTCAGTTGTCTGTTAGTACAAACTGCTCATCATTTTCTGTTCACAATAATGCCTCACAGTGTTGGTCTATCACCAAAGTCCCAAGTTACCGTGGCGATTACAACACAGCATCATCCATTGATCTGCTGTGAGGGATGCAGTTCAACTCTTCACCAGCAAATCAACACCTCAACTGACCAGGAGGGATCAGCAGAAACCAAACATGCAGGCTGGAGCCGATGATGGAGGAGTGGAAGGTTTCCGATTCACCCTGAACTCATCACACACAGTCCGACTCGCAGGAGACCAAGAAATTACAGCGACCGACTCTGAAAATGGGACGATTTGGGCCAAACAGGAAGTGACCGACTTCTGGAGTGTGTGTGTGATTGTACTTCCTGTCCCTGTCGTCAGGTCAGTGATGTCATCCTCCTGATTTGATCTGGTTTAAGCTCTCACTAAAAACCCCACAGATCCTACTGTGATGCAACACAACACACCGTGGAGCAGCTTGAAAACACTGCAGAAACTACATCTCACCAAGTTTCTACTACAGATACCTTCATACGCTTCAGCTAACACAAAACTAACTTAAAAATAACTTTTCCATGAGAAATAGAAGCTTGTTTTAATTAAACAGTTAATATTAGTTAAAAACTCAGTTTTTACTTCTAACAAGACATTTTTCACATATTATAAGTGGAGTAATCTGCCAATGGAACTAGCATTTTTTCAATAATATTAATGAAATTAATATTAATAACTATTTACCTGAAACAAGCTTCTAGTTTTTGCTGGAAAGTTACTTTTTGTTTCGTTTTGTTTTAATTGAAGAGTGTTAAGATATTTGTATTAAAACTAAACAAAGTACTTGGTATGATTCTGTGTTTTTGCAGTGAAAGTGTTTGTGCCGTAATGTACCAACAAAACGTGCAGCAGGATTAACCCAAAGCATGCAACCTCACTTCCAACCAGTCTACTGCACACTTCCTTCATCTGGATTTGTTCGTTTAGCCAGTAAACTCTGAGAAGACCCAACTTAAGCTTTGCTTTATCCTGGTTGGGAACATGAGCGGGCCACCAGGGGGCGGTATGGAGGCACACATGCTGTGATTCAGCAATGAGAAGCGGCGTTGTCACAACAGAAGCCTGATGGTGCAGAGAGAGAGAGAGGGAGGGGAGGCGGCGTAGTTCCAGTGATAACACACATACGTGTGTGTGTGTGTGTCAGTGTGTCAGTGTGTGTGTGATCAGCAACACGGTGCTCTCTCGCTTCTGTGTGTTTGTCGTTGCAGGTTGAACACATTACCTTCATCTTACTAAGCAGGGTCCTTAAAGCCCTTTTCAGATCGGGGGTCTTCTCCGACGGCGAGACCGCCTGCCACTGCAGAGGAGAGTTCACACTCAGCACCCAGACAACATGCTGGGGAGGGGGGACAGGCATGAGGGGAGGGGCTCAGCTGGGTCGGGTTGAAGGGGCAACAAATGTGGCGAAATGGGAGGCAGAAACATCCAGGCTCATGAGGATGGGACAGGCAGGAGGGGAGGCGCTGGCCGGCTACCATAGCAACAACCTGGTTATGATCGCAGAGAGACTAAAACACCGGAGAGCTGGGATGAGGTGGGACGGCTGAAACAGCTGCTGGGGTGACTGGGACTGATGGGAACCAGTCTGAGGGAGCCCCTGGTTCATGGTCTCAGTCCAGAACTACAGCGACTCACGCGAGGATTCAGAAAACCCAGAGCTCCTTCACAGGCGTCACATCACAGACACAAACCTCACCCAAATGTTTACAACAACAACAAAAAAATAGGATGTTGATGTTTGTGAAAAATGATTTAACCAATATAATGAGAAGAAAAATAATAAATATTATTTTGTCATTTTGCAGTGGAATGCAGGATATATTCCATGCAAAAGAATAAAAAAAGAGAATCTCCATGTTTTATATATATATATATATATATATATATATATATATATATATACACATACATTTAGCTTTTTTTAATAAGTTAGATTCTGCAGATTCTGTGGGACGTCCACAGAGCCACAGTTTGCAGATCTCTAGTCTAGACTCAAGACAAGTTCACACCTCACTTCACTCCCTCCACTATTAGCAAGTCTTTTTGTATGTTAATGCTGAATTGGAAGTTTATTGCACATTTTCTGTAAAAATGCTCAAAAACACTGGACGCGATCGCTACCTCCCACCTGCAGGTGGCAGCGTTTCTCACTCCTGCTACACCAGCTGTACTTGATGCCAGGCTAGTTAGTGATCTATATGGTGAGTAAAAACATACTTAAATGGACCTATTAATGGAGGTTTTTGCGCCACAAAATCACTTTGATTAAAAAAACAGAATCACAAAAACTATCATGACATACTGGAGGTACTGATATTTTCATAAAAGGATTTGAAAATCAAATGTTTCACAGATTCCTCCAGCATTGTTCACTCCTCTGCTGAGCCATCATGTAAATCTAACAGGCTGGAGTTTGTGGTTGTGACAACATGTGAAAGAGCTCAACACAGTCGGATGGTTTAGTTTCCATAGAGACTCTGATGCATCTGAGGAATGACTGTTTTGGATGGTTAGTTAAAGCAGCTTCAGTCTCAATGGGTCCAAACTGGAATGAGTCAGATGTTGTCGTATCGACCCCACGTGCGGCTGCATGTCGGGGTTCAGCCCGCCTACTGACCTCTCTGTCGAACTGGGAGAGCGGCGCGTCGCCGCAGTCCATCCCCCCGCCGGATGACAGGGAGCTCTCGGAGGGCGAGGTCATGGTCTGGCGTTTGGACCCGTAGCTTCCCCCGGACAGCTCCCTGCGCAGAGCGCTGCCGTTCTGAGACGACGAGCCTGGACCCCGGAGGAAAAGACGTCAGCGAAAGGCGCCACCCTGAAACCACATCTGGAAACACGATACTCACGTATGCCCAGTCCGCTGCTGGCGCTCATCGAGCGGCCCGGCTCCGCCCGATTCTTGGTGATGGAGGGGATGCTGACGGAGCCGCTGAACCCCGCCCGGGTCTCCTGAACACGGACGTTCTGCTTTAAACGCAGCAGGAGGGGGGAGGGGGTGCAATGTGGGGGAGGAGAGACGGCAGTGAGTGCACAGCATGCTCAGACTAACACACACACACACACACACACACACACACACACACACACACACACACACACACACACACACACACACACACTCTGGATCTGAACATAACAAGTTGACCATCATTCTGTCTGCAGCTACATGGTGAAAGATGGAGCAGCTCCAGCGGTGAACAAGTAGCTTTGTTATTTTGGTGCAAGTGAGAACAAGACTGTGAAGAAGAAGCTTCTACAGCAGGAGTGTCCAAAACTTTAAATATTTTTAAAAACTAAACATAAGCATGAACTATTTGGAATAAACAATAATCAGATTTTTTTTTTTAAGGACAGGTCTATAGCTCCAAACTTCAAATGTTTTTTGCGTGTTTTCTTTGATAAATGAAAGGCATTCAGGTTACTTATTATTTTGCGACTGAAGAAAACTGGAAACATATTTAGTCTTTTCTCAGCAATAACAACAGGATGTAGGTCAGAGTTCATCTGAAGACTCCTTACATGTTTAGCCAAGCTTTAAAGGGCGGAATTATAGTCATTATATATATAATGACTATATATATATAGTATATATATATATATGGTTTGATGTGCTTTTCCTGCGTGTTTTGTGAAGCACTAATTTTATCTGTGAAACGTGCTCCTCTAATAAACTTTTACATGCAAACATGCACAGAAGAATCAAAGCAACACTACATGTATGTTTTTGATGAGGGTATAATGATACAACATGACGTAATGCTCATAAAGGTCAAATTTACATGACACTTCTTTTAATACGGCTATTAAAAGCAAATTTGGGCGCACTGGATGTGCTCCCAGTTACCATGACAATAAAAACTTTTTGGTCACTTTGTGTTCCATCTAACACTTTTGTACAATTTTGATTTAAAACTTTGACTTTTGTCCTAATTTATTCTTAAATTGTGAGAAGAAGGCTGCAGAAAAATCTGTCTGGATGTCACAAACAGCCCCGAGCTTCACTTTGAACACTCTTGCGTGTGTGTGTGTGTGTGTGTGTGTGTGTGTGTGTGTGTGTGTGTGTGTGTGTGTGTGTGTGTGTGTGTGTACCATGGGGAGATCTTTCAGGATCTGGATCCCGTCTCCTGGTCCCATGTGGGCCACATGGTTGAAGTTGGTGGGGTTGGAGATCAGCTTGTTCCTCATTTCTGGATCTCGCAGCATCTCTCTGTAACCGTGACGACACAGGAGCAAAGGTGAGCAGACAGGACCCGAAAACAGCAGACGCACAGATCGGAACCAGAGTGGGCACCGGGCGCTACCTCCTCTGCTGCAGCCGCTCCTCCTCTGGTATCCTGAAGGAGAAGCGCCGCTTGTTGTTCATGCTGCGCACCATCTGCTTCCTGCTGTTGTCTGACGTCTCCGGGACGACCAGCTCGTCCCCCTCTGAAACACCAAAGCAGGAGTCTTCCTCACTGCTGGCCAACCACTGAGACACCAACTCCTTCACTGCACAGGTCTCTCCCCTAAACCTTCAAACCCCTATTGGGTTTTATGTGACGTTCACTAGAAACACTTCCTGGTTTTTAACTTTATCTTCACTAAAGCTGAAAAGAGTCAATACTTTACATAATCAGACATGAATAGAGTGAAAACTTTCCTGTGTTAGTTTTACCCGCTCAACAACAAACAGCATTTTTATGAAATCTCTATGTCTAAGGATATAAAAGATCCAAAACATAAAAAGGGCTTCGACTGTCGTCTTGTTGAAAAAAAAAGAAAAAGTCAATTTCCAGATTTTTTCTGTCATCGCCTGATTTCTATTTTGTTGGCCAAATAGAAAAACCTCTGAAAAGCTGAATTTATTAAGATTAAATTACACAAAGCTAGACTAATTATGTGACTATCTATAGTAGTCATTGTGGTGTTGTTTGTTCAGGGGTATCAGAGTAAAGGGAGCCCATTTTTATTTGCCAAAAAATAGGAACTGAAACATAATTCTATTAAAGTGATAAATCCTAGTAAAATACGGTTGTTTGTTATTCAAAAGTGACTAAATATGGAATATTGTGAGATATCAATCTTTTCTAAGGAATTTTGCTCCAAGATTTTCCTTTTCAGTAGGAAGGGTTTAGGTCGATGCAGAAAGCGC
The DNA here is from genome assembly GCA_911649635.1 of Poeciliopsis gracilis. Classification (NCBI taxonomy): domain Eukaryota; kingdom Metazoa; phylum Chordata; class Actinopteri; order Cyprinodontiformes; family Poeciliidae; genus Poeciliopsis; species Poeciliopsis gracilis. The sequence goes on from CAJVRI010001517.1 coordinate 3,521,001, forward strand.
TCTTACCAGCCATCTTGTTTCTAAAGTAGATCAGGCGCACCGTTTCCAGGCCCAGCAGGTTCAGAGATCCGTCAACATTCAGAGGTCGCACCTACAGCAGCAGCAGAAGAAGAAGAGAAACTGGTCTTCATTTACACTGAGACGGTGATGAAGCTGGCAAACACTATTCTCTCTCCACCAGATGGCGCCCCAGACACAGACCTTCTTCAGAGGAATGGTCTGGATCCACTCCATGGTATTCACATCAAACACATCCACGGCGTTCTCACTGTACACCGATAGGTAGGGGGCGTTGTAGCCTGGACACAAGAAGACAGTGAGCTACAGGAAGCAGGTTTTTCTTCTTCTTTTTTTTTTTTTTAGAAATCTTTTTGTGTGAGTTTGAGCCCAGTCCAACTCACAGGCGGCGTTGGGATGAGCCGGCCACATGAGCTCCTGCTGCCGTGACCTCCGACCCTGAGAGTCTACGTAGACCCCGATGGAGCTGAAGCACAGCAGCAGCTCTTTGCTGGAGATCTCCACGGCGCACAGCGCGCTCAGGCCCTGCTGCGGGATGAAGGCCAGGGTGTGGTCCTCCTGGTGCAGCAGGCTGACCGGGGACACGTCGCCATGGACACTGTGGACGGCATCAGGTTACTTTGATGGATTCAAGACCCGCGTGTGTGTGTGTGTGAGGCACTGTATTCCAAAAGGAGGAAACCTGTAGCGCGTGAAGCCGGACTGGTAGCCCACGTAAAGACGCTCACTGAGCAGACCCATCCACTGGACGGGCCCCGGGGCCTGCAGCTCCCGCAGCACTCGGTGGCGCGATTTCCCCTTATTCACCTGCAGGACGGAAAAAAAGTCTTTAGCTTCACATGAGCTCAGGGTCAAAATAAACCTGATGATGTCACTGCATGACCTGCACAGGTGCTAGCAGAAATACTTCCAGAGATGGTACTTTTATTTATTTTTTTATATTTCATTGTAATTGTGAAAATACTATGATTTGGAGAGAATGACAGGAATTAAAGATAAGAAAGGTTCAGCCTCATTTTGCTGGATTGCCTCTTCCAAGAAAAAAAAAACAAAAAACAAATCAAGTAAATATATGTGTAAAATAATCAAACGTGAGAAAAGACAGTAATAAATTAGTGCTTCCCATGATCACGAGTTCACTGTTGTATAGTTTGACAACATCTTTAGTTAATCTCATAAACGATGTGATCAAGGCGTCTGCAGCCTTCAGCAAGTCAATGTAACGGTTTTAAAACCTTAATGCTACAATGAATAAAATTTAAGACTGAAAACACTAAACTACAGGTAACAGTTGCTTCATTACAAAAACTGTGAACCTGGCATCATGCCCATGGCAAAGGCAGAGAAAAGCTAAGCTAGCTAGGACGGGTACATTAGCAGCTAGTTAGCCGTAGCCTCAACCACCTCAGTCAGAATGTAATGATGGTCACATGTCTCAAACTTTTACCTGACTGACTTGTACACTGAAAAAAACTACATTAAATAGACCTACGTTAATGTATTTAAGGCCAGCTTACATTTTTTCTAAATGTTAAAAGCCATTTTAAGGCCTTAATTTTAGATTGCACAATTTAAGACTTTCTAAGGATGAGCATTCCCTGATAGTTATTATAAAAGTCTTATTATATCAATGTTGAGTCCACCAGAGGGCGTGTCCAGGGCTCACAGTCCCATTAATTCAATACACAATTTTCTACTGCATTTTTATCCATGAAGAGAATTATAACATTGTACAGGAAAATAGCTCTGCTTATAACAAGTAGTCTTTAAATTACTATGAATAAATATGTTACACTTTGTTGATGTAGGTTTTCAGAATAATGTGGAAGTGTTTCTTCAGCTCCCGCGGTGCGGATCGCCCAGAGCCAGCCCGACTCCTCCTCACCTCGTAGCAGATGACTTTACTCTTCATGGCCACACAGAGGCAGGTGAGGCTGCCGCTCCGGACCGGCCCCGACACCAGACTCTGGCAGTTTTTCGTTTCGGCCAGCTTGTTGGACTCGGTCTCGCGGCCATCCAGCGCCTGAGTGGGGATGAGGCGGACGTGGCGGTTCCGGCCCGAGATGACGGCTAGCAGCTGCTCCTGGGGGATCAGGTCGATCTGGTAGACCTTCTTGTTGTCTCCCACACGGATTATTTCTACAAAAAGAGAAAGGCTTCATCAGGGCTTCTGCAGGTTTCACCAACTCGGTTTGAGTTTGAAGTTCATTATGGATCAAATTTAAGACCTATGAGACGGGTAAATCAAACACATAAGATGTCTGCATGCGTCTCAAACTATTGGCTAACGGAAAATCCCGTGAGGTTTAAAAAAAGAAAAAAAAAACTACATAAAATATATGAGATTAAATAGTGTTACCATTAAAAAGCTGAAATTTTAAATGTATTTAAGACAATTTAAGGATGAACAAACATCCTCTTCATCCTACCAGTTCAGAGGTGAATGAACCAGAATGATGATAATCTTAGCGTGATCTTACCGTCTTTGGTGACATGGATGACAAAGAGGCCTTCTTCGTTGCCGAGGGCGACGCGCTCATGATCTGAAGGCAGATTAAACGGAGAAAAACCACCATTTTAGGGGACTCCAGGTCTTTTACTGTCCGACAGTAGGAATCTTTGTTGGCCCACCTATGATAGCAGCAGACTGGGTGGTCTTGATGAGGGGCAGGGTGCAGTCGTACGCCTCCTTGGGGACGTAGACGAAGCGCTCCTTCAGCTTGTTCTTCTTCAGGATGCGGTGCAGCTCGTTGAGCAGACACACCCACTTGTTCCTCTCCTGGTCGCTGTCGGCCAGGATCAGGATGGACGCCTTGTGGCTGCTGGAGGGGGAGAGCTGGGACGCCGTCACCTGGAGAGACAGAGAGAGCCGAGGTCAAAGGTCAGAAGAAGCACCATTCAAACAGCGGCTTAAGACGGAAGCAGCAGAAGAGCCCCTCACTCTGAATATGCACGGTATGTCCTTGCGGCTGGCGTGGATGACATCCGACTCCAAAACTGAGCTGACTGAAAACTCCTCATCCCTGTGTGACAGACAGAGGTCAAAGGTTACACACTCGGGTCAAAGCTTCTTCTATTTAAACTTGTAGCTAGAGCTCTTGAAAACTGGTCAGCAACAATCCCATCCCTGCACGAAGGAGGTCCAGTTCTGGGTGCATCGTGATTCAGTGACAATTAGTCTGAACTAAGTGTTTTGGCAAAGCCACCGACTGACATGTACTCATATTATATTTAGTAATTAGGTTTGATTCTGTTCTGAACGCTGACTTTGGTCATGGTACTGGAACTCATATTGTTGTTGATGCTGTCGTCCTCGTCTCACTCGGTTTACCTCATATCCAACACCTGGCTGACGACGACGCTCGGTTGGGTGGCCTTCCCTTCGCCCAGCTCATAGAGGAACAGTTTGAAGTCGCACACCACAGCCATGGCTCTCTGCCAGCCCTTCTTCACTCCGGTGGGTTTGGGAACCTGCAGAAGGGGAAAAAATCAGCTTCAGGAAAAAGGTCGGCTCTGTGGGATTCCGGTTTCTCAGATCACTGACCTTCACGTAGCCCTCGTACGCAGTACCGATGCCCCTCTGGGGGTCGATGCCCAGCGGGCCCTTGGTCTGGTCCTGGGGCACGGGACACACAGCTGGAGCTTTGTCCGCACAAGTTACGTGGCAGGAAAAATTACACACTGAACACACACAAAAAGCACAAAGCAAAAACATGACGATGCATCAAATACTCAACTTGCCAAACGTATAAAATCAGTCAAATTCAAGCACTTTTCAAGGTGAATCTTCAAACTTTTCCAGCATCACATTTTGGAGACAAAAATAGAGATGAACTAAAAATAATAAATAAATCAGTGATATAATTTGTTACTGTTATTAGTAATGTCTTGTGATAGTGTTATACAATCTACAGAAGCGACAATGTAAATTAAAATATAACATTTTATTCTTTTAAATGTCTAACACAACCTATACATCTGAGTGGTCTGAAAACAAAACAGTAACAAAATGAAATAAATCACATTTTCAATAACCATATTATTTAAGAATAATAGAGAAAACAAACTTAATTTCTTTCAAACAGAATAACAGGTCATTGAGACATTATGGATACTGAGTATTCATTACATTGAAACAATCCAAATGTCAACGTTCATGCCAAGGTAAATGAGCTTCCTGCTCAAATTAAAAGCTTAAACACTAAATCCTAAAATGTTCTTGCTACGTTTTCTGGTATCGACCAAACAGAAATTATCATGGCAATTCTAACTTAAAGTTTACTCTGATTTAACTTCGGACTGTGAGAAAAACAATGTTTATGGTCAGGTTGTGTTTTCCGGTTTTCCTTACCCTCACAGGTGCAGCCCTGGCGGATGAGCCCCACCATGAGGGAGGTGCACTGGTTGCACTTTGTGGGCGCGTTGAAGGACTTGACAACAAACTGATGTGCTTTGGGCTGTGGGAGGCGGACATGAGAAACGGTGTTTATCAAAGTTTCAGCCGAGAGAGATCCTAGATTGTTTCCTTAAAAAAAAAACAGCCTAACCTTTGGTGAGGAGCGTCCGATGCTGCCGTAACCTCCTGAACGCATGGTGGGGGTCTGAACAGTTCGGCCTGGGTGGTCTATCAGCTGCAGAACAAAGCAGAAATGTCTTTAAACGCAAATGAATGATGTCCTCGATACAGAGTTTGGATTTATGCCTGAATTATGTTGAGGAAATACAGAAAGTAAGGTGCAAAAGACAATCAGATGGAACAAGCGGCTCCGCTCCCGTCAATCACACATCCCAGATGATGTGCGCTCCGACTCACAACAAGCAACGAGATGGAGCTGGAAGACGTTCAACTAAAGCTCAAAACGGAAGAATTCAAACAGCTACCTGACTTAAATGTTGGCCTAAAAACAAAAGCAGTAAAATGTTTATTAAAATAATGAGTCAATTGGAGTTATTTACATGTTAAGTGAACGCCACTCATCCCTTTTTCTTATTCTACTTTATTGTATTTATTTATTTTTTGCAAATTTGCATGCAAGTTTGTTTATCTATTTGTAGTTATGTTAAGAAACCCCTTGGAGAAATAAAAATTAAAACGTCGGGTTTACTTTGCATGTGTAATTTAAGTTAATTAGTCGAGTTGGACTGGGCTCTGAACTCCAGTTCAATAACGTCTAAACTATTATAAACCAAAAGAAAAAAAAAAAGTCTAAGCAGGAAAATTATGATTTGCTCCATCAGACATTGTTTCTTTTGCTGTTATTGTGCTGCAGGATTCTTCTCCGTAACTAAATTACCTGTAATTCATAGTGGATGACTGAGGCAACAGTGGCAGCACTGTGAGCTGCAGACACTATTTATGCCTCTGACAATTGTTCGTCAGGATGTTTGGAAGTGTTTTGTGCATGCCAAGCATTCCTGTCTAATTCCCAGGGGCGACTCGGCTAAAACAAGTCGGATTATCTGACCTCTATCGGCTCCATGTCGCTGGCCATGGAAGGGGAACGGGAATGCGACTTGAGGTGGGACTTGGGGTCGTCTTCCCGAGACGGAGTGTTGGAGGGGGTGAAGTTATCCATGGAGTCCACCTGGGGAGAGCAGAATACAGAGGGGCAGGAAGAGGAAGAGTTGGACGGTTGGGAAAAGGACGGAGAGAGGAAAATTAACGAGCAGGAAGTAAAACGGATCAGTAAAAACATGCAGCAGTCACGCTGACAGAGAAAGACGGTGGACGGGGCCGGAGGCAGTCCACTTAAACCGAAAACCGACCCCAACTTTAATCACCTCATGTTCGCCAACATCACTGCACCACGACCCTTTTAACTGCACCAAACACAACACAAACCATGCAAGGCCATCACACACAAACAAGTAGACACCGTCACTGAGGTATTCACATCCCTTTAACTTTTCCACGCCTTGTTGGGTTACAAACTTCAATGTCTTTAGTGAGATTTTACCAGAGCAACACAATGTAGAGCACAGATGGAAGGAAACTAAAGAATGCTTTGATAAAACTCAACTTTTCTTTAAGTAGAGTGTCTGAGCATCCTTTACATAAGACATTAAGGCCTGTAAAGGTTTTACATTTGTTTAAAAAATGTTAGCCGGCCTTAAATCACAGATCTTACATTTTGTCGTGACAGGACTATATTCTATGTAGTTTATTTTTTTGTGAGATTTTTCTGTCAGACAGAGGTTTGAGTTATGGGCAGACACCATTATTGAGTTCTGTGACTCAAAGAGCTACCGCTAACCAGCTGCTAACATGCCTAAGCCATTCAGCTAGCTTTTTACTTCATCAAAAAAAAAAAAAAGGGTAAATTATCTCCAGTTGCCTGGGCAAGCTTTGTTTTTGCCACTGGCTCACGGGTTGCCAACCCGTAAGAAGCTACAAAAACTCTGCTATATGAAAAACATGATTTTCTGTTTTACATTTCTGATGTGACACAGGATCATTTTGTTTTCAGACTGTAATTCATTTCATTTTTTTGTTATTTTTTTTTTTTTTGGTTCATGTCTTAAATTTCATTAAAATTTAAAGTTCATTCATCTTTGAGATTGTGTTCTTGCATTATTATACTATTACCACTATGAGACTTGAAAATGGTCTCAAGACAACAACATTGTCATTTATTGCAATAACTTCTGGGACAATTTAGTTACTGTGAAAGGCCTAGATTCAAGTCTTCATACTGATCTTTAAAAAGTCTTATATTTGAGTTAGTGAAACCTGCAGAACACTGTAACGGGTATCAGATTTAAAAGAATGTCATTCTTTCACTTTACAGTTACAAGCTACTCTAAGCACCAAAACGCCAAGTTCAACGGATGTGAATACTTCACAAGAGGACACAGACAAAGTTTTTCTCCGCTGCCATGCAGACGGCCGGACACACACACAGATCAACCGACGGGAAGCGAGACGGCACATTGAGAGAGGAGCTGCAGAGGCGGTGCTTACACGTCTGCCTTTAGTCGGGCCGACGGACGGCGAGCGCTTCAGTGGCAGGAAGAGAGGCAGAGAGTGACAGAGACACACAGCGGTGAATATTGTGCAGCTGAAAACACATTTCAACAAACTGAGGGAGGAAACGTGATGATGGGAGAGCGGGGAGGATTCGGTGACATTAGGCAGTGCTTACCAAAACCTGTTCGTCTGAAACACTCAAATGTTTGTAAAAACACTGTGAGGTTTTTACAATAGATGTATTCAATATTTCAGTTACACGGGTCTCAGTTGGGAAGCACTGCATTAGATTATTGTTTGTACAATAGAGGGGCGCTGTTGATGGGAACTAAAATGGGTACTGATGTAAAAAACACAATTACAGGGAAAAGGAAGTAAGGGAAAGTAAACATAAGGTGTTGTTATAGCTACGGTTCTAACAAACTAATAAACAGCAAAAGGAGACTATAATCAAGTAGCTGGTAGATTCTGAGCTCTGTTACTAACAGATAATGAACATACCTCTTCCTAAACCAACATGGATCCCCTTTCTGTGTCCTACAGGGTAAAGCTACATCTACACGGGTTTATAACACAACCACGATTAAACTTACATCTTCCCAAAACTCAATTAAAGAAGATGAGGATGAGGAATAAGAGTCCTGATGTACCAGAGTGATGCAAAGAAAGCAACCAAAAACAAATAAAAAAATAAAATCAGAAGAATTCACATCAATAAAAAGCATGTGGGCGACATAAGATGATTGTTAGCATTTCAGATAACGGCGGCTTCATTCAAACTCACATCGAACTGGTCGAGGGCCGAGGTGGGGGCGTTGAGGAAAGCCAGGAAGGAATTCTGGGAATCCTGGTGCTTGACACCTATAGACCCGGAGCGAATAACACCACTGTGGTCAGGAATTAGAGCATCAAAGGCAGACTGGGACAGAACGGGTCACAGGACCGTTTCTAAGAACGCAGAGCAGGTTTCATATGACTGGAGCAACAATGCATGTTTGTGTCGCGAGCTCAACACTACGTCTCACATATGTGTGCTGGAGCAAAGCCAAATCCTCTTTCACTGAGGTAATCTCTGAAGAAATGTGGTATCCATGAACACACAGCTCAAAAGAAAGGCATTGTCATTATCAAAAGACGCATTTTTAAAGAGCCAGTATTATAGGGCTTTAGTTCGGGCCCAATCAAGTAACTGTTTCCTTCAGTTGTCATAAAAATGTTTTATATGTCAAATATGATTTAAAAGAAATCAGGCCTCTGTCTCTTTAAAAACTCCACCGTCAGGAATTCATCACAACATGACTCCCGTATTAACCTTTTCACAACTTCTTTTATCAGCGTTTCACTGAGAAGTAGCTCCTCCAATCAGTTCAGCAGATATTCAGTTCCACCAGGTGTTTGCTAATTGCTGCTGGCTAGTCTGAAGGAGCTGAGTGGGTCTATGGGTCTGAAGCTTGGAAACTGCAGCTCCAAGGAGGCGCTGCGCCTCGGAGGTGAGGTTAGGTCCCAGAATAAAGGATTTCTCAAACGTGTGAAGGAATCAAAGCGACACTCCAGGTACGTTTTTGATAAAGGAATAACATTATGACATGAGGCAAAGCTCAAAAAAGTCGATTTTACATGATACTGCCCCAGTAAATACCAGAAACATCTACAATAAATGCTAGAGTTCAGGGATGAGGGCGTACCTCTTCGCAGCCGCAGCTCCTCCGTCTCCTTCTTCAGCCTCTCGATCTCAGCCAGCAGCTCGTGGTTTTTACTCTCCACCTCCTTCAGTTTACTGGAATGAATCACATTTGGTTCAGGGAGTCGCTTACAGTAAGCTAGGCTGTAAGCGACTCTAAAGTAAGGCGTACCATTCGGTGGAGATGCCGTCCGCCTTGACTTTATTCAGCTCGTCCTGAATGCTCTGCTTGGCTTTGATCTCCGTGTCCAGCGCCGACTGCAGCTCCAGACGGGCCGACATGTCCAGCTTGGCGAAGCGTCGCATCTTCCACGGCATGTCCTGAAACACAGAGGAAATGATGCGCTGTTAAGCCAAACTTCAAAAATCACAGCCTTTTTTTGTGTGAAATATGTTAAGATCAAGATGATCAACAAGTCATATCACAACAGAGAGTAAAACATGCTTTATTAGCAAAGCTTTTCATCAAAAATGCTGCATATGGGGAACAAAACCAGAGATTTTTGAGGACTGAAGCTTTATAAAGTTATGCTTGACGTGTCGACAAACCATTACGTAGCTTTTTCTGCTGAACTGATTAATTTCGGAGCAGCATTTTATGGATGTCTAATGGAAACTCTGCTTCGGACAAACGTTTTAAATAAATGTTGCTGCCAAGAAAATTAGAGGCTTGGATGGGTTTTATTAATAACCGCTCTTCTTTAAATGAGCCATGTCAGGAATAATGTTTCATAATACTTTCATAAACCATCAACAAGTAGCGTTAGGCTACAACAATAACATGGCAGTTCTTTTGACACAAACAGCATGTGTGTTTGTTTACCGTTGCTCTCGCTCCAAGGCTGGTGTTTCTCAGACCCTCCAGCTCCTCGGTCATCTTAGTGGCCAAAGCTTGAAGGTAACCCCGGGCGTCTTTCTCATCACTCACCCTGCAACGCACACGCACACGCACACACACACACACACACACACACACACACACACACACACACACACACACGTCCTAATTTAAAAACTGCTCCATTTTTTAAAAGAAAACGACAACAGAACATTGACTCTTGCTCAAAACTTTGAAAGGCGATCGATTAAATTCAGTTTGGTTCAGTAAATGTTGTTTAGAGACAAAAAAAAAAGCAATGGAAATTTATTTGTGTAATATGACGGAGTGTTGGGGTCAGACAAAGAGGGTTTTTTTTTTGTTAAATTATGAGAATAAAGTCAGAATAAAAACACAAAAACACCAGAAGAAAGTTGTAAAATTACAATTGAATTCATGTTTGTATTATTATGACTGTTCTTATAAAATAACTTTATTCTTGTCTAATTATGGCTTTTTTCTTGTATTATTTTGGCTTACTGTTGTGTAACTTTGTCTTGCAATATTAGGACATTTTTCTCACCAGTAAAGGTTAAGAAAAAATAAAAATTCCATAAAATGTTTTGCTCTAAATGTCCACTGAGAAATAATTAAACTCCTACAGACTTGCGGCTCCTCCTGTGCCGTGGCGAAGCTCCACCAGCAGAGGGCGACACTGGCTACCGGATTCCTCCAGAGGAAACGACCCCAGCTCAACATTTGTATGTGCATGTCAGGAATGCGTTGTGGCTATGGAGCTGAAAGCATGTTCTTGTGGTTCAGCCTGTCTGTGTGGGGTATGCGCGCTATGCCAAGACTGCAGGCCCGTCCAACAGAGAAGAGGGGCAGATGAGTGGGAGGGTAGAGCAGTTGGTGAAGTGTCAGCTGTGATGGGAGAGGATCTGAGAGGAAGGGAGGGACAAGCGGCTCGACCATCTTCAGAGGTATGCGAGACACGCCGCAGCTTTACAGTGAAGAGGAACCCAATCTGTCTGAGTGTGTGTGTTGCTGCGCCGTAGCTCCAGCGGAAAAGTAAGAGGCCTGTCAGGGCTGCGCTTTGAGTCACTTGAGAAGGCGGCTGTGTCTTACCACTGGATGATTTCGGTGATCTGGGCCTCCCAGTGGGCCACGCTCTCCTTTTTGTCAGCCAGCTCCCTCATCTCGTCCTCCAGCTGCTGGTTGGAGCTGCTCACCTTCTCAAACATCCCGCTCAACTGGGGGGCAGAGCAGCAGAAAACAAGTCCAATCATAAAGCTGTCGTCGGACGACTGACATCCGACTGATGAAGCGCATTGAAATAAAAGCGGGCTGATGAGTTTAGCAGACTTCAACAAGACCGCATTAGAACTCAGAGTCCGTCCGTTCACACACCAACGTTAAGAGGACTCTGTTTTGAAACCTTTCAGCGATAGGGGTTTGTGTGTGTTTGTGTAGATGTCACCATGGCGACATCAATGCAGGTCTCAATCTGCCCGCATGTTTTTCTCAATCCTCTGTAATTTGCGGACACATTTATTGTGACGCGTCGAGCAAGTAGAGACCAACTTTCTCTTGTTTTGGGTTTCCTCTCCAGAGAAGCGTTCCCGTCTCATGTCAGAACAGAAAAGCTTCACAGACGCTGTAGAAAAAAAACAAAAAAACCCCGGGTCTTAGCGTGGGGTCGCGAAGAATCATGACCTCACATCGAGACGCAATGAGGTCATCGTAATTATGGCTTTTAGAGGCATTTTAAAAGTTCTGCCAGGTGATGAAATGACCGCCAGTGAGTAATTATAGAGGTGTGAAGCTTCTTGGTAGCTTTACTGGATAGAAAAGATTTAGGGAGCTGGAAAACACTTGCTTGTGAATGTTTTACAATCCCAAAGGTGGGTGCCGGTCACTCCATCCCTTTGCCACTTCATATATTTGCCGTTTCAGCTGCTTCGTGTTTAATTTTCATGTGTGAAATGATGCCATGAACTGCTGCATGTGTCTGAAATTACACCACTGCTGAAAAGTGATGATTTTAATCTGGAACATTCTGTTCACGATTTATTGTATTGAAACTGACTTCATGTGACTTAAAATAAATCATATAGATCAGCAGGAAGTTGTTGGAAGTTCTTCCAGTTTGACTCGTCGTATTTTATTGTTGGTTGGTTTGAACGTGGACCGCAACCAAAATGGAGGAAAAGGTTTTATCGTAATTTACAAAATAAATGGATCTTCTCCATCTTAAGACTTTTAAATGACGCTCAGACATCCTGACGTTCATCATAGAGGAGAAAACAAGGTCTTCACTGGTTTTCAGATCTAATCAATCCAACGCGATTCAAAAACCTACAACACATTTTAGTGATACGACTGCAGTGGCAGCCATGTGATTTCCCTCTGTGTTTTATCACTTACAGACTTTAAAAACGTACTCGGATTGTACTCCACGGGTCAGAATGCCTCCCAGTTATTAGAGACCACTTAAAGTGGGAGGATGAGGGGGGTGAGGGGGGGTGAGGGGGGCTTTTTGAACTTCCAGGAGCCGGTTCCAAAGTCAACACAGCCAGATCCAGCATCTATCCGACTGCGCGGCCGGCTACAGGCTGTTTGTGAGCGGAATATTGTACAGTGATTTCTTTGGCATAGCTGGGAGAGAGGGGGTGGAGGGAGGAATGTGACAGGCTTTCCAAGAAGGGTTACCTGGGGTTACAGCACTGGGGGTGGGAGGAGGAGGGTCTCAGAGTGACTGTGTGTAATGGGGGACAAACAAATCATGGAAAAGCTGACAATGCACGACAGAAAAGAAAAATAAAAGCTGTTTCATATGCATTCATACATAATGACTTCTGTTGGACACAGGAACACATACTGTACCTTGTCTAATTCGCTGGACAGCTTCTTATTCTCCTCAGTGAGGAGGATTCTTTCACGCTCATATTTCTGCTTGTACTCCGTCTCAAACTCTTCACGCTCGTTTTGGCTGAAAAAAAAAAAAAACAACGCACACACACACTTCGTTACTGTAGGAACTTAACCCCCATCTGTTAGTGAGATCCTGACCTCTGGCTGTGGTTGCATTGGAAAATATTCCTCAAATAAACTCTGTGAATATACAGCCGAGTGTTTCGGCTCGACTTTTCTTTAAACTGCGACTCTCTTTGTTCCTGAGAGTCGCAGCTGAATCAAAAGACTGAACCAAAAGCTGCCCGCTTGTTTTTTAAAGCCCGACACATCAATGCAATTAGAAGCTGATCCAGCGGCGTGTTTAAAAAGGAATTAGGCAGCCGTGAAAATAATACATCAGCAGCAGCAGCAGCAGCAGGCAGGAAGGTAAGTCTATGAGGCTAAAAAACAACCTCTAAAGCTTCCTGAATGTGAATCATGTGGTGTCAGGTTATTTTTCTCTGACAGGCTGAAAGCCGTTCTGGAAAACGCTTGCTGACGGGTAAAATTCACTAACGATTACGTCTCCTGTTGCGAAGGGGTTTTTCTTTGCTTGTTCAACAGAAGTCGTTTTGGAGAACTTAAGAGTTAACGTCACCTGTAGTGTCGACCATGTTCTTAATGGACTGTACGGCTAAAATATGCTAGAGTATTAGTACGGGTAGGAATGTGGGGTGTAAAAACAACTACTTCTAAAAATACAACAGGAAAATATCATCCATCCTGGGAAGATATTTTCACTAAATATCGTCCCCTGGTGCAACCGATTGCAGTTTTCTGGCCGATCACTCATTTTTAAAACGCCGATTCAGATTTACTTTGTCTGAAAAAACAGCCGTGGTGACTCCTGTCTTTAAATATCGGCTGATCACTCAAAATGAAGGAAATCGGAGTCGGAATAATTATACTTTCATGGATCCACAAGCAAAGTCGGTCAGCTGGCTGCGTTCCACAGGAATTTACAGAAAAAGTTTCCAGTATCAAAACGTACAGACACGCCATAGTGTGGAAATTAAAAGGACAGCCACCATCATCATCCTTTTTTTTTTTTTTTTTTTTTCCTTTTTTGGCTAAATGTCACAATAGTGCGGCGGTTTGACTGGAGGCTATCGTAGTGTGAAAACCCCCTGCTAGCCCACACAGAGCGCAGAGATTTGCCACACAAAAAGCAGTGATGTGACTCACAGACGCCCCAGATCAGTTCTGGGACCCGAAGCAGCTGAATATTTTGGTGAAGCCTTGAGAAGATAAAAATGATATTATTTGTGCCAACAGATCAGATCAGGGCAGCCATCTCTGTGACGTTATTAATGTTCATACAAGTATCTAACTACGGAATGTCAAAAGGGACCAAATTAAATAAACAACATTGTTAAATAATTTATTAAATATACCATAAAACAATTAAATGGTAAATTAAAGGTTTAAATTCTGTGTTTATTACACATTTTATAACACGTTATTAAAATCGATAAGAGGGAAGATTCTAATAGTGGATGAACATAATTAATTGTGTATTTAAATATTTCATGGTTCCTGCAGCATCACCATGAAATAATTTGATCTCAGCAAACTCGCCATCAAAGTTGAAGGGCGGGGTTATGGGCGGGGCTAAAACTGATTGAAGAACTGCACTAGTTCAGCCTGATTCTGTGAAAATGATTCCACTTTCATCGAGTCTGTTGATTGTAAAATATCTCCAAGGAAAAGATTCTGAATATCAACTATCTGAAGATGATTTTCCAAAAAATGAGGCTGAACTCATTTTAGCTCCGCCCATCAATTGTGATGGGCGAGTTTGACAGAGCTACCAATATAAATTTGCATTTTATTGATTTAATGACATATTAAATATTTAATTAAGAATTCATATAGTTCCTTTTCATATTTAATTAGTGATTCGATGATATATTTATTTAATTTTGTCTCTTTTGGTCTTCCGTATACAACATGCTTAAAAAGTAGATGTCTAATAATTCTGAGAAAAGACAGCGATCAGGACAGGAACCTCTGGGGAAACTACAGCAAATACATCACAGCTATTTATCTGGACATGTTAGACGTCTTTCTGTAATTACCTCACAGTATCACCACTGTAAAAAAAACAAAACAAAAATAAAAAGTCTTGATCAGATCAGACTGCTGATTAACAAGCCAGAGCAGAGACAGAGGGACAGTCTCACCTCTCCCGGCGGATCTTGTCCAGTTTGTCCTTCAGCATCAGGATCTCTTTCTGCAGGTTGAGCTGCTGGCTCTCGGCGTCCCTCAGCTCTTTGCGCAGCGCCTTGAGCTCGGCGCTGTGCTGCGCCTCTCTGCGCCCCAACTCCTCCTCGTACAGCAGCGTCTTCTTCTCCATCTCCGCTCGCAGACGCCCCACCTCCTGCGTCTGGTCAGCTGAAGCCGGAGTGGCCGGGGAGCCGACATGCTTCACCTGGAGAGCCGGAACGATCAGAGATTTAAAAACAGAGCGGCAACAGGACTCCTGGGATGGGGCATGCTGCGCTGCATCCTCGCCTTAAGTCCTTCCAGTTCCTCCTCCAGCTGGCGGCTGTACTGCTCGTTGCGCTCTCTCAGCTTCTTCTCTTTCTGAGCCTCGGCGGCTTGCTCCTCAGCCTGAACCTCCATCTGGTGACGGTCAAATGCAGACTGATTGGAGACCAACGTTCAGCTGATATGGCTTCCTGAACATGAGTCCTATACATTTAGCATTAAAACTAATTCCTTAAAGGGGCAGTACAGTAACTGTGTTATGTTCAGTTATTATAAAAATTTGATATATATAAAATATGACTTAAAAGAACTTTGATTTTGCAACTTAACGCCTTAATTTGGGTCTCTGTCTCTTTAAGAAGCTCCTACTCGTTCTGAAACTCCACCTGCAGGAAGTCGTCACAATATGGCTCCACTATTAACCGCTCAACATTTGAGGATTTCTCAAACATACATGAAAGAATGAAGGCAACACTCCAGGTTCGTTTTTGATGAGGGAATCACAACATGATGTCAAACTCAAAACAGTCGATTTTACATAATACTGCCCCTTTAAGCACAGTTTGGATAAATGGATGGACAGATGGATGGATAGGTAGAAACAAACATCTGGAAATACATTTTTTTCTGCTTCATTTTCTTTTTCCATACTTCCCCAATCTTAGAAAATACTTTAATTCCACATTCTTTCCAGACCATTTAGGAACGTTGAGAGAAAACAACACTAACCTAGAGACATGCACAACTAAATATCTTTAACTATGTGACATAAAAAATGATTTTTTTTCATTTGGTGACTATATTCTACTGCTTTTCTGACTATGGATGGTGTGGGGACTTGGGAGTGAAACTAAAGAGTTAAAGAAAGCCACGCCTCGTATCTGAGGAAAGGCAATAAAAGTGGAAGGCTAACCAGAGGTTGAAGTGTTTACCGACCCAGCAGGTGCAGACAGACAATGGTGTTGCTACCAGTCACAGGGAATCTACTCTACCTCCTTCTTGGCCCTCTCAGCCTTTCGCACCTCAAGGCGGAGAGCCTCCACCCTCTGATTCTGGCTCTCCATCTCCTCCTCCTTGTCGCGCAGCTGGCGAACCAGGCGCTGCTTTGCAGACCTGCCAGGACAGTTCAAATCTAAAGGTTGCTGGTTTTGTGCACAGGAAAAAAAAAAAAAAAAAAAACATTTCCGGGCAAAACGATCAGTCCAGGAAAACACAAGTGTGCAGGGTTCTACCTGAACTCTGTCAGCTTCTCATTGAGCTCAGAAAACTCCTGCATGGCCAGCTTCCTCTGGCTGTGGGCCTCCTTCAGCTCTTTGGACTGGGACTTCATTTTCTCAGCCGCCTCCCCAAGGCCCTGATCAGAGCGGAGCGAGAAACGGGAATCATTTAACATCCTCAACAAAACTTTGAAGTTCAACGTTTACCAAAAAAAAAAGCCATCTTCATCAGGGTTTCTGCAAGTTTCACCAAATCAAATGTAAGACTTTTAAAGACCTTTTGAAGACCATTACAAATTAAATTTAAGACTTGAACCATGACAGAAATTTAGAGAAGAAAATTTCATATTTTGTCTCTACAGACTGAACCCCCGGCAGATTTTTTGGACAGAATGCAGCTAGCCTTGTATTTGTTAGCCAACTGCCGATAAATCTACACTTACTGATGATGGACGCAAAAAGACTAACTGGATAGAAAAGGTAAGCTAGCAACTAGTTAGCACTCAAGATGTCTGCTTGCGGCTCAAACTG
This sequence comes from Poeciliopsis gracilis, assembly GCA_911649635.1. Lineage (NCBI taxonomy): Eukaryota > Metazoa > Chordata > Actinopteri > Cyprinodontiformes > Poeciliidae > Poeciliopsis > Poeciliopsis gracilis. Next base: position 3,537,677 of record CAJVRI010001517.1, read on the forward strand.
ACGCCAAACAGAAAAGTCCAGCAAAAAAAATCAACTACGTACAGAGTAAATTGTTCTCCCACAACAAAATTTTAAGACTTGCGATTAGCATATTTAAGGCTAAATTACATTTTTTAAATGAAATTTTAAGGCCTTCCTTTTGGATACATTAGTGTAAAACATTTTAAGCCTTTTTCAGGATCCCTGTTCAAACAGATTGGATTACAGATGCAGTGAAAGTGTAGAATTGTTCTTAAAGAAAATACCTTCCATCACCAAATAGGTGAGAAAACCTGAAACAAAAATCAGACGAGCAGCAGAAACGAGTGTTTCTTTACCTTCTGCAAGTCGTCCCTCTCCTGTGTGAGGCTTTTCATCTGCTTCTCCAGACTCTTGATGTGTTTGGACGAGTCCTCCAGGTCCCTGCGCGCCGTCGTCACGTCCTCCAGCTGCTTCTCCAGTTGGCCTGAGTCTGACACGGGGATGCGTTTGTGTGAGAACATGAAGTTGGACTTTCAGTGTGGGTTTCTACAGAGGCGGTCTGTTTTCACACCCTGACCTGCGATCTGCTTCTTGAGAATGTCGATCTCGCTCTTGAGGCTCCTGATCTCCACTTCCTTGTTGGAGCTGACTGGCCCCTCGCCTGTTGGGTGCTGCAGGGCCTGCACAGCCTGAGTCGACTCTGTAAAGGGGAGAACGACCGGGTTTGTTGGACCAGTGGAGGTTGAATTCGCCACCATAAGCTAAGAACAGATGAGGCATCGGCAGAAGCTCACCTTGCAGTTTGCGACTCAGCTCTAGTTTCTCCTGCTCCAGACGACGTATCCTTCTCTCGTAGGCCTCGGTGGCCAGGCTGTCCTCCAGCCTGCGCTGGACATCCAGGTCCAACTGCTCCTGCCCTGCTTTGCCCGGATCCACGGCCAGCTGTCGGAGGCAGCCCCGGTCCGATAGGGAACTACGGGGTAAGTAAACGGTGAAAATTGGACTGATTCAGGGTTTCACCAAATTCTCCCACCTGAGCTGTGGATCTTTAAAGCTCCTCCAGAGTTACCATGGAGGTAGCCCTGATTCTCTGACTAATGCTCTCCTTTCCTGGACTTTCAGCTTAGGAAGACTAAGCCATTAGGTGTATCAGAATTAATTGGTTGAATTAATTAATTGTCAGAAAGATGGACAAAATGAGAGAAAAAACAGAAGGAAAGGAAGAGAGAAAGAAAGAAAAACAAAGAAAGGAAAGAAGAAAAGAGGCATAGAAAAAAAACCCTGAAAAAAAGGCAGAAAGAAAGACATAAAAAAAGAAAAAGACTGGCAAAGAAAGAAATATGAACAGAAAAAGTAGAATTTAAGAATGATGTAAAGGTAATCTTATTTTTATAGCACATTTTTAGCAACAAAGTGCTAAGGACAACGACAGAAGTAAAGAAAGAAAATAAAGATGGAGAGAAAAATAAACAGAAAAAAGAAAGCAAGAAACAAGCCTTTTATTTAAGAAAAAAAATGACACCTTTTATTTTAACAGGAACACACTTTCCACTTCAGTTCAGGGCCAACTGAACACACACATCTCAAAAACACACACATCACCACAGCCTGAATCTGGGAGTGACTCAGAGGATCACACTTACCATTTGCTTGTATAGGTGAAACCCACAAACGGCAGGTGATGGCCAGAGAAGGCAGTGTGAGAGGGAGGAGGCATAGTCTCCTGAAAGTCAGGAAACAACAAGCGAAATAGGTGATTAAAATATAACAAGTACTGCACATAACGTCACATGTTTCAGTAAATAAGACCTTACCGAATTCTTTAGACAGTCGTCGTCTACGTCAAAGTTAGAGGTATCTGTAGGACTGCTGACTTCTGGGATGTAAGGGGCCTCACACGTACGAATGTTGTCCCAGTCAATGCCTGAAAGCAGCAACAACACGAGTTGGTACAATTAAGAACACCACACAATGAATTCTGATTAAAATGATGTAATAATAACTTATTATATTTCATGCTACTGAGGTATAAGTGACATCAGGTATGTATTTATGTTCACGCAGTGACAGGATGAGGAAGGACTCTGTGTGTACCAGTGAAAAACGGGTGCTGTTTGAAGTCCTCGATGCCGTTTTGACCCAGCCTGTGTTCCCGACTGCAAATGAGGCGGCGAATCAGATCTTTCGCTTCCTCCGACACGTCTGTTATCTGCTGTGGGAACTGGAATCTCTCCTGTTAAAAGGAAATGACATCAGACAGCCGAGAGTGTGAGAAACAACAAACGAAACCCGCCGGCCGGCTGCGCTGAACTCCAGTCGGCTCACCTTATGGTTCATGATTTTCCCGTAGGTTTCCACCAGGGATTCTGCATAGAAAGGAGTCTCCCCGTACAGCATCTCGTACATGCAGACGCCCAGGGACCACCAGTCGCACTCGGGTCCATACTTGCCCTTCCCGTCTTCCATCGCCTGGAGGATCTCGGGGGAAATGTAATCTGGAGTTCCTACTGCCACAGAGGACTGGACCTGGCAGTGGAAAGCAAAACAACCCTTAGGACCCAATGAGTCCACTGACTGGAACGCAGCGGAGCGAGCGTGAACATATCAACACCCTACAATCACACAAATCTGATTCTTTTGCTCGGATGTGACACATATCTGACCACAGTCTGAATGGCACAATTCCAATCTTTCACAGAAACATCTGATTCCCTCTGTTTTTGCACGTGGTCCTAAAACAGATACATAGCTTGTAGTTTTCAGAGAGTCTGCAGTCAGAACGGCTAATCAGGAAGCTAATCTTTCATTTGACGCTTTATCGCTCTTTGCTCATTTTGAAAGGTTACACGGACTTAACGTCCTTTACACAATTTCTCCAGACAGATTCTAAAGCGCTACTTTGCTTTGATGTTCTGTAAACTCTCAGTTGAATGAAGTTCCGTGTTGAAGTTTTGGTCATCGACCCGTCAAGAACTCTTCAAACCGCATGTTTTCGTATTTTCTTTAACATAAACACCGTTTAAATGAATTAATGTAACTGATTAAAATAAGGAATCTTATTTTTGTAGGGGGGGTAACTGGAGTCTGCATCACTTTCATCCTGCTTTCAGACTTGGAGCAGTCGTCCTTAGTATTAGCATTTTCCTCCCTGTAATCTTTCATTTCATCTCTTCAGTTTTCCTTCCTGTAACATCAGGAGAATCGTCTGAATCGCAACCTGCAAGCCAGGCCAAGCAGCCGAACCGCACACTCCTCATGGGAGACCCCCGGGGTTAAGGCAGTGAGGTTAGTCAAACTCTGGTATTGTTTGCTTTGGACCGGGAGGAACAACAGCAGCAGCGGCGCAGTCAAAAACCTACCGTCCCATCCTCCATGAGCTTGAGGCAGGAGCCGAAGTCGGCCAGGCGGATGTGGCCGTTCATATCCAGCAGAATGTTGTCGGGTTTGATGTCCCTGAAAAGAGAGAGAGAGAGGGGGGAGAAAGGGAGGAAAAGAGAGAGAGAGGGGAAAAAAAGTCAGACTGAGTGCGCGGTTCCTGAAAATGACGAAGGAAAGCAGACGCCTTCCAATCAAAACACCTTTTAGGACATCCAAAAAACACACACTTCATCATCTCGTATTCCTGGGAGCTGCGATCGGTTCTCATCAGGAATTCGAGCGGTCCTGATTTGCCTGTAAATACGGCGGATAATAATTCAGCTCAGTTCTGTGATTGAATTAAGAGTAATTTTCCTTTGGCTCCATTTATCAGCCGTAGGATAAGTTGAAATTGACCACAAGAAAGGAAAAAAATAGAGAAAAATGAGTTGAGTGTATGATTTGGGAATTAGCTTTACATGCAGATAAAAGAAAGATAAACCAGCCTACTGCGTTATTCCTTTTCCTGCTGTGCTTTTGTGGAAAAAAGGGAGGTTGCCAAACAGTTTCTGTACGTTTTCGTGTTCCCTGCATCTGTTCTGCATTATTACTGCTGATGGTGAGTTTACATTTTCACATGCAGCCTGTGGTTTGATTCCAGTCAGCAGAAAATAATTCTACCTTAGGATACAAGGGTTCCCCCCCCTTCTCCACCACCTAAACTGGCTGAACATTTTTTTATATCAATCAGCAGCTTCCACCCTGACCTCACCATTCCACATTTTCACACTTAAACCAAATCATGAGACCGACATTTATTTCCCTTTGATCGCAGAGTCATTTAGTTAAATCGTCCAAGTCGCTGATTTCTGAGAAGATATCCAGCTTCAGACGGGATTTTAGCCAGAACAAGGCAAAAACACTCCTGTCTTTAGTTCATTCAAAATTCACGAGGCTTTTTTTTGTTTTAAAGAAACACCTCTGTGTCACGTTATGTTTATACCCAAGGAAAACAAAAAGTACTGAGTTACTGACTTAAGATTTTCCATCACTCTGATCAACTTCAAAGGACAAAGTGCACATTGAAAAGCTTCAGCTTTTTTAATATTAAACTCTCAGGGGGCTCAGTAATGTTGCTGCAGCCGATTTGATGGAAAAAAATAATATTTCTCAACACTGGAGTTTGATCCCACTGAATTAAAAGTTTGGTTTTTCAAAATTGCCCCAACAAAGCAGAAGGGCATCAAACTGGTACGTAACTTTTATGGAAAAATTCAGCTAGTCTGGCTTCTCCCAGTGCTAACAGGAAACAACTAGTCAGAGTCCATTGGCAGAGCTTATCACTGTTAATCATGCTTGTGTACTCGCTGCTGACATCCTCCCCTTGCTCTCTGCAATGCTACTGATCCTGCCATGAATGCTGAGGCTAGTTAGCATAACGGTAAATAAATAGTTTTTCTGTAATAGCGAGTTACATTGCGTACACTGGGATGATTGGCAGCACTAAGACCCCCCTCCTGGCTCTGATTGGCTGTTTTTGGATGAGCGCTGTGTATTTCTTCAAAGTACTAGTACTGAGAGGAGTCAGAGGAGATTGATCTTTACACCGATTACTTGTGTCGTGTTACACAGTCAGGACATGATGACAGTTTTAACAAATATGGAAAAAACACATTTTTCTAGGAGTTGCATACAGCCACTTTAATGATGCCATTTCTAGGTGCTAAGAGGCTTAAGGAGTCAGGTGTGCAGAGAACAATGGGCAGGACATCAAATATGATCTATGACAGGTGGGTAGGGGTGACTTTAATTGAGCCCTAGAATGCTATACAACAGAAACGCCACAGTGTCCCACTAACCAGGCTGAATATAGTCTGACCTTGTCATGAAAGCTTTCTACAAAGGAGTGTGTGTTAGAACAATATTTTCTAACACACAGCACAAAGCAAAACTCAAACATCCCCAGTTAGGCTACTGGCCCACTCATTTTGTTTCATCATGGGCGTGAGTGTTTCTGTCCGGTGACTCAATCGTGTTCCCGCTTAAAATAGCAAACCTAAAGCTTGAAACAGGAACACAGTCAACCAGCTCCCAACTCACGTCAGCTTTTGCTGTTGTGATCGGCTCCGGCCACCGACCACACGCCAACCAACACCCAGCCTGGAGACATTCACACCTGCTCCGACAAGCCCTGATTTATAATACTGCTCTGTAATCTACTGCGAGGAAGGTGGCGATGAGGCTACAGGAAGGGGTTTCTGTCACATAATACAACAAGTACAAATTAACACAGTAAAACTAATCAATTTGACATTTGAGAATATTTTTTTTTTTACAACTGCTTGATATTAGAATATCACGCAATGAGGAGAAATATCTATTGAGAAATATTGGATTTTCTTCACACTTTGTTCCCCATTTACCAAATGAAACTGAATCTCATGAGGAAACTGAAGCAAAACAAACACTTTACGCTGAATGAAAAAGCCGAAGCTCATCATTTATTCATCCAAAAAGTTGAATGTTACAGAAATGTTCTGCATCAAAAGTGTCAACCTGCACTAAATCAGTCAACAATGTTTTCCAAAAAGCCTCCAGCCAAATTTTTTCTACGCCCACAGGGTGGGTGTAGAACATATTGGCAACCATAAACGGTATGATTATTTTTCTTTGTAATTGTCAATGAAATGGATAATCCTCAACTAAGAAACTGAATGAAATTGATTCGCAGTGCTTGCAATAAGTGACTAAATCAGGCTGAATGTAGCTCTCTGTTACCAGACATCAGGAAGTAAACAGTTAAAGCCAACGAGGAGCCCTTTTATTAGTTTAAATTCCCCAGTGATGCAAGTCCTGCCCACACCAGGGAGATTTTCCATCTTACAGCAGCGACAGACTTTCAAAGGCTGCTCTGATGTCAACCGAGGTCTCTTCAAAGCCACATGTGAAGCCCCCGTCATTTTCTGCCAGTGTTAATGCTCGCATTTTGTGGGTCGGGAGCAGCTGGATGGACTCGCCAATCCCGACACTAAAAGCTCGGTGCAGAAAACCACAGGTTAAAGTGACACGAGAGACGACAATTATGTAAACCCCACGCTTGTTTCCATGAAACCTGAATCTACATTACAGTAGAAAGCTTTCAGAGATGAGCATGACCGTCACAAATGTGTCATCGGCCATAGTAGACATCTAATTTTAAATGAAAACCACAAACTACACTGGAACGCATTCAAGCCTGGAGCAACAAAACTTTGTTTCATGGAAAAACATTACACACAACTTCTATTTTTTTCTTTCTTATCACTAAAAGTAGACTGTTGAATCATAAAATATGTTCATGATGCAGACAATATAAATCTGGAGATCTCAAAGGGACATTTTAACATCTAAGCTTCACTGTTGCAAAGTTTCATGACATTCATCTAAATGTCATGAAACCAACATTTTCTTTACTCCAGAACCTCACAAATCATAACCGTAAAACTTGGACCAAACGACTGGCACGTGGCTCTGCGGGGGAGTGTGTGTGTGTGTGTGTGTGTGTGTGTGTGTGTGTGTGTGTGTGTGTGTGTGTGTGTGTGTGTGTGTGTGTGTGTGTGTGTTCTGGTAGCTGGAGAGTGCTAATCTGCTCCTAAGACCTCTGCTCTGCCAAAGAGCAGACAGCATGAGTTGACCTTAGCTTGCCGTATCAATGGTACAGAGGATGGAGTCTGCTACTGATAAACCACTTAGCGCTAGCCCACGTCGTCCCACTGCTACTCAACTCATCTGTTTCCTTGCCTCAGATTTGCCTAATTATTAATCAATCTATTGGCCACACAAGTATATTAACAGATGTAGGTTGACAGCATACTAGCTACCTTCCAGTAGAGAACAAAGCAGAATAGCTGTTATTCCATGCTTGGTGAGTTAGCACAGTAATTGGGCTAGTGTGTCACGGGGCTCCAGCAGTCTTAAGGAGCGTCGCAGGGACTGGAATAGAGGAAGGTAATCTCTGCTAAGACCACAGCATCCATCTGGGAGGGCCATCTGGATGGCGCCTCACGCTTTGTGCACGCCAGCAACTGGAGGACCTGCAAAGACGGCAGCGCGCTAACGGGATTCCTGCTAATTCATGATGTGAGGAGCTGGTGTGACACCAGATAGAATCTCCAGGTGAAAACACAGATGACTGACAAGCCATTCATTCTCTAGGTATGAAATAAACTATTGGAAAACTAAAAGAAAATTATGAAAGAATAAGATTTTTTTTTTTTTTAATGAAATCATAAGAAAAGGTAACCTCTTCAAAGTCATGACGCAAACTAATTACACCAATTGTTTATGCTCAAATTCTCCATCAAGCGATTCCTGAGGTGTAACATCTGATTTAAAATGATGCAAAGAGTTTTGTTTGAGGGATGTTGGCCGTCCTTATCTGGATACAAAAGCCCTGAGCTGGAACCTTTGTATCTGCATGTTTCTGGTAAACCCACAAATCTGACGCACAAGTTACAACAGCAAACAGCAATGGATGATGAAGTCGCTTCTCCTGGCCCACTGTGGGTTCATTTTTGCTTAAAAAAAAAATCAGCTTGGATGCTAGAAAAGACTATTGTTGTGTTCACATTGTGCTAAATAGAGTGAACCTATTAGCGACACTATTCCAACCTGAAATAGCATGTCTATGCTAAACATGTTGCAGCAGCACAATGCTAATGTCAACGACTACCGTTCACATTTCTAAAGAAGTTCTATGAATGATCAGGTCCCTCAAATACTGGGAAAAAAATGTCTAGAATAGCACTTTGCACTAATTTGATGGTGGAACAACTTTAATAAAACAATGAACATCCTTGCTGATGAGCTTGTATATCTTATTCAATATTCAACAAAAAAAGGGTTTAAGAATTGAAAGTGTTGCTTATTTTACCAATGTATGTGGTTTTCAACTGCAGACCCCGCAATTAACACGATTATACGTCAGTTTCTGAATGATGCAAGAGGAGTTCATGAATTGATGCATGTTAATGTAGAGCAACATTTCCCCAGAGGAGGCGACCGCTATGTGGCTAGCACATTCAGAACTCGTGGAACATTGGACTCAATTCAAATGCAAGCTAACATGACAGAGACCCTTTCACCAGCAGTGATTGAGTAGGATCAGCAGGTTCTAAGGAAGCACATGGCGCTGATCAATAGGAAAGAAGACAAAGACCGTGATCAATAGGACGCACATGAGCAAACGCATCGGCGATCACACGGATCTGGACCAGACGTTACATTAAAGTTAACGTAGCTTTTCTTTAAACACACAACAGAGTTTATAATGTGTGTTTGGCTTCTTGGTCATTACAACAAAGCTCCACAGCTTTTTCTTGCACAGCCTGATGCTTGTCCCCCATCCCCATCCCAGCACCCTCCCCCACCCGCCTCTCCAATCAGACTCTGAGCATCAGTGTTGGAGCAGACAGATGTGGTGCTAGGCAGCACAAAAGCCATGGTGACATGGTCCATTGAAACATTTGTCAGGGTCCTCTGGGAGGCCACGCAGACCACTGACCACTGAACAAATGAAGGCAGGCACTCTCTCACACACACACACACACACACACACACACACACACACACACACACACACACACACACACACACACACACACACACACACACACACACACACACACACACACACACACACACACACACACACACACACACCCTTCTGCATCCGACTCTCATGGGATTCAACCGAAGGAGACAGAAGATGGACCTTGAGGCTTTTTTTGTGCCTTGTTTCTTTCATCTGGTCTCCTCTCAACTTCCTCAGTGTCAATAGGAAGGGAAGAATTTGGTTTTATTAGGCTGACATTTTGGGAAGCTAAGAAAATTTTTTATTTAATTAATTTAGTTTGTTAAGTTGGTGCAATTTGGAGTACAATAGGCAATTAAAAGTAAATAAAAACCACTGAAACTGATTTAAAAAAACAACAACAAAAAAGAAAAAAGGTCGACTTTCTTGGTCAAAACTATTACAAATACATTTTTTGAGTAGAAAGAAACAGAAAGGAGAAAAATGATAAATCATAAAAATGGAAATTACTGAGATTGTTTAAATTTATCATGCGATTAATTGATTTATTGCGACATGCCTACGACTGGATCTATTGCAATCTGATGAGGGCTTCGTATGAGTCGATAATTATCGATTGGTTTTGGGTTTTAAGTATCTGAAATGCAGCCAAACTGGTGACCTTTACCGTTTCATCTGCAGTTTCCTCTCGAGCTGTTCTCATTTTCTCCTTTCCCTCCACTGTTTATTATATTTAATCAGCTATAAGGCACAGTGGCGAAACCTAAAACTGATGCTGAAAAGGCTGATTGGCTATTGGCCATCCTTTCCACCTGATATTGCACAAATGACACTGGAATGACAACTGTGATGCTGTGACCTTAAACTGAAATTCATACAGTGGAATATCATCAATCTGGCCCCCTGTCTATTTGTTGTGGTGGTCATTTAAAAAAGAAAAAACTGCCAGATGAGGCCAACAATGTCATTAAGAGAAGGTATTGATGTCCTCAGATGCTGTTCAATTAATAGAAAGCAGCATGTGCCTCTAGGGGTCTTTAAAGTGGGCATCTGTGGCTCAAGCATTGGAGTGATAATGTGTCACCCTCAATGGTCTGACCTATAGCCTGCAAGATTCATGGCAATAAACTAACTCAGATCTTCTGGCTCTAGTCTAACGTCCAGGCCCAGGAACAAACATGGAGACGCAGCATGCAGCTTCTATGCTCCATACATCTGGAACAAACTTCCAGAAAACTGCAAAACCGCTGCAGCACAGAGTTACACTAATTAGTAGTTAGTGGAGCATCGATGAACATGTTTGATGATTATTTGCTTGATGATGGAATTTGACAAAATGTTTGTTAGGAATGGTTATTTATCGTATCGTTTATCATGAATTCTTTGTCATGCTAAGAATTCTGATTTATTGTTGTTGTGATAAATTCCAATTAAAGACATTTTTAAAACCCCACACTGTCAGTACTGTCTAGATTCTTAAATTAACTTTTTTCTTTTTTTTTTTCACCGTATGTTCAATGAATATAAACTTTGAAAATATGATTAAGTATAGTTACTGTGTCAAGTTTAATGAAACAAATCACTACTTGATGTGCCTGGAGTTCGAAAGAATCGCATTATAAATGGGAATGTTTCTCAACAGCAGTATTTGTGTTTGTGGTGCAATGATACTGTACAATTACCTAAAAAGAGAACAAATAAATGGTTCTCATTGTGACCTTTATCATTATCGCAATCGTACCACAAAATATTGGGATAAAATCTAACCACCTCTTGTGTTTGTTGCTTGGTGACTATATGATGTGTTTATGATGTAAAACAAGTAGAACTTCCTTGTTGCTGAAATGCGCAATATAAATACGCTTGACTTATCATACCAGGTGTGCGTATAAGACAAATGCATCATGTATGCTAACAACCACAGCTAAATCAACTACTCCACATTTTCAATTAAAAACCATTAAAACACATATAACCGTCCAGGCTTCAGGGCAGCACGACACACAGAAAATAGCAATGAGATAAACACACATCCGGATTCGCATGCTAACACACACACACATGTACAAACACACACAGAGTCATCAGACGGCGCTAGCCAGCAGGACACACCCTCCACTCCTCCCTCCTCGGGGGACATGCCCGGCCGTCTCCACCCTCTCCAAAAGTCAGCACCGAAAACTCCCACGAGAGTTGTGTGTGTGTGTGTGTGTGTGTGTGTGTGTGGGTGTGTGTGTGTTTAAGTGAGTGCAAAGGAAAGGTTGGGGGGGGGTGGGGGTGGCTGGTGACAGCAACCACACCTCCACCCACACACCTCTAAAGCCGGTCATTAGTGTCCCAAAGTGTCCACAGGCAGACCAAAAGAGAAACGCCGCGGCCCCCTCCTCCCCGTCCCAGTCCCTTCTTCTTTCCATCCACCAACCCCAACCCGCGGCCCCTAGCAACACCATGCAATTAGTGGCTCCCGCTCGCCGCTATTGGCTCCCTTTCTTTCCATACATTTATATTTACATGCGTCTTTGACTCTGTCATTGTCACCCAGTGTGTCTGAGTGAGCGGTGGTGTATTACAGACAAGAAAAAAACAAAAAAAACAGAAAAAACCTGGACACACCCAACATACCATATCTCTGCCTCTTTCTGACCCTCCCTTCTTTTCTAATTATCTCACATTATTCCCTCCGTCTAGCCATCATTCTTTTCGCTCGTTTGTGCTGTGACGGGCCCCCGGCGAAAGCAAAGCTGTAATTATGTTAACGTGCCCATGTGACTACTTCCTGTCTAGAAGATCCTCATATCCTGCTCCCGAGGGGAATCTTTAGTCGGCTAGAAAAAAAATAATTCTTTTGCCGCCCGCGTCAGGGAGGAAGAGTTTCCCAGGCTGTGCTGTGTCAACGGTGAACTTTGAGGCATTTTGTTTGTCAAGTGAGAAGTAGCTCTACCTACGCATATGACGAACAGCTAAGCAAAAGAGACGAGGCAGGAACTGGGTGACCTTTCTTCACAGAGAGAGGAAGGAGACAAGTTCTTAGTCTCGTAGTGGCTTCGTTCCCATGACAAATCTAAGCAAAAAATATTTCGTCAGTGTGGAAAAACACAATTTCACGATCCATGCGTTTCCATTAAATATGCCATTAAAATCGTGAATAAGTCTGCGATCGCAATAAGTCATTAAAAAACATGCTGTACCATCATCCTGCTACTTTTATTTCCTGTTGTCTTCTTCAATAGTATTTCCATTGCAGTTTTTTTTTTAAATGCATCCATTTCCTACCACGAAATCATTTAATCAAAAATGTGAAATTTGCCGTGTTTCATTTAAGTGAATTTATTTTTGGAAGTCTGGACAAGTGCAGTTACGGTAAATGGAAATGCAGCCATTGTTGTTTTTAAGGTGCTTTCACACCTGAAGGTCTGGGTTGATTGGCGACTAACAATGCAACACTTGCTACATTTTCAGCTGGTGTCAAACAAACCAAACCCCTTGAAAAAAACGATTCACCTCCTCGGCGGTGGTGGCGCCGAGAAGAATCACTGAAGGAAGCGACATGGAAATATCTGAGGAAGAAACTAATCGGAACTTCCTTCTTCACAAAACATAAAAAAAAAAAAAAAACGGATTGGTATCAGATTTTAGCTGCTAGAGAATTTCTTCTTGGTCATTGGTAAAAGACCACAAGACCACTTAACGCTCATGTGTTTTGGTTGCGTTTACCCAGAATGCACTATGGTCCACTTCCTGCTTTTGGAGCAGTCTCTGGTCCACATGGCATTCATATATGCATCCGAACCGCACCAGAGTTCATGCTGACTGAACAGAGATGGAGGTTTTAGGCGAACTACAGACTCTACTTGCTAGTTGACAGATGGTTTATTTAAGGGTTAACAGCATTAGAGAATTGAAGACTTTTTAACACTTATTTATTTTCTGTAAATAAATAAATAAAAAAATGAAGTTCTTCTTACAACTATGCATATTTTATTTTGGTTTACAAAATAAAGTCTAAAAAATACCTTGAAGTTCGTTTTTAGAACTTCGCCGGTTGTGAATTCCCTTGCAAAGTATTCACTCTGATTCACTGCTCTGGTATGTTGGACCATTTGTTCTCCAATAACACATTATTTTACCAATCGAGCTTTTCGCCTTTAACTTCTGTCGCCAACTGATTGAAATCATTTTCCAGAACCCCGACATCCTGCCTCCCCCCAGCTGGAATATTTCCCACAGCTGCAGGCCTGGTGTAAATGCACCAAGCATCCATCATTGCGAGTTATTGCTCCGTTAGCCTCTTGCTTAGAAATGCATGCATACATTCCAACAGGAACCTTCGCACGATGTCCCGCCGCCTCACCTGTGGACGTAGTGGAGCTGGTGAACGGAGTCGATGGCCAGCACCATCTCAGCAAGGTAGAACCTGGCCATTTCTTCAGGCAGTCGGTCCTCAAACTTGCTCAGCAGGGTCAGCAGGTCGCCACCCACGTAGTAGTCCATGACCAGGTACTGGAGAAGAAGTAAACACACACACACACACAAAAAGAGAGAACAGTAAATACACATCTTTATCTAAACGGATGCTAAACTCACACCTAAATAGTTTCATGTGTTTGGATTCGCCTAAAAATAAATGGAAGGATGGACCGCGGCGAATATCTTTAAAGCCTTAGGGAGTTGTCGAGCATTTGTTGTGAGAATGTGGGAAATGGAATGACAAGCAGTTCTGGCATTTCAGCTCAGGGTCATGCAGGGAGGACTAACAGTCCGGCTAAAGGGAGAAGGAATGCCTGCAGCTACCAATTAAAGCGAGACAAAGTTCGTCTGACCAGCCACACATTTCTTTTTGTGTTCTCCATGAACTTATATAACCTGTTTATAACCAGGCTTCCCATTTTCCAGACTAGTTTTAATCCTGAACTTCACCACAGTGAGGAAACAACGCACTGATCCCATCCTGCGGGAGGCGCTACTGAGCTCCAAGAACAACCTGAAGGGTGACATAGCAAAAGTGACGGACATGGGGTGGGCATTTATTTATTTCATTTGTCGTGATGCGTTTCTTATCGTGATAAGAATTCAGATTCATCTTTGATGTGACAAATTATAATTAATGATCGTTTAAAACCCTCCCAGCTCTGATTGGTTGTTTATAGTTCGAACTAGGAGAAGGCAGAGAAGCTTGATTTCTCACAGATGATCTGTCTCATACCAGACTGACAACATGGTGACACTTTCATCAAATATGTAAAAATAAACATTTTTATTAAAGTTACATACTGCAGCTTTAAATGCAGTCACCATGCGCATTTACATACTGCGTCTATCTCAGTATGTAACTGAGACAGTTGCATGTCACAATCTTTCGTGACTGCTGTCCTGAAGAGGCGGTTTACGAATGTGAATGTTTTTCAAGAGCAGCATTTGTGTTCACTGGGCTTTGACGACTGTGCCTCTAAACAAGAAGCAACAATAGTTCTTAGTGTCACTTTTATTGTTATCAGAACAATACTAAGAAAAATACTGTGATGCAACCCCGACAGTGATGTCGTTACTATGGACACAGACGCACACAAACAGAGCTGTTGCAGCATGACGATGCAATGTTCGTATGAACAACAGTCACAATGCAGGATGTGCGACGTCAAAAAGCGTAAGCCGTTTATTTATACAAGCATCACCCACATTAAGCCCACTCCAGAGGAAGTGAGCTGTTAATAAAACTGGAATCGTTTTCGTGTTTATTGCATTAGTAATATCCCTATAATGGTGACATCAGAGTTGAATTTTTTTTTTATTTCTTTTGGTTATTGATTCTATGCACATGAGCTGCTGAAAACATGTTTCTATGCGGCTCCGCAGGCTGCAGAGGAGGGAGGTTTCTATGTTACCAGGTTGTTGTCGTCCTGGAAGGCGTAGTGCAGGGTGGTGATCCACTGGCTGTCTCCGTTCACCAAAACGTCCCGCTCCTCTCGAAAGCACGCCGTCTGCACAAAGATTCAAAGACCATTTGAAATCTTCTACGTTTCTGGAAGTGTGTGTGTGTGTGTGTGTGTGTGTGTGTGTGTGTGTGTGTGTGTGTGTGTGTGTGTGTGTGTGTGTGTGTGTGTGTGTGTGTGTGTGTGTGCGTGTGTGTGTGCATCATGTGTTGGTGACTTTCTGCAAGCTGGAGGAATAAATCATGGCAAAAAATGTTTTTTTCCATGCAGCAGTAAAACAGTGATGAAGTTTTGATAGCTGACCTGCTGATATCGCACATTTATCTGGAATGATCTCAGAGTCGAAAAACCTGGTCTGTACCTTTTGTTATTTTTGTTATGCAACTTATTTCTCCGTATTTCGGAGGAACAGAAGAGGACCAATTAAAGGATTCCCCCCCCCCCAAAAGATGTCTTCATATTTGTATTGTGCAAAATAAAGAAATGACCATCAAAATAAATAGAAACTTAAAGTTCATAAGTTCATAACCATATGTTCTAAATCTATATCACCTTCCTAAAATAATGGCTTGTGTTATTTTCTTGTCAAAATATGATTTATGTAGAAAAATACAAAATCATTTTGGCAACAAATAAAAAATCACTTAAATTAGGAAGGTAGTGATGTGTAAATTTAATATCTACAAATAGGGACTGAAGCTTTTGGCTCTCTTAATTTTGGTTAGAGTGAAAAAGAACCTACTATATTTTAACTTAGATATGATAATAAATGATGAGTTTTAGCCATTTCCTCTTGCAATATTTAAGTTTAACTTCCACACAGAATTAAATGAAAGTAACACAAACATGCTTTCTTCTGTTTTTTTTTTTATTACGTAGGAATAAATGTGTTTTTTCATTATTTTTGTTCATCGTTTTCCACTGAAAGAAACGAGATCCGTCCTGTTTTTGCTCAATTTTATATTTATTTTGATTCAAAAATATTGCAAAAGAAAAAGGTGGTTCATAGAAACGTGTACGCTCTCTTTTAAACACAACGTCACAGTTGTGACTCTAACCGAGTTTCGTTTGCCTGAGAATAAAAACACATTAGTCTCTTTAGGTTGTAGAAGTTGCAGATTTATGCAGATCTCGTCTGCGGATCAGTCGTTGCGTTTTCTGCCTCTGGGTGCTTAAGCGTGTTTTGCACGTACATCTAAGCTTTTTTTTTTTTTTCTTTTGCGACGTGTGAGCCGCTACGATCAGAAACTCAGCAGGCCGACAGAAATGTGAGGAGGGTGTCAGGAAGAAGACGATGATGAGAAAAACACGCAAGGGGCAGATCAGGCTGCGACACGTTCTGCAATCCATCAACAAACGTTTGATTCGAAAGAAACTCCACGGAGGATGTGGTTTTTCCTGACAGGAGGCTCTTTCTTTCGTTTTCTTTTTTTTGTTTTTTATAAATCTTCATCATCATTTTCCTTGAGCCACTTCCATGATCACTGCAGCAGACTGCTTTAGATAACCAGAACCAATACGATCGGTGCTAACCTCTGCTCGCTTGAGCATTTCCCACTTGTTGAGAATCTTCATAGCGAAGACCTTATCCGTGTTTCTCACTTTTACCACCGCGACCTGCAAGAAGAAGGAGAAGAAGAAATGCATCTTTAGTGGACGTTGTGAGAAAAATATCAAACTACATAAGCATTATCTTTATGTATTGCACCTTATCCTGGGAGGAAACGGGAGTTGAAACTGCAGCAGTTTAAAGAAACAATCGCTCTCCCCATAAAGGCCGTTAGTGTGTGAACTTAGCAACAAAAAAAACAAAAAAAAGTCTTGCAGAGAATTATTTTAATAATAAATAAATTCTGAGTTAGTCATGTGGGGAAAGAAAGAAAGAGATTTATTTACATACTTCAAACTTGAGACTGAAAGTGAGGTATATTATAAAAGACAGAGTTTGTTTCTTAATTTTCTAAAATTTAACGCAAAACTTTTTTTTTTAAATATGTTTCTGCACTTTAAATTCTCACTACTTAAAAACCTCAAACTTGAGAAAGTAAATATAATAAAAAGTTAATGTTTACTATTGCCTCAAGCTGAAATTGGTTATTTCTTTAATACTTCAAACTTGACACTTGAATCATTAAATTTGAACTTTTTTATTTAACAAAAGGAACAAAATTGTTTATTTACTCGCATTTTCTCATATTTCTTTTGCTAGCTTAAGTAGCTACTACAGAATTGCACAATTCTGTATTCAATTACACATTTATTTGTCACAATCAATTACTTGACTATTAAAAACACTGATTATTTTAGCAATAATCAGAGTAAATGATTACACTGCAGGAGAGAATCGCTGCAGTGAAGGTCGCCCGGGTTACCTCTCTGATTATGTGCGCGTGCGCTGGCTCCCCAGAGCCAGAGCACTCTGTAATAAAAGTTATTCCTGCTTAAATAACGACAAAAAAAATGGTTCTTGAACCGTTTCTCAGTCTCAGATAAGCAAAAGGACAAGGTTCGCACAAAGGGACGGTTTATCTCCTGACACTGATGTATAGGTTACTGCACGGTTCACCGTCTGTTTAGCTCTGAGCTGCAATGATCGATGAAAAAGAAACATTTGCATGTCTAAAGCACATTTCTGTACAACTTTCACAGTTTAAAGCCTTCCTTTAAAAGAATGGAAACAGTCCTCTGTCAGGCGGTTTGCTGCAGACTCAGTAATAACAGAGTCTGCAGCAAACCGCCTTCATTCTCTGCACAAGCTGCTAACAGAAGGAAACGCTTTGGAAAGAGGTCAGGTAATAGGTGAATGATCAACTTGTTGTGCGTCTACAGTGGCTTTCTGTAACACATGACAGGAGGAGGCAATAAAACCCACCCATCTTAAAATAATCTGAGGAAAGTTTCAATGGATTGAAAAAAATGAAGGCCGTCAAATCCTACTGAACCTTGGATTTGGCCACAGTATCTATAAATACCATGGGAATCGTAATACGGGGGCATAAATTGATACTAAATGGAGGGGGAAAGAAGTACATTGAACTTGGACACCGACTTCCTGATCCAGACTCTGTACATACACATCGTTTCATTGCCATCTCGTCCACTAAACGAGCTGTGATGGACTCGAGAAGAACAGAGAACATCTTGAAGCTCCCCAACGTTTCCTTTTATAGCTGCTATTTCTCACCGATGCCTAAAGATCACGCTGCCGCGACGACCCAACTCACCATCCCGCATTAACAACTGCCAGCTTTCCCTGACTGCTAATTGCTAAACATAGCCCTGGAAGGGAAAAAAAAAAAAAAAACTTCCTCGGCTTCAGCTTTACAGTTTTGCCAAAAAAGGAGCTGCACAAGCAGCAGTGACAAACCGCTGTGTGAGCAGACAGCCAAGGCACGAGTTCACACAAACTCAAGTTATTCCCATTGCTTTCAACGGACACTGTTTATGGGTTCGGATTTGGTGTTCTTTACAAAAACAAGATTTATTAGAGTCCGAAACGCTGACATAAAGATGGACTTGAAGAATTAAAAAAAAAAAAAGTGAAACAGACAGAAGTAGGAAGACGGGAAGCAAACAGAGCGGCGCTATGAAACGGAGGAGTCTGCATCCTATTAAATTAACCAGGGGAATGCTGCTAATGCAATACAATGATAACATTCCTGCAGTGTTTGGATTTCCCCCCAGTGATCTCTCACTAGAGGAGGAATGAGGGAGGACAGAAGGAAAGGAGTGATCTTGGCAGTGCCTCTCTGTTTTTGTTCTTTCCTCGACCCCTTTTTTTTTTTTTCCCCTTCCCCTCTACTCTGATCTTCATCTCCGTTCAAAACAAAAATCAGATCAGATTCTAGGGTGCAACTAAAAATTTCAAAGTGGGTAACTCATTGCAAAAACATTTTTTTTTTTTTTTTCCTCTCAATATTGATGAAGCGATCTCACAGTCAGCGGGCCGGGACAAACCGCTCCATTCATCGGTGCAGATCCACTACAACACACACCTGGCACCGTCTCTCTTCCTGCTGCTGCCAATCGGAGGGTGACATCAAACCGTCCTGAGCGCACACTCCCCTCATAAAAATGTTGTTTTTCCTCACAGTTTGCCCTCGTCTTCCCCTCCCTACACTAATTTTTCTTTAAAAATACACAAAAGTACAACAAAAAAAACAAAAAACAGTGATAATAGAAGACATCCGAAGCCATTTTTCACTGACGAATAAAAACGCGATTACAAACTCTGAGTTTGGTCCGTGTTGCCTAATGCGACTCCTGCAAAACATCCTTCACATGTCCAACTGCTGCTGGACGGCAACACAGGAGTTTTACATAACGTGTGTAAGTATAGGTTTGTATTTGCTTAAGTCAGATGAAGCCACTCTTATATTGTTTCCTATACTGCCATGTATGCTGGCGTATTAAAAGCAGAGTGTTTAGTGGGTGTAATTATTAGGATATCGCAGAGAAAGAGTTGCAGCATCCAAAAGTACGCGTGTTGCTCTAATAACAGAGCAAATATCCCTATGAGCGCTTCAGCATTTTGCTAACTTTACAGTAGTTATTGCACTTAGCTTCAAATAAACTCATTTTCTCGGATAAATCATAAGGCACCAACTTAGCTAGCTTTCAGTTCAATAAAGTGCAACATCTGTGTTGAAGTATTACACATCACCTGTTCATCAAGTTGTTTGGACATTTATTAGTCATGCTTTAATCGTTGAAGTGGATGAAAAGTTTTCACACAGCAATTTCATTTCAATTTCTCCACCTGTGATGCGAGATGTCTAGAATACGTCAGTGAACGGTTTCAAATCCACTAATGTCCTTTCCACTAATGTGCGCTTTCCGTCCGAATCCCTTCAGTGGTCAATTAGCCAAAATCAGCTCCCGAGTAATTGTTGTTATAATTGTTGGCAACACTCAACAATTATAAAATTAAAACCATGTGAGTGAAAGCTTTTATCGCGTCACTTTGAAGTGTAACAAATTTGAGACACGTCGCGTCGATGACATGATGGGTATCGACATGGTTGAATTTAGCGCTTTAGCATTAGCTTCCACTCAATACCATGTTGGCATAGCGCGTTAGCATTAGCAGGACTAATGTTTATGGTTATCGCTTTAAGGTTAGTGTAACCAACCTTTTTGGCTGGTGCTGCCCACAGCTGTTCATTAAAACTCTAGAAGTGAGTCAGACTTGGCAAAAGACACGTTGGAGTTAGAAGGAAAAAAAACAACAAAAAAAACTAAAAATTAGTCACATCATCTCTAATCAGTGCATCTCTCCTGAAAACACTTGCGAAACAGTCGCCTCGCTCCCACATACACGAACCAGAGGTCTATGTGCAAGCTCCAAAAACATGGGTAATATTTTGCACATGACGGCAGAGGTGACAAGGAATTTGCTCCAATTTGTAAAGGAATGGATCAACTATTTTAAATGCTGGCCACACAGCACATCTAATTAGAGCAATTCTGGTTCCAAACAACTCGAGTAAAAGACCTGACACCTTGAAAATGTCCTGTTCCAGCAGCGAAGGACTCCAATACTTGTCCTTTCAGCATTCCTCTTCTTTGACATCATTACCTGAAACTCAATGACACAAACATTTTTTTTTTTTTTTTTCCCCTGTCACCTCCCCAGAGGCATGGACATATAAAATGGATTTTAAAATCACTTAAGTCACACTTCCTGCTTCCTAAGGTCGTCTAATTTAGAGTAAATTCAAAGATTAGGATCAGAAAAAGGATTCTGGGAGCTCCGTTGGAGAAGCATGTAGAGTCATGCTCAGGTGGCAGACTAACGTTACACACTGCTGATGGAATGCAGCAGCAAGGAAATCACTGTCAAATGCAAAAACACTCCAGTCTTCTCCCATTTGAGCAAACAGCAATAAAGGCTTCGGAGAATCTCTTCTAGACACCTGCTGACCTGGGAACTCGTCAAAGCCTCAAGTTAAAACCGAGGACATTCCAAACACTTGCAGACTTTTCAAATGAGAAACAAACAAGCCGCGTCATGGTGGTGATCGTCAGGTCTGAGGCATGAAGATTGTTTCAATTCCCCTAAATGTCTTTAACGTAGATCAATCAAGCTTTCATTTCCGCTTCAGTAATGAGCCCCATGATTTTCTCAAAATCAGGGGGGGAAAAAAAAAAAAGAACAAAATGGTGCGTTACCTCGCCGAACGCTCCTCTTCCAATAACCTTCAGGATCTCAAAGTCTTCCTTGTGCAGACGCATCTGCTTCACTTTGGAAGTGAAAGGTTTGGCTGGAGACACAAAAGAAGAAGAGAATCTAATTAGTTGATTGTTTTCATTAGTATACAAAGCAGAAGGCCGTTCTTTATCTGGAGAGATGTACAGGAATTAGAAGAAAACTGCAAGAACAGACTTTAATAAGAACATTTTTCAATGTGTAGTAATAATTGCTCCTGTTACATGGAGTCAGCAGAATTTCCCAATATTTTGGTAGAAGCTGAGAGAATAATCGATTACGTAAAATAATCGTTTAGTTCAGGGCCTAGTCTATAAAAGGAAGATCTGTAAAAACCTTAAATCTCTGAGAGAAGCCCCAGAACATCACAACAAACTTAGTTTCTCACATATTGGCTAAATTATTTATTACAGCACAGGAATGTTCAATTATATAATCAATGATTAAACCTTTAGAAAAATCAGCTCAAAACACTTTTATTTACTGTTCATTAACAGAGGTGATGGTGCCTTTTACAAGCGATCTGTTGGTGTAAATGATGTTTTTTGACATTATTCTGCTATCAGTAAAATCTGCAGTCCCCTGCATTGTGTATGAATAACACACGGGCAGCTTGTAACATTTAATCGTTTCCACACGAGGCCCAAAATAACCGGCTCATGGAACAATATAAAGGACAACACTCCCATATCTCGGGCCCCACGTCCTTCTAAATGGATTTTATCACGGAGTTGGTGACCACCTGGTCCTCTCTACAGTAAATGACACCGGACGCAGAGAGGCTGGATGATAACGTTTGCTATTGTTGTGCCCTCAGTTATGGTTCCTGATGGAAAAAAAGGGATTAGGGAGGGATCTGCGAGGGCTGCCAGCGTTCTCTCGCAAATGTTCGACAGATTTGATCTATGTTGACAGAGCCCGCATTTCCCTCATTTGTGGGGAACTATTCAGGCCACTTCCTGGTTTAACATGCTCCCAGCATGCCAAGGACAACCTGGATTGGCTGCAAGTTCACAGGGTCAGCATCCTTGGTGAACTGATACCACTTTCTTTTAATTTAATAATAACCCAACTACAAGATGTAGAGCTCGTTAGGTTTTCCAAACTTCTTGTGGCTAGTAAAGGTCGGCATCTCCATGGAAACATCCTCTTGGCGTTTACGCCTACTGTGTCGCAGTAAGAGGCGTTTCACCAGTCAAGCTAACGCTCTGGCCCGTCTGTGATCCCACTGTGGCAAAACATTGTCTGGCCGCCTCGACTTCACACAACCTCCAATGCTGAACAAGAGGATGTTCTCCCACTGTGAAACAGGGAAATGCCTGCTGAAATAAAACAAACAGGTCACTCGTTGCTCAACAATCTCGCTCTCCCAGTTTTCCCCTCAAAGCCACAGCCGAGTCCGCTGACAGCCGGAGGCCGCAGGGCAGAGGGAGAGTTGCTTCTAGCGGAGCAAAGAAATGCCAACAACAACTCTGCCTCAGGAGGCAAGAAACACCTGACCAACGTTGGAACACTGTGTGGCCAGGTGCTAAAGAACCACCATGGGAGCACAAAAAGGTATGTTCAGGGTGCCTACACATTTTTCTTGTCAAATATCTGTACTTTTCCAGCATTTTCAAACTTTCCTGGCCCTTTTAACTTAATTTTAGACGATTCCAGCCTGATCCTACACAAAACACGAACGAAAGAAGGCAGACTGGATGGATCAGATGAACAGATAGACGGGCAAAAGCATAAATGGGTGGATGGATGAACAGACGAAAGCATTAACCCTCCAGTGGTCTACATAAATTGGGTCATTTGGGGCCCACAAGTTTCTTATTCTGTGCACAGTCCAGCAGGGTCACACTGCTGGACTGTGCACTTTTACGAGGGTTTTTTTTTGTGTGTGTGTGTAAAGTTTCAGGAACTGACGGTCTGACGGGACCGTCAGAAGGAGTATAGATGCACGGACGGACGGACAGATTAATGTACAGACGGACTGATATTGTGGTCTATAATGTAAGGAACCTAGAGTATTTCATAACAGTCCAATGAAATACTCTGATTGGACAAGTTTCCAATCTGATACTTCTCACAGAAACTGATTCTTCTGTAAATTTACATAGTAACAGCAGCTTGGTCTGCAATACACACTGGCACTGATTAAACTGTTGACTTCAAGGATGTCTAAACTATGTTACCAAGTATGCTTTTACCAGATCTCGTCACCATAAATTGTGACAATAAATAGTTGGACATCTTCAAGTGAGACCCCAGGCCCCATCGTTTTACTGGTTTGGCTCTACGATCCTCCCCAGCTCTTGGCAAGAGAGTCTTGAATGCTCTCTGGGATACAGAACAATTTCCATCTATCTTTTTCTTGGCGATCACCAACTTGTCATTTCTATTTAGAGGGCTGCCTCTGTCAAACAAACTGGGTAAGCCTCCTCTGTAGTCGCACAAAGACCCACTGGTACCATTCACCCCAACATCAAGATCACACAAT
The DNA here is from genome assembly GCA_911649635.1 of Poeciliopsis gracilis. Taxonomy (NCBI): domain Eukaryota; kingdom Metazoa; phylum Chordata; class Actinopteri; order Cyprinodontiformes; family Poeciliidae; genus Poeciliopsis; species Poeciliopsis gracilis. The sequence goes on from CAJVRI010001517.1 coordinate 3,561,193, forward strand.
ACCAGACTGTGGGTATATTGAATTCTATAGCCATCATGCAAAGTGCAAAATCAGTACATTATTATGAATGCCTTGTTGAACTGTTCACATCCTTTGAAAGTTTACACATTTTGTCACAATAAAACCAAAATGTGTTTTGGTTCGTGCATTATTAAGCCACTGTTCTATATCTTGTGTAATATCATTTATTGCAATAATTTCTGGGACAATTCATCACCGAGCAAAATGTGTTCCTCTCCAGCTCCTCCAGAGTTACTATGAGTCTCTTAGCCGCTTCTCTAAATGTTCTCCAAACACATTCTTTAGATGACTTCCGAAGGAAATTGGGTTTTACTTTGTTAAAGGGGAAATCAGAGAAAACTTTGTGTCCTGTTATTACCCCTTTACAGCTATGTACTACTTTGTGTTGATCCGACACATAAAATCCCAATAAAAACCCCCATTAAAGTTTGTGGTCGTAACATGACAAAATGTGGAAAAGTTCATGGCGCACAAATGTTTTTTCAAGGCGGTGTAATTGTCAATTACACAAGCTGAACTGAGATGTAGGCCATAGAGAGGGGGAAGGAGAGTGGGGCTCTGAGAGGGAGGAATTAGTGGCTGCACGCTGACTCAGGAGCTACACTTAACGCAGCCACATGAGAAATGCCTTTCATCTCGGAGCCAGGAGCCCACAGGCCCCTTTCCACAACAAACTTCATGTGCAAACATAGACGCACACAAATATGTGCATGCAAAGTGAAGGGTCGTGGTGCTTGCACCTGACGACTAGCTGCTGACTATACACTCCTCAAAGTTTGCTTTTAACCGCTGGCATATGTGGAAATACTGAGCCAATATATCAATCAATGCAGTCAACACATATAATACGGTCTGAAGCAACAACAGTCGAGATTTACTTTAGGATCAGTGTGTGCGCTTTGAAAGGACACGCCGCATCCCTTTCAACAGCAGACGAAATGAAAAGTACACCAGTTTGGTCATACATCTTAGTTCATTAACAAAATATACGCCTCACCTAAACACAGCAACCGTTGCTATGACAAGGTGCAGCAGGAACCAATGGTAACACTCGGGAAGCCCGACTATCCCAACTTTAGCATGACTGGTATTCTTTGTTTTCCGGGTTTTGCAACACACGGCCCAAGTGACCCAAGACTGGAAAAAAGTCTGACATGTCATTCTGAAGGCATTGTGTGGGGTGGAGTGGGGGATAAGGCACTGATCTGCGCACAAATGGGAAGATTTACCACATGCCGGGTGCAACACGAGGGCAGGTGCTCTCAGCGGCCGGCGTTCGGATGCAGTGGAACTGGAAAAACACGAGCGACGCCACCTGCTCCACACGGCCAGACTGGTTTGGCCCAGAAGTATTGGAGCGCGGCTTCTCAAACCCTTCTCACTCCATTACCGGCAGTGGAGTCAAGAGACATTTAATGTGAAATTGAGCAACAACAGGCGAGCGTGCTCACTCACCGGAACGGGCCCGGGCTTGGGTGTGTTCATGTGAAGTATGTGAACTTGTGTCTGTGCATTAGTCAAACAGCTATTACATCTAATACGCAGCCATGGCTGGTGTGTGTGACTCAGTGCTGGGTGGAACAAGATTCTGTGTAAAAAAAAAAAGTCATAACCTTAAATAAATCTCTTGTTCTGGAGTAAGCGTTGCCACATGACATGGTCTGAATGTGTGCAAAAATAAATTAAGAGTGCACGCTTGTGTAAAAGGGACTGTTTGTGTGGGATTAAGTACAGACCAGAGACTGCATAAAGAGTGAACAGAACAACCCAATGCTTCTTTATTTGATGGAGTTTCTAAAAATGTCACAATATGTACCAACTGGAGCTCAGAAAGCTTTTCACTGTGGGACAGGTTGGGTTTTGTAACTCATTTAGGTAGAAAAGGAGGTAATAACTCATTTCATTTAGCAATTTTGACATATGTTGCATGATAGTGACAGCCTTTAAGCTAATGTGAAACATTTTGCGTCATTTGGACTTAAAGGGAAAAGTTGAATTCCTAAATGGGTTAAGAAAACGATACCAAGATATTTGAACTCAACAATGATAGAATTTAAGCTAACATTAACTTTGTAGCTAATTTGGACTCAAATAGCTTAAAGTGATGTATTACTCAACGTATGTCAACATGATGACAGGATTTAAGCTAACTCAAAAAACAGCTTATTGAATGGATTAAATTAATGTTAAGTTAATGTTGCCATCATGATGATGGTTGTCAAAAACATAGCATTGATCAACATTTTAGTCAGCACATTTTCTTGCATTTGTTTTATTTTTTGGACCAATGTTGAGTGTATTCTTTAACTCTGAATTAGTGTGTGACATCAGTTTGAGTGCGGGTTCATGCTGACTATATCAGTCTTGTTCAGCTACAGTCATTGTAGGAAAAAGTATACGATTCGCTGACAAAGGAGCCACGTTGTAAATGTTATTTCAGGTTTTTTTACAGCTCAAATTGGTTTGAGAAAATATTTCTTGAATTTGTGCAGAAGTTCAATTCAAAACTACCTTATCCCCAATAATTAACAACTTGGAAGCATATATATATTGAAATTTCTTTGTCAAATAATCCTTTATTATATATTAAAAAAAAAAAAACAGTAATGTCCGACACCCCCCTTGTGTGTGTTAATGTGTAGACCTTTTGCAGCTGAGCAAATTGGTCTCAGTTCATCCTGGTCCAACCACATTTAAATGTGCAGATAGAATCTGTTTGCGCTTGCTGTATACATATTGAATAGTTTAAGTTGGACATGTTTATTTTGCAGTTTGGAATAAATGTGAAAGAATAGTGCAACAAAATGAAACAAAATACCTTTCTGGTGGAAAAATAATTAACGTAATTGGGTAAAAATAGAAGATCTGGTGATAAAGAGGGTCATCACTGCAGCCCTAATTTTCATAAAGAGATCGGAAAAAAGGTGCAAACAGAAAAAGGCTTGAATGAAAGCGGTCCATATTACTGTGCATGTCCGAGGATTTCACCCGCTCCGCTCTCTAACCCCATCCCGAAATCCTGAGTGTGACTGAGGGACATCTGGAAGCTATAATGGGTGAGGTAATGACAGAAAAATGCTGCTCACAAGAAAGACAAGGGAGACGGGGAGATGGAGACAGGATAGATAGGCTTTCCAGGATTTGACACGAAGAGAGAAAACAGCAGAGAGAGGAGAGGAGAATGACCCGGGGACGGCCTTTCCCTCATTATGACCGAGGCAAGCCTGCTGCCGGCAGGAGCCAAAAACCATAAAAAACAAATAACTGTGCCCTGTAACATAAGAAGACAAAAAAATTAAATGTTGCCCAGATTTCATCATCTCCTTTTTTTATGGAGATAATTCCTCTAAAATCTGACATTTATTCATTGAAAAAAAAAAACAAAACCTTACATCTCCCTCTTTCATCATCTGTTTACACCAAAAATCCCAACTGAGAACAGCATTGAGCTGAAACTAGTTTCATTCGTTTACGTCTTTTTCCGCTCCCATCTGTACTGTTATGTGTGAAGGACAAGGTTTTCATCTACTATGAATAGCAGCTGTTTTATTCCAAAGGTATTTCTAAGTTAAATAAAGGACAAGTAACTACAATTAACAGAGGGCTGAATAAATAGTCTAAGAACGTCATCAAAGGAAAAACTGAGGCAGTGTGTTTTCAACAGCCTTCTCCTAAAAAGGGAAAGTAACTCGGCGTTGGAGTCTCTTGAAGTCGGCGCTTTTAGCAACTCGACTGCAAAGTAGCCCCAAAAACACTCAGTAAATGAGCCAAATTACAGATTAAAACGCAACCAGACGCTTTTATGTCTCGAGCAGAGAGGTTCCCCCTGCAGATGTGAGCCGGAAGGCCTCATCAGCCCCAATGAAAGATCTTTTACAATCCAGATCCACACACAGCCCTGCACATGTATTCACACCTTTTAAACTTCAAAGTATTTCATTTTAAACACGCCAACACCATGTAGCATCAATATTCAACCATTTCTTCCTGATTGGATGACAACAAGCACTGTTAATATAACACTGTTATATAAGCCCATTGGATTGTCTCACTTTTATTTTTTGTCTTAATATCTCTGATCTGTATTTTAATTGTACAAAGTAAACTAAACTAAAAATAAAAAAAAAGCATGTCATATTTCAGATTTTCTAAAAACCATCTAATATTTTCCAATTGTTGCCACTTTGTGTTGGTCTATGACATCAAGCACTATTTAAGCTTCAAGTGACATGTCGAGGGACACCGACAAATATTTGCTCATCCATCAGGAATCTCGAAAATGAAGCATTACACTCATTAAGGTGCCATAAATCCATCAGAGGCAAACGGAGGATGACTTCTATACTATGTAAACATGCTTCAGAGCATTAAATTGCATTAAATGCAAGACTGAACGCCAGCGACACCAGAATTCCCAGTGGTGTCGGCCTGCAGTAACCCCCTGGGCCCCCTCCGCCCCACCGCAGCAAACCACATATTCCACTCAATGCGATGTGCTTCACGTCTCAGTTTGTCTCTCTTTCTGCATCATATCACGCTCTGTCACAATAATGAGAGGGCAGGGCTGGCTGGAGGTTTCAAAACTGAACAATCTGTGCCCCCACAGCGTTAAAACACACAAACAGGATGTTCCTGAAATATTAAGGAACCACAAACGGCAAAAGAAAACGAAGGAGGAGGAGGAGGAGGAGAGGGGCCTGACTCGGGCCAAAACAATGGAGGAGATCTGGTGTGAAACAGTTTGAAGTCTTCTGCAGGGCGTGTGGAAAGCAGGCCGCTTCTGGTTTGTGTGAGGAAAGCTTTTTCCCCTCGACTTCAAAGGGTTCTCCAAGATGGCGCGTAGACGCGTCCGACCCGCGCCGCAAACCGGCCGATTTGGACGGCCCCGTCATCGCAGCCGTCTGATGCCATCTGCAGATAAAGGGTGTCGGGATCCTTTCATGTTCGCTTAGCTTGACGGACGATTCGCCACTCCGTTGGATATGCTGTGTCGCTTTATCCGCTACGGAATGTCGATAAGTCTCACGTTGCACAACCAACCTTTCAGAAGCACTGCTGATGAATCCGGAGACATTTTAACAATTGAATCTGATCCTTCTGGAGAACAAATCTGCGCTATATGATTCCGCATGTTATGATGATAATCAAGCACAAACGTTTTTGCTGCGAGAAGCCGTGTGCCCTGCTCAGAGCACGCTGAACTGCTCGGTGCTCAGCAGCGAGGTCAACGTCTGCCGTTTGGATAATGAAGGAGGTCTTTGTGACTCTTGCCAAATATATAACACTATAGTTCCATTCAATTGCAAAAGTGTTCATTCCAACGGAAACACAAGCTTTAATGGACTTTATTGAGTATAAGACCAACACAATCAAGTTAGGTCTGTCACTCTGTCACTTTAAGCAATAAATGTATAAATTGCATGAGAAAAATTAAAACAAACTCAGTTACTTCAATTCGCATGATTTATTGCCTCTTTTCTCTCTTTCTACTAAAAACCGGATGACAAAACTCTTCAGTCTGGTGCACATCTGGGTTGCAGCATACATGTGGAAGACGAACATGAAGTCCAAAATCGAACCTTATGGACTTTATGTTAATAGCTTTGTGTGGCAGAAAACTAACACACTAACTTATTAATAAAAAACCCCCTTAAAGACGCAGTATTAAATATATTACATGCAGGCACATAGTAACATTTTATTCCACAGTCAAACAACTGTTAACTTTGGTTACAAAAACTACGACGTATATCAAATACGGCTTAATAGAAATTCGACTTCATAATTTGCGCGTTGACATTGGGCCTTTGTCTCTTTCTGAAACTCCACCTTCAGGAAGTCGTCACAAAATCTCCCCTCTATTAGTATTTACCAACATTTATACCAGCTTTGCTCTGAGAAGCACCTCCTCTACAGTAGCTGAGCTGATGCACAGTTCTACCACGCGTTTGTTAAGTGCTGCTGGCTAGTCTGAAGGTGAACTGGGGGAGACAAGGGGAGGGCTGCTCTGACGCGGGGGCTTGAGAACTGCAGCTCCGAGAAGGAGCTTCAACCTGGAAGGCAAAGCTGGGTCCAACCCGACATTTCACGCAGCAGGTCGCCATGGAGATTAAAGTATTTCTCAAACATGCATGAAAGAATCAAGGCAGCTCTGCATGTATGGTTTTGATGAGGAAATAACAATATAATATGATGTAAAGCTCAAAAAGTTGATTTTCTATAATATTGTCCCTTATCCCTTTGACACAAACGTTAAAGGATTGCATCCCGATCCAATCAGAACAAAGAGATGGCAAAACCTCCACTCTGGATGTATAAAGGTAGTAGATATACTCCAGAAGACTTGCAGCTTTACGAGCAGCAACAGGTGGTCTGAATAGATGTAAGTACATTTCCATTTGTACTAGATTTTGGAAACCTTTCCTTACCTCTTCCCATTCGTCCATCCCTTAAAAACCCAATAAAATACATAAACACTAATACGCTTTAGAGTCAAGGGGTATGAGTACTCGTTTACGTCACTGTAGGTTTTCTGCAAAGCGCCTCTGAATAATCAAGTTGGCCTCAGCAGAAAAAATATAAATATCTGTGCCTGACAACATTAGTCAGAGTATAATTCCATCATGTGTAAAAAGTCGGGCTGCTTTCCCTGGAATATCTTCTCTTGAGAGAGACAATAAGTTGTGTTCACCCCGTATCCAACTCCGCATTACACAGAGATGCTTGCCGCGGAGGAGGCTGCCAGAGGAACAGACACTGACAGCTGTATGAATCTTCATCTTTTACTGCCAGCAGCAGGAACACTTGCTGCTCAGCCCAGGGAACAATCGCTTTTATAGGGGTCTTCTTAGAGCCTCCGTGGGCCAGAGCCTCTATATCAGCCTGAAAGATGCGGCAGGGGGATGAGTGGAAGTTGGGAGGAGAAAAGTCTACTCTGTGGTTACGAGAGCCGTAGCTTTGGAATACCAGGTTGTGGGAATGTTCGGGAACACGTCGGACGTTTTCCAACAGTAAGGGCAGAACAACTCAGAACACAGAGGCCTTCTTAACTTCCATCAACACCTTCGTAAACTTAAGTATCAAAACTTGCACTGCCAGTTGGTCTCCAGTACTGTCATGTCAAAGTACAGCAGGCTCCCTATTCCCTTTTCTGGGCTCATCCTCGCTCTGTTTGCCCTCCCCTCAGCAGCCTGTGGAAAATGAGGGGGGGTTGCTTACAGCTCTCTGCGGCTCGACCGGTACAGCTCAGCACTGACGCTGCACCATTTAAGGATTTGATTCCCATTGGGCCACCCATACTATAAATGGATCCAGACAAATGAATGAAAGAGAGCGCTTGCTGTCCGTTTGGAAGGCCTGCTAAGCGGCGGACCGGATGGAGGCTGTCGGATTGGTTTGGACGTGTTTAATGTTCGGGGTGACAAAGATGGGGAAATTAAATGTGGATAGGCATCAATCCGATACCAATATCTGTATCGGTCCTGATGTTGAAAGAAAATTCTAGCTTGCGTATCGGTGACAATCCATAAGGGCATTTCTACTCCGTCTAATTCTGTGTTTGAGCTCTGAGTAACGTCATGCTTTATCATTTATCATTTTTTACAGTTAGAGTGACTAACTCCACTTTCTGAATCAACTGAAAGAAGGTTGTAGTTCATTTTTTTTACATGTTTGATGAAGATGGTGATCGTATTGATTATTTATTTTACAATGATTATTATACACTTTTACATGTTTGACCAAACTTAGTGTGTTTAAGTGTGCTGCACTGCTGCAGAGTTATCGAATGAACTTGTAATTCAGCATTGTTTTGCTGTATCGGTTCATGTCGGCCGACACCGAACATCAGATATCAGTGGATCGGTGCTTCCCTAGTAAAAAAAAAAAAAAAAGGTTCGGGGAAAAACAGAGGAATGTCACCGGACACATTAACCCGAGGTATTTTCCATTCAGCGTGAAGATATGTTCACAATTCAGGCTCCCTGAGGCTAAATGTGTCGTGACAGCAGTAACCCAAGAGCTCTTTCATTTACAAGAAACCTGCCCAGCTAGGTGTGCTTGACTTTGGAAGTGACAGGAAAGACCCGAGGGAACGACAAGCACAGACGACAACACAGAACCAGCCAAGAACAAGTAACCAACAGTACATCTGCATATTAAACAGAGGCGGGCTGCTCCTTTGCAAGCTTTGGTGCTCTACAAACTACTTGAGTCATAACTATATAAAAATAATGGAATCTTAAAAAGAAATGTAGCACATGGTGAAATAATAATTAACGACTTCCAACTGAACTGACACAACTAAAGGGTTATTGGACCGTGTCTACAGACTCATGGTCTGTTATTTTTAAAGCTTAATCCGAACATAATGAGGACAAACCCAGACAGATACTAATGTACAAGAAGGCATATCAGCTGTTCTTGCACGTTGCCTGAACAGAACAAGACTCGGGTTGGTGCTGCTCATGTCATTCATTAACCATTGTGACCAGATGTGTGCCGACTGATGGTCCACCGATCATAATCATGTGACTTTGGTGAAAAAGTACATGAACAATCATGTGTTAAAGTTCAACGTCATGTTGAACTTTAACACTGAGCGTGAATGGGGAGGTTGGCCACTTGTGACGGAAAAATACGTCAAACTACATAAACAAAACGAATTTAGTGTAATATTTAAAAAGCAAACACTTGACAGAGTACAGTTATATTGAGACTCACTGTAGGAAAAGACCTTCGTTTGCTCAGACAGAAGGTAAGGCAGAGAACAACTGCTGACACTCAGAGATCAGCATGACGGTCAGAAACCTGGGCAAATAACTCAAACAATCATTTAAATCATCAGGCTGGAGGTGTGAGTCGTTGGGTTCTGCTCGTGTTGTCGGACCGCCGCTACTGCTAGGAAACTTGGGTTTCAGCATCTTGCTTGAGGACACGTCAACAAGCAGGAGCGGAAGCTGGACTGGAACCAAAAACCTTCCAATCGACAGGTGACCCACTTTTTTCTATGAGCAAAATCTGTAAGGGTTTATGGCGTTTAATGCCAACTGTGCTAATTACAAACACAAGACGCTACAGACTAAAACAAAAGCTTTAGAGTGAATGCTCTCTCACACTCAAAGTATTAAGTGCATATGAATCAGGAAAGGTGGAAAAAATATTTTGAAATACTCTCTTTTTAAGAGAAATCAGATTTGTGAAAGTTTTGTGTCAACAAATAGCTAAAAATGGACAATGGAGCTAAATTATTATGATGGTTCATTAAAATAGGTATTTTAAAAATTCAACTCAATAAGTTGTAAGATTTAGCTGGCTCCAGATTTTAGAAAATGCTCCGTCTAGCCCGGTTTCACCATTTCCACAACAGTTTGGCAGTAAAACGATTGCAGAGGAAACATTTGCAGGGAGCAAATCCTGCCAGCTGTGCCGTTATGTCGCTCCGTCCCCAAGGATGCAGTTAAAGTAGAACTGCAGGGACAGAACTGGCAGAGGTGAGATACGCTTTCAAGGCCGTAAAATGCGACCTTTAGGGCTCTGACACAGGAAACTCTCTCTTCCATGTTTGGCTCAAGAGGGCAAAAACACATTGCCTCAACAACATGAGGGAAAAGCCAACAGAAAAATGTAAACCAATAATTCTGCAACAGCAGCTTCCCATTTCGAAAACCCGCACTGATGATTCTGGGTTTGGCATTTTGGACAAATAAAAAAAACGTACTTGTTTTTATTTGTCTGTCCAAGAAGAAACATCTTCAGCAACTTGCGCAATCTCGTGAAGGAGAAAATAGCACTTCCTGCTAACAACCCTACAGCATTTTAGAGCAGATATTGGATTCTTATGTAGCAAAAAAAGAAGAAAAAAAAAAGCCATCTATCCTGCAAAGTCAATGCTCACTAAAATCTGGAGGAAACCACTAGATTACAACTTTCTGCTTCCAAAATAATTGGAGGGCAGTGAAGTGCTATGTTATATATACACTCCCCTCTGCTGTAGCTGAGTGTAACGGAGACTTTCTAGGCCACAACTAGTCCCAGTCACAGTGAAGGGAAAAAAGAAAAGGGAAAAAAAAAGACTGACTTGGCTACTAATTATAACCTCCAGAATAAAAAGGTGTCAGTGCTGGGACTTGTAACCAAAAGCATCCTGAAAATATCCATCTGGGAACAGCAGGGCGTGTCGGGTCGCACCGCGTGTTCGCAGCAGAAAGAGGATGGATGTGTGACTGCATCGAGGAGGACTCAAAGGAAAACAGTGGGAACAAATTTGATCTGGAACTGCTCCAATTTTACATCACAATACTGTTCCAGTTACAATACATTTCCACTTTCACTTTTATAAAACTGTGGTTAGTGACATGTGAACGGCAGATCCATTATAGGGCAGAATGGTGTGTTTTCTAGAAGCATGATTTAAGCACAATTAAAAACATAATTAAGCACAATTAAGTAACTAAGTCGCCTTCAGTTGTTGTAAAAAATGCTGTATGTACATATACTCCAAAAGTAATGCTTTGAAATTGAATCACTGTCTCTTTAAGAAGCTTGCAAACTGCACCTAAGCGGAGGAGCTTCGTCCTCAAAGGCGGGGCTTCGTCCAATCAGACGGTTTGCACAGCTGAATGGTTGCCACGGGAGATTGAAGGATTTCTCAGACATGCATGAAAGAATCAAGGCAACACTCCAGGTATGTTTTTGGTGAGGGAACATCATCCTAACTTGACATAAAGTTCAACACAGTCCATTTTACATAATGCCGCCCCTTTAAGAAATCCACCTGTTTCCGATTAATTCACACAAGGCTCTGTTTCGGAGTTAACCCCTGCAGGAAGCCTTATCCATTTAGGCCTCGTCCAGAAGCCGAGAGCCGACATCGTAAGCTGTGAGAACAAACAGCGGCCGAGCAGCAGCAGCCAAACACCTAGATAACAGTTAGGAGGCTAATCACCTCACTGATAAGTAGATTTGAGTCGGCGTGGGAGGATACGGGGGCAGTGGGCGGCTTCTTGTTGAGACGAGGGTGTGAGACGTGAAGGAAGCCGCGCACACACACACACACACACACACACACACACACACACACACACACACACACACACACACACAACACACACACACACGCATGCTTTACAACAGGCAGAAATAATAAAAAAGAAAAAAATTCTGTTTTTAGTAGGACTGGGAAGCACGAAACTAAGAACATGAATAAACAGGAAAGAGGTGGTCAAATATAGCTGATTAAATTATTAATAGGTATAAAAATATTAGCAATGATCAACACAGAAGATATGAGTCATCCAGCAGAGGCAGTTTCTCTTGCTTGAAAGGAACCATTAAATGCATAATAGATTAAATAAACAGAAATATAATCTAATTTCTAGCCAGCTCCGTCAGCCCTGAATACATTGTTTATAACCACCTTGTGGTTTCAGCTAGTTCTTATGGGTCCCTTATTCACTGTGTCGTCCATTTTGTTTGTAGCAAAATATTAGGCTGATGATAATCAGCCTAAAAGCTCAAAAGTATGCACACATCATTAAAGTAATACGGATGGGGCGCCCTCACTTCCATTCAGTATTTATGGGTTTTTTCTAAAATATTCCAAAGAAAAGCTGAAGTCGTCACAATGCTACCTGACATGCTATTGGCTACCATTTGTTAAGCAACCAATCCGTGAGAGGCATTCATTTTTTCCTTGGTACTGATTGGCTGTACCCCAAAAAGCAGTAGACTGTAGCTGTTAGCTTCCACAGTAGTGCTAAGACAGTTTCTACTGTACGTGTTGCTGCATATTAAGGTATATTTGCTGTGAACTATTACAATAGGTAGCTCAAAGAGTTTTTACAGGGGCTTTCATTTGTTGTTGTTTTAATGATCTGAATTTTTTTTTTAATAATAATAATAAAAATTAAAAAAATAAAAGAAGAATTTAATGAGTCTGATGCTCAGCATCCTCCTGTGATAAAAGTCGTTGGATGTTTGGGCTTCTATTTACAACAAGATTCAAATGAAAGCGAAACACACAGTTAATTAAAGCCCTATACTATTTGCTGTACATAACACTCCTCATTGTAAGAATAAAGCAAACCTTAGACCCGTTTGATCCTGCACAGATGCTTACAGTCTTAAAAATATTGAAATAATTCTCATTTGATTTTCCAATCATAAACCCAACGTCTGGTATCGTCACTTCTGAGACTCAAACCTGTCACTAAAATGTAATATTTTATTTCTGATCAAACAGTCTGCAGGCAATCTGCATCACTTAGAAATAAATTGCGGCAAAATGGGATCACTGAGGTTTGAATTATTTCTCTGTGGTCTCCTCGCTTCAGTTGAAAGAAGTGAAACGTGCTTCGTCTGATCCCAAGAGGACATCAAGGGCAAAGAGAGGTTTCACCAACCAATAAAAAAAGAGCGGCAACAATGGAATTGGTTCAGTAATTAATCCAGTATATTGGTATTAACTGTTCCCAATGACTTTTCAAAACAAATTACATTTCCTTCCTCGGAACGATTAAGTTATCCTTAAATAACTTCTAATTTGCAGACAGCGATGCGTGTCATCAATAAACAGGAAGCAAATAACTAAACCAAGCAACCGTCCGCCACACTTATCGGCCTAATCCGAAACGCCTAAAGGGGAGAAAATTGAATTTAGGGGGGTTGGCAGATTTACTCATCGGCAGCGTGTCAAATTGTTGTGTCTGCATCATGACCTTCAGCTGAGAGCCACAGCAGTGATGTGGCACACGCCAAACAAGAGGTGAAAAACATCTGCAAACAACGGCGGCGATCCAAACAGTCGCAGGATTTCCTCCACAGATCTCTCTGGACAGAGACGAGGATGCAGGAAGTCTGGCTGCATATGTGGAGTTGTCCCTTCTTGTTCCATCACTCTTATGCACTTTCCCACAAGCCACAGAACCTCGTTTGTAACTGGGCTGTGAGATTTTGCTGAGAACCCAGCCGGACGGACGGCGGATCAGACGTCAGCTGACGGCGCAATTAGATCAGCGACCGGCCAGCGTGAACGGCCGCCATCATTCAGGTGGAAAACGGATGAACGGGGCTGACTGAGCGCTAACGTGATTCCAGTCACGCTTTTACCCCCATCTTTTAACTCCCCCAGCCAGAAAAACAGGAAGGTCAGGACAGTGAGTGCAAGACGCGGGTAAACATACAGCAAAAAGGAGAGGTGACTAAATATAGACCGGGTCGCTGTCAGAATCCCAAACGGTAAAGAAGCCAAGGTCAGGGCTGCATCAGCTTTAGAGAGAGGCTCAGAGGCGCAGACAGACACGATGACCTCAGCAGATCTAAACCTGTGGCCTCCCAGAATCTGTCCCAACTATTCCAACGTGTCCTCAACTCTTCCTCTCACGCTCCTAATTAGTCCCATTACCGCTCTAATCTTCACTGGAGGTTGAATAAACCTCCAATGAGGCAGGACATAAAGCTGAACTACAGTAAACACAAAACCTTTTCACCGTTTCAACTGCCTTGGAAATTTGAGCAAATCCTGTTTGCAACCCTGTTTACATCCAAATGAATAATGTTCGCCTCTTTTCGCCTCTGTTTTTATAAAGATTTGGCTGCGTGTGGACAAGGACAAGGTCTTGTCCACACGCAGCCAAATCTTTATAAAAACTAATGTCTCTGCTGCATTAAAAATATATATTTTTTTTTTATTTAAAAAAAAAAAATGTACACACAGGATCGGTTTCAGAAAGCTTTTCCGGCCCTGAGCTTTGTTTTAAACATGCCAACCCCCTAGAGGGCAGTGCAGCGCCAAGCTACAAGCTACATCAACCAATCAGCTTGCTTCAAACCAACCAGGTATTATTCTGACTTCATTGTCACATGACTTTATTCTCGTATTACAACAGCTGTATCTGTGCAAAATCATGACTTTATTTCTGTTTGAAAAAATAATAATTGAAATCCAATCCAGAATTGACCTGAATTCCAAGTCCACATAAACTGAAACTAAGAGCTCGTGGTTTAAACAACAAAAATGTTAATCAGTCCAAGGTGTGTGAGAATGTGAGGCCGGGTGTGAGGACAACTACTGTCTAATCAGAGGCAAAACTAAGGAGAATTTTAGCATCGAGGTTCAGATGTTAGCTTAGCATAAGTTAGCCCGTACGATTCCTGCTGAACGACGACTTTGACTCAGAGCAGATTTTGTTTTTTTGCATGACTTGCTACATTGACAGTCATGTAATCCATGTATAAGGCAGCTTAGTGGGAGTGTCCCTCCTCCTTGCAAGTGGACGCATGTACTCCATATGCAGAACACGCAGAACCGCAACACAGCAGCCAAGCTGTGTCTGTCACTGGGCAAAGCTGGGATGCAGCAGTCTGAGAGGCAGAAAGGGAGGGGGGCAGAGGAGCTGTGAAGGGCAGGAAGAGAAGAGAGAACAAATAAAAAAAGAGGGAGGATGGAGAGCATAAAAGACAGAAGGAAAACAAGAGCGAATAGGACGGGAGACACTGAAGGACAAACAGCTGCGGTTCTCCCCAACATCGCAGCTCAGCTCCAGATTCCACAGGCTGCAAGGGGCTGGGGCCTGAGTCAGCGCTTTTTACACACACGCACACACACACACACACACACACACACACACACAGAGCCGAGCCCACCACTCCTCTGCTTGAAGCAGTGAGTGGACGGACGCAGGCTACGGCAACAGGACAAAGTGTGGAGCTCCTCCTTGCTTTTCCTCAACAAAAAAAAAAAAAAAATGGTTGGCTAAGACAAACAGCAGCTGCACATGTGAGGCGAAACAGCGATCAGATAATAAAACTCCACCTTAGCATTGAGTACCTTCGAATCTGTTGAATTCGTTCCGTTTTTCCCCGAACAGACAGAGGTCACGGCGAGTTTAATGAAGAGGCAAAAGTCAAACCCGGCAGTCAGCGACACATCCCAGTGAAAGATGATCAAGGCCTCATGACAGAGGCACAGATGGCCCAGAAAGAGAAGAACCAAATCCGCATAAATAAAACACAACAGAGGAGCCGACCTCAGACGACTAACTCCATTAATGTCTTGGCTAAAGCTTAGCCGGCATGAAGTTTGATTCAGATGCAACCAGGACGATGTAGAAACTAAATTATGGCAATGAATAAAACTGGAATTTGCCTGCTAAAATGTGTTAAGAGTTCCTTTGAAGCAAGTCAACAAACCCTTCTCCCACATACTTGAAATGATTTGGAACATAAGACATTTATAAACCTTCTGAATTTATTATTGTTACTTCACAGGACCTAGTCTCTTGATTTTACGGCAGAAAGTAGAACATTTTCTGAAAACTTCTCACTTCACTAAGCTTCTTTTGGCATCCACGAAGGAAGGAAAGTCTTGGATTGTTTGTGCTACGATGACGGAAAAAGCATTACAATAGAACAAACACAACCATTTAGAAACTTAGCAACACAACAGACGCACCGATCAACGTGATGATGTTTCAGAAGGATATCTTTGAGCTACCGAAACCTTTGTGAGCGAAGGAAACAAGAAACGTTTGTGTTATACATTTTCTGGTGTCACTAAATAATGGCCCTCCCAAGACGAAGCTCTCGTCTCTGACGCACGGCCCCCCCGGTTCCAGGACTACGGACAGAGACGAGACTAAGAGAGTCTTTGCCAGCTGGCCGCCGGACCGTTCCGTCTAAACGGCTGAAAGTCTTTGGTATCTTGAAATTCATCCGTGGACAACAACAAAACAACAGCTAAGGGAGGAAGAGAAAAAAAAAAACATAGTGAGGACAAAATGTGGCTCTGTCCGTGGCGTTGATGAGCGTGTCGCTGGTTGCCAAAACAAGGCATCTCTAATCGCGTCACTGAGACCAAGCATCACCACAGAGACAGCAGACTCGTTTTCTGACATTTCTACAAATGACCCAATCCTCGCGTCGTTTCAGAGGAACACTGTTTGCGTGTTTGTGACCATCGTGTGATGTTTTCTTCGGTTTCTAAAGTGGAAGCTGGAAATGATCGGGTAGGCTGGAAGCAGCAAACAAAGCAGCCTCGTGCTCATTTGGTTTATTTATCCGTTTAAAAAAAAAAAAAACACCAGAACAGAAAACCACCAGTGAACCAGCATGCAAATGGAGTGTGCCCTGGAGTTTATCCAGCTGGCAACATCATAGTTAGCAAGGAAAACCCAATACCATCGCTTAGCATCGGCATCACCCTGTAAACAGCCTGAAATCAGGCCGGTGACCAGGCACAGAAATGCATTTTTAGACTCAAAAACAGTGAGATTATATAATCCGGTTTGTAAATAAGCAAAGAAGAGATGCTGAAATTCAAACTTCAGACCCATAATCTAGAAAATCATACTGAATTTGGAGACTTCCCAGGATGCAGGGTAAAACCTGGGGTGTTTTTTGAGGAAGTATTGAAAAAAAGGATCCTGAATCCTTTTTTCAAGGATTTCAGAAGTTCATATAGTTAAATGTGATTCTCATTGACAGCATTTATATCTTAGAGTCACAGTTTTGCAAAAAAAAATAAAATAAAAAAAGATCAGAAATCAGCCACAAATAAAAAAAATAAAAAAAATCACTAATGAGTGCTGGTGTCGATACTTCAGCATAAAACAGTCAACTCTAAGACCCTAACAAGCACTGCAGGGGGAATAGCTGAGCAGACAAGAAGAAAGAAGAGATGAGAGAAGGATGAGAGGTAAAAGGTAAAAAAAGAGAGGAAGAGGCTGTGGGGGGGAGGGGGAGGGATGGAGAGATCCCAGGAGTCCTGAGAGGCCGGCTAATGACCTGTGCTACAGTGTGTCCTCTGGGAGACGCAGGAAGGAAGTCGACCCTGCCCCTGCCACTTTCTGATGATGCAGCACAATTAGCAGCAGACATTTATGTGCCTACAAAGCTCCCAGACAGATGGACTGAGGGGGTTTTAAAGGCCAGCTGTGAACACGCTCACGATAAAACGCGATAAGCAATTTCACGATACGCTAATGAGGGATGGACGTCCACTGCATGGACACCGACAGCAGCCGCGACTCCCTCAACCTTAAACTTGCGCAACTTGACATTACAAAAATAAATTTGGTTGATGGGAAATGATCAAAATTAGTTTATTTTGCAAAACTCCAACTGGAACACTTTTCTGCACCTTATAAATCATGTGATTAACAACCAGACGTCACTACTGGAGGAAATGACAAAGACGACGACAGGAAGTGTCAAGTTTACGCGCATGTGATTTTTAATGGTTTGGTTTTTTTTAATGGAAACACTGCACATACGAAACTGTGTTCTTTTCCACTTCAGCGGAATATCAACAAAGATTTGCGCCTGTTTGTAATGGAAACACAGCTAAGCTTTTCAAATCACATTAGAAGAGTTAGTTAGTTAAAAATAGAGAGATCAGAACATCCAGCTGCTGATGTTGGACTTCCTCCTTTAAATCACTGAACGCTTTTATGCAGCAGAAGAGAGGATGCTACAGCCCCGCTGCTGTGTCTGCGTGTGAGGACAATGGAAAAAGCTGTCTCTGTGTGTGTGTGTGTGTGTGTGTGTGTGTGTGTGTGTGTGTGTGTGTGTGTGTGTGTGTGCGCGCGCGCGCGTGAGAAAGAGTGATAGACGGGCACTGGTGTGATCTGGGAATCCACCGGCGAGAAAACAAACGGCTCGACGACCTTGCGCGTTCCCAGCGACGTTGGAAAACAGTGGCTGTGAGTGACGTGCAGAGTACACAATGACACAATGCGACGCAGCTGTCCCCACTTCCCGGTGTGACATCATGCGGCCGGTTTGGTCCCGACGAGCTCGCAGGGTCCTTGTGGTTAACTTCCTGCTCTGTCCGGCGGCCGCTTCCTGCAGACAGCGAGGATGTCCTGGCAGGGTCCGCTCCAACGTCCAAAATATCACACGCAAGCTGTTGTGTAGCTTCTTCAGGAGACCCTACGCAGGTAGCCATTGATCCCAACATGCCTCCACTTCAGTGGAATATCAACAAAGATTTGCGCCTGTTTGTAATGGAAACAGGTTATACAGTATTTTTTTTGTTTGTTTTTAAAAGTAAAAATAAGATTGTTCCTGCTTTTTGGTCGATATCAATCTCCACTCAGCCATGATACGTAGGTCCAGATAATGTATAGCTGTGTGGATGTAGTAGGGCTGAAATAAGCCACTAAAGGAATGATGTTATTGCATTTTTGGCAATAAATTGTTTTTTTTTCTTATTTTAAAAAAGAAAATCAATTCATTTGGTGGTGGGGGGGGGAGGGGGGGAGTTTGTATCTTACTGTAATTCTAATAATGTATAAAAGACACGCAAGTTGTTAAATGAAAGTTCCGCAGAATTGGCCAATTTCTTTAATCAATTAATCATCTAGAATAATGGATTAGTGAAAATGCTGGGTAACGCGTTCATTCCCCGGCTCCCAGTATCACAGAGCTGCCTGCAGCTCATGGGAGTGAACCATCCTGCAGGCTGAACTTAAAACCACGTGACACCAAAAATTCTTTCTTGAAACAGACACAATTAAAACGTTCCCCCCTCCCGCGTACGCGGAGGCGGCTCTTCTGGTCCGTTTAGTAACGGGAATAACAGGGAGGTACTCGGGTCTGTGCTCCATGAGATAGCCTAGTAAGGCAAAACCACAATAATGTGTGCGTCGGTGTGTGTTGTGTGTGAGGCGTGCTGCCAATGAAAGCCACGCAGGGTGGAGCGCACATCAGCTGCAGCTCAACAGCTGGCCACTGTGGGCCAACGCTGAATGCGGACTGGGAGAAAAGGTCAGGCGAACTCCCCCGAGTTGGGTCGCTGGCGGCTTGGCACCGGTGCCCCTTTTCATCCAGCTGCCCCGAAACACAGGAAGCAGTGTAGGATTTGACAGGAAATAGCATTTCTGATGCGTAATTTAACACTATATTCGGCTTTACATGCGATCGTATCAGTTCCCTGGACTGACATTGTGCAACTTTTCCAAAAGCAACCCCACGTTGGGAAATGAATCGATGTGGAAGTCAAAGCGTCGTTATGATCTCTGGAAAAATGAGCGGATTGTTTGTCTCTTTTTAAAAAGGCAGAAAGTGCCGCGCAAAGAAACGTTTCAGATTCTATTGTTTCTGCGCAAAATTTGCCAAAGCAGCCAAACTAACAGAGAGAGAGAGAGAGAGAGAGAGAGAGAGAGAGGTTAAAGAGATGGATCAGATACAAGAGCTGCGGTTGAAACTGGTAGATGCAGGAGAACCGGGGGGGTTAAGGGGGGTGTAGCAGTGAGGAGTCGGGATATGCATGGTTACGGGTCAGGCGGCGGTCTCCGTTTCAGGTCGATGCAAAACAAGAAACCCAGGACAAATGTTTGCCTCCCAGGAAGAAGATGATGTGCTTCTATACTGCGTGTCTGTTCCAATCTGCTTCCAAATCGCTACAAGTGGGTTTGTGTTAGTGAAGTACAAGCAGACAGACAGTGTTGCTCTTTGCCTTCCCTTTCTTGCTCAGACTGCAGCCCCTCAGTGTGTTACACATGTAACAGGTGTGCATTTTTTCCCTTTGACCTTGTGCCTGGATGTTTTTCCAAAGAACAAAAGAAAATGTGGGAGTGGCGACACTCTCAAACGTTTTTTTTTTTTCCTTTCTTTTTTTCTTGAAAGGACAAGACAGGACTTGACCCTAATTCTATCCCAATTTTGGTGTTGGCTGTGACACCAAGGTGCGGTCTGATGTTTTGTAGAGTCTTATCGCAGCGCTAGGATCCCATCAGAGTGGGATACGGTTTCCTTTTGCAAATGATGGAATGCTTCCTCGATTATTGTTAAAGCCCCTCTTCCAATCTTTGCACTTAACTGCTGATTCTGCCAAAGTAAGCAGATAATGTGTGCTCTGAGGGTGGGACGGCATGGTGTGCCAACTAGACGGGACACGGTGCCGGGATCTCAGGGAAAAAGATGAGGTGTAATTTTTGCCATGTTTTTATGAAAAGTGGGACTCTGAAACTGCAGAAACCATCGGGCCACTGGTCCTGGTCCTGGAGAACCTTTATTACCGAGCCACACATTAACTTAGTATATTTCAGTTTTGTCATGGATAAAATTCCCCAGCAGCACATTGCAATCTACTGGGGCCTCATCACATTTTGCTATAGAGGAAGCGCCTCTCACCCAAACCCAGCGCCTCAGACTTTGTCATAGAGAAAATATCCTCCATTGTCACATCATACTTTCATGTAGGGGAAGCACATCCCCAAACTGCCCTCACTATCACTCTTGGTCATAAGGGGAAGAACCCGCCCTCACCTCCCCCTCCCGAGCCTCCAACACCCAGCCCGTCAGATTTTGTCCAAAAGGAAGCAACAACGTCAACAAAAGACAAAGAAGAATCAGATTTGGGCCCAGTCTGTGGCAGAAAAACAGTCCAGGTTTGAAAAGTCGGTATGTCGCGGGTTTTTGACTCTAAGGTCGTCCAGCTTTACCGATTGGTTTCTCCAACCAACATGAAGGTGTGCCATCACTCCCAGATGGTATGGATTTGTGCTTGAAAAGAAAATACTATTGTTTTTAGAGAAGTGGAAGAAATTGTAATAAAAGACAAAGAAAAAAGCCAAAATCTGACCCATATTTGATTTTTTCACAGCTATCTGAACAGCCCGATTCTAATTTTTTACCCCCCACCGTCCCAAAAAGGTCTGATCTGTGCCACTTCCATATGCGACACTAAATCATATCTGAATCCAACTGTTTTTAAAGCGTCTGCAGGCTGAACAGTCTCGTGTGGCAGTCAATACAACTTTCACGTCATTGACACAAGACACGGGTCACAATTCTGCACCAAGAGGAAACCAGATGTGGTAAATCTGGATTTAAGTAGTGGCTGAAAATCTGAATTATGAACTTTGTCAGTAAACCGCATCACATTACAACACCACCACTCTTGGTTCCGTTGACGGACGTTGCAGGCAATGCTCTGCAAATCACCATTGCTGCTAGCTGTGGTGTCTCTTCATTAGCTTCCCTCGTCTTATTATGATCTTGTGACGATGCTGTCGACTCCCAGAGCTGAATAACTTTACAGTTAGCTTTACCGTTTACAGTAGGTCTGCAGAGAGCGGCATCAATTATTACTTCTGTAAACAGGCCGCAACTGCGTGACGTCAACGTTATTCTTGTGTGACTGCTGGTCGCGTTAGGGACAGAAAGCATTCACACATAAGTCTGATTGTAGTTGCACCATTCAGTAGCATCAATGACGACACACACACACACAAAATTATTTGAGCCAAAGAAAAACCAGAATTAAGCATCAAGACCCGCTGTGAATGTAGCCTAAGAAAGGCTGAAGCATTTCAGTCCATTTTGTAAAAAAAATCATGGGTAAAGTGAATAGACTTTAGCGAACCTGCACAATGATCTATTCTTTACGATCGCAAAATGCAAAAAATGGAAGCAGAAATAAATTGCCTTATCCCCTCAGGTTTCCTGATATGAACAATCACTTAGGTTTGTTGAAACGTAAACACAAATGAGCCTTGAAGCTTCATTGCACATGATCTCATTATTGTACAGTTCCTGAAGAGCATCGTGGGACCCGAGGGCGGGGATGGAGGCTCGGACGCATCAGAGTGGCGTGTGTTGTGTCTGGCAGAGACCAGTCGAGAGTTTCTGGTGTCAACACAGTAAAACGTCAGGATTGAGTCCCCGACTTGGCACTGCTTCTTAAAAAGGTCAGTGGCACCTCTGGCGTTGTTACGAGGCTCCGGCTGGATGCCGCCGATCAGCTGAGAAGCGGCGACTGGCGGCTAAAGCCGAGCGTCCTCAAAGACAAGGACTTGCGACGGAACTTGCACTTGCCTGCGCCCGACTTCCGCGCCGTTTCAGGAGGGAGCGGGTAGACCAGGTGGTACGGACGCAACCCAATTCTCCCACCGTTTGACTGAACTCTACTGCCTCCCTGTGCGTCTTTGTCGGAGCCTGTTGCTACCCGTTTAACCCCTCAGCCCAAAACCATTCCTCCAATGCAGTCCTTCAGACAGCATCCGCCAAAGCAACCCGCTGCGTTCCATTATGCACGCATTTCTTAATGCCTCCTGTATTATTAATCTGTCTTGATTCATGTTTCTGCCTGTGAAGGAAACAATCTGCTCCTGCACTGCTGCACTTCTTTTTTTTTTTGTTTTTTTTTTTTAGCTTAAAAAGAGAGAGAGAGAGAGCAAGAGAGAGAGAGACAGAGAGAGGAGAGAGGAGAGAGGAAGAGAGCGAACAAGGCAGCCAGGCATGCTCCGGCAGTGAGCTGGGCCTCTGCGCTAGATAAAAAATAAAAAAAAAAGGTGAGTTGTTCACATTCCTGCTTCATGCACAAACCAAACCCCAATGTCACACACACACACACACACACACACACACACACACACACACACACACACACACACCCCTTCTGGCAAGGCAAAAAGGATTGAATTTGTGTGTGTGTGTGTGTGTGTGTGTGTGTGTGTGTGTGTGTGTGTGTGTGTGTGTGTGTGTGGCCCTTCTCTTGCCCAAGTTTGATTTGACTACAGATCAAGACGGTTACAAAACCTGATTAAGCGTGTGCCGATATAGACGGGGTTCACCTCACCCATACAGAAAAATAAATAAATAATAAATGAACATGCAAAGACATTTTTTGTATCTCCTTTGAAGACTGATTATTGAAAGTAACTTTGTGTAATCTACTCCTGGTCTACTGTTGGACCGAAACGTTTGGCTAAATCACAAGGAATCATCAAAGGGGAGATTTTGAGATTCTCGTCGTTTGGCACCTTGAGTAAAAGTCCCAACTACTTTCACGGGGTGTCCACCGAGATTTTAAAGGAAAATGCATAATAAGACTGAGCTGAGAGAAGGGAAAGGGTAGCCACCTTATTTCAGCCAGCTGACCGGCAGTGCACAGCAACAGGTTGGAAGAGAAGCAGCACTGCATCTTTCTCTAGTGTCTAATTGCAAATATTTTAAGGAGTGGAGTAACTTTACACCAGCAGTAACTGGACTGTATTTTACAATAGAAGATGTTTGGATTAAAATAGGATTACAGAACATCCCATGTGAAATTTGAGAATTTTATTGTTATTAATGTTCAGTATTTAAAAAAAAAAAAAATAAATTGCCTCTGGTTATATAGTTTGCTTGCAACAGAGAAACAAACCAGGAACAAACTGATCTGGACAGAGTGAATGCAAAGGCAGGAAAGTATGCTCTGTCCACATATATGTTCACCTGGTTGGCCCAGAGATCAGAACCGGACACTTTCCCCCTTGATCTGCTCTGATCAGAGGTCAACAATTCAAAGACTGAAGATTCTGATGACTTTTTCCGCATTTCAGGACATAAAAACTACAATTCTCCATTATTTTACATCCATAAATACAGTCGACCGACTACTGGCACTTTGACGCACTTTTTCTTTCCTTGCTGGTTTTGCTCTGGTCGGTATGTGAGAGCAGCTCTTGTTATGCTAGCTCAGTTTTTGAATCATAGTGTGAAATGCAGCTATAAGGACTTTTACTATGTTTAGAACCATGGCAACAAGGCGTTTTGTTTTGCAACTAGGAGCAGCTGATTAGTATTTTAAAAAGCTAAAAAAAATAAATAAAAAAAAACTTTGAGACTGACATATAGCAGCAGTCTTCAGTCAGAGGCCTCTTCAGATTTGCTGCGAGACTGGCTGCTACTGGAGATCCGTCTTGCCGTCAGAATTTCCATCCGAAAATGACTTTGAAGCTACTTACAACAATAACTTTTCATTTCCTTAGTCTTGATCTGAATTGATCAAAAATCAAACATCGCTTAAGGATCCGTGCAGATCAGACCCTCCCAAAGGAAATCGTTTCTGGATTTGCATGAACAAAAAATGCTTTTTAAAAAAAACTCTTTGCAAGCTT
Organism: Poeciliopsis gracilis; assembly: GCA_911649635.1. Classification (NCBI taxonomy): domain Eukaryota; kingdom Metazoa; phylum Chordata; class Actinopteri; order Cyprinodontiformes; family Poeciliidae; genus Poeciliopsis; species Poeciliopsis gracilis. Next base: position 3,585,099 of record CAJVRI010001517.1, read on the forward strand.
TTCTTTACTTTATCTCAGTTTAAAGGGTCAAACCCCCCCACGCCCCGCACCCTTCACCCCCTCCACCCCTGACAGCTTGCCATGCGTTACAACTTGCCAAAACCACATAAACCTTTGCATTACACAAGAACACCGAGGCCTTGCAGCAAGGAGAGGAAAGAAAGCCCAGCGATCCCATACTACTACTATAAAAGGAATGTGATGGTGAAGGGAGGGCCGCTGCACCACCAACATTGTTATTATCTTTCCCAAAGAGTCAGGGAGGCTGTGTGCACAAAAAGGGGCCAAAGGAGAAGTCAAAAATTAAAATAAATAAAATAAATAAATACATACATACAACTAATGGAAGATGAGAAAAAGAGAACTCACCCCAATCCAAGAACTCCAGGATATTTTTCTCCCTTCTGATGGGGGAGTTGTTGCACTCGTCGTACAGACACACCAGTATATCCAGCAGGGTTTCCACACTCAGACACTGGCCGTTAGACTGAGCTGGGCCGTCCAGGAGCAGCTTCTCCAGCTTCTTCAAACGCACCTCTCCCGACATGTTTTGTTCAGGCCTGTTAGCTTCTGAAGGCAATCAAAAAAAATAAATAAAAATAAAAAAATAGTCGCAATAATAATAATGATAATGATAATACTGATGATGGTAATAAAATCAGGAGGGGGGGTGTATGGGGGCCAGCGGGTGGAGAACCCCACCTTCTGGCCCTGTTGGTTGGCGCAGAAGGGCCCGGAGAGAAACTTCTCTCACCTTGAGGATGTCTTGGAAATATTCAAAGTTTGCGTTGCGGGCACAATGGAGCTCGTTCCGTTCGCAAAACCGACCCTCTCATGATCTCCCCGTTCAGATCCAGCATCCATAAGGCGGGTGAGATGTGAACGATTCGCCCGTTATTTTTGTTAAGCCTCCCCCCCACCGCCCCCTGTGCCCGCTCCCCTCCGGGCGCATAAGAAAACAAGCAGGCGAGTCCCAGGCTGCCCCAGGCCGGTGGATTCCTGCAGCTTCTCTCCGCTCTTCTCCTCTGGGGGGGGGGAGGAATCCAGAGGGAAGGGAAAAAAAACAGTGTAGAATCAAGTTGGTGCTCCCTTTTTCAAAGCGAAACAAAAATAAATAAAAAATAATATTAATAATTAAAAAAAAAAAAATTTTAAAAATCAGCAGTCTTCCCTGAGCTGGTGCCGAGGCAGATGTTTGGGGTTCTCCATTCTTCCAGCGAGCCCTGAAACGCAACGGCAAGACCCGCAGTGCTACGGAGAGCCCCGGCGCCCCTCCTCTGCTCCAGGAATGAAAGGGCGACACAGGCTTAGTGAGCAGCCCGCTGCTAGCTTAGCTCCGGAGCTAGCCAGGGAGAACTGACGCTAACGCTACTTTTCTTCCCCTCTAAATGCCATCTTTCCTCTCTTCCCCCCCACCACCCGCACCCCACCTCAGCAAAGGACAACGCAGCAAAGCGCACACTTCCAATATTTCTAGCGACAGTTCTTCCTTCTTTCTTGCTGGGCTTCGTTCCCCTCGTCGGGCTCACGCTCACTGCTGGCAGTTATGTTCTTTAAATCCCATTCTTCGTCCAGAAACCGAACGTCTCCCTAGTTTGGTCTGCAGTTACCTTCCGAGTTTCCAGTCCAGTCGGAGGACAAAATGCGGATCTTTCTGTTGAAGGTTACAAAGAAGCTCGTTTCGCGTCAAAAAAGAGAAAACAAAACTTTCAACCAAAAAAAAGAAAAGGAAAAAAAAAAGACTGACTGTATTCTGGTCCTGGTTATTCCAAATACGGGACACTGCCTGAACGTTCCCCCCCTCCCGTCTTTTCCTTTCCTTTGCGCCGCCTGCCTGCCTCCCCCGCCGGTCTGTGTCGGTCGCTTCTCGCCGTCTTTGCACAGTCAGGCTGTCAGAGACCGTAGACAAGGAGGAGACAGCCGAGCGGAGCGCTCCTTCTGCAACGCCCCGGTGGATTGTGGGAAAACCCAACGAGCGGCTATCAGCTAGCCTTCGACGCGTCAGAAATCACGAAACTGCACCGCCTCATTTGAATGTTTTTGCATTGACATTGGCGTTGACGAGGCAGCAGCAGGAGGCTGGGATATTTGCTTTGAGACGCGCAAAAATGAAGGTAAAAAAAAAACACCCTTCAAATCTCCAGCACTACAAAATGATTTTCTTTCTTTAGAAAAAAAATTACATCAAGAATTTAAACAGAACATTTAGAATGGGATTTGAGCTTCTTTGAAAGAAGCAAAAATCTCAGTTTGTTTGATACCGATTATAAATTGGACCAAAGTTTGAATGCACAGTATTTGGCTCCTCTGAAACCCACAGGAAAGTACTATGAAGTACTATGGATGACCCTTAACCTCCAGGGTCTTTAGGCATACTCTGCTGCACCCTTCCCTGTCTCAATAAGTGGAGAACCTTGCACATGTGTCCATGTGAAATGGACACATTTCACATGGACAGCAATTTCCAAAATGTCATTTTGGCACCCAAATGCATTATTATTATTTTTTAGCTTGTTCATACAAATGCAATTGTAACTCTTGTTGCAACGTCGATGCTACAAATTGGATTTTTCGCTCGGCTACAGTGTTTGGTGAGAATGCTCCCAAACGAAACTTTACTTGACTTAGGCCCTAAAATCGGTTCTTCTCGTCACCATACCGACGACAACAAATCCGCCATGATTATTTCCTGTGCGTCTTCACAAGACGTCTCTCCTTCTAGCAGCTCATCTCCCCGGGTTTGCACGATCTCTGGCGGCTGCTGCAGGCAAAATCCCAGCTCATCATCATCATCATCATCATCATGGCGCCCCCGTCACAGCATCTGCTGTACAGAGAGGAGAGGAGAGGGGGGGTTGGACTGGTTGTGGTGCGGGTTGTCAATATTGTGAATGGAAACTGCGGGTTGTGTGTCTGCTGCTGCTGCTGCTGCTGCTGCTGCTGCTGCTGGTGGTGGTGGTGGTGGTGGTGCAGCAGCAGCAGCAGCAGCAGCGAGAACATGATTTTCTGCGTGACTGACTGTGCTTGTCCCTTTAAGAGGCTATATTACACCGAAGTTATGGAGATATACCGTTGCAGTGGCCTGGTCTGCGTCTGACACCTGGCCCTCTATGGAAGCCCCGACATGACACAATTTAATAATAATTGACCTTCAATCATTTATTTGAGCAAATTAAATGCTCAAATAAATTATTATTTATAAGCTTAAATATATTTAAGCTTATATATTAAGCTTAAATATTATATAAAGCTTAATATATAAAGCTTTATTAAGCTTTATATAATATTTGTTAGCATGCATCAATAATTTATTAATGGTAATTTAATAGTTATTTATATTTAGCTGTGCTTAAAGATAGTGCCATAACAATAATAATAATAATTATTATTATTATTATGAAAACAGTTAAATTAATTAGATATGTCAATGTCTATGCTAAATATATCTATATCACATGCAAAAGTTTTAACACTTGTTTCACCAACAGAATTCCTAAACTATGTTTATATGGTTATGGAAGACCATAAATGCCATTGCTTGAAAAAAAAATGTTTTTTTTCAAAACAATTAAAAAACAAGCCATTAGAAATAACTTCAGTGGGTCAATATTTCATTCAAATATGAAAAGAAAGAAGTGAATAATTTCAGCAAATATATAAATAAGAACGACACATTTTTACTATTTGAATAACTTTTTTGCACATAGGATCAAATTGAAGTTTGTGAATTCAAAATTTTGTATGTTCTGACTGTATCATTGTCTGATATTAAAGGATCTGACATACGTGTGACAAAAAGGCACAAACAGAAGAAACCTGTAAGGGGCTGAATACTTTTTGGCAGCACTTTGCCACAAGTACGACAAGTTTTTATTTTGTTTGTTTGTTTTTTGCTTTGTTTTATTTACACTTTGGCATCTCATGCTGCACCTTGTGCACGTCCTTGCCTGGGGATTCGTGTCTTTCTATACATTTTTGCATTTATGAAGCGTTTTTCATTTCACACAATTTTTTCAAAAATATTTATTTGTTCCAAGAGAGTTTTGTTTGAATTTAATGATTATAATTTTATTTATTTATTTATTTATTTTTTTAAAAAAAGCTTTCATTAAGAAATAAATATATTTGCATCCAGGCTTGCCCATGAATGAAAATGTGAATGAATAAAAACGTTCCAGATGGGAGTTCTCTTTCAGAGAACAACAGTGACCTCTGGTGTAAGTTATGTCTCACTGCAACCTGGGTCAGTTTATGTTGTGATTTTTTTAAATTTTATTTTTTTTTTTTTAGTCAGCGGCTTCAATTTTGCTTTTGTGTCTTTAACACTTTTAAGTTTTTCTAATATATGTCAATAATATGCTGAAATATAACTCCAAAACATTTGAGAGACCTTCATTAGCAAATGAAATAAGCATGTTGTATTTTTTCACAATTGATGCAATTCACTCTATAGAGTAGATATTAGCTTCTGTGTCAAATTCTGACCCATTGGGACTCATCCTTGTCTTATTATCAGCTGGATTTGAAAAGTACCATCCTGCAGTAGAAATACTATGTAAATGTAGTACTTAAAAAAAAAGAAACTGAGAACATTTTTAAGACTCATCTTTTGCGCTACCTTTAAACACTTCTCAGTTCTCGATCATTTCAGGCCAAGGTTAGGAAGAAAGGTAAAAAAGTATTATGGTCTGGGGTTGCTTTTCTTCCACAGGGAAAGGGAGATGCTAAATACCTCCTTTAAGTCTACTGTTAAGAATGTTGTCTCTAAATGTTGACCCAAAAAGCCTCATCAACTTGATAAAGAAGGCTGGTTCTGTTCTGGTTCTGTCCTGGGACCGACGGTGGAACCTCTGGAGATGACGATGCAAAGAAGGATCCTTCATAAAACCAAGAAAATCAACTGTCTTCATGAGTCTGTTCTGGGAAAACAGAGTACCTTCAGTCAGAGGCTGCTTCAAATTCAATGTAATACGGACAGCTACAGGAGATCTTTCCTGCCAACAGCCGTCACTGTCAACAATAAATCTGTGAAGAATTACAACAACATTTAATTTAACCTTTGAGATCAATAAAGTTTTCTGCATATGCCATTTTTGGACTTGAATTGATGGCTGGAGACTCTCCCTACACCCTGCACATGCAGTCAGAGGTACAGTGGAAAGGTTAGGTCCAAGTATACTTGTGTGTTAAAATGGCCCAGTCAAAGTCCAGACCTGAATCCAATGGAGAAAGCCGGAAAACTGCTATAAATGAAAACCAGTGAAAGAACCCGTGTTTTCTGCACGGGCGGAAGTATCCAGAATGTCGACTATTAATTAGTCCCTGATTTAAAAAGGTTAAGTTTTCCCTATTAATCACGTCTGATCCTATTGGGTTAAGTCTACAGAGGGATTAAGTCCGTGGCCCCGGCGTCTATGGCCCTCATTATGCGTGTGAAACGCAATCAGAGCGTCCAGCAGCAGTCGGCGCATGGGGCTTTTGTGTCCAGGGTCTGGCGGCTTTGGCTCCGATCGATGATTATTGGCGGGCCGCCTCGAGGAGCCCGACCGCAGACGGCGCTCTGCAGCTGCGGGGACATGCGCAAAACCATAACTATTAAGGTGCAAAGTGAGCGCTTCGTTTCTGCAAATATTTGACGTGGAGATAAGTCAGGAAGTCGGCGACAATGCGAATAATGGGGAGTTTGCGGGGAGGCCACCAACACAAGTTCAATATTGACTCTTTTCTTTTTGGAGCATGCAGGAACATGCATGCATGCATGCATAACCCCGCACCCCACCCACTCCCACTCCTCCTCTCTTCCGAGCTTGTTTCCCTGGGAGACGAAAAAAAAAAACAAGAGAGAGAAATGCCGCAAGAGAAAGCGCAAACGCAAGCCGTCCCATGCACAGCGCCTCTCTGCAAACAGTGGCTTCTGCGGCCAATGATTCACAAATGGAAGGGAATGAGCTGTAAATTGGACCGCTTTTCAATGCAAATGCCTGGATGTTAATTAACACCCGCGTTGTTGATTGCGGGAGTTTGGGGTTTCTTTTGGAGGAGGGTGGCGGGAGGGTTGTTGGGGTCCTTTGATTGAAAAGAAATGTCACCTCGGAACATCAGATGGGATCTTTGAACTCGGCAACCTATCTCTGATTGGGAGGAGGAAAGACTGAGAAATGTCACACAAAAGGCATCCTAATTTCCCCGAATTAGAGGCTGTAATGTGAGCGCCGGGGGCTTTGAATAGGCCTGTGTGTATTTTAGGCTGCGGAGAGACATCGGCTTTTTTTCGGCTGGACTGAACAACCTGACTGTCCTGAATCTCCATGTCTGCTACATGTCTGGTGGGATGTGAAACATTTTTGTTCTGGTGTTGGTCATGGTATTTAGGATCTGCCTGATTGTTTTCCATGTTCAAAAGACACAAATCCATTCATGGACATTTTTAAAAAAAAATTTGCAATTCACCAGTATGCCAAGTCGGCTAAAGGTGCTATGAGGGCTTTAAAAGTGAACTCTAGGTTTCTTACACACTCATGGGTCTTAAGCTTCATTGAGTTTTGGGTAAAACTAGAACTGGACTGAAGGAGCTATGCTAAATAGAAAGGGGTCCGAGTATGGAGACTTGGGGAACCCCACATGTAATCTTCGTTTGTGTAAATTTCCAACAAACGTAGCTCTAGTTTGTTGACTTTAAAGGCTTTTTGGTCGCAAATCGTAACTTAACATTTAGATTGGAGTTTTTAACAATGAAAAGGCTGTTCACATGGGTAGCATAACAAACTTAAAAAAAAACAAAAACTTAAGTTGGGTCATAAGGTTTAAGGAGAGTTAAGAACTTTTTTGTCCTGGAGCAATGAGTTTGAGTTTGTGTCCTGCTTTAGTTAGATTAGCAACATCGTCAGGCTGTTGTTGCAGACGAACGTCACTGTCGTTGCCGTGGAGGGGATCCTCTGAATCCACAACACCTGACTCTGCACCCAACTATTGTATCCTTTTTAACCAGGGGTTTGTTGGTTCCTGGTGTATATTGTCATGAAAGATGATTCTGGATTGGAGAATGTGCAAGGGATTGCTGCAAAGTTCGCGGCACAACCTAAGAGATTGTTGCTTCTGGTGCTGAAAGCTGCAAGTCAGTGACTCAAGGCAGCGACTCTCTTTAGATGGATGGCATATTGATCTCCACACTGCTGATTCTATTAGATGTGTGTAACTTCTGCTGGGAAAAATCAGTCATTTCAGGAACAATAACAGCATGATCTCATAGGCTGATGCTGGTTCGATTTGGGGGAAGAAAACTTAATTAAAATAATCAGATCAACCCAAAATAAATCCATCTTGATGACTCTTTTCTGAGCATACAGAGGCAGAGAAACATATACACACTGACTGGCCCCCTGGATGTGGACAATTGCAATGCATTGCAACAAATTTAATATTTTTTTTGTTGCAAGAAGTTGAAACACAGATCACAGACCTTTTCTGCTTCTTTGTGCAAAAGAAGCAAATGCAATGTGCAGACCGGTGTCAGGTCTGATCTGTGCACCTCCTTCGTTCAGAATCGCCTCGTGTGTTTTTCTCATCGTGCTCCAAACAGGCGGCGGAGGGCCCCGTCGTTCCCCTGTCGCTAATTAATAATTTGTCTTGTCGGAAAGCTGCTGGCTGGTGAGCGCAGGTCTGGCAGTCATCTGTCATTTGCTCTTCCTGTTGCCCCCTTCAGTCTGTCTGACATCTCTGAGCAAACGTGGGCCCAATACACATCCAGGGGGGCCCACGGGAGGCCCCCTTTCTGGGGGTTAGCCAGCGAGAGCTCACCGCTTCTAATGTTTGTGTGACAAAAAAGGCAAGGCAAATCCTCGCAATGGAATCAGATAATCACCCGCCTGTGAAGAGCCTGCCCCAATCCACATCCATGGCCAGGCTAGGAGCTAAGGAGAGGGAGAGGGGGGCTCGGACGAGGGGTGGAGGGCTGGATTAACAGTCTGGTTAATAATTTTAATCTGCTGGACTGTTTCAGAGTGTGGAATAAACATCTAGTCCTTCTGCTCTCTTTCGTTTCCTCCTTTCAGAGACGACCTCTTGTCTCTGTTGCATGTTCATCAGACGTCTAACGCCCCACCACCCCGGAGCCTCCGCCGGGCAAAACTGGCAACCCAGACAACAGCGAGGCCCCGCTGAGCGACGGGCTCCTGCCAGACCAACCCGGGCTGATGTCGTGCGGTGGAATGTACGCGTGGACCGCCGAGGAGAGGGCACTTCAGGGTCAAGAGTCTCTCTGTCTGTCTGGGGTGTAGGGTGAGGGAAACATGTGCAGGGAACACACAACTTGAAGGAGAGCGGGATCATTTCTTTGAAATTCAAGTTGCAAACTCTAGAAAAGATGGCTCATTTTGCTATTAGGAGACGATATTTACATTCAGAAATATATTCAGAAATCACATCAGGCACTTTGTAGCCGAAACGACAGGCAAACATTTTAATAACCACTCCATCTGGATCACTTAAAACAACGTATACATATATATTTTAATGGCATGTTCATATCTGAAGATACAAGCAAACAAAGCAGCTACTTTGTAATAATAATAATAATAATAATAATAATAATAATAGATTTTATTCATAATTTTGAGGACTCAAAAGGCGTAAAAAAAACAAACAAAAAAAACAAGACAAGCAATTACAATGAGTGAAAATAATTTGAAGAAATGAATAAATGAAAGAGTTTAAAATAAACCAAAAACCAAAATCAAAAACGAAAGAACAGAAGAATCAGCTGAACAGTACTTTCATTTCTGTTTGAGAGGGAGCAGGGAGAAGTGAACACTTCTTTAATGATAATGATGATGATGATGATAACAATTGTTTCTATCTGTGTTCTGTTACCGTTGAATCTGGTTCCCCTAAATAAAATCCGGTGCAACAAATTGCCCTCACACTAGTTAAATACTCAGGTAGTTATGTGTCTATGTATAGTAGGAGGGTAAAAAAAAAAAGAAAATCTCATTTAAAAAGAAAATTTCTAAAGGGTTACTTTTGTTTCTAGAAAAGATAACACAACGATCCCTGAAGTTTTGTTTTTATGACAATCCCACAAAATGCATGAAATCTTAGAAGTATCTCTTTTCTCTTTTGTTTCCAGGTTAAATGTCATCTGTGGAGGTTAAACGCGTTTTTTTTGTGCAGCTCTGGTGAATACACGCCTCCACATGGTGGATGGCACTCCAGTCTAATGGTCTCTGTTTGAAGTATGGCCACATAGATATCCTGTTTAAGATGGGGCTGTATTGTCGCACCTTTGTTCTGATAAGGTGGGGCCCCTGCCCCCATCGACAAAGTGCGAACCGCCTGGGAGGGCCGCGGCGATATAAAGCGGGCGCCGGTGAAGTGTCACGGACACGCCGTGCTTCTGTTCAGTGACCTGCGATTTTCGCTCTCCTAAAAAGCCTCGCCATGGATTTCCTCCGCGCTTTTTGCGTCCTGTGCGCCGCGTTCCCGGTGCCCGGCGGCGCCTTTACGCACGAGGACATGAAGGACGCGCTGCTGCAAAGGCTCGGCCTGGACGAAGTTCCCAAAATCCAAAAGAGGGACCTGGAGAACCTGGTCGTCCCGGCGCACATCAAGAACAAGTACCTCTCCATGCTGAAGACGCACCACAGCCGGAGGAGACGCAGGTCTCTGCCCAGCCTGGTGGGCATCCTGAGGGGGGTCCCCGGCAATGCAGGTAAGGGTGATTTACTTATTTATTTATCTTTTTTCTGTTTTTGTCATTTAGTTAAATACATTAACGGTGATATTTTTGTGCGTAATTGTACGCAAATTATTTATTTTTTGGAAGCAGGAACGGAACTATGAAAACAGACAAAAAAAAAAAACAAGTTACGAGAATAAAGTCGTAGTAATAGCAGAAATATAATGACTTCATTCTCATATTATTACGGCTTTATTTTCATAACACTGTCTTCATTCTCTTGAGAGTATGACTTTTTTCTCTTTTATTCTCACAATGTTACCTTTACTTATTTATTTATTTTGTGTCATTTTATAACTTACTTACGTAATATAATTTGTTACCATTTATTATTATTATTATTTATCATGGCCCTAACGCAGAAAAGGCCAACCAAACCAAAAAAGGCCCATCCATTTGGCGCCCCTTCTGGCACCGGCGCCTCCTGTTGCGTCACCGCACCGAACGTCGCGACTAAAACGCGAACGTTTGTTCCCGCTGTTCCAGACATCTCCGGGGAGTACGTGTACTCCGACACCACCCGGCACCGCATGGCGTTCGACATGGAGGCGAGGATCCCGGATAACAGCGAGGTGACCATGGCGGAGCTGAGGCTCTACCAGCGGGCCTCGCACCACAAGCGGCTCGCCGCGGAGAGGAAGAGCCACCGGCCCGTTAACAACGCCCGGGTCAGCATCTACTGGGTGGAGGTGTTGCCCGACGGCTCCAACCGGACCTCCCTTGTGGATTCGCGGTAGGGAGACGCGCCCGAGCAGCGCAACAAAAGAAAAAGTTGACACTCTCCTTCTTGACTCGTCGCCCTTATCGCGTTTTCCACAGGTTGATTCCAATTCACGAGACCGGCTGGAAGAGCTTTGACGTCACCCAGGCGGTGCTCTATTGGTCCAAGACGCAGCAGCAGAACACGCCCATGCACCTGGAGGTGTGGCTCGAGGGCGAGAGACCCGGCAGCTACGCCGCGGAGGTGGCGAGGAGCGTCCGCTTCACCACCCAGGAGCAGACCGGCAGCTCGGGGAGGCCCGAGCTCATCCTCTACACGCTCAGCCTGGAGGAGTACGGGTGAGCGCGAGAGCTTCCTGCCGCACACGGTCCGCTCGTGTCAGCGTGAAAATGAGGCCACGCGGCCCTTTTTATGTTTCCTAAAAAAGATATTGAAATACTTAAAGCTATTTAAATATAAACAAATTCATATTTAAGTTGTACTGTCAAACAGTAGCATGAAGGAGAGTTTTTTTTCAGCATTCTCTTTGGTCGACTTTGTCATTCCTTTCAGTCTTTCTGTACAGAGTTCTTTGAATATATTTGCTTTATTTTGAGCATTTTTTTGTCTCAGTTCGAGTTCTTTTTAGTATTCTGTAGGTACTTTGACATTCTTCTTAGCGTTCTTTAGCCATGTTAGTGTTCTCTGACAACGTTAGCAGTGTTTTTACTGTTTTCTGACTACATTTTTAGCTTATTTTGGTCTCTGTTAGCATTGTTTCAATCATTCTTTGACTACATTAGTCACAGGTTCAATAATAACGAGATTCTGTGTTGGTAGCAGAGCAGTAGCTAAAAAAATGTAAGGCCTTTGGCCCTCTAAGCGTGACAACGGCCCCCCAACCTCCACCTCTGCCTGAAATCCGTTAGCCTCAGTTAGCTCACGTTCCTCACCGTCTCTCCTCCAGCTCCGGCGGCGACTGCGACGCGAGCCAGAGTAAGGACACCTGCTGCAGGGAACAGCACTTCGTCAACTTCCGCGCGCTCACCTGGACGCAGTACTGGATCATCGAGCCGGCGGGTTACCAGGCCTTCAGGTGCGCCGGAGGATGCAAACAGCCCAAACGCAACTACGGCTACGGAGAGCGGCGCTGCGCGGTGTCAGACAGCGCCCCGCTGCCCATCATGTACCTGGTGAAGAAGGGGGACTACACTGAAATAGAGGTGGCCGAGTTCCCCAACATGATTGTGGAAAGGTGTGCGTGCATGATGGACAACGTCTCTGTCGTATGAAGGCAGTAGTGGTTACGGACTTTTGGGGAAAATCACTGGGAAATTATAGTGGGTAATTTGTTGGGGTTTTTTGCTAGGTGTTGTATTTAATGTTTTTCACCAACTTGTCAAGTACTTTCTATTTAAATGGACGTTCGGAGGGAGAGCTTTATTCCCCAACAGACAGAGGTGGCCAAGAATTACGCTCCAGGAAGAGTAGCACTACTTCAGCATATTTCTATTCAGGTCAAAGTCAAACGTAGCCGTGTTCCAAGAAATGACTCCAGAGTAAAAGAGCATTTGGTAAAACTGCTGCTGTTTGAAACATAATGGAGTATTTGAGCGTTGCATCATCAGAAGGACCAGAATGTGAAGCTTTGTGGAAATTTGGGCATTTTAAAGACCAAAACGAAGATTATTTGTAGAAAGTAACATCATCACGAAATATCCAAATCAGATCAAAATAAATAAATAAACTACACACTATACATGTAAGTCATGACTCACCTCTGCCAGCAAACTCCATCTCCCTCCACAAGCACTTCTATAGATTTTGTAAGAATTGTTTCTTTGAAATATGAATTTGTCTGAGTTGTGTTCACTCCAGTGCAATCATCCAGATCAAACAAAAGGGATGTTTTTTTAACAAAACATCCCTTTTGTTAAAATAATAAAAAAAAGCTGAATATATATATATATTATATGAACGAGTTTATGTGTGTAAAATAAAACATTTGTTCCTCACGATTCTCCTGCTGTCCTGGTTTATCTGTCCGCCTCAACTCACATTCATGATTGAATTGGAAGTCATGGTTGCAGCCGCCTGTGTCTTTCACCTTCAGGAAGCAAATCATCTCCGTAATGATGCATGTTATCCCGTCTCGGCTTGTAAGGCTTTATTTATTTATTGTAATGTGGGGGGGTCCTGGGGTCCTGTCACCAACTAATCTGCCTCTGATGAAGATCAACACAGCAAAGACTGTCAGCTGCCTCCTGTCTTACCTTCTTTTTTCCCCAAATTATCTGACTGACATTTGCTGCGCTCCTCCTGAGCACAGCAAAGATCACGGGAAACTTTCATCATCACAAGTAAAATGTGTCTACTGTTGTTTCATACTCTTCATTTTCAGATGACGGCTTGAACAGAGATTTGTGAGATGTACAACTCAGAATTTAGCTAATTCAGGCTATTTGATTTAGCTGAGTTCTTACATTTTACCTGCCTGCTGTGTTCCTTGGTGGTTGTGGTGCTGCTTGTTCTCTAACGGACCTTCAAGGTCTTCATAGAACAAGTACCTTTATACTGAGCTGGAGAATTAGATCACGTTTTAAGGCTGTTTGTGGCTCAGATTTGTAATTTGAGGTGTCACAGTAACAAATACACACCACACTTTTCAGCTTCTTTCGGTTTGTTACCAAAACAAAATTTCAGTCAATTTTTTTTTTACACTTGCCAAGCCCCAATCAGATCCAAATATAGTGAAAACAGGCCAAATGTAATATAGCTTAGAAATAAAATCTTATTTTAAGCAAAATTTCTACAAATATAAATTACAAATGGCACAAAAATATTTTCAAAAAGTGTTTTTTTATTTCAATCATGATGGTCCACATTCCTCATTCAAATTTAAATATTTTTTTTGTTATGGAGTATTCATAAAATTTCTACTTCGTTCTCTAAATAGTACAATGTTCTTCTCATAATCAAGAAACAAACAAACCAACAAAAAAAAAAAAGAAAAAAAAACTCATAGCCTGACTAACATCTTATCGTAGAGTTGACTTGAAATCAAAGTCCAAATAAATACAAGCTGTGGCTCAGGCATGCTGAAGTCACTACGAATTATGAAAACTCATAGCATTGATGGAGAAATTTTTTTTTTTTTTAATTAAATAAGACAAAAGTGTAAACTGATAAAAACCCGATCTCTTTTGTATGAACACTGGGACTGGCGTCTGCAATTCCAAACATCAGGATTGAAATTGTTAGGACTTATTTGTAAAATTGGATCGGAGTGGTGGGAATTTTTTCCCCAACAGCAATCGAGAATTGAAAGCTCATCAGGGACCATATTGAATCAAATCAGTTTATTCCTGTGTCTTTTTTCATAAGACAAAAAAAAAAAAAAAAAAAATACATGTATATAAAAGCTATTTTAAGTTTAACTCAAAATACAACCATTAAATGTAAAGGAACACATTTCAAAATGTCGGTTTAATACTAAAACATCAGCAAAAATAAAAAAAAAGTCAGTTTTGTTCAACGTCAAGCCGTTAATTCAAATTTTGCATTCTGCTCCATAACCATAACCTGTACAAACTCTCCAGGCATTTACAGTCAAGTTGGAGGGACAACCTTTAATTATTTATTACAGTGTTAACATTCATGCATGACTAAAACAAGAGAAAACAAACAGCTGGGAACCACTGGATTAGTCCGGGCTAACTTGACAGCATGTCCAAGCTGGGAGGAGATGAAAAAAAACCCCAGAAGAGATGTCGGGCATGAAGACAGTCTGAGCCGGTTGGGTATGGAGAGGGGAAGCTGCCCTTATTGCAAAGGCCACAGGGTCACCAACGTGAACGGGTTTCAGCGCTCAGACTGTTGGTGATGCTGTTGGGCCCTCTAGATTTGCTGGTGAATCTGAACTGGACTAAAAATTAAGAAGGGAAAGAAAAATGTGTGAACTTGTGATTATTTGTGCTTCAGCGCTCGCCGTGTCTCAGAGGACTACTGCAGTGACGGAGCAGCTGATGGAACCGAGAAAAGATCCTGAGAATGAGGTGGAGTCTACGAAACAGGGTTAGGGCCTTTATAAACGGAAAAAAAAAATAAAATAATGGTAGATCTATAGGTTTAAAAAAACAAAACAAAAAAAGGACTTCCCGAGAACAAAAATGAAAGTTTCAGAGCTAGAAAAGTCAAAAATTTGGTAGGAAAAAACCCCAAAACATTTCTGAGCTTGAAGTAAAAATTTCAGGAAGAACATTAAAATTATGAGATGAATCTCAGGTTTTCTAGAAAAAAAATAAAGAAGCACGTTCAGGTTTTAAAAGTAAAACATCTTTAACTGTAGGAGGAAACATTTCAAAGTTTTTTCCTGCAAAATGTCTAAGATTAATCAACATCTCAGAATTTCAAGCAAATTTTCAAACTCAATTTTTTTTTTCCTAGAAAATGCAACATTTCAATCTAAAATTTCCTAGAAGGGAAAATTTGAGTTTCTCTGGCAAATGTTTTTTTTTTCTAGAAAATTTCTCAGATCTCCTAATTTTCAAGTACAACAAATTCTCAAAATCAGAAATCTTTTTTTTTTTTTTTTTCCCCACCCAAGAAAAATCTTAAGATTTATTAATTTTTTAGATTTATCTATACAATGAGTTTCTGGTAGAAATGTATTTTTTCTCTCATATCCATAACGGCCCCAACAAGCCGTCGTAAGATTCAGTGCACACACACAAAAAATATAATTTAAAAAGGGAAAAAAAAAAAAAAAAAAGGCAAAATGGAGTATAAAATGGCTTTGCTTTCTCCTGAAAACAGCTTAGCTGAAATACTTTCTAAAATGTATTTACAGCGAGAGAATGGAAACATGCGGCGCGGCGGCATCTTTTGTTTCTTCAAAGGTCATTTACTCACCTTTGACATAAATGAAAGCCATAAGCCGGGATGAATGTAAAAAAAGCAAACAAGTAGTTTATTGTAGGTCTATGATATTACAAGTTTGATGGTGGGAACAAATAAAGAAAAAAAAAGTCATTAATCTACCATCATCTGTTTAACTGTAGAACATTTAAGCGCGGACATGAACAGTCTACTGATAGAAGCTGTCCTGCTTTCCTGTTTATGACAATCGTCACATTTCTTATGTTTGACAAACTACATAGAAGAAAAAGAATATTTACAATTTGTAATAAAAAAACAAAACAAATCAAAGCAATCACAGCACAGATAAAATGCACAACCCTGAAGAACAAATGGGGAAAAAAAAAAAAAAAAAAAGAAAATCAGAAATTGCCCCACTTCTGTTTCCTGTTCCTGATTTTACAAATTTTTTTTAAAAGCATGTCATTTAAAAAGTGGTTGAGGGGGATTTTGTTTTTTTAAATGTACAAGAAAAAAAACAACAAAACAAAAAAAAAACAAAAACAAAACCCAAACAGTGTCTGAATGAGACAGAACCCACAATCAAATAGACTTTATAAAGCTCTGATTATGTTTTCTGCTTCCTGCTCTCCTCTGGTGGAATGTTCTGGATCCAGATCAAGTCGCCTCGCGCCGTTTTGGAAGTCGGTGGGTTTTCGACTGTTGAAAGTGGGTTTTAGGGGAACAAAGTCAAACAGTAAAGGGGGAGAGGAGAGGGGGAGGGATGTTCCGTGGCTAGTGGTGGGTTCTCAGTGTCGGCCACCAGTCCATAAGAACAACTGTCTTAGTAATATCCAGGCTGGTACTGCTGGCTCCAAGGTTTCTGGTTCCAGAACTGCAAAACAAAGTTCAGCGTTAAAACTGGACCAAGTCTAAAGAATGCGCCTTTCATTTCTGGAAAAAATGCTGCAATAAAAACAAAAGTCAAAGTTTGTGTGTCGGTTTGTGTGTAGGTCGCCTTTTTTATTTTAAAGCTGAAACAAAACGCACCTCATTCCACAGCACATCCATGTCAAGTTTGTCAAAGTCAAGCACAACTGGCCTACTTCCCTCTCCATTTTTTTTCTTAGTTAAAACTTATTTCTCACCTTGTTATCTAGTCATTGTGTAGACGGTTCATAGCCAAACACGGCATCTCTTTTTATATGAGCCGACATTTAAGTCTAGCAGGGAAATGGGGGGCGGGAACCTGCGAGGGTGACATCATGCTGCAAGGAGTCTAGCTTAAAATATCATTGGAGCTCATTGAAGAGCATCATGAATCGTGATGTAGCAAAAATATATCAGGATATTAGATTTTCCTACAATTCACTAAATTAAGTTTCATTTTCTCATAAAAAGTTTGATTTGTTTTGAGGTGCCCTGAAGATGCCCGTTTCAAATTCAGAAGCAGGATTTGTGTTAGAAACATTATGAATGCAGTTATAGCCATACAGTTACCTACAAAATTAATATGTTGATTCTTTAATAATAATTTGCCATTTACTATAATAGTACCACAAAATATTGCAATAAAATTTTGAGTCCATATTGACCAGCCCTTTATAGACTTAATGGTTCTGTAGAAAGCAGAGGTTCATCTTTGAAATGTCAGAGCAAAAAGGGAATAGTTGTGATCAAAGTAAACTCAAAGATAAACTCTGATCTGTCATATTGAAGTTTGTTTATAAAATATGACGGAATAAGAAAACCTTTAAGGGAAACAAGTGCTTTATAGCAGCAGCTGTTTCATTTGAACAGAACTTCAGCTGTACTAACATGACTGGACACTAGGGGGTGCACCGACCACAGATTTCTAACCCACCACTGACTTTAAAAGCCTAATTTTCTAACGGCTCTTTGACATCTGCATGAACAAAATGTAAACACTGTCCTATTTGAGCTCTTCACTAGAAGCATGCAAGAGTAATAAAACGAAACAACACAGAGACCTTAAAGAACGAACCTGAACAGTCAGCTGAACATGAACTCTGACACCAGAGCTGCCCTATTAAGCTACAGAGTTGTTTGTTCCTCCTAGTTCAGAAGCAAAGAGCCCAAACTGTAATCTCCTCTGTTATTTGGTCTCTGACAATAAACACACATAATATACTTGAAAATAAGTACAAAATAAGGTAAAAACATTGTCTGCCACACAGGAAACAGTTAATCCATCCATTAGAATAGATTAAAATGTTTAGATACTTAAATAGCTGATTTTGTTTTACAAGAAAAATGTCAGAGAATATCGCCTACTAGCATAAGCTAAAGTTAGCCACAAAGTAAAAAGTACATTCACATATTTGTGAACGTATAAAGAGGCGTACTTCTTAAAACCAGCTCACTCGTTGGGGCTTCGGATTGACGTACATTATTAATTATTACATTGGCCGAGTCCTGCAAGCACCGAGTGTAAAACGCCATTTTCAATAGACCAGAAACCACTGAGCTGCTTTTCCCCGAACAAGGAAGTTGACGTGCAAAGAGCCCATTCTGTATTGGTCAATACGATTTTGTCTGAAAAGTTGGTAGAGTATCTATGCCTGAGGAGAAGTGAACTAGCAGGGTGGGATCACTGGATAAGATTGTTTTTTTTTAATTAAAAGTATCATCTGATCACAGATATCCCAAACTGAAGGCTGATTCATGGTTGCACCCTCTAGTGGACACCTCTGACATCAAAGCTGGAAACACTGACCCCTTGCTGCCAGCTCTGGTTGAAGGCCTGAGCCTTGTCCATGCCGTTCCTGTTGCCAAAGCCACCGCTGTTCCTGTTGTTGCCATAGTTGTTCTTCTGCCCAAAGTTTCCACGGCCGCCTCCTCTCTGCTGGAACTGGACGGAGCGAGAACAAGCAAAACGTCAGCACATCTACAGCCACCTCATGATAACATTGTGAGGAGGACACCTACGTGGGCGGGGGGCCCTCTGTTGGCGTTGCGGTTCATGTTTCCTCCGCCTCTGTTCATCTGACCTCCTCGGCTCATTTGACCTCCTCTGTTCATTTGGCCGCCGCGGTTCATGGGCCCTCCTCGGAGTCCCATCCCGCCTCTCATGGGCCCGCCTCTTGGGGATCCGGCTAGGCTGGGGATGGGGCCACCGCCTCGGCCGAAGCTGCCGGGCCGGGGGAAGCCGCCCCTGAAGGCTGGTGGAGGTAGAAAGCCGCGAGGAGGACGGTTGAAGCCGCCGCGTGGGCCGGGGCCTGAGGAGAGAGACAAGCCGCCATAAGCCGACTTCTAAAACCAGCAAATGTCTTCTTTCCGGCTGATCCTACCTCCTCTGAAGTTGCCTCTGTTCTGGAAGCCTCCACGTCCGCCACCACCCCTTTGTCCCTGTCCGCTGCGACCAAACTGATTCTTGCCTCCCCGGCCGCTGCCGCGAGGGCCGCCTCCTCCGCTGCCGCCTCTTTTCGGAGTCGTGCTTCCCTGGTTGGGTTTCTTCTCAGCGGGCAAGGCCGTCTTGCTCTCCTCTTTGTACTGCTCCAGCAGCTTGGTGGCGTCGTCCTTTGGCAGCTCAGCATACGTCACCTCGCTGAAGCTCTCCCCTTCCTCCGGCAGGGCGTAGAACCCTGGAAGGTCAACCAATCGGCATCGGTTAGGAACGGAAGAGCTGCTGTTAAGGTGAAAAGTGAGTGAAGAAATTTCACCTTTCATTTTGAGCAGCGCATGCTCAGGCACTTCCTTGCCATCACTCTCAACCTTCTTCTGGACCCTCATCTTGTATTCCTCGTCTGAGGGGAAGACGACCACAGCCTTACGCTGGAAGCCAGCAAACAGACACATCTTCCTCTTCTGGCCCGGTGCAGATAAGTTAGTCTGAAAAAAGGAGAAGAAAAATGTAATTTGCACCTTTAGTTATGGATGTTTCCCCAACTCAAATTTAAGATTTTAATACAATTCTGAATGAAACTTAAGAATTCTCCACAGAAATTTATACACTTTGTGAAGCCAACTGGTCATAAATCTGCATTTATCCATGACAGAAAAAATGAAGCTAGCTAGCAAGCATACACTTCATATCTACAAACTAGCTAAGAAAACTATAGCTAGCTAGAGTATATCCTATAGCAAGGTATAGCTGGCTAGCAAACTATTTTGCTAGTTGGTAGGCACTCTAGCAAGCTATAGTTTTTTTAGATAGATAAGTTAGTAATAAGCATACCTCTTCTAGTTGCTCTAGATAGAGAGCTAAACTAATGCTAGTTAGAAAGCTAGCTTGGAAGACTCACTAGAAGGTTAACTTTAAATAAGAATTTAAGACATTGTAAGCCTTAATTTTACATACATAATTTTAAAGACAAGCAGGCAGCCCAGTTATGACCAGTCAACTTACATGATCCAGAATGTAGTTCCTCTTCTTGCGAGCAGCGATCTCGATGAATTTGCCCAGGAACAGTGGAGCTCTTTGGGAAATGGCGCTCAGCTTGGTGATGTCCTTGGACTGGCGCTTCAAACTGTTGATCTGCAGTCAAACGAGGCAAACGGTGGTTCAAATCTCAAAGTGAAATCTGGAGGCAGCATTGGCTTTCTGACAGTACTGACCATCATCTTGTCCACAATAGTGTCACTGCTCAGGATGTAGTACTTCCCAGGGTTCTGCTGGACTTGGTTCTTGACCCATGTAGTTTTGCCAGAGCCAGGCAGGCCAACCATCACGATGATCTACAAACAAGATGACAGTCAGATGCAAACAACGAAACAGAGTAAATCCTCCCCTGACGGGGTCCTGTACTGACCTCGCAGTCGGCCTTAGTCTGGGGTCCCTTCAGCCCCCTCACTCGCTCGCTGACGGGGATTTGCTGCAGGAAGGTGTAGCCCTCTGGTGTTGGGAAGTACGGCGCCTCCAACTGACCAAAGTTAAACTCCACAGCGCAGTTGCGACAGATGACATGTGGGAAAAGGGCCTGGCCGTTTAAGCAGTCCTTGCGGACCCTGAAAGCGACGGCTGGTTCCCCACCGTTCTTGGCGAAGGACAGGACCACCTCCTCGCCCTCAAAGTCCTAAAAAGACATAAAACACTTTTTTTTTCCTCCCCCCAATTAATTTAAGACATTTTAAGGCCTTCATTTTAAATGAAAGAATTTGGACAAGTATGTGCAGAAACGTGTCACACACCACTTGCTATTGCTTTTGACTCAACTAATGAATCCAGGAAAGGCAGATTATTTCATCTTTTGCTCATCTTACAGTTAGCTAAAATGATCACTTGATCAAAGTGTTGGGAGTGGAAATTGGCAACCAAGAATCTGCTTGGTTCTTGCTGGAAATGTGCTTCACTCGAGAAACATGAAATGATGCATCGACATCATTTTTACATTTCTTACTTATTCTAAACATTCTTGGAAGTGTTGTCTTACAATGAGGCAGCAGATGACATCGTTCTCCTCATACGTTTCCCCAAAGTCTTCAGTCACACAGTTGGTAGTCTTCTTCCCTTTGCAGGAGTAACCATAGGAAAACTCTTCCTCACCTGAACAGTGAGGAAAAAAAATAATAAAGTATATTATGGTTACTTGTAAACCGGAAGGGCAGTGTTCACACCCACTGAAGGCATTTCTCCCCGATTTAGCAACAACTGGCAACACTGGACAGAAAGTAAGTAATTAAATGTTCATTTCACTGCTAGCCTTTCGTCCAGTTGTATTACTGTCATTAAAATCTAAACAAAACTTTTCAATCAAGCCAATCAGGACTGACCCAGCAGCAGCGTCCCAGTTGACAAGGACCATCCAACCTGCACATCATGGATTTCCAAGTTCTTGCTGGAAATGTGCTTCACTGAAATCTTCTCTGTGAGCTGGAGTCATAAAATCAAAAGTGACAAGTTTGAAACGCCACACAGCCAAGTGTCTTAAAAGAGCAAAAATAAATAGAAGAGGGTTCGTACACTTTCCTCAAACCACTTTGAAGATAAAAACAATCCACTTGAACCAAAGAAGACAGTAACAAATCACTATTATAAATACAAAGTTCATCACAGTAAATGAGTTATAAAATTCTTCATAGAAGGGACAACAAACTAAAACATAACACGACGTTATATTTTAAAATGTCTCTTTCACACTCTATACACCTGACTGGTCTAAGAAAATAAAACAAACCGTAATTTAATAAAAAATCCCCCAATTTCAATTGTTCATTCGATGTAATGACTATGTAATCTTTCTGCTCAAACAGAAGAAAAGTTACAATAGGAATCTAAAAAAAAAAATTAAAAGAAAATTTTGCTGAATCTAACCAACTTAAAATAAAAGTTTGGTCTGATTCAACTTCAGACAGTGAGGGGAAAAAGTCTATTAGCTGCATGAACAGATCTGGTTTTATCTGAAAATTTAGGCTTTTAATCAAACGTGAGATTGCACCAAACTGTGCAATTCGAATATCAATCACTTTCAAAGTACTTTGAAAGTGATCGATACAGTTAGCTAAAGTGCATGTCCCAAATCTTAACCAAGATTTAGAATTACAAGTGTACAAACCCTAAATAAAACAAACAAAAAATATTGGTAGTGATGATAGTTATGAACCTTCATCTCAAAGCAAGCTTTGCCAGAGTTCACCCCATAGGTTCCCTTTCCTCCAGACCACAGATAAGCAAAGCTCTCCATGATGAGCGATGAAGCGCTGTAGCGATCTCGGGACACCTTAAAGTGCAGGTCACAGTTATCTAGAACAGACAAAGAGAAATCAAACCCCATGTATAAATGTGTTAGTTGATACATAAAGCGTCTACATGCTGAATCGGTGAGATGAAGAGAAAACCTACAGGTGTCCAAGCAGACTTTGGTCTCATCACACTCTTCGTCTTCTTCCTCCAGCGGCGGTACGGGAGACTTAAAAGAGGCGCTGGAAAAATAAGACGGCAGCAAGTCAATTAGAAGACTGGAACTTGAGCGCAGCTGCAATGAATTTTCATGATGCAGTCGGGACCGCTTGCTGAGAGATAGTGGGAACAGAAAGTGGGAAGCCAGACGAGAGAGGGCCAAGAAAAGGACATGAACTGGAAAATGAGCCTTTAACCTTTTCTGACAGTGGCCTGTGTTGTAGACCTGGGCAGGTAACTTACCTTGGAGCATCCAGCGAATTCTAAAAAAAATAAATGTGGAGAATACACAAAGAAAAAGCACTGCAGCTGGTCTTATTGAGCAAGGCTGAAGGACAAAACTATTGGTAGCCATCTTGCTTTCAGTTGAGTGCGTTTGTGTCCTTTGGGCTGCTGTGGAGACGGCCACGACTCCAGATGTCTAACAGAGTCGTGCTTGTTTTCAGTGCAGCGAGTGTATTTAAACACTGATTGCAACTTCTGGACCCATTCAGACAGATTGAGAATGGTTTTAGCTGAAGAAGATAACCAGGGAACTGATGTACAGATGCAACCACGTGTGTTGGTACCGCTGGTAAAGATGTAAAACGGGTTTAAAGTTTTGATGTTCAGTCAAGCAGAAAGAGCTGAGCTTCTCATGTTATTTTTTTTTTTAGCTGCACATGCATCTTTTGCAACAAATGACCAAACGTTCAGTGAAGACATGAATGTTTATTTTATTTAGAAAATAAAAAGCCTAAAATGCGTTTTAGGCTGTGTGTTTTTCTCAATTCAAAAGGGAATTAGTTTATTTACATATTTTAATTCCTCACATATTGTATAAAGAAGCTAAAGTGGCTGATGAACAATCTGTAGTAAGCTTTTTTTTTTTAATCCAATTAATCACCAGAATAATCTTTTACTAAAATAATCAGTAGTTATCTTTCTAGGATATCAATAATTGACAGAAATGTCAGTATTTTGTTAAAAAAAAAAAACCCAGGATGAATAAATTTGTTCAAATTATAGCTAAAGTTCATTACAAGCCTGGCGGGTCACCAGGCTCTTCTTGTTCCCCCACCAGGCTTAGCATCGTTTATTTCTTATAGGGTTTTTTAAATACACCAGTAACAGCAAAGCCTGGTCAAAGAGTCTCTGTCTAAACAAATGGAAGTATAATGAGAACATAGTCAATACCATGTTTATTCACCGTCTACATGCCAACAACTTGAGCTGATAAAGTGACTAGCCAGATAAACAACAAATTTTGGAATTAGGGCAAAAAAACTAAAATGCAAAAATGATTAAAACATTTTTTTTCTTTGCCTTTAAGATTTTATAATTGCCCTTTAGGTATTAATGCCTTTGTAATACATTTTCAAATTTTCTTCAAACTTAAAATTTTAACACCTTCACCAGGAGTACCAACAAAATGGCTCAAGTCAAGAGTACGAATAGAGGGAGCAATTAATCTGTGCTGCAGTTTCTACATTTCTTCATAACCAGTTTTTAAATTTTTTTTTAAATCAGACTCACCCACAAACAGATCTGAATTGCTAACATGTGTTGGGGGGAAAAAGTGGAGGCGTCTATATTTGCATTTTCAACATAATGACTTAGATCTCCACAACTGTGTTTGAGGGTGACGACCATGTAGCAAAAACAAAACAAAAAAACAAGCTAGCTGTAAGATGTTACAGCAGAAGTTGTTGCAGAAATTTAGTCCCGCCCCCAAGACCTCACAGTCAATAATAATTTTTTTTTTTTCTCCAAATGTATATTCACTTTTGCCCGTTGATCCTTTTGTGTATTGCAGCAGCAGCGCAATGAAAACAAAACAATAAAAAAATAAAATACACTGACCAGGAAGAGTAGGTACATTTACACACACACACACACACACACACACACACACACACACACACACACACACACACACACACACACACCCCTTACATGCAGGCCATGCGTGATGTCACCTATGAGGGAGGAGGGGTAAAGAAGCCACGCCCATTCACACAGGGAGCCGCACCATGAGGACTGACGACAGGATATGATACAGAAATAGCATTTGAACATCATACAGTCAGTGAAATTAAAACAAAAGTAGACTACTGCGAGGAAAAAACGATGGACGACCAATAGCGAGCTCCTCCGTGGGAATTGACCTACATTCTTGAGAGCTAGCCCTGTAGCTGTGGACCCCTCATCCCCTCGCCTCTCAGCTAAACCCTGACTTATTTAAAAATGTCACTAAATAAAGGCATACATCTGATACTTTCACTGGGATCTATGACAGCAGCGTCGTATTACCTTGAGGACACAACGGGCTTTCTAAATAAAATTAAAACAATTAAGTGGCATGAGGAACAGATGTGGAAATTCATAGAAGTCATATAGATGCACTTCTGCTACAGAACTGCAGCCACCCCGCCTTCCCCCCGTCCCCCCCAAAAAAGACAAGACACACTTGTGAGGTGGGCACTGGAAGACAGTAAACGGTAAGGCTCTTTACAGCTTAAGTTGGGGGATGACCCTCAAAATACATGTGTGGAAAAAGTTGTGTAGTTATACTTTTCAATAAAGAAAAAACAACAACAAAAAATAGAGGATTCTGACCTCTTGCTAGACAAGTGCATTGGCACTTAAAGCCAATACAAGTCAACAAAGCTACGCATGGCGCTTCAGGGATGCCGAAGGCCATATTCGCTCTGTCCCGTCCTTACCAGCTGTATTTGTTCTCTTCAATAAACTCAAAGTAGCCCCTTCCATGTTCCTCCCGGCGTCTCTTAACACCCTTCTTATTCTTCTGATCAGCATTCGTGTCTTTGTCCGCATCCCCTTTGAAAATAGAACAAAGATATAGAATGAGGTGCTCCTTTTTTTTTTTTTTCTCTTTTTTTGAGACAGAGAGAGAGAGGTCGGACTGGCAGTGGGGGTTTTGAGCCCACGAAGCCCGTTCATTAGTTACACTTGTGTCCACCATCAATCAGCATTGCTTTAAGAAGAGGCGAAGCCTCGTGGGTTACACTTAAAAACAGCACAATATGTCATGAGTTGGTAACAGTACTTAAGACCAGGTAGTATTTAGAACATAAACTGGTCCAAAATGGACAGTAAAGAGACGTGTTTACTGGGGCTGGAAAGTAAATAAAAAAATAAAAATAAATAAATCTAAATTAAGGAATAACCCTGAGATACAGGGGGGTGGTAAAAATACAAAATGTATTCTATATTTTAAGAGGGTCTACAGTTATCAGGGATCAATGCATCATGCAAGAAAACCTACCTAGATCTGGATTAGCTTTACCTCCCTTGCGTTTTAAAACTAACTGACTCTCGTGATCCGGTTTCCTGCACGGCCGAGACGAAACGCGGAAAGCAGACTGTTGGATGTCGCTTCGTTATCGAAGCGCAGGTTCAGGTTAGCCACTTCAGAAATTCCCAACCCGGTCTGATTCAAAGCCCAGTGTGAGGTTGGTTAGAAGGTTGCGAACTTCTGGGAGTAAAGGTGGGATTAGTGTGTGACAAAAAAAAATAAAAATATGTGATGAACACAGACGCACCACAAAAGTGGAAGCAAATAAAACAAAATGCTTTGGTATGAATGAAAATCAACACATTCACAGACCAATAGCTGCTCAAAATTTAAAAACCAGCAAATCATTTTTAATTTTTGTGGCATCTCCATGTCAGGGCTTCAGGGTCCAGAATATTCTGGCAGTTTTAAATGTCAATCACTTGATTAAAACAACCTTAAATTAGACTGAAGTTGGCTTTTAATTCAGTAAAGCTTTTGACATCTGGACAAACTAATCAGTTCAATTCTATAATATTCAAAAAGATCAGTAATGGATTACTCTATATGATGCACAGCTCATTAAAAACTATGATCAGTATTACCTCCATTCCACAAATAGATCAATAAAACCATTCAATGATTCGGTTTTGATTTAGTTTAAAATCCCAAAATAAGCTGAAATTTTCTTGATTTAGTTTTTTACTTAAATGAATTTATTGGCATCAGTAGGTTTTCCGAAAGATGTGTGGTTAATAAAGGGAGTCCTCCAATTATTAACCAGAATAGAAAGTATTTTCCAATGCTTTGATAAAGTTTTTATCAGTATTTTTTCTTCTAGAAAGTTTCTACATTCACTCTGAGATATCTCTGAGTACCTCAGATACTCAGAGATCATTTTGTTTTAGCTTTGATGTTTAATTCAAACCTTGAAAAACCACAGCGCCCCTTACATAAGATGAAGACTGATAAGATTTCATCCATTTGAAACAAGTAGTGGTTGTCCAATCGTATACATCTGCAGTTTTACACATGCACACCTTTAAGTATGCCACTTCAAAAGCAGTACAGGCGTAATTAATTATTCAACATAAAAGTAAAAATTGTGTGTGTGTGTGTGTGTGTGTGTGTGGGGGGGAATACAGTAATACGAGATGAATCTGGGCAGAATGAGAGAAGATGATCTCGCTTCAGAAGAGCAGAAGTTAGCAACCCAGCAGAAATAGGAAAGTCTGTTTCACAAACAACGTGAAATAAGTCAAGTCTACATGTAGCCGGCTCACTTTCATTTGAACCCAAAGCTCTCATTTATTGCCAAACATCATGGTTGGGAATCTCTGAAATGGCTAACAGGCTTAGCTTACCGCCAGACACAAAGAGAATGACGCTCACTAGCATGCTAACCCCTACCGAAAACGAAACAAAAAGTAATAAACGTAGTAAACGGTGGTCATTCAATGTCTAAGAGTTGGTAAAATATTTTAGACAACACAACCCAAAAAGAAAAAAAAAAACGTAACTTATGCTTTGGGAACGTCAGCCACGTCGAGATACTACGCGCCATAAAATATGCTAACCGAGGATGCTAGCTTGCTAAGTGTTAGCGTCGACCGCGGCCTAGTTGGGCTCACGCTGTGACTCAACATGGACGCTGAGCGCTTTCAAATCTAACCGGCCCCATCCCTTCATCGAGGAAAAAAAAAAACAAAACAAAAAAACGGCATCCAGCCACGGCCCATACAACCAGGCATTTTCCTGAGCAACTCTCTGTGACTCACCCTCTACTGCGTTGTCTCCGGGCTCACCGTCTTCAATTTTTTCCATGTCGTCCACATCCGCCTTGAGCATGGGATCCATTTCATCGTCCTCATCCCCGTCCCCTCCGTCTTCTCCCTCACCCATTTCTTCGTCCTCGGCGACGCCGTTGCCGTCGTCCTCCTCATTTTCTGCTTCTTCCTCGTTGGCTTCCATGCTCTCCTCGACTGGGCCTTCGCCTTCCCCTTCGCCTTCCTCTTCTTCTCCCATTCCCTCTTGGTCAACAGACTGGTCGAACCCATCATCTACCGAGTCTTCCTGAGCCGCCGAGGTGTCCCCGGCGAGGGCCTCTTCGTCCAGCGCGGCCTGCAGGCGATCCATCAGCTCGGCCTTCAGCCCCTTGTCCGAGAGATTTCGCTTTTTCAGCTCGTCCTTCAGCTCGTTAACTTTGAGCTTCTTCACGTTAATGGTGCTCATTTTTATTGGGAAATGACAAAAGGTTAAAATTCGGTAATTAATAAATAGTAAGTCGTCCTTTGTTAATAAATGTAGCTCGAAGCCACGCCAAATGTCACCGGCTGTACAACCAATATCTCAACGGCAGAGAGCTGAGCCGAGGCTGCGCCAGAATGAGGAGGAGGGAGGCGAAGACTACCGTAACTACACAGAAAGCAGCGCAGCTCGATATCTGTCGCTGTGATCAACCCTTTCGCAAATAGACGTGATGTGGAAAAAGAGGGTCAACGCGTGGTCCGTACAAAGAGAAGTAATTGTTTTAAAAACATCAAATCAATCAACAGTGATTGTATTTTAACCAGAAGGAAGGTATCGCGCCTTCTGTCACATTGTAAACATAAACACTATATTACGGTATGTGTGAATGGGGATATTTTCTGGAAACAAAGGAGCTTTTAGACAAATCAAATACGCGTTTTGTTTGGGAAAATTGCAAGAAAAATAGTATTAGCATAAGAACAACGAGCTAATACATTTGAAAACTACTCGAACTACTACGCCATGCTATCATTCTATAGGCCATTGCCTTTTGGAGACTTACGAAATCAAAGACAATTTATAGGTCTCTAGAGAATAAACAAAAAAAGTTGAAAGGTGCCACTCGAAAGGCAACTTAAAAAATACATGTATATTATCTTTTTCCTGTTTATTTAATAATCTTTACAGTAAAATTTTGAGGTAAGCCCCAACATTCTATGGAGAGAAAATGGTCTAAAAATACCGGCGAGCGAGTGATACTGGATTTGTAATCCGCGCAAGACGCTTTGTGTGCAACTCTGCATAGTTATATCTGTGAAACATAATTTATAAACCGTTAAAAAAAAAAATCTGTACGTAACTCCAGGTCCTTGTAAATATGTATTCAAATGCACACAAACTATTAAATTGCGAATACAAAATTAAAGTACACACACAAACACAATTATTACAAACATTACATTTCTACACAGATTGTTTATTTTTTTTTTTTACCTCCAGCCTCACAAATCGGATAATTACTAATTCAAACTTACACTTGCGTACAGACAAAATTTAAACTTACGCACGGATCAAGTTACAAGTGCACGCGGACTTTTTGAGACTTATTTCACGCTTCCAGGGAACGTAAGTGATGCGTTTAAATGCTGGTGGAAAGCTGGGTCATCTGGGTTTTACTCAGGTGGAGTCTAGTGGTTTTAGCCTCTGAACGTTTTGTCGCTTTGCCGGTGGACTTTTCTCGGGAGTAAGCAGAAGTTAAACCTGCTCGCTTTGCTCTCCGGTTATAAGTAATTTGAAATAATTTCATGTTACGTTTTATTTGTCTGGTAGTTTGATACGCCATCCTCCTCATATTTTCCTGTTTGCGGGAGCTAGTGTCTATGTGAGCTATGCTACTTTAGCCGTTTGTGGCTAACTCCTTGGGGTTTTTAATGTCACACTTCAGCACAGTATCTTTAATCCATTAAAAATCATCTCCGGGATGTTGTTGTTATAATACCTGTTCTAACAGGTTCCAATCAAATTCCTCTGTCACGTTGCCGATTTATTATATTTGTGCAATGTGTGAAATATTCTGATATGCCATTTACTTTGTTATATTTGCCTAATGAATATAATAAAGTGGAATGAATTCCCTTTTAATTCTAATTGACTGAATTTGGAACATCTGACATGAACTTCCACACAGATCAGAGCGGCTGACTGATGGATGGAGGTCTGGTGTTGTTTTTTACTTACTGGAGGATCAGGACCCCTCTGATCCAATGGAGCTGGTCCAGGAACACACTGACCCTCTACAACAAGGCTCCCCAAATCCAGGCATCCACACCTGGTGTCCTGCAACATTTAGCCATGCTCCTGGTCCAACACACCTGAATCAAATGGCTGCTCAGGGCAGTCAAGTTCTCCAGAGTCCTGCTGATGACCTCAGCAGCAGGTGTGTCAAAGCAGAGACATTTAAAAGTTGGAGGACACCAACCTTCCTGAGCTGGAGTTGAAGCCTTGCGGCACAAACTTTCAGTCAATTGCAAGAGCATTTATTTGCATACACACTAGTATGTGGGAACATTATTTGAGGCGCAGTAGATAGTGTCTTTACTTTAAAACTATTTTATTTTATGACCATTTGTTGAAAGTCAATCACAAATATTAACAGAGGCATCATTCGGATTATACTGCAGAAAGAACATGACAAAAGTGTTTCCTGAATTAATTTTAATGTGCACCTCACTGCACACAAAGGGCAGTTGGAATATTTAAGATGGCCCCTAATCTACGTGGATGGTTGCACAGCTACCTGAAGTTAACAGTTTAATGCAAATTCTCCTGTTAATCAACTTGGAGAGACTGAACAAAAGCGCACGCCGCACTGCTTAGATTTTTATTCGTAAAAAAAACCCCCCAAAACAAAACAAAAGTATAGAAATGGCTACACATTTCTGCATCATGTTTCCTCCTGCTTGTTGTTTTCAACGCCGCCTGTCTTGCTCCAGTGTTTGTCTGTGGTGTTTGCTCTTTACCGCCCCCCCGAGGCCTTCAAGGTGAACGGGAAAAGCGCTCCTCTCCTCTCTCGCGCTCACTCCTGTTCCGCCGCGCTGCCGTCATCACACGGCAACCTGCCTTCACTCGGCGTCTCCAGCCGGTCGACTTTGGCAAAGTTTTTCCTCTCCCAAAAACTAACATGAGTCAGCGGCGTTTGTTTTTGACGTTCGGAGGTCCGTCCGGGTTAATTAACAACGCGGCCCGCCTTTGTTGGAAAGTCTTTTTAAATATATACAAGTTATGTCCTCTGTGACTGGAAGCGGGGAGAAATTTGCCGCCGCCGTCCGAGGAGCGCGCTGGGTAAATGCGATTTATTTATGGTTGGGGAAAACATTACAAAACCCGAAGCTGGGAGGTTGATAAATTTCTTTCTTTCTTCTTCTTTTTTTTTTTTTTAAGATAAGGTTCCACTTGCGGGGGGAGAAATCATTAGGGTGTGGTTACAGTTGCCCACGTCGATTGATATCTAATTTGCCTCTCCGCCGAAGCCCGCATTCATCCTCCTCGCCGTGATTTATTCCTCACAGAACCCAGAAGTGCAGCATCACTGCGACTCCGGCGGCTCGTCTTCGCTCTGCAGCCGGACGCGGCGCCAACCGGAGGAGCGCCCCGCTCCCGAGGGCTCCGGGGGCCCCACCGGGGGGGACCCGCACGGGAACATGTGCCAGAGAGCGGGCGAGGTCCCGTCCTACAAGTCCCTGCCCGGGTCGCTCGGGGAGCGGATACGGATGTCGTTCGGAAGCGGGACGGCGTGGAGGAGCTCTGCCGTGGCGCTGCATCCGGGCTCCGGGGGCTCCGAGAGGAAAGTTGCCTGCTGCGACAAGTGCTCCGGGGCTCTTGTTGCTCTGAAGAAGCAGGCGCTGAGTCTGGCCGTCCACCATCACTTCTCCTCCAAGGTCAGTGGCTGCTGCGGTTTGCGGATCATGCCGTCAGACTGCAAAAAGATAAATATGACGATCAGTTCTAATAGTTTCTAAAAGGACATCAGTCACCTAGAGGTCCTCTTTCACTCACATAATGGCCATTTAATAATAAAATGAGCTCCAGTCGCAAACAAAATGAATTTGGTCAACATGTTGCAATCACATGATAAACTCTATATATCAGATATATCTTATAGTTTTTATGCATCTGTATAAAGTTGGCGCTTTAAAAGTCGGTTCCTCTTCTAGTCAGTCTAAATAAGCAAAATGTGTTGATCTACAGGCTTGTGATATAGATATACCTTCACTTTAAAAATGAGTTTAAAATCATCCATTTTCTTCCAATAATTTAGTTTTGTCTATGCAATGTTCAGCAATGGTTGATTCTAAAAGGAAATCTTTTGGATTAAGGACATGTTCCTTGATCCAAAGGAACATATCATATTATGCCAGCCTTGCGGTTGTCGGGTAAACTGTTGAAATGAAAAAGATCAGTGGTATTTTGGCGATGTTGCCTGATTTAGTCATAAGCTAATGCAGATTTTTATGTTTATTTGGAAAAGAAAGGCGTGAAATTATCTTCAGAATTTGTCTGAAAGCAAATTGCTTTAAAAAGCGTCAGGAATTGAGTCACTAGTTCGTTTTAAAAAAAGAAAATAAACCTAAAAGATTCCTATTTGGGAAATATTGATTAAAATGGGCTTAAATTCGACGATTCCGCCAGTTTTATTGGCTAAATTCAAAGTGTTATCAAACGACGAACAGTCACACCTATAACGCCGGCAGTGTAATGTAAATATTTGATGGCTTTCTTTGTCTTCATCTGTGGTTCACTGACATGAAATGCATAACTTGAAAATAAAAAGAAGTGTTTACTTCTGATATGATTAACTCTTCAACAAAAACCGAGTCACCAATTCATTTTAGGAAAACTGAAAGCAACTCTTTGGTTGCAGAAGGGAGATAAAGTGAGAAGTGCTGACCCTCTTTGCACACTTTCTGTCACTCATTCGGAGGTTGTTAACAAGCATTTTAAAGCTCATGTGGCCACATCAGTCTCACCGTCTCTTCGCCTCTTAGAGGAACGCACCTCTGTGCGTTCGGCTCGGTCGCCATCCATCACTCAGACCCTAACTCACCAAGTAAACCCACGACATTCCTGCGTGAGTGCTTTCAGATGGACATGAATATTTCATGGCGACATCTCTGTGTCATCTTCGCCCCCCCCCAGCCCCCACCGCTAAGGAAAGGCTATTTATTTTTGTCCTCTTAAGTGGGATGGTGGTCCTGATGTTTTGGGGAGAAAGGGAGGGAGCGTGCAGTCATTGACATGCTGGGTAGAAACCCGATAAGCCCGTTAGCTCCTTCCAGGCTTATTGATCTAGACTGTGACTTCTCCAAAGCACAGTCTAGATCAAGAGAGAGAGAGAGAGAGAGAGAGAGAGAGAGAGAGAGAGAGATATCATCATGATATCATCATCTTTTTTTTTCATCTTTTTTTTTCCTTTTTTTTTTTTTTTTTTTAATGGGTGGGCAAAGATGGGAAGCACAGTCACTGGAGAGGGTTAGCTTTTCATCTTGGCATATTATTGTTCTAAATATCTACAATCGGTTCTCTTTCTTACAGTTTTCAGATTATGCCTCTTGGTAGATTCCATTGAAATCACAGAGTTAATGTTGAATAGATGCACAGGTTGCTCTGGGACAGACAACATTTAATGGTTCGTATGTGTTTTTGTTAGTGGGGGATTCGATTAAAGTTTTTCATCAAGTTAATTGCAGGGTTTGTTATTAATTTATCAAAATTAATCCAATTTTTAGTAAAAAAGAATAGAATGAATAGACATGAGCGCAAAAAGAAAAATGTTTGTTTTTAATCTGTTATTCAGATTGTTAAGCCATCAGAATGATGTAAAGTACTATTTTATATTTAGCTTTCAAGTGTTTCAAGAACACTTTAAAGCTAACATGGAAGTTAGCTTTCAACTGAAATTCATGGCATCTCGTTCTGTCTGATTATTTCAACTAAAAATCTAAGAACCTGGGGTGTCTGAGTTCCTTACTGCGCTACGCCAATGCATTACTCACGTCAGGATACTGGATGCTTGAAACTGAAGCTGAAATTCATGACATCTTGATCTGTCTGATCATTTCAACTAAAAATCTAAAACTTGGAATCTTTCAGTGTTTTGTGCTGCGCCACACAAACATGTTACTCAAATCAGGATGCTGGATGCTTGAAACAAAACAGAAATTATTGGTTTCTTGTTCTGCTTGATTATTTCAACTAAAAATCTAAGAACTTGGAGTGACTCAAAGAGCCTTGACATTCAAACCGACTTTTGACCATGAAAAAAAAAAAGAAATTCAACGATAATGTCACTGAAATTGAAGCGTAACGACACCTTCAGTTTCCCTTAAGCATAAGAAAACTATTCAGAGAAATGTGAAATATTCAAAGCTTGGGATATTTCTTTGGAAACTAGCATCTCCACAACTTTCTCTCTGTTTACAACCCAAGTGTCTGCTGAAAACAAAATTGCTTCTCTGGCATTTCTTTAGGGCTATCAACACGACGTTGGTTACATACAAATGCACAACACAATTTTCATATTTTTACTAGTTTTAAAAAAAACAATCATGTATGGTTTTCATTCCACGTCACTATTATCATGTAAAAAACTAGAGAAACTCAGACTTTTGCAGTTGTGAGGTGATGGGAAGTAAAAAAAAAAAAAACAAGCCTTTGTAGGATGAAAAGTGAGATAATTGTTGAGTTTGTTAGATTTGACAGGTGTTGTATCGGCTCGCATCTCAGATGTCAGCAGCAGTTTTTTTTCCCCGACACGTTGAGTTGATGAGTCGCACTGTTGTATGGCTGTGTGTACTCAGACACATTCGATTTCCATGTTTCAGCGCCGACAGGCATGCAGCTGGTCATACAAAATGTAATACTGTGTGACTGCTCATCTCACTCAGAGACACAGATATAGACGCATCGTTCGCCTGTTTATCTCTGCAGTATTTCAGATCACCTTAACGATAATCAATGCTGACTCAGTCACTTTTTTTCTTGATGACATAAAGTAGTCCAGGGTGTGGTGTAGCGACAGATACCCACTACTCCTTTTTGATGTGTTGGTTTCATGCTTCCTTTACTAAAGGTGCTCAACCTTTTCTCACTGCATCTTATTTATGTTGTTTTCCTGCCAGATATATATATATTTAGAAAAAGCTGGTAAAGTTGTTTATTTATCAGACCGTTGTGCTTGTTTTGTTTTTATTATACATTGTGTAACAATGATTACCCACCATCATGCTCTATGTGAGAAGGCAAAGACATAACATGGAATTTTTTGTTTAATTTTGCTCATTTTTTTATGTTAGAGAACTATTAAAAGATTAAATGTGGACCTAAAGACTGAATATGTGTAAAAAAAAAAACATGGACTAAATAGTCATAGGAAATCTAAGCTTTAACTTGAGGAAATTTATGCAGTGCAGGGACAAAAAAAAATCCATATTAAGCAATATTTGATTTTCGCAAAATCCCAAGTTGGACGATTATTGGTTATTGTACCTAAATGAAAAAAAAACAACTGAAAAAACAAATTTAAATTTATGCATTCCTTTTTTTTAGTTGATCAAAGTTCAAATCAGTAAATATGTCACTGTGGATGTGACAAAACATATTTCTGGGATGAAATCTCTAGAGCTTAAAGTTAGAGAAACTGCAAGCAGGAAATGGTGTCATCTAGATATCCAAAAGTTTCCATAGCAACCGTAGATGTTATCTACGTGCTAACAAGTTTGGGAGTGATGTTGGGAAATAAAACTTGTCTGACCTACCATCACAAACATAAAAGCGTAGTTTGAATGAATCCGACTTCTGCATTTTTCCACGTGAAAAGTAGCTTGAGCATATAAATGTATGTGACATTCCTATAATATATTAAAAAAAATCTTTCTGTATGGCTGCTGTATTTAGTTTTTGTAGCCATTTAAGCCTGTCATGATAAATTTTGCTGCGGACAATAAGTTATTGTGATGAACAGTAGAATTGTAGTTTGGAAGGCATTTTCAAGTAAAATGAAGGAAATGGCAAAATAGTACAAGAACATATTCTCAAAGCTCAATAACTTTAAAATCTAATGAACGTTTAATACTGAAACATTTTAAATATCCAGAATAAACAAAACGAATAACAAAATCAACAAATAAATAAATTATGAAGTTTCTGTAAACAAAACTGTACTTCAAAGAAAAGGAACTATTTGAGACCAAAGCACTAAACTGAAGACTTTAATTTAATTAATTATGTCATTTATTGATGGATTAGCTATTGAATAGCCCTATAGCCATTGCATATTTTGCTGCAGGAAAGTTAAGTATCTTACAGCTTTTTCTTCAGCTTGTAATTCTAAAACATTTTGCAGGAAACAAGCGACCTGTCAGCCTTTCTTCACGACAACCTTCGTGTCCACGGCCATTCCAACATGGAGTTCAGAGAACGGGACCTGGGCCAGTGTGGGTCCTGCGGTGCCAACCTGAACCAACTTAAACAGGAGGCCATCCTCCTGGCTCTGAGTCGTGGTCAGTCGTTAGCCAAGCCTCCCTTCAGGGCCGGCCTCAGCACCGGCATAGCGCTGGGGCAAAGCGGGACAAAGCATGGAGACAAGTCCTCCAGGGAGGTAGCGCATCCACCATACAGCCCGCACAGCCCTCGAAGCCCCAGGACGCCCCAGAGGACTCCCCAAACCCTCCGACGGAGAGGACCCAAGCTCCCCAACCCCGACATGGACCGCTGGGTGGAAGAGCAGCAGCAGCTGGTGGCCTCTAAATCGGCGTCCAATCCAGATGGTGTCACCATCAATTCTCACCATCAGGTACCCTTAAAAGCTTTCTCTAAGCTCTACACCCTATATAACACATTTCCTAATGCCATCCCCTCTCTTCTACCCCCTGCTTTAATGAGCTATATGGATAATGCATGCCTTTACGAGCACGCTTGTCAGCAAGCCAAGAGATTCATAGAGCCCAATCAGAGCCTATTTCGATCCCGTGGCTGGGCGCGTTCTTTAAAAGTCCTTCTACTAATGGAATGAAATAGGGTCATGATTTACCCGTCATAAAAGCTGGCCAGTCAAAAAGCACTTGTGATCAATAGAGAAGGAGAGCCATATTTAAAATTGCGGCTTTTGAAATATGCATTAATATGATGGAAGTTCCCCGACCCCCACGCCAAGTGATTGGCTGTTATAAGTTAACGGGACAAGGTGAGCGACAGGAGAGCTTTACTCGCTTTAATTCTACTGATGCTACAATTATTTCTACTTTGTTATTATTATTTTACTGAGAAATCACTGAAGTGGATCTGTCTCCTGTAATAACTACATTCATAAGTTTATGACATGATGAAAACTACAGTGGCTCTCCAAAATATGGATGCCCCTGTTAGCATAACATAACATAGCATTGTGATTTAAAGAAAGGACAACATAATAATCATTTCAAACATTTAGGCTTTAGAACTGCACAACTTTGAGAACAACTGTATGTTGCATAATGTTAATAGGAATCCGCTTAATAAAAAGCCAAATGTGATGAACCTGCCTGACCAGGGTAGCATTTTTCCAGACAGTTTGTAGATCCATGTTCTGTGTTCAGGTCACTGCCCCCTTCTGGGCATTGACCTGTTAAAACACTGTACCAGGGGAGTAGATGCTGTGTTTGTGTGCCATCTGACTCACTACCAGGGGTGACCACAAGAATTACCTTTGTGACTCTCAAGATCTTTGATAATATTGGTCCTCTCCCCTTGACATATGAGCACATAATGGAAAACTACGAGAATGCACAATCCATATTTATTGCTAAAAATGACTCAATACCTTTTACCACCAGTCTATGGCTGCGGTTTATGGTGTAGGTTCAAACACAAGTTAAAGAGAGTCTTCGTATTAGACCTTGAACTCTTAATTAGGGTGAATCTCATTACTGGCATTTTAAAAAGTCCAGTATCTTTGTCTGAATTGCAGCTCGTTTTGTAATCCTTGCCACACAGAAGACGATCCTTCTTGGTGGGGTATGTCTGGGGCAACTGAAACCTTCCCGATGTGTATGTGAGTCCTCATGTATCTGTACATCAGACATTTGCTCTATTCAACCAGCACTCCAAATGAATAAAACGAGAGAACCACTGCAGTAGTCTGCAAAGCCCATCTAGTTCCAGTAATGCCGTCTAATGTATCTACGAGGAATCCTCTTTGTCTGGTGAACTTCACTCACTGCTTTGATTGATTGTGGGATGCTTTAGCAGCAAACCAGTAAGAGTATTGGCTCAATGTTTGATGCCATTTGCTATCTCCTCTCTTACAGGTGCAAAGACCCCACAAATTCAGTCATTTACACAGCAGTGTTTAGTCTCGTTCTTGCACCAAACTGCTACCAATTCGGAACTCTTCTTACATGACGACTAACTTGATGCACAAGTGAGGCAAACTTTAGGCTACTTAGAAAAAGTATCTAGTCAGAAAAAATGCCCTAATTATCCATGAGCGTAAGATTAGGAACACATTAGGGACACAGTGGGATTTGTTAATGCAGACCACATCAGAGGTGGCATATGGCCACATTCCTTTGGCAGTGTGTGCCCAAATGTATCCAGGGGAACACCGAAACACCGCCAAATGTCATACTCTGAACAAGGAGCAAATGTCCTGCACACGGTCCTGCGAGCGCACTGGAACCTGTCAGTGCAAATCAACGTTTACATGCAAGTAGAAAAAGGATGTACAATCTGATCAAAGTTTGCGCCTTTCTAGGCTTGTGCACCGATTCACTTAGCTGTCGCCTGCTGTTTGGATCAACCAAGGCGGACCTTGACGGCCAAGTTTGAAAAGGGGGGAGAAACGAAATTCGCAAAACAGTTTGATTTCTGAGAAATGTGGTCCAACACATTAGCGGGAGCTGAGAGCAGATCGGTAGGGGGTCGATTCCTCTGGGATAAAATCCTGCAAAACAAGCAAGTGTGGAGGTCAACACACAGCAAGGGAGAGGATGGAAAAAGGGAAAATACGAGGACGTATGAGTGCAAATACAGAGAGGAAGTAAAGATGCAAAAGCTTATGACAGAGACCATGAGTCATGAAGTACAGAACGGGAGGGGCGGGGAGGTATTTATAAATGATCCATTTTACCTTGGGTCTCCATCAGCCCAGCGTTATCCAAAACCACTACAGCACATCTCTACTGGCACTAATTGGCATGTAATGGTTGGCTGTTACTCACGGAAAGCTGAGCTCATGTGGTTGCCCTGCCTCTAGAACAGCTTGAGAGACAGAAGAAAATGTGAGCTTTGAGAGCAACTATCCAGACAACCATAGCCCCACGAGGGCTTTGCAATGAATCAAAATTGTATTTAAATTTCAGCTTCTGCTCCAAACCGTTACGAAAACAGTGTAACTGCAATTTGTTTAAATTAGTTGGCCAGACTAGTCCAACAGCACATGGGTCTTGCTGTCTGGATGTAGAGCGTTCTCGACGCTGTGGCTGAGTGCAATTAATGAAATGAGAGAATCACTTTACTGTGAAAGTAGTCTGGATTCCTATTTTTTTTTACTCCATGGAGAATATGTTAGAAACTGGATTATCAACAAGTCATATCAAAACAGGAAGGGAGGCAGATAGGGTTGGCCTGTTTGTTTGCAAACTTATTCAAAGATTGTCTATAGAAGCAAGATGTGAATTTACTGAAGTATCTGACTGTGTCAAACCAGGTATTCCTATTAAAATTAACAATAAAACTGCTCCTGATTTTGAAGTTTTGCTGGAGCAATTTAAAAGCTTTCTGAAGCCAAATTGAAAGGAAATGAAGAGAAAGAAAACGCAATGCTACTTGATTGGCTAGCCTTTGCAGCGCAGCCAATTGAGGGCCGACATTTTTTCTCATTCTCCTTAATGTTGATTGGCAGAAAACGTTAGCTTCTGCTGTAGTGCTCAGACGGTTTTCATTGTGTGTATTAATGGATATTAGGTATGTTTTGGTGTGTGACTAGGCAGTCTTAAGCAATTTTTAGAGGGAGACTCAAGTATTCGCTGAGTTTAGATTAGTGGTGTCAAACTCCAGTCCTCAAGGGCCCTGAAACTTAGATGTGGCTCTACTGCACCACCTGAATAGAATAATTAGGTCATTAAGGCTCTGGAGAACTGATCTACCCAATGAGGAGGTAATTGAGCCATTTCATTCCAATGTTTTGTACCTGTGGCACATCTAAAAACTGCAGGACAGCAGCTCTTGAAGACTGGAGTTTCACACCTGTGGTTAGTTGCTAGCTGTAGTCCATAACCTACACAGGGGCTCACTGTATAGGTTCCATAGTTAGTTTTTTTTTTTTGTAGAACACATTTGAGCTAGTTTTATTGATAAAACAAATTCATTTTTAAATGACCAACAGGTATATTTTTAGGTATAACTATACATAAACATTAAATCTCAAGTATTATCAATAAAAAGCACATTCTGCTGCTTTTTATTGCTTAACTGAGAAATTTTAGTGTAATTTTCAGATGACTTTTAAATATGGGAATTTGGTGTTCAATTATTAAATAGTTGTTTGGTTAACTGTAAGGAAAAACAGTCATGACAGAACTTTGAATTTGAATGAACGTCAGACATTGATATTGACCGAAATAATCATAGTTATTTCTTTTCTAGGCGTTGGTGGCTTCAGGTTCATCGGAAGTTGAGCAGACTGGGTTCTCTTAGATTATCACACTGAAGTTAAAAATAAGTATCTGGCTCCTGCACTGGAGCTCCAGCTGAGTAATTGTCTGAATCCCTTTACATAATGTCTTGTTTTTTTCGGAGCGTTGCACATCAGAGACACGGGCAGCGTCATTAATCGTAATCCTCTTCATCTCTGAGTCACGTTTCTTACTCTGACTTCACAACATGGATGCTGCACAACAAATCCCTCCTATTCCAAATACAGCTGCCTCTATCCATAACGGGTCAAATATGGTGTTTGTTTACAGCATGTGCTCTCAGCCTTAGATGGCCTACTTACACAGAAGCACCGACGTGATTCCCTTGATACGGCTAGCCTCCTTTGTATTAGATTTGGGAGAGTAACTTTGGATATCTTTATAATGAGTGATGAAATCTCTCCTGAAAGCAGAAGGCAGACGATGCCACGCTGACCTGTGGCGCCTCTGGGACGATTCAGACGACATCCAGGATCCCTCACATCTCCAGAGTGGTGACCATCGCCAACACTGCCGCTATGTCCCTTCTGGCCAGGTAGGTTATTCTAAAAATGGTAATAAATGTAATGAAAGTTGTATATAGACCTGTTGGAATTAGAAGTAAATCAATTAATCAGTTGAGCTAGTTAACGCAAGCTCAATAATTTCCATTTGCATGATTTATGATTTCTCTTTTCTTCCTTTCTACCAAAAACGGGGTGAGAAAATCTTCAGTCTGGTGTTTTGGGCTCATCTAGACCCTTTTGTTTGAGCTGCAGTTTTATTTACTGAAACTTCCTCATTTATTTTATTTAATGTTTCTATTAAACATCCATTTACTTTGGATGTTTAAAATGTCTTCCAGTTTTAAACGTTCATTAGAATTTAAAGTTTATTGATCTTTGTGAATGTGCTCTTGCATTACTATGGCATTACCACAACAATTCTTGAAAATGGCCTCAAAATAAAAATATTATCTTAATAACGTCTGTGGCAATTTATCATCCAACAAAAATGTATTATTGTGGCAGGGCTAGTTGCATATCAGATCTGTGAGATTCTTTTGGATTTAACCCCCCAATTATAACATTTTGCTTGGACTTTTTAGTTTTTAACGTGCCAATTTCATTTAAATGAATTCACCCACAGCTTGCTGTTTTACAAGTAAGAGTATTTTTTTTCAGTTTATGAAGCACAATCTTCATATTTTCTATTAATATTGAGGAAAAGGCAACGCTTTAAATGCAATGGCTGGTGATTGTAAAGCAGCCAATCCAGGAGTGGCTTTAACTTTCCTTGGTGCTGATTGGCTGTTGGATGTTAATTTCTGTAGTAGTGCCAAGGTTTTTTGTGGATTTTTTTGTGTGGAAATCCTGAATTCCCACGGAAGCGTTCTTCTGGAATATTGGCTATATTTATGCACTCAGTAGCTCCATTTCAGGGGCCCCAGTTTTCAGTTATCATAGAAGTGTTAAAGAAAGGACAAACAGACCGAATAAGTACGTGATGCATGAAATGATCGGCTGAATAAAGTCTCTTCCCTAAATAAAAGGACATGGCTGTGAAAACTTGACCCAGTCTGAGCAATGAAGGCAAAATCCATGTGCAATTAACTGACAGTCTGGCAAAATCACAGAAACCAACTATGTAAAGTCATTGCTCCTAAAGGGGGCATTAAGAACTATTTAACCATTGGGTGTCTTTACTTTTTCTATCACAACTTTTCAGTTGCAGTTAATAAATGATGAATGAATAAGGATTTGTTTGTTTTCTTAAATTTGAAGTTCAGTTTAAGTACCTAGTACAGACCAGGGGCTGTGTTTATTTTCACCATATGTGTCTCTATTATGGGAAGGACATTTTTATAGTTAGGTTTTTTTTTTTTTTTTTTATATACATTTCAGTTCCAGAACTTCAAAATGTAGCGGGAGTGTTTATGCAGTGTTGTGTTAGTCACTCGGTACATCCCCCACCGTCTCCCCTGACAAAGCCTTCCTACATCCTGGCAGGGCGGCTGAGAAGCTCAACTTGACGTTGAGGAAAAAGGGCCAGGCTTCGGATCCAGCTCCCTCCAACCACTCCACCTGCTTCAGAGAGATCATCCAGAAAAACCCACCGCCGGCGCCCCCCTGCCTGCTCCAAGCTGCCGCTCGAAGCAAAGACTCGCCCGACGTTGGCAAGGTTCAAATTCTGATGCACACGAGATCTGCTTTATGGTTGTACAGTGTAGTTTGTTTAAAATACCAGAAGCTGCATGTTTTTTTTCTGATTTTACTCATTAGCGCAACTCAGGAAAAAAAATTGAAATAAACTGGAATACCTGGATAAGTTACCAGAGCTCAAAATATTTTGAGGCAATCAATTACCTCAAAACTTTTATGTTAAACTTAAAATAAGTTTTTCCAAAATTACATTTCCTATTAAGCCATACTTCTGTATTTTGGTTCTATTTTCACTGAAATTTCTCATTAGCTTAGCTCAAAAACATACCCTGATCACCATTTAAAGTTCTTAGTTTTATAGACTCAAGTATTTTCTGTTCCCAAGAGTTTACATTTTCATGGTTTTATAAACACCGAGTGGAACTGCGCATTTGTTGGGCTCGTTGTAGGAGCTACTTCACAGTGAAACGCTGGTAAAAACATTAAAGGGTTAATTTTTGTAATGACTGAAGTTATCGGATTCACTTGTTTGTGCTATAAATTATACTTTATGGCTGGAAAATGCATAAAAACCACCCCTTTAATAAACCAGAACATAGAAAGTTTGCACCTTATTATACATTCTGCTAATAAATGCAGTCATTCTGCATTGCTGCTGTTGCTTGAACCCTCTTCCTTTCCCACAAACTGCACCTTGGAAGTGACTTCTCACCACCTGTGTTGCAGCTTAAAGAGATCTCAAGTCAATTTAGCAGAGATCCTATATCACTCCTCCTTCCTGATTCTCCGTAATGTGGTGCTAATGTCTCCATCCTGTTCCTGGCCGCCTTTCTCCTCAGCTCCTCTGGGAGAGAAACCGAGGAGATCAATATGGCCGCCTGCCCTCCCTTTGTCTGTCTCGGAGATGGACTCTCGGGTTTAGTGTAGAGTTACAGATGAGGACAGACCCCACCTCGGCCCCGCCGCTCAGCTTTGTGAAGCCACTCGCTCGTTCTCCGCGTGTGAAATGTTCTCCTCAATTATTCATCTGTTATGAATAGAGTTTAACGCACGTTTAAAACGGTTAGGGACTCCGCTCTTGCTTAAGGTTTGAAATGCGCGAGTAGAGAAGCTGGAAGAAATCCTGAGAACTCATCATCCTGCAGGAAACGCGGCTGTGGGGTTTTCAGATTCAGCCACTAAGGGGTGATCTCATGGCGGTGTAATGCGGTTCTGTGCAACATCAAGATAACTATATTCATCTGGGCGTCGAGACGCGTATGTCTACTTTCGATCTCGCAGAGCTAAATCATGAACAGAAAATGATCGGGTTCATTTTGCGTTGGAATGAGAGCGTAGTAAAGGAAGAGGACAGGAAAGAGAAAGTAGGGCAGGGAAAGATGCTAATGGAGAAGATAAACATCAGTCATATACTGGCCTGGATAATTGACTGTGGCTACCTCTGCTCACATTCCGGCATGCCTTAATCTACGTTTTTTTTTGTAGCTGAGTGAATGCAATTTCAACTGCATGGAACCTGCAATATTGCTCCACCAACTTTTCTTCATACAATTAATATTCAGAAGCCGCCAAGTGTTAAATTAAACTGTCCTTTAACAAAGCATACAGGATACATTCCAACCAGTCTCCCTGTCCCTGATAAATCTGCATGCCACACCTTTCAGATATTTGTACGAAATATTTTACGATGTCAGTTTCCTTCTGCTTCCCAGTTGTGGACTGTTTTGTGTTTATCAACTACAATCCCATTTAAATGTGCAGTTGCTATGCAACAAAATATTAAAAAGTGGAACTGCAAATACATTTTCTCTCATTTCGAACATTTTTCTAACGTCTGCCAGTCATTCATGAAGAATTTAAATGTTTCTATCTGGCTGTGAAAGAAAAGCGCAGTGAAATGATTACAACGACTTGCACCTGTAAAGTACATTATCTCATCCCTGATTCCCAGGACTCAATGCTAATCCTTTTTGACTCCATCGCTTTGTACGCTCAAGTTTTTCTGTCTTTTCAAGCTGAGGTTTCTGGTAACATTTGCAACTGAAAATAGCATCTCGACCTCCCTCTGCCAGTCAGCAAAAACTTTGAGGCAATGTTCAACTATCCATCCATCCATCCATTTTCCGTCACCCTTCTCCCTAACAGGGTCGGGAGGTGCTGGTGCCTATCTCCAGCTGCGTTCCGGGCGAGAGGCGGGGTACACCCTGGACAGGTCGCCAGTCTGTCGCAGATGTTCAACTATTTCAGCATAATTATTTAAGAATATAATATATGCTTTAGTAAACACAAAGTCATAAACCGCTTTTTAGAAGATATAGTGAAGGAGAAATAACAGTTCGCTGTTTTCTAACTGTTAGCTGAATTTAACATACTTTGCAGATTGTTGCTGTAAAACTCATCCCTGTGCTGCATGAATATACTTCCCTAAGTTACTTTTAGCAACCTCCTCATAGACGATTCCATGATCAGTTGCTGCTATTTGAAAGCTGAACAGTTTGTGGACAAATAAGTGATATTTTTTCTTATTCATACATTATTTTCAAAGTCTACATTCTTCTCTGAGGAAACAACATGTACTACCAAATTGGTTCAGCCTGTATCCAAACATCACTCATCAATCAGCATTAGCTGGCTGCAAAAGTAAGTGACTGACATGCTAGGCTAATTTACTTTTGCAGATAAATAGGATTTATCTGCAAAACTGACTTAATTTGAAATTTGCTGCTTCAAACTTCTTGAAGCAGCAAATTTCAAATTAAGTCAGAGTACAGCATAATAATAATAAGGCATGTGTATAAATGCAGCAACTCTGTGATTTCTGTTTCAGTCTTGTGGCGAATAGGAGGGTATTACTGTAAGCAGTAGGGGAAATTTGCTCATTGAAGGTTTGTTCATTGCTGATTCATGGTGGCTGTGCCATCTG
Organism: Poeciliopsis gracilis; assembly: GCA_911649635.1. Classification (NCBI taxonomy): domain Eukaryota; kingdom Metazoa; phylum Chordata; class Actinopteri; order Cyprinodontiformes; family Poeciliidae; genus Poeciliopsis; species Poeciliopsis gracilis. The sequence goes on from CAJVRI010001517.1 coordinate 3,630,069, forward strand.
GATGTAATGGATTTCTAGATTTGAATCCAAATGCTTCTCAGAATAAATCATTGACTCCGTTCAATTTCAGATACAAAAGTGACCCGACTCTGATGCAGCACAAAAAATACACAAACGGAATAATGCAGTGTGGGCAGAAAAACAAAGTGCAGACGACGCCCACCTATTCACAGTTCAGTATTCACAGATTTACCTGTTTGTGGATTTCTCTGAGGTTTGTAATTCTAAATTATTCATGGAAAATTGGCCCATTCACTGATTTCTTTGGAAGACAACACTGCTTAGGAAGCTGAGATACTTAAGTGCAATGTTACTTGACATGTCCAAAACAGCCAATCCAGGACCACCATTCATTTTGATTGGCCGTACCTCCAAGAACGTGAATAAGGAAAATGCTGATTGTTTCTGCATTAGTGCCAAACATTATTAAAGAATAGTTGGTGTTTGAACTACTAAAACAGGTAGTTATACATGTCTTTAGATGTTAGCTGTCCCTAACCACTGCAAACACTGTGTCATTCTATTATCTGTATGCAGGTTTGTTTATCTGTTCACTTCTACAAAAAAAAACATCCAATAACTACTTTTTTCTTAAAGTACAATGCATGATGGATTCCTGCAAACAGAACATGTCCTTATGGAAGACCTTACAGACGTACCATATGAGATATTTTTGGAAAAACCCCCCAGCCTAGTATTTTAAAGATCCACTTGACCTTCCAAAAACCATAATACAGGGATGCTGATACTTACTGTACTCGTGGTTCTTCTGGCAATGGATCAGAACCTTTGAAACTTTGCTGTGGTGAGACAAAACTACCAGACTCTAATCTGCAGGGCAGATCAGCGCCTCTGTGCATTTCACAGCTCACTCTTGGACAGATTTTGTAGTTTGGGTAAATTGTCCTGTTTCTGGCACAAAATTATTCGCTTTCTCAATTCAGCTGATTTTCCGTGTGTAATCTGAGATTTAACAGGGTAATCATCGTCCGGTAGCCCGGTGTGTACAGCAGATAATCAGCATGGCTCTCCTTCTCATTCCCTTCCACTCTCAGGTCAAAGTCGTGCTGAGGGTGAGCCGATTGCTGTCAGAGAGCCACGGCCAGCCACCTGTTCTCCGGATCGACTCGTCCAGGAAGAGAGTCACCATCATGGATCCAGTCACCAAACACTTATCCTACAGCACAATGACTCTAGGCAGGGAGAGGAGGAGTCCACTGAAGACCTTCAGCTTTGATGCAGCTTATTCTCAGGATTCAGGACAGGTTTGGTTCTTTATACTAACAATTATAAGCTGCATCTCCATTACAAATGTGCGCAGAACTTTGTCAATCTACTGCCAATGTCGAAAAAACACAGTTTTAGAAACGTGGTGTTTCCATTAAATAAGAAACGCAATTAAAATCCCACATGAAGAAGTTTTTTCACGCAATATGTCAATATGTCGTTGAAAACCATTCTGCTCCATGGTCCTCCAACTACTTCCTGTAGTTTTCTTCTTCTGGGTGACTTCTGGTTATTGATCATGTGACTAGTGTGATGTGGAAAGTGTTTCCGCCACAGTTTTGTGAAATCAACCGATCTTGACGAAGCTAAAAAATGTCACCTCATCCTAACATCGAAACGTTTTATGGAAAAATGAGAGATCTTTCGAAATGTACTTTTCCATAAAGCAAATATCTTTGAAACGTAAAACTGGACAATTATACGTTTAATGGAAATGCAGCTATAGACTGGTTGAATGATTCTGTTTGGATTTTAATGCAACTCCCATTTTGTACATTTATGTCAGACACAAAAGGCATTCAGAGCACAATTCATCCCCCTGTACTTTAACGTACACACCACTGCGGTTCCCCCCCAGTCTTATCTAATGAGCAGAAAACCGACACCACTCCCCTTGGTAGGACTCTCCAGCTCGGCTTACACATGTCAGAGCTCGGGGTGAAAACCCGTGTAAACTGCCCTCCTGCTTCACATTTTTGGCTGAACTGTGCTCACATTTTCGGTCTAGAGATCAATCACTCTGTTCTTTGTCCTGTTTGCCCAGGCCGAAGTTTGCACAGGCGTCTTGGCTGATGTCATCCGTTGTGTCCTCAGCGGCAGCGATGGATGCGTTTTGGGCCTAGGATGCGCTGATGTGGGTAAGTCATCGGTCGCAGTGAGAGGTCACGGGTTAAAATCTTAAGCTGGGAGAGAGACGCTGTTATAAATGTTAAAAGCCCCTCTGCACTCTTACCATCATTCAGTCTTTCCTCTTGTCCTTGCGTTATTCTTGACACATTTCCTCTGCTTTTTTGTGCATTTCTCTTTTTCCTGAGCCTTATTTGTGTCATGCCATTTCAGCTATTTGACTCTTTATCATTCAAACCGTACATTGATATTTTTCTAATTCTGCTCCTTCCATACTCCAAAGGACACAAACATGCTTT